>CM070732.1:2954584-3585561 GCA_036346275.1 Otatea glauca | reverse complement strand
CGCCGGGATCTTCGTCTCAAACCTCCTGCGGCCTTTGTCCGGTGGACTCGGCGGTGGCGGCCACGCGACCAATCGGCCACGATCGCCCCCGGCCGTAGCGTGATCGGCGTAGACTTGGCGGATCGCCGTGGTGTGCTAGCACTTGAGTCCGGCGGAGGAGGCCCTACATCGACCGTTTGACTGGACGGGTCACTTCCCAGGCAGGCGAGGGCCGCGCCTCGCCCGTGAGCAAAATCCTTCGTCTGATTGGCGGACCTCTACAAAGGAGTCCCTCGGGGTCCTCCAAAAATGTATCTTGACCGACCAAGGAAAGCAATTCTTTGGGCGACATACCGGGTAGTCTGCGGTCACCACGCAACACCCGATCTCTTGTGGGAAAGGCCTTTCGACAAAGGTTTCTCTTGGCCAACGCGTTGTCGACGGCGCGAGCATATCGTCGCACTGCGAAGGATGCGATTCTTTGCTCGGCGAGCGCATCTGCCGGCCCAAGCTTCTGAGCGATCCCCATCACGTGGCCTTTTGCGTGCGGGGACTCGATTTGAGTCGGGCCTTCGAGAAAGCGCCCGGGGCTTCACCCACCTGCTCGTCGCGGTAGATAAGTTCACCAAGTGGATAGAGGCCAAGCCGGTCGTGGCGCCACGTCGGTACAGCGGCCATCTTCTTCCGCAACATCGTTTTTAGGTTTGGAGTCCCAAACTCCATCATCACCGACAGCGGAACACGATTCACGGGAAGGAATTTCTCGAGTTCTGTGGCGACTTCAACATGCGTGTCGATTGGGCGCGATAGCCCATCCGCGGACTAACGGCGGTCGGCGCACTAACGGCATGATCCTTCAAGGACTCAAGCGCGGATCTTGATCGGCTCAAGCATTTCGCGGTAGCTGGGTAGCGGCGCCTCAGTCCTCTGAGTCTGCGGACCACGCCGACCGGCGGCCGGGTTCACACCCTTCTTTATGGTGTTCGTGGCCCAAGCCGTTTTGCCCTGCGACACGGAATACGGCTCCCGAGATTGCAAGCCTCCGATGAGGCTCGGGGCTGCCACCGCAACAAGGCGCCATCGACCCATTTCGGCGAGGCGCGGCGTGGCAGTCTGCGGTCGGCGGATATCAACAAGCCTGCGCCGCTCGCTACCCACGCCCAAGTTCGAGGCGATCCTTGGCGTTGGCGACTTGGTTCTGCGTCGGTCAGACAACCAAAGATAAGCTGGTGGCGCCACCTGGAGGTCCTTTCACCGTCGTGGAAGTTCTCGACTGGCACCTTCGACTCAAGGGCGCGATGGTCGCATCCTCCTAATGCACGGAACATTGAAAAGTTAAAGCGATTCTATCCTAAGCTCTTTTCTTTTTCTGGTATAAGTCTTGCCTTTCTCCCAACGAGCACACAGTATACGCGTGACGACTTCGGGGCTGCCCGTGGCGCCCGTTCGAGCGCTTCCGGATGGTGTGCGTGCTGGTCGGTGACCCGGCCGACCACGAGGTCTATCCGGCGGTAACCCTCTCGACCCGAGTGCTCGGCCCCTCGCCCGGCCGGCTATGGTTGCCCGATGGCACTCGCGGAAGAAGAAGCACACGAGTGGGATGACCTCTTTTGGTCGATTGGGAACAATCTTCCCCACACGAACTCGGCTAACTCACGTACTCATGTGGGTCGGTGACCCGACTAGTCACGAGTCTATCCCAGCGGTAACCCTCTCGGCCCGGCGCGCTACGGCCTCGCCCGGTATGGTTGCTAAGTAGCACTGCGGAAGAAGGAAGTGCGAGTGGAAAAACCCTTGGCGATCGGGAACACTCCGAACCCCATGAGTCTTAGCGTAACTACGCATAAACAAGACTCCTATCCTCTTGACCCTCTCAAATTGGCCCGACCTCGCATAGCGACCCGTGGTCCTTGAGGCTATGGTCGGTCAAACCCAAGCAAAAGAGAGAGCAAAGAGGCAAGCCGGGCTTACAATTACTTACGATCGTTTACACAGTCTTTGCAAAAAAAAAGGCTAACTTCTTTCTTCCTCTTCTTCACTGGTGGCCCGCCCGGCGCGGAGGAGGAGGACACAGCATCTTGGAAGGCGACCTCGGGCGGGGCGTGGTGGCGATCTCAGAGCATGCGGCTCGACACGGCTTCGAACACAGTCGACCTGCGTCGTCGGTCGGTTCGGCGATGCCGCTACTCACCACCGCCGAGGTCGATGCCGTCGTAATGCGAGATGGTGTTGACCGGTAGCCGATGAAGCTCAAAGCGCGGCGCCGTGACCACCGCCTCTTCTCGATCGGCTTTCGGGCGGTAGCGAGCAAAGGCACTCGGGCTGCCGGCTCAGGATGCGATCGCGAACCTCGGCCGACGCTTGCGGAGGGCCTCGGCTCGGCGCTCATCTCGGCCGACCGTCTCGGCCAACCTTCAACGTCGCGGGCCTCGTCCGGGCGATCTCCACGTCGCGGGCGTTGAAGCCGTTCTCTGCGCCTCGCGGCGGCCTTTCGATTCTTCTGCGCCTCTGCGGTGCGGAGATTTTGGATAAGTTCGCCACGTGGTCGCGCCCCAAACTTAATTGAAGAATTGAGACACTTAGGCGCGAGTTGGTGGATTGCGGCTTCCGACTTGGCGCCTCGTATGAAGTCTTGGCTCGGCGGCTCATACGGCGATCGCGCTTCGGGCGAACTTCGGGCGGCGTCCCGAGCCTTGTTCGCTCGGTCGCGGGCGTGTTACTGCGTCTGCGCGATCCCTCGCGGCAACGCAGCGGCATCCTTGGCCTCGATGACCTCCATCGGGGAGGACTCGGTTCCGCCACTTCGCCTCAAAGCCTCGGCTCTGGCGCTCATCATGAAGGGCCTTTGTGGCCTCTTCAAATCCTTGCGGATCACCACGCCTCGACCGCCTAATGCCCGGGGCCTCTGAGCTGGCGCGCTCAAGCGCGCACCGACACTCCTCCTCTTGCGTAGCCGCCGGTAGCCGGAGCTGCGAGCTTCGACTGGCGCTTGCGGCGAGCGCAAGTCTTTGCAAAAATGTGGACACTCAGATTAGTCGCTACGGAAGAACTATCAAAAATGTGCAGCGAATGGAACTTTTGGTGACCTACAGGGCGTGGTGGACTCCCGACCATCATATCCGGTATACAGGTGGAAGACTTGAGCAAGGGCGGACCTTCGCGGATCGCCTATCTAAACGGCGTCGGTCCGGCGCCTGCGAAGGTTGGCCCGCTCGCTCTCCTCCGCCTCACCCATGATGCCCGCAGAAATTACACCGGCGGCGCCTCCGCTTCGCCGTTCGGGCGGGGCGCCACCGTCAAAGCACCATGGGCAAGGGTGGCGAGTCAACCCTTAATCCCCTCGGCGACTGCGCTGAGGGCATCGGTCGGCACCTCCCCACAGGGGCGGTGGGCACCTCCGTCGCCGGCTCGCCACGGTGAGCGCGATCACCGGCGGCGCCATTGTCTCATCCTCGGCAGCGATCCGTCGTCGGAGAAGTCCCCAGCCGGGCGGCGGAAGTTCTTCTTGAGCACGACCTCGGGTGAACTACATCCCTCAGCGGCCGCGAGCCCTCGACGCAAGCCTTGCGACCTTCGCAAACCCAACCGGTCACCGAAATCACCGGCGCCGTTACTTGCAGGGGCGATGTGGCACGCCCACGATCACCCGATATAGGCGCCGCACGTTGCAAAGATTCAAGAGTCGCTCGGCGGCTTTGCCAAAAAGAAAAATGCTCAAAAATAAAATAATAATACACTTACAAGGCCGGCGGGTCGCGTGTACCACGCGCCCTCTTCTGACCCCCCGCCAAGTCAAGTCGGCCGTCCGCTTCCTGAAGCCACCTCGGTAGACGCTGCGGCGGCCGCAGCGCAAGATCACCCCACCGGGGATCAGTAGCCACGGGGCCGTGATGCCGCCTCGGCCGAGTCCACGCTTCGGGCGCCGCCGATCGGCGGTCGGGAAAAACCCACCATAGGGGTGGCGGAGGCACTCCCGCCACGATGGAGGTTGTCCCCACGGCGGTGGTCTCGACACATCCTCGCCGCGCCTTGCGCCGCGCATGCGTTCCTTACTTTCTTCCTCCTCCTTTCCTCCTTCCGCTTCTTGCGGGAGGTCGACCTCTCAGTCCTCGCCGGGCGGCCGCGCTTCCTTATCCCGGGGCGGCGCACAGGAAGACATCCCCATGAGCCCTCGAGAGGATGCGGGAATGTCGGTCAAGTCACGAAGGACAAAGAAAAGAAAGCGAAAGAATTTCACCGCTTACAGTTTCGAAAAAGCCGCGAGAATGGCTCGGGTGGCCATCGCGACCCACGTGGCGCTTCGCCGTAACGGCCGCCACCCGAGCCTCCACCTCGAGCGCGCCAGCTCGGGTTCGACCATCCTCGCCCGGTCGGACGGCCCCGCATCTCACCGAGCGAGTGCGGCACATGCACAAGTGGTTACACGCGCATCCCCATGAAAGCGCGCGCAACCACGTCCCGGTGAGCCCGCCTCCTTTGAGCCACGATGCGCTCCACGATCGGGGCCGGCTTGTTCTTCTCCTCTTTTGGCACCCGGTTCCACCTCCTCCGCCATGGGAAGCTCTCCGGTGAAGCGAGTATATCGCCGGCGTTTGAGCGTAGAGCCATTGAACGCCGACCCTTGTTAAGCGAGGCGCTTTACCTCGGTACTCCGTGCTCGACCAAGGCGGCGAGGGGGGCGGCCACCCGGGCGCGCGGCGTCGACGGCTTTGTCCTTCGAGCCTTGCTCGAAGAAGTGCCTCCACAGCGCCAGTCTTGGCTCGATCCCCAAGAAGGCTTCAGCAGCGTGATGAAGATGGCGATGTGGAGGACCCCATTGGGGTTGAGATGGTGCACCTCCACCTTGTAATGAAACAACGGCCCGGACGAGCGGGTGCGGCGGCGAGCCAAAGCCGCGCTCGAAGAACGAGGCGGGCACCGCGATCTCGTCGCCCAGCGGCGCGGTGTAGTAGCCCGATCGGCACCCTCGGTAGGAAAGGTCTGCGGCATGAGGAAGCCCTTCTTCACCAAGCCGGCGCCTGCGGCATGTCTTCGCGAGCACTCGGCCACGACATCTTCACGGGAGGCGGTGGAAGGTGAAAAGAAAGGTGGGTTTTCTTTCCTTAGCTCTGCAGTGCTCTTCTTGTTTGAGGCGAGAGAGAGGGCAAGCGCGTGACCACTCAAAGCACCCAGGGCGTATTTATAGAGAGACGAGCGAGCGCCGGCCAGCGGCGCCCGTCAAGCGCGTCGCGACCACCCTCGTCTGTCGCGCCCGACTGGTAACTCGGTTTCCAATACCACTCCGCTTTTAATCCTGTCTTGTCGGGCGTCAAAGGCCATAAAGCGCCGCCCCGAACAACGTGTCCGTAACCTCGGTCTCGCCTTTAGGCGGAGCAGTTGCTCGGTAGCGAGAAAACCAGCTGGGCATCTGCGGCCCCAAGGCGGCAAAAGCTTTGTGGCTTGCGCGGGGCCAGGAGGTGGGTTCAAAAGGCCTACCCCACGGATGGGTATAAAGCCGCCCAAAGAAAACTTGAGCAAGGGCGGTATGAGGTGAGCCACGGTGGGCCCTCGGTTAGGTCGGTGGCGGCCTAATCACCTCTACTCGCGTCCGAGACCATACTTCACTCTCCCGGGAGCTCATCAATGGCGACGGCCAGTGTGCTCTGGGTCGTGGACGACCTAGAGTCCATCTGGGATTGAGTAGAAAGGTTTTTATGGGTCGCCCACGGCGGGCGCAGGACACCCTACTGCGGGACCGTCCGCTCGGAAGGGTCCCCTTGGCGGGACCTCCCGGGACCCACTCGGACTACTCGCTATTAGCTCCACGAGCACGGCGTTCAAACCAGCAGTAAACGCAGCGCGCTCATCCCTCCAGTCCCACACTGCGGATGGGGTATACATGTGGGATAGGCGGCGGCCATTCCTCTCGCAGCTACCCTCGCCCGGCGAGGACTCGAGAAGGATGCCCCCGTCCAGCTACGGACGGTGCGAGCACTCACGTCCGGCTCGACGGTAGCGAGCACTCACGTCCGGCTACGACGGTAACGAGCACTCACGTCTAGCTCGACGTTAAGCGAGCACTCGGACACCCGAACCTCACGGAGGCATCCGGTCGTCCTGCCGACCAAGGCACTCGGACACCGAACCTCACGAGGCATCCGGTCGTCCTGCCAGACCAAGGCACTCGGACATCCGAACCTCCGCGAGGCATCCGGTCGTCCCCGCCAGGCCAAAACAGCGTCTAGCTTCTGACGTTAAGCGAGCACTTTCGGACACCGAACCTCACAGAGGCATCCGGTCGTCCTGCCGACCAAGGCACTCGGACATCCGAACCTCACGAGGCATCCGGTCGTCCACTGCCGACCAAAGGCCTTTGTCTAGCTTCTGACGTTAAGCGAGCACTCGGACACCGAACCTCACGAGAGGCATCCGGTCGTCCTGCCAGGCCAAGGCACTCGGACATCCGAACCTCACGAGAGGCATCGGTCGTCCCTGCGAGCCAAGGCCTTTGTCTAGCTACGACGTTAAGCGAGCACTCGGACATCCGAACCTCACGAGGCATCCGGTCGTCCTGCCAGACCAAGGCAGCCGTCTGGCTCTGACGTTAAGCGAGCACTCGGACACCGAACCTCACGAGGCATCCGGTCGTCCTTGCCGACCAAAACCTTTATCTAGCTACGACGTTAACGAGCACTCGGACACGAGAACCTCACGAGGCATCCGGTCGTCCGGCCGACAAGCACTCGGACATCCGAACCTCACGAGAGGCATCCGGTCGTCCCTGCCCACCAAGGCCTTTCTAGCTCTGACGTTAAGCGAGCACTCGGACACGAACCTCACGAGAGGCATTCGGTCGTCCTGCCGACCAAGGCACTCGGACACGAGAACATCACGAGGCATCGGTCGTCCTGCCGACCAAGGCGCTCGAACATCGAACCTCACGGAGGCATCCGGTCGTCCCTACCGACCAAGGCAGCGTCTCAGCTACGACGTTAAGCGAGCACTCGGACACCGAACCTCACAGAGGCATCCGGTCGTCCTGCCACCAAGGCACTCGGACATCCGAACCTCACGAGGCATCCGGTCGTCCTGCCGACCAAGGCCTTTGTCTAGCTTCTGACGTTAAACGAGCACTCGGACATCCGAACCTCACAGAGGCATCCGGTCGTCCTGCCGACCAAGGCACTCGGACATCCGAACCTCACGAGGCATCCGGTGCGTCCTGCCACCAAGGCAGCCGTCTAGCTCTGACGTTAAGCGAGCACTCGGACACCGAACCTCACGAGGCATCCGTGCCACAACCGACCAAGGCACCGCAAATCCTAGCGATTAAAATTAAAGCAAACTCATCGCAAAGACATTTTCATAAAGAAAAATTTCATTATAGGCCAACGAGCTCAAACTTTACACAACTTTACACGATGCAGACGGATACAAGAGTGGCCACGCTGCACCACGAGGACTCTACCCACGCCTAGAACCTATCAAACATCCGTGCGGCATCGGTGGCACCGGCATCTTTGGTAGGCCCTTGCACAGTCGACGGGACGGCCGCCACGGCCGCTGGCAACACGCCGATGCCTCTGCTGCCGTTCAGCGACATCAACGCGGCGCGCCAACTTCGGTCGGCGCCCCTTGCGCCATCGCCTCCAAGGGCCCCCTTACCACCTCGAGCCTCGGGCGGCCTCGGCGTGGCGTCAACGAGCGGCGTCGCGGGCTGCGACTTCTTCCTCCCGAGCTCGGCCATCGCTGGTCGAACTCGACCCAAAGCTTCGGCGGAGGATCTTCTTCTTCCACCGTGGCGCCATCGCCGAAGCTAAAGACTAGAGGATGTCTCGAAGCCATTTGAAAGAACAAAAAAAACTCTCGTCCCTTCAAGCAAGCTACGGCGCATGATATATATATCCGGACGAAGGAGGCTAAGCGTCTCGAGTAAATGCGGGTGCCAGAAAAGCAAGCATCCTTCACGTAAACCCGAGGCGATCAAGAAGACGAGCGGGCGCGGCGCCAAACTATGCTCGGCATGCGCAACGAGGCAAGTAAAGCCCCGCGGTTCAAATGCCCAGGCCAAACTCCGGGACAGTTATCCGGATCAGCGAACACACGACGGAATCGCTTAGGATCGGTGGACCGACCTACGAGCCCGCCACCACTTTCGTCAAGTTCAACCCCAACCGAATCTGCAAATCGCTTGGAGTTCGGGGCTCTGACGAATACTAATAAAAAGGATACCCCAACGGCCGGCGGCGAGCGGCGCCTCAAGCATATCTCGACCAACAGCGCGCGCCGCCGCCACCGGCGAATCGCTGCGAGATCGCGCAAGGCATCCGCTCCCGACCGGCAGAAGCGAAGTCCCGACCAGACAAATGCTCCGACCCCCCTCTTGGCGGGCGGGATCTCCGACTCAACCAAACCAAGGTGATGACGCCGAGTGCGCGTGTCGAGTCCTCATCGGCCTCCGCCACGTACCCTCGAATAAGGTCAATCGGGCGACTATACAAGGCGGTGGCTCCTTCCCAAGAAGATCGGTGGCTGATCAGAAGACAAAGCTTCGGCCCCATCAACGATCCACGTCGGCCACGGCGCACGCTCCCTCCCGGCGGCACCAACGTCCACGCACCTCGGCGTCGGCGTCGCAAGGATCACGAGAGGGCAAATGCGCTACTTCAAAATACCTAACCTCACGACCACCAAGGCTACCAACCCGGCATGGGCAAGGCGGTGGCGACGATCCACGGGGCGAAGGGCCGAGCTCTAGCGTAGGTCACCTCGCTTCCTCCTAACTCTCGATGTAACCCGCCCCTTCCTTCTGTATAAAAGGAGGCAGGGCTAAACGATTGAGGGGCGAGCAAGAACAAGAAAGGGAGAGAGCGCTATCAAACCCATCTCGCTAAGCCATTGGCATTCTCGCTTGTAAAACTTTGTGCAGTCATCTGTACCAAGAGTAATACAACACCACCACACACGAACTGGAGTAGGGACCTTCAGCCCGAACCAGTATACATCTTGGACTCACGAGTCTAACCATTCAGGGAGTGGAACGCGCGACCCCCTAGACTTACAAATTTACTTGCCGGCGCTCCGAAAGCGCCAGGTAAGGTCACTCAAGCGGACCTAGACCCATCTGGACCTAGAGAAGAGGAGGAAGTCACGGGAGGCGAATTCCCATATCGAGTGCGGTTGGAGCGCTCATGTACCTTGCGAACAGCACCGGGCGGACATTGCGTTCGCAGTGAATTTGTTGGCTCGATGCGATCGGAACCCACCAAAAGGCATTGGAAAGGGATCAAGGACATCTTAGTTACCTCCAAGGAAGCAAAGACATCGATCTGTTTTTCGAAGAAACAATGAATTGAATTTGGTTGGCTACGCCGATCTTTGGTACTTATCGGACCAGCATCTTGGCAAGTCCCAAACGGCTATGTTTTCCTATGTGGAGGAACATCAATTTCTTGGAAGTCGTCTAGCGGACTCTTGTCTCGGCGTCGACAAACCACTCGGAAATCATCGCTTTGTATGAAGCATCTCGTGAATGTGCATGGCTCGGAAGAATGGTTCATCACATCCAAAGTCATGTGGTTTGAACATTGAGCAAACTCCCGATAATTTATGAAGATAATGCGACTTGTGTTGCCCAAGCACGGATGGGTTATGTGAAGAGCAATCTCACGAAGCATATCAACCCCAAGTTCTTCTATGCTCACGAATTGCATAAGATGAGCGAGATCAAGATATTGCATACTAAGTCATGTGAAAATCTTGCAGATTTGTTCACTAAATCACTCACAAGATCTACCTTTGAAAGGTCGTGAAAGGAATTGGGATGATGAGACTTAGAAAGTGCAGATTTGTGGGAGGTATGTCACATACTCCCATGAATCTCGAAGATGAATTATGAATACCCAACATGAATCCAGAAGATTAGCAATTGAAGTTGGGAGAATTGTGCTCTTTTTCCTTAGCAAGTTTTTCATGAAGTTTTCTTGCATAAGGTTTGTGAGAGCAATTCGTGCAACATAGTAGCGTATGCTATGTACTCTTTCTCCAAGTATTTTTCCCACTGGGTTTTTCTGGAGTTTTAATGAGGCATATGCATCTCGCGGCAAAGGGTCCAAGGGGGAGTGTTAAGAAACCCTAATAGCTCATTGGAAGGCCCATGTGGTCCCTTAGCCAAAACCCTGGATGAGCGCTATAAAAGGAGGAGGGGTCCCCCCTAATGTATAAGAATTCATTAGCAATAAAGAATTTCCGCTGTTGCTCTCCCTAAACACGTGTCTCTCTCTCTTTCTGTCCTCCAATTCAGATCTGTTCGGGAACCCCAGACTATTCGATAGCGAGGTTCCTTAACACATACCATTGCAAGCATATGACCTGGACCTATAGGAGCCGGCTACTATAGTCGAAAACTAGCGATATATATCGTTGTTGTTATTTTATAATTAAACAAAGTTAACTTTATAATTACTTTCAAACAAAGATTAAAGATTAAAAAAAACATATAACAGGGCCAGATAATACAAGCACTCTGCACGCAAGGCTGCCGAAGCTTTTTTGATCAAATCATTCTTGCATGTTATGGTTGGAGTAAAAAAGTTTGCTGATAAACCCCGCAAAATGAAAGCTTGTGCAAATTCTGGTCACCAAAATTTACGTATGCTGAAGTAGGCAGTGATCTTTTAAATAAAAATGTCAGTTTTGCAAAACTAGAGGTAATTTGTCAAAGCTATCACAGCACTTCGATCCATTACCGAGCTAAATATATAAGTTTTGATTTCGGTGAACTAAGTATATTAATTACTTTGTACGTTTCTAAATATATGTCATTTTGTTCTTAAATATATGTCATTCAACAATTTTAAGATGATTTTTTACTATTTTTTTCTTCTATACCTTTGCCCTTTAGCTATTTTTAATGTCATTTACTACCATATACTAAGTAAGACACACCATCTAAAGATATAATAAAGAGGTTTAATATAGTCTTTTATATATATATATATATATATATATATATATATATATATATATATATGCCTTGATGGAATTGCAATAATCTACAGTAACATCTATTCAGGAATGGATGGAGTAGTAAATTTGTGTGGCTAATTAGTAATTTTTTAATAAACACCACCTCAGTTCAATCCCATTATATGTGATAGCATCTGATATGTAGGATTATATGCACCGTACGAGTGTAACATGATATGTAAGACCCATCTAGAATTCTAGTGTTGCAAAATTTCATATAGTTTTATCATCTATGGATTTTAAACACCAACGTAAGATATGTTTTAGTGTTGTAAAATTATTTTACTTTTTACTATAAAAGTAAGACAGACAATACGATACCATCTATCAAACAAACATGCATCTCAACTGTTCAACCACGGCAGGACCGCTGGGCCACATCGAAATCAGCTTCGAATCCATGTCACGTCAGAGGCACTGCGTATTCGACAGCACCATTGGGCCTAATTATTTAGCTAGATTGTGACATATCTTTTTTAGCAGGAACGGTCACATCGCTCAACAGTCTTTGCCAGACACGTCGTAATCTTGATGCTAAGATGTTTTCAGGCCTAATTAGCTAGCTAGATTATGCCATATACAGAAAAAGCTAGCTACATTATGCGCAGTAGTTCGGGCAGGGGCTGCCTCTCGTGGTGTGGCACCTCACACCAGTCTGTCGCGGTCGCAGCAGGACCAGCTATCAGACCCTTACTTCACAAGTAGAGAGCGAATTTACATTTCTAACCTCTTTCATTATACTCTTATATTCTCCTACCGAGGGAGCCAACCTGCCACGCCTCGAGAGCGCGGGAGCGGGCAGGACTAGGTGAGCACGGCAGTCGGTTGACGAGCGTGGGAGCGTGTGCTGTCACGACAGCTGGGCATAGGAGGCGGGCGAGCGTGACAGAGTCAATCTGTCGCGGCAGCCGGGTGGGGGAGGCCGCCTCCTGCGGTAGTGGAGTGCAAGAGCACGTTGGAGGGGGTTAGATTTATAATTTCATTCAGGATGGCACTAGAATTGAGAAAAACGAAGCAAGAAGACTAGAAAAGTCATCACTTCACACCTAGCACTTTGTTAGCTAGAGAAGTCGTCATCACTTCACACCTAGCACTTTGTTACGACTACCGAGAAGCTATTTATCTGCTGCAGTAGGGGAGCGTGGTATGTGATACGTGTTGATTGTCGCTGCTTCTACGGTTAGAAAGAGAGCTAATTTTATAATTAGTTCAGACGGAGACCAAAGATGAAAAAAAAACACGCAACGAGGAACCAGATAAGCCAAGCCTCGCAGGTAGGGCTGTAAATGAGCCGAGCTCGAGCGAGCCTGACCCTCCAGGCTCGAGCTCAGTAAGGCTCAACTCGAGCTCGAGCTCGGATTCGAGTCTCGACCCAGGCTCGAGCTCGGCTCGGTAAGCTCGAGTAAGCTCGGTAATTCTGGTAAGTTCGGTAGGCTCGGTAACAAGCTCGATTAAGCTCGGCTCGAGGAAGCTCGGTAACAAACTCGATTAAGCTCGATTTAAGGAAACTCGGTCCAGGCTCGAGTAGACTCGCGAACTATTCGAGCTCGGCTCGGTTAAGCTCGCAAGCTCGAGCTCGGCTCGTTCGGAGCTCGACTCGAGCTCGAATCGAGCCTCTCGCGAGCCGAGCTCGAGTAGCTCTCGAGCCTCGAGCTTTTTTTACAACCCTACTCGCAAGCAAGGCTGCCGAAGCTCAACCGATCAAATGATGCATGCATGGTATGGTTGGTGTACCAGTGTAACATGACATGTAAGACCCACCTAGGACGTGTTTTAGTGTTGCAAAACTTCACGTAGTTTCATCGTCTACGGATTGTAAGCACCCAAGGAGTGTCATTAATTAGCGCATCTGTTTGCTGTTGGACCTGAAAGCGAGATGGGAGTAGGAGATAGAGAGAAGATAGGAAGAGCCAGAAAATGCATGAAAAGGCCCTTAATCGGCCACCGTAGATGATAGCTTAAATACGTAGCTTTGTAATAGTTTAGACAAACCCCATGTATTATGTAGTAATGAAGGTGGGATCATGTTGCACTGATAAATGGTCACACATGTCAGATTCCGTGTGATTAAAACAAAATTCGAGTTTATTAAAAGTTTATACCAAACAATCTGTTCACTGAAATGAAATATCAACATGCAGTGATGTGTGATAGTTTTGATAAACTACATATAATTATGTGAAATTTACTTGTGTTGTGCTCCTTCGTTACTGCATCCATGCACACTTTTATTAATTATGCAAGCATATTGCCCAATACATACATAACAGAACGTCTTGCTCAGTTACAAACGTTGAATACGACAACTTACGTACACGTCGTGTACGAATACGATTACACGTCCATAAAACATACACAGCCATATGCACGAGTGCGTGCTTATTTACGTACGTACGTACGTACGTACGTACACGTATGCATACATAAGCGCACAACCTACTTGGCCGCCGCGTCAAGGGTGAGGAACGGCCGCTCGCCGTTCATGTTGCCCGGCGGATCGTAGTTGCAGATGATGAGGACGCCGCGGTCCGCGTCGCAGACGACGCGCGAGCAGCCGATGCGCTTCGTCTCGCGCCACACCACCTGCGTGTAGTGACCGCACACCATGCCGGGCTCGCAGCTGTTGGTGTCGTAGTGGTAGTACCGCTTCTCGTTCACCCACATCTCCATTGCGTCCGCCGCGCTCGCAGGCTCGCCCGAGGCCCAGAAGATGTTCTCGCCGTACGGCCCGTGGGAGTGCTGCAGCCGGCAGTCGCTGGCGCACTCCTCGGCGTAGTCCTGCGCGTACTTGGCCACGTTGGTATCCCAGGTCACCGGGCCGACGCCGTTGGCAGCGCGCGCCTGGTTGTGCAGATGGACGAAGTCCTGCGGCGTGTTCTGGGCTGAGGTGGCTGCCACGGTCATGGCCATGGCCAAGGCAAAGACAACAAGACTTTTGGAGGATGCCATGACTTTTGTGCTGTTAGGTTGTGGCGTGAGACGAAAACTGCCGGAAATCGATGCGTATTTATAGGCTGTGGATGTGGATAGAGTCTACGGTTACTGATGCAAGGATGTTTGGTCCTGTTTGTTTCGGCTTAGACTTTTTGACTTTTAACTTAAAGCTAGTTTTTTGGCTTAACGAGTTTTTAAGCCGTCTACTTTTAAGCCAAGACATGCTGTTTGGTATCCTGGCTTTTTGATGGGTTGGATGGTGTAGGCAGGGTTCACAAAACTGACGAAAACTACGGTTTTCGAGCGTACCACTGTGGTTCGATATCCAAAACCGCTCGGTAAGCCGTTTTAATTTAAATTTAAAAATATTGAAAAAATTGAAGAAAAAAATTATGCGTTGAAAACCGCTCGAAAACCGTTGAAAAACCGTGGTTTTCGCTTGAAAACCATTTCTTAAAAACCCGAACGATTTCTCGCGAAAAACCGAAAGGTTTTCGCTTTTTTGAATTTTTTTGAATTTTTTATTTCTTAACCCTTCGGTTTCTGACGATTTTCGAGCAGTTTTGCGGTTTTTGAATTTCGAACGATTTTTCAAAATTCGGTTTTGTGAACCCTGGGTGTAGCTTATTGCTAGAAAGTTTGAAATACCCTTTAAGGTTGTAAGGACTTTTCTTATGTACTGATTTATCTAATACAAATGTTTTATACTATTTTCAACGAATGTCGTATTGAAAAACATAGATTAATCTTGAGATCAAACTTCATTTTGAGCATAATTATTTATCAACTTGATCCGGGTCGGTGGAGGAGAAAGGAGGCTGAGGACGGCGGAGGAGGGAGGAGGTCGAGGACCAGCGAGACCGAGAGCGGAGGAGAAGGCATGTCGCACAGGGGAGCGAGAGAAGATGAGGAGAAATGAGAAGATGGGAGAAGGATTCTTGAGTTTATATATGATGATATTTGGTGGGTAATTTTGAAGACTTTCAGTGGCAAAGGGTTATTTCATCCCAAAAAAACATCTCTCACCTGGCTTTTGGCTTATAGTTATATGGAGACTTTTGTCTTTTTTTAAGCCTGGCTTAAAAGTCAGTCGTTTGTTTCGGCTTTGGCTTTTCTGCTTTTAAGCCAGTGAAAAAGCCGAAACAAACAGGGCCTTGAAAGATCTTTAATGCTTCAAAAATACGAGTTGGTGGTAGTGTTTTATTCTTTTCATCTATTTTGTAATACTTAAAAATTATGAGAAGAATGCTTAGGACGCTATACCTAAGGAGTGCGAAACATTTGTCGTGCTTTTCGTAAATGTTGACTCCTACTTCACTCTTGGGGAAGCTCACCGCACTTGAACTCTTTTGGAGAAATATATAGATGCACCACGCACCAAGAAGAACATTGCTCTCAAAACCAAGGATGAAGAAGATAATGAGATGGATTATTTGGATGACTTGGCATTGCTCGTAAAGGAAACAAGACGTCTCCTCAAGAAGATGAATGCCAATGATGACAACTATGACAAGATCTTCTTCAAGCTACTCCAACAACAAGAATAACCCATTCGCTAGCACCATATGTTGTGAGTACAATGAAAAAGTTCACGTCACTTCAAGATGTGAAAACAAAAGGAAGAAGCACAATGGCTACATCAAAGAAAAGAAGAACCAAGGCAAAAGGATCAAGTTCAAGATAATCAATAGTGATGGAAAGGAGGAAGCCTATATTAGACACTGGGTGAATCTTTTTCAACAATCCGGGTCTCCTAGAGGCAACTCCAAGCCTCCAACCGAGCGCACCTCCAAGCTTATCGCCTCCCTCGCTGTCGCCATTGGTGACCGCCGGCCGGTCGAAGCCGATGGCGGGGCCTCTCTTCCATAGCTTCCTCTCCCACTCCCCTCGTGTAAGATCGAGGATGCCGACTAGAGGGGGGTGAATAGGCGGCTTTTAAAATTCTCTCGCTAATTTCTACAAAGCAATTCACCCCTAGTTTTCCTAATGCCAAAACCTTAAGAAATATTAATGCGGAAGCGATAAACTAAGGTTTTGACAATCAAGGCCTAAATTCTCTAGGCTCACTATGTGCACTAACTAATTATGTCTCTAACAAGAATATGCAATCCTAAAGACAAGCAATCAATCAATTTAATTCTATGAATATAAATTGCTTGAACATAAATAACAAACACAATGCAAGCACAAGAGACACAATACTTTTTACCGTGGTGTTCGGAGACTTGCCGATCTCCCCTAGTCCATGTTGAGGTTAGCCCAAACGAATTGGACCGGCTCCACGAATTGAGCACCCACCTCGAATCCACTAGTGGTAGCTCCTTTTCCCTCCCGGGTAGGCGAGATCCAACCTTCACAAACTTCGCCGGGACTTCTCACAACCTCCGTTGAGAAGCTCATCGCGCACGACGCTCTACGCCGTCTAGGAGGCGGCAACCTTCAAGAGTAACAAGTCAAGCCGTTCCGCTTGAACTTCACCTAGTTTAACACATGCACTCCGGTGACCTCCTACGTGCAACACATACACTAGGATCCTCCTCAAGTGCAACACATGCACAAGAGGCTCTCAATCCTCTCCTAATTGCAACACATGCAATTAGAGGCTCACACTAGCTCAAGAAGCAAATGGAAGAGGGCAACACATGCACACAACTCCTACAAACACCCAAATGCTCTAGCACACATCCAACTTATTGCCCTTGTCCCCCAAGGCCTCCTTTTATAGCCTCTAAGCTAAAACTAGCCGTTGGGGGGAAATTTTGGACAAAACCAGAATTCCCGGTGCTACCGCCCAACTGAGACTGGTAGCACCGGCCTCCTCTCCAACAGCTACAAAACTAGCCGTTGCAGGAAATCCGGTAGCACCAGGCAACTAGGAGCGGTGCTACCGCTCGGGCGGTAGCACCGGCCTTCACCCCGGTAGCACCGGACTCAAGCCGAACACAAAAACATCTCCTCTGGAATTTTCACACGGCGGAAGAGCGGTAGCACGGACCTCCGGTGCTCTGGAGCTACCATGGCGGTAGCACCGACCGACTGCGCAAGACATGCTCCCATAAGCGGTACTACCGGCCCCGGTGCTACCGGACCTACATGGGCGGTACGACCGGCCATAAGGAGAAAACACGATTTTTCACAAAAACTTTTCTCCAAACTATTAAAGATTTATTCTTTGAGCTATGTGAGGATAAACACATGATCACAACACTATGCAAAACACATTTGCACATGTTAGTCACATACTCTAAAGAATCTTATTAAGCACAACTAATTTGCAAATAAACCAAGAACTTATGAGATCAATCCTCTTAGCCATGTGATGATCAACACATGATCAAGTCAATTTGCAAAACACATTTGCAAACCCTATTCACATGCTCTAGGATCGAAACTCATAATCTCAAGTTTATTTGCAAAGCACATTTGCAAATAACAACTCCAACTTATTTGCAAAACGCATTCGCAAATAAACCACGAACCTATAAGATCAATCCTCTTAGCCATGTAAGGATCAACACATGATCCCGACACTTTGCAAAACACATTTGCAAATGCCAACACATGCTCTAGGATCGAACCTCATAACTTCCAGCTTATTTGCAAATAACAAGTCAACACTTTGCAAAAACACATTTTGCAACTAAACCAAGCTTAGCCTTGTGATGATCAACACATTACCCAATCACAAGCTAAAACACCAAAGCATGAGCTCTCTATTTGCAACACATGCAAATCTCTAGCTCCATACAACCACTTTAAACCAAATTGCTTGAGCTCTCTCCTTTTGCAATACATGCAAAACTTAGCTCCAAGCAATAACCACATAAACAATATTGCGTAAGCTATTTCCCATTTTGCAACACATGCAAATCCATAGCTTCATGCAAAAACCAAACCAAATAAGATTCAATTAAGATGCAAGTATGAGCACCCTTATTTGCAACACATGCAAATACTTAGCTCATACAAAATCCAATGCACAAGCTTCACCCATTTGCAATACATGCCAAATGGTTAGCTTCATGCAAACACCAAACAAGAGAGTGAGCTAGAGTGAACCGGATTGAGTTCATCAACACATGATGAAGCTCAAGCTAAAAGACTCAACCCCTCTTAATAGTACGGCAACCTAACTAGCAACCCGGTCTCCCAACCAAACACCGAGACCGATAAAAGACTAGGAACACATCCTTAGCCCTAACTAGTTATACCTTTGCCTCTAGCGATCCATTTGGAGCTTTTATGATTTCCAATCATCTTCTCTCCAGGATCACATCTTCTTCTTCTTGGTCATCAACACATGATGAACCTTCTATCTCTTCTCTTTACTTCGGGATCACCTCTTGAAGCTCATCAACACATGATGACTTCTTCTTCTTCCCGATTCTTCATTTTCTTGGACTCAACCTACTTCACAACTCATGGAAGATGTTAGTCGAACAAACACGGTTGTCTCATCATCACCGCACTCCATTAACACATAATGGATGCCTCTAAGATCGATTGAGCACAACCCCAATTAAGTTGAATGATTAATTGTTGTCTTGAGTACTTTGATGCAACTAATGCTTCATTATACTCAAGAACTTTTCGCTTGTCTTTAATCAACAAGGAACACCATCAACACATGATGAAATGTCCTTTTATTGATTGAAAGACAATCGAACTCAATTTAAATTTTATTTAAATTGATATGAGTATATATATATAACTAAACAAGTTTCATATACTCAAATGATTGTTTCAAAGTCTTGATCCTTTATATGTTATTTAGCAATAAGACATGGATCAATACTTTTGAAACAACAAGTTAAATTATAAACTCCCCCTAGATGTGTGCATTCATGTAATATATGAATTAGGAACATAATGCACATATTTGGACTAAAGCAACGGAAGAGTTCATACTTTAACTTGAATTCTAAGTATGCATATAGATAATTGAATTGAATACAAGTGCATACCTTAGGTTTTTCATTTTCTATCCAAATATGAGACTAATAAGAATAAGGCTCAATAGAACATGTTAGTCTCATAATGGTTAGATTTGTCATTAAACAATGATTAAACATTAATATTAAACCAATCACCAAAACTAATAGAGCTTGAACTTACACCCCGGCTTTCTCCCCCATCCTCTCCGAGTTCCGTCTCTCCCAGATGTGGTTGTGGGCTGCCGACTCTTCAAACCCCTTCCCTACCACCTTCATCCAAGCCGGCTCCACCCCCTTCAAGAAGGTCGTCCAGATCCTCACCGGCACGCGGGAGACCGCAGCGACCGCAGCGGTGGGAGGGGCTACAAGCGCGCTGGTGGCAAAGCCCGCACCCCCGGGGCCCAAAAAGCCAACTTTCAAGCTCTACGAGCGGCGGCGTGGCATGAAGAGCCTCGAGATGCTCTGCCCCCTCCTCCCGTGGCCTTTGGCGAGTTCTCCCCGTGGGAGTTCTCACCGCGCAGGATGGAGGTGTTGTCGCCGAACATGTTGGACTTCTCGTCATTGGCTCTGGGGAGACCTGTGACGCCGCTCCCGCTGCTATCGGGGTCGAAGGAGGCTGCCATAGCAGAGTACCAGGCCATCTCCTAGCAGGGATTCTACCTCCATCCGTCCCCACGTGCAATGCTGGCGCTGGCGACGAGCTGTATCCCAAGTCTCCCTTCGCATCCGGGACCAGGCGTCACCTACCTATAGTCGGGTTTTCTCACCGAACCGACCAGATCTAGTCTCCTTCTCAGTAGATCTAGCCAGTTCTAGTGGTCTGCGGCTGGAGTCAAGGTAGCAGTGTCAATGGGGGTCATCGATGGTGACGGGATCTAGTCCCCTTCTATGTGGCTGCTTGTCTTTGGCCGGTGTGCTTTGTGGTGGCGTGGTCTTTGTGTGTCGCGGCGGATGGACCTCGTTGACTCCTTCATTCGTCAATCATCGATGGCAACGGGGAGTCTTCGAGCATCTAGGGTGTAGCCTAAGCGGCTAGTGCCATGGCTCCTCGGTGGCGTGCCGCGAAGGCATGGGTGGTGCGTCGTGGAAGCACGATAATGTTCCGTCACAACAAGTGTTGTGGCTATGTTGGGCCATGCAAGCATGATATGTTGTGGTGGCACGGGTGGCATGTTGCGGCTGTAGGGCGGTGGCTTCGAGGCAGTGGTGCAGCTCACTGTTCATGCATGAGGGTGGATTGAGTTCATGCATGAGGGTGGATTGAGCTTGTCGCGGCGCGATCGGCGCGTCTTGTGTCCAATTGTGACTTGTGGTGTGCAGATGCTTAGCTCTACCGTCTCCTCTAGTTCGATTATGTCGATCCATTGACCAGCATGCTTGCAGCGAAGGATCAGCCTTACTGAATTGTTTGGGGTGTTTGTTCAAGATTGTTGCCTTGAGGTGTTGCAAGCCAATTGTTATTGAGTCATGGTCCTGAGGTGCAACTTACCCGACCGTGGTGGAGGCCCCGAGTTGCAGTTGGTTAGGGTCCGTTGTGTAGGCAAGTTGTTGTCAGTTAGCCCGTGGGAGGTGGAAGGAGGAGCTATGTTTCCTCAGCGTGTTGTTATCCAGCTTTAGGCTCTGTTGTTTGTATATTGGGTGAGGGTCGTGTTTTGTCATTGCTCCACAAGGTTTCGGTCTCGTTGGTGTATTTGGTCTTATGGTTGGAGTTTTTAGGGTTTCGGACTTCTCTGGTGTTGGTGTCTCCTCCTTTTTTCGGGCCGGTGATCGGTGTCTACGTTCTTTCCCCTCCAAGGGCTAGTGTAACACTCTCTTCTTCTGAAATGAGTGGCAGAGCTCCTGCCCTTAGTTTCAAAAACAGTGGGTGACGGATGAAGAAGGCTCCAATGATGAGTCAAGCGATGATAATAAAAATAGAACCAACCAAAAGGGTCTAGTCGGGCTTGCTCTAATAGAGTCTACACCGCCACCTCTTACCTCTCATTTTGCCTAATGCCTAAACACGACAAGAAGTTAATTGAGTCTGCTCCTTCATATGATGAACTTATTGAGATTATTGAGCTAAATACGGCTCTTAATAAGGAGAAGCAAGCATTCAAGGTCTCAAAGAAAATACACTCCGCACTTAGCACCGAGTTTAAGGAACTTAGTGCTAAGTATGAAGAGCTAGAAATTAAGTACAACTCACTCTTTAACAAGCAATTCGGCATAATCAAGGTTGACAGAGGCATTACTTACAATATTGATCCTCAACCCACATCGTTAATCAAGCAAGTAATCCTCCCATCAATGTCAATAGCTCTACTTCTTGTGATAACTTGATTGCTATGACATACTCTTCTAACGTAGATGCTAGTTTTACTTAACAATATTTCTTCTTGTAATGTTACTTCTTGTACCACTAATCTTGTGAAGGAAAATTTAAAGCTTGGACTCAAAAATCAGCGTTCAGGTTCAGCCCATGCAGGCTAACAATCAGTAAACTATCTGAAAGAAAATCAGGAAGTATTGACGAACTCAGTCGTAAAATGACCATAGACTAATTTTTTTTGCAAATCTTGCCCTTGTGTAACAAAAATTACAAAAATAGTCCCCCTCATTGAGCGTGAAAAAGCCGACAGGGGACAGGTGCCATGCTATGGAACCGTGATAGCGGCAACGTGGGAGGAGGAGGCCTAGCGAGGCAAGGGACAGTGACAGGCAAGCCTGCCACAGCAAAGCAAAACAGCAAGCGCCTGCCACGTTTGACGTGAGCAGAAGCAAGCTCTCGAGCTCTCCAGAGCCCTTTTGCACTATCAGACTGCGACAGGTGGTGACACACGTCATTTGTCGGGTCTTCCGTACTTAGATAGAGAACTGTTTTTGTAAAACTGGTTTCATGGAGGCTAATTTTAGAAAGACGGAAGGACTACTGCAGTAAAAATTTCAGCATTGACCATCAACGCCACCGATGCGGATGCGGTCCAACTGAAGATCAACCCGGGCAGCCGGGGATGACCGCGCCACCAAACAGAAACCCTGTCCTCAAAGACTCAAATCCAAGACAAGACCCTTCTTTCCCACCTCGATTTCGTCGTTCCCTGCCTCCCCATCCAACCCCTGTATATAAAACCACTCGCTCGAGTTGCTAATGGTGGCACAGTTGTGATTGACAGGCACTGCCACCGGTTGGTTCCATCGTGCGGCGCATTTGGGTTCTTGATTGAATCGTCGAGGTGAGGAGAGCTTCGTTTCTTCAGTTGTTTGTTTGTTGTTATTAATGTGCATCGCTGTGGCCTTTTTAGTCTGATACTTGTAAGTTCTTGATTGGAAAGGGAAATATCGTGGTAGTTTAGCTTTCAATTTGTGCTGGCCTATGTGGGTCAATTAGTAATTGGATTGGTGGGTTTGAATGTTTGAGTTAAAGTGGGTAGGCGTAATTCGTTCGCAATTTGCGTTGTTTGGCTACAGAGGTGAGGCAAGTTCTTGAGATTGAGTGAGATCTGTTAGGGCGGGTAATGGGTGGGACGTTCGGAAATAAGTGTAAGAACTTTTTTTTGAAGAATAACGATAAGAACTTTGGCCTGTATCGCATATTAAATCCAAGCAAATTTGACCTTGGAATAAGTGCGGAAACTGGTAGATGACCCTATAGATTTGTAATTCTTGATCAATTTCTTGAGTTGATTTTGGGGCTTCAACATTTGGTTCTGCTTGCTCGTGATCAATTTGGTTAAGTAAGGTCAAACGAGCAATGTTGTTTAGCCTTTCTCGTTTTGACAGATTTAAGGACGGTACTGAATTTGCAATCTTAGGACAAAAAAACGTGCACAGATATGGAAATGGTGGTCAGCCGTGAATGCGACTGCTGCGGCACTTGCATGGGTGTCTGCTGAGTCAATGCCGCTCTTGCCGGTGCTATTGTCTTTGGGATTTCATATTTACTGTAAGGTTCTTTCTACCAGCAGTCTGAAGCTTCTGAATTGATGAGATTGTTGTGTATCGTCTAACATATGGGAGGTGCTGTGATTTTCCGGGCACTTGGTTGTGGCAGGGCTTCTCATTGCTGCCATAGTGTTTCAGCTGTCCAGGAAGAGCACAAGACTCCAAAGAAGCCACTCCCCGAGAGGGTGAACTACTCTTGCTCTTTGCTTCCTTTTTGAAGCAGTTCCCCCCTTCCTTTTGTTTTGTTATTGCTTCATCAAGTGTGTTGATGAAGGCTTTTCACTCTACAAGAGATTGATGAAGTATGTGATGACTGGGAGCCAGAGCCTGCTTGCCCAACCATCAAGGAGGAAGCGCAAATTGATACACCTACATTGGAGTGGTTGGTCTTATGGTTTCCTTTTTTATGTAATCTAGTACTTTCTAATTAGCTCATGTCAATGGCAAGGTTTCTCGAGTCTCAGTTCTCCCTTAAATTTGAAGCGTCGGGGAAATAAGTCTTATCATGTCACATCTCCGAAAAAAAAGGCAAAGCTTCTTATGCACTTGACCATAGGCTTGATTTTGTCAATATTTTTCTGATTGTATGAGTGTAGTTATTTCATTTGTAAGGATTAGGGAAGTCAATATGTACTCTTTCTTAGCTTAATTTGGTACTTGAGAATAAGATAACTTCGTGCAGCAACATTTTGGTTTATATGGAGTCTTTGGGGCCTTACAATTCTGATCTACTTTATGATATAATGTACGAACCTCATTCGTGGTTAGGTAATTTGTTTACGCCAATTCATGTGTTCTTGAAGAGGAATATATGATTAATTGTAGAGGCAGATGCAGATGATTAATATGGTTAATTCAAGCTACCGTTTTTGTATAGTATGCTTAATATGATAATTTTCATGTATCTTGGACTGTAGCCAATTCCTTATAAACATGTCTTCCCTGCTTTCCACCCCGTTTGGTTGGTTGAGGAACTAGTTTTGTTTGCTTGGAATTTGTTGTCTTGAATTGGTTGATCATGGAATGTAGGTGTTTTATCTCCTGAGCCCGTTATAAAATTTAGATTAAGTAATGATTTAGAATGAATATGGTTATTATGTATGGTTCCACACTATCATTTATACCAAGAGCCAGAGCATTGAACACTGATATTCTGTTGTTTGATCAGTGCTGCTTGACCACATACTTTTGTTGATGGAAAAGAAGATGTAAAGTTTGCATCAGCAAATTACCTCGGTTTGATTGGCAACGAAAAGATAATTGTAAGAAGCTTATACTTTTGCTATTTTTGTTCACTACCCATTTGCTTTCTTTAAGAACATCAGTATAACATAAGAAATCTACAGGATTCCTTTGTTGATTCAGTGGAGAAATTTGGTGTTGGATCTTGCGGACCACGTGGCTTTTATGGAACAATTGGTCTGTATATTCTCTGTTCATATTCAATGTTGTCTGTTGTGTTGCCTCCATTGCAAATTTAGGGGAGGGACTTACCTTTTTTTTTCAGATGTGCACCTTGACTGTGAGACCAAAATAGCAAATATCCTAGGAACCCAAGATTCTATTCTGTACTCATATGGGATTTCTACAATCTTCAGTGTCATTCCTGCCTTTTGTAAGAAAGGAGATAATCATAGTTGCATAAGCGAACCTTTTTGCTCCTCCTTACACCATTTAACACCGAAATATTCAATATTTTGTCATGAATTAAGTTGTCAGTTATCATATTTCTTCTGATATAATGTGTTCATAGATATTTTTACCATATTTCTGGAATTTTGCCCGTTTAGTATCAAGGACCTCACTTCTGCTTCCGTATAACTGACAAGCTTGCCCCTCTCGCGATCATGCTTTTCCTAAGCTCGTGATTCTGCAACAATGGATGCTTATTCTGTGCTTCCATTCAATGTCTCCTTTCACTGTTCAAATCTAATATTGTTGGCTAGTTATTTGCATCCAACAAGTGTTTATTTTTTTATGGCCATTTTCTTATTTGAAGCTAATCTTGGTATTTTTGTGCACTGCAGTGATGAGGGTGTTCACTGGGCAGTGCAATGGCTTACAGCTTTCAAGAAGCACTGTTGTTTATTTCAAGTACAATGACATGGCTTCGATTGCGAGCACTTCGGAGAAACTAACTCATGGAAACAAATGTGCTGAAAAGATTAGGCGTTATATTGTTGTGGAAGCTATTTACCAGGTTTGTAGCTTTTTCCTGAGTGTTTTGTGTTGAGAAATGCAGTGTTTTATTCTTAGCCTTTTATTTTCTTTGAGATCTTTTGTTTTATGCTTGAAAACATAAAGTCTTGGCGTTGCCTACTCAAGGTAATAAACTCAAGAAAGACAGCTACACGAAATCTTTATGTTTCCATTGGGAACATAACAACCTCTGAGACACTCCAGAAAAGAGTAGAAAATGTAATGAAGTTCGCTAAATTAATCATTTTGTGCAGAGCAAAGTGTGCTTAAATTGCCTCCCTACCATTATGAAAGTGTGGCATTTGCTATTTATATCATTCCAAATGTTTTTTTTCACCAAACTATTGATTCAGTGTATAATTTGCTATATATTATACCATTCCCTCATTAAGTAGTCATCTTTCTTAAACATATTTATTTTTTAGTGTAAAAAGTTTATGCTAGTCCTTACTTTTAGCTCGTTACTAGTTTAAACTGTATTTCTTTTGTTAATAAGGGTCTGTAAGTTTGTGTGACATGTTGTGAAATGATTCAACAAAAATAGTACACCGACTGAATTTGTTTGTAAAGCGTCTCTTGTTATGATTCTGAGTGCAGAATTCCGGTCAAATTGCACCCTTGGATGAGATTATCCGATTGAAGGAGAAATACCGGTTTCATGTCATATTGGAGGAGTCATTTTTTTTGTGTTCTTGGGAAGTCTGGACGACGCCTTGCTGAACATTATGGAGTTCCTGTGAGTGTTCCCTCGCATTTCTTCTCATATTCTTTGACAACACCAAAAAGGTCTTACAAATAAAGAACTGAGCAGTTATAATCAGCTGGTTAGTGGACAAGCACAAATTGTATCAGAAAACCTCCCTCATTGG
Source organism: Otatea glauca (assembly GCA_036346275.1). Classification (NCBI taxonomy): domain Eukaryota; kingdom Viridiplantae; phylum Streptophyta; class Magnoliopsida; order Poales; family Poaceae; genus Otatea; species Otatea glauca. Next base: position 3,559,715 of record CM070732.1, on the reverse strand, counting down.
ATGGCTTAGTTAGTTTTGCTGCACAAATTGCTTGTTCTACTGATTTTCAAAATGGGACATGCATTAGCAACTGATGGTGGCTTTGGCTTCTGTACAGGAAGTATCAGAGTTGTTGATCACCAGGTCGGTGCAATATTAGATCGATATCATATTTATGATGGTGTAGAAATATTTGCATTATTCAGTTTTTTTGACAGACTAGTGCTTTGATCTTGCAGCCCCTAAGCAGCTCTGGCTGCGTTTTCTCTGCTTCGTTGCCACCATATCTTGCCAGTGCAGCAATTTCTGCAGTAAACCACCTGGAGGAGAATCCATCAGTTCTTGCAAACCTACGATCAAACGTTACCCTTCTACACAAAGGTGGCTATGATTCCCTTGGCAAATTAATTGCTCAACTTTTACTATATTTCTTGCTTGATCTGTTTTTTAAAATGAAAATTAGATTGTGCCTTAGTTTGTCCTCGAACCCCTATCAGTTGAACACTACAACAGCTGCTTATCCTTCCTTTTTTTTATCGCAACCTATAAAATGCATTGGTAGTTTAGTTTCTATGCCTAATCTAACTGAATTAGTGAAAGTACAAAATCTTTAACATGATTGTTCCTGTAATATCTTGGTGTACATTGTGATATTGAAATTTCATGGCAATGTGTAGCATACTTCCCTAATTTCTTTATCGCTGCCTCACCATATCCTTTTGTTTGCGTTTGATTTGCAGAGTTGTCAGATGTACCAGGGCTTGAAATCGCTAGCCATATTTTGTCACGTACTGTCTTTCTTAAATAGAAGAGACCGACCGGTTCTCCCGTCAATGACCAAGATCTCCTCGAGATGATTGCTGAGAAGGTATTTTCTGCTGGATTCAAGTAAATTCTCCAAAGCAATTGAAGCTGCACAGATATGTAATTGTGTATTTTACAATTGTTGATTCAATAGGTCTTGAAGGAAGTTCAGTCTTTGTTGTGACCGCAAAGAGATCAAGTTTGGACACTCACGGTGGGAATCCGCCTATTCTTGTCGGCTGGTCACACTGAATCAGACATATCCAAAGTATCGACGTCCTTGAAGAGGGTTGCAGCCTAAGTGCTCTAGCGAGTACATACCATATTTGGATTCTGTTAAACGACCAATGAGCTCAAATTCTTACAGGATGTATTCTAGGCCTTGCGTGTTTACATGAATGAACATAATATGTATGTTTCTAGATCTGATGCAACTTGTTGTCATACCTACAGAATTTACAAACAAAATTTTGTAAAACAGTTAAGTTAAATATCTCATGGCGCTCTTGTTCTATAGTCTACACTTTTTTCTGGTTTCTTCTGCAGCGCAATAGTGCTAGACTGCTAGTAACCTTTCTTTTGGTTATTTCATCTGTGTCAAGATTGATCATTCATGGAATTACCTCTTCAAGTCCAATGTACTGTTATGGTCATTGAACTTTAGGTCAAGACTGGAGAACAAATCAGCTTGTTTTTGTCAGGCCACAAGTACATGAGTTTTTGTCAGCAAAAGGGCATGAGTTAAACCTTTCGTGAAATCCAACTCAACTAGTTTTATTTTGTGTATGCCTCTTGCTAACTTATGGAATTAATGCATGCTTTTTTAATATAAAAACAAATATGATACCTATAAGAATTTTTTTATTTAACGTTTTTAAATTTATTTTTATTAACAACTCTTGACTAATTTATTTTTAAATCTAACTCTTTTGGCCACGCTAACAGGCCGGTGTTGTTTGTCATGGGCAATGGCGTGGCCAAAATTGTTGTAAAACGTAGTCGTTCACCCACGATCAATCAATCACACGCCAGCGAAATCACAAGAATAAGAACATGAAGTACACACAATATATGGGCATAGCTCTCTCGCTTTATTAGATTGATCTCTTGTACAAGGGGGTGCCCAATATATAGGTCATGTTTGTTTCGGCTTTTTCACTGGCTTAAAAGCAGAAAAGCCAAAGCCGAAACAAACGACTGACTTTTAAGCCAGACTTAAAAAAAGCCAAAAGCCAGGTGAGAGGTGCTTTTTTGGTCTTTTTTGGGATAAAATAACCCTTTGCCACTAGAAGTCTCCAAAATTACCCACCAAATGCCATCATATATAAACTCAAGAATCCTTCTCCCATCTCCTCATTTCTCCTCGTCTTCTCTCGCTCCCCTATGCGACATGCCTTCTCCCTCCGCCGCTTCGGTTTCTGCCGTCCTCGACCTCCTCCCTCCTCTGCCGTTCTCAGCCTCCTTTCTCCTCCACCGACCCGGATCAAGTTGATAAATAATTATGCTCAGAATGAAGTTTGATCTCAAGATTAATCTATGTTTTTCAATACAACATTCAGTGAAAAAGTATAAAACATTTGTATAAGATAAATCAGTACATAAGAAAAGTCCTTATAACCTTAAAGGGTATTTCAAACTTTCTAGCAATAAGCTACACCAAGGGTTCACAAAACCGAATTTCAAAAAATCGTTCGAAATTCGAAAACCGTCAGAAACCGAAGGGTTAAAAAATCAAAAAAAATCAAAAAAAAATCAAAAAAATCGAAAACCATTCGGTTTTTCGCGAGAAACCGCTCAGTTTTTAAGAAACGGTTTTCGAGTGAAAACCGCGGTTTTTCAACGGTTTTCAAGCGGTTTTCAACGCATAATTTTTTTCAAATTTTTTGATTTTTTTAAATTTAAATTAAAACGGTTTACCGAGCGGTTTTGGATATCGAACCACAGTGGTACACTCGAAAATCACAGTTTTCGCCGGTTTTGTGAACCCTGCCTACACCATCCAACCCATCAAAAAGCCAGGATACCAAACAGCATGTCTTGGCTTAAAAGCAGACGACTTAAAAGCTCGTTAAGCCAAAAAGCTAGCTTTAAGCCAAAAGCCAAAAAGCCTAGGCCGAAACAAACAGGGCCATAATAGAAGATAGCAAGAGATAGATTCGGATTCGCCCACCAATAGATAGAGTCCTTCCAAACTTAGACTGGGATTCTATCTATATCATAACACTCCCCTTGGGCGAATACCGCGTAATGCACATGTCTCGCTAAAAACTCCTCCCAAAAACCCAGTGGGAAAAAAAGGATGGAAAAGAATACATTGCACTCGCATTCCGTGTTACACTAGTTGCCTCGTTAAAAACCTTCATGTGAGAAAACTTCAAGAAAGCTCACTAAAGAAAAAAGAGAACAACTTATAATCTCCAGGATTTAAAATATGACCTTCTGGATCATGCAAATGGTCATGGTTCAGGGATTTACTCCCCCTGAACTTTGCATATGTCTAAGTCTTCTCATTCCAATGCTTTTAACACATCTTTGGAATATAGATTTAGGCAAGAACTTAGTGAATAAATCTACAAGATTTTCACATGACTTAGTTTGAATAATCTTTACCTCACTATTCTTCTGGAGTTCGTGAGGATAGAAAAACTTAGGAGCAATATGCTTCGTGATATTGCTCTTTACATAACCCATTTGCATTTGTGCAACACAAGCAGTATTATCTTCATGATAATTGTGGGGGTATCGACGACGTTAAGACCACATGACTTCTGAATATGGTTAATCACACGTCTCAGCCAAACACATTCACGTGAGGCTTCATATAAAACTATAATCTCTGAGTGGTTGGTAGAAATAGCTACCAGGTCTGCTTACAAGACCGCCAAGAAATGGCTGAACCACCGCAGAGAAACACAAAACCAGTCTATGATTTGGCACTGTGGGGATCAGACAGGTAGCCAACATCCGTGTATCCTACCATGGTTAAGTCTTGGTTCTTCTGAAAAAATAATCCAAGATCTTGAGTACCTTGGAGGTATCTGAGTAAAGTCTTGACACAAGCCCAATGTCTTCTGGTTGGGGCTGCACTATATCTTGCTAGTAAATTCACTGCGAATGCAATATCAGGTCTTGTGCAATTCACAAGATACATAAGCGCTCCAATAGCACTTAGATATGGAACTTCAGGTCCTAAGACTTCCTCATTTTCCATCGTTGGTCTGAAAGGGTCTTTATCCACTTCAAGGGATCTCACGACCATGGGGTTTTTTAAAGGATGCGGTTTATCCATATTAAACCTTTCCAATACCTTCTGGGTATAGGAAGACTGGTGTACAAGGATTCCTTCTGGGAAATGCTCTAGCTGCAGGCCTAAGAAAAATTTGGTTTTACCCAAATCTTTCATCTCAAACTCCGTCGTGAGGTAAGCACTTACTTCCTTTATCTCCTCAGTGGTTCCGATGACATTCAGGTCATCGATATAAAACTGAGATGATACAAAATCCATTCTGGGATTTCTTTATGAACACACAAGGGCAATATTCCTTCTTCAGGAGGAACTTACTAAGTCGGTTATACCACATTCTCCCCGACTGATTTAATTCGTATAGCGATCTTTTCAGTTTGATACTATACATGTTGCGATTATTAGGATTCGGAATTGTAACTCCTTTAGGGATTCTTATGCAAATATCCGTATCCAATGGCCCGTATATATGAGGTCACTTCATCCATCAACTACATTGATAAGTTTAAGCTTGTTGCCATTAATATTTAAATTTTGGAATGTTATATCACTCTTTACAGGAGAATATGTTTCATCGTAATCGATGTTGGGTCTCTGCGTTAACCCTTGTGCTACAAGCCTCGCTTTATATCTCACCACCTGGGTATTTTCATTGCTCTTCTGGATGAAAAACCCATTTGCTCCTACAGGGAACACTCTAGGAGTTGTTTGGTCAACAGGACCAAAAACTTTCCTCTTATTAAGCGAGCGCTGCCTCAATTGCTTCTTTTTGTTTGACCCTATCTGAGCGCTTCTGGCACTCTGCCATGGACTTTAGTTCTAGATCCAGCTTTTAGCAATTTTAGAGGCAAATACATGTCGACAATTGTAGTCTTTATTTTATTCATTTCTCCTGCATCACTTCAGGGATATCTCTTTATTAATTTCTTCCAGCTCCTCGTGATTTCCCATAACGATAAAGTCTGGGTATTCCAATTTCCCAGTGTCAGATTGTGCACACGAATATACGCTGGGATTATCATCTTCAGGATGGATCACTTCAGGGATGTTACCATCTCCAGGATGGCTCACTTCAGGGATTTTCTCAACATCAGGTTGAGCTTCTTCCACTGTCATGGGTTGTGTTCTCATTTGTTCGGTTCTCTACTTCTGCGGACGTCTCCGCAGAATTGAGTCTCGTGCACCTGGAGGCCTCCCCCTCTTTTTATCATGAGGGTCAAGAGTGGGTTCAATATCCTTCTAGGGTATTTTCACTCTTTCAGGTGCATATACTGCAGGTTTATGAGATCTTTTCACTCCCTTGTGAACAGTGAAGGCATTTGGCAGATTATAAGCTTATTTATTACAGATTTATTATCCTCCGAACTTCAAGTTCGGTCTTTGTAGTGCGTGGATCTAAGGACTCGGTATTCTCTAATGTGGTACTTATCTCCCCCTAATGCCGAAAAATATCCTTAGTACAATTAGTGTACCGAGCCATGTACAGATCCCCTGTCATAGGCTCTCGGTATTTTAATACATGACGGAGATTCATAACCTACATAGATCCTCAACTTCCGGTAAAGTCCCACGGTGGTACGCTGTGGTGGAGAGATTGGCATGTATACAGTACAACCAAATTTTCGCAGATGGGAGATACTTAATTCTTTTCTACGCACTATTTGCAACGGGGAATTTCATGATGTTCAGTTGGTCTGAGTTGAATTAATACCGCAATATACAACATTGCGTGGCCCCAACAACTAGTGGAAAGCCTACTATTCTGCAAGAGCGGCCAAGCAATTAGTTTTTATTCTTTTAATATATGACTCTGCAAGACCATTTTAAGTGTGAACATTAGGTACGAGATGCTCTACATTAACTCCCAGAGCCATACAATAATCATTAAATACTTTTGAGGTAAACTCACTAGCGTTGTCTATTTGAATAGACTTGATCCTTTCTTCTGAAAAGTAGGCTCTTAACTTAATAATTTGGGCATAAGCATGGTTCCTTGTAGATAAGAGATATACATAGGACCATCTAGTAGAAGCATCTATCAGTACTATAAAATTTCTTAAAAGGAGCCCGACAGGGGCTGAACAGGTTCATAGATATCACCTTGAATTTTCTCCAAAAAATTCAGTGATTCTTCCCTAATTTTTTTTAGGTAAGAAGATATAAGAATAAGCTTTCCTTTGGCATAAGCTGGCATAAGAAAACTTCAGGTCTAGGAAAGTATTTATGCTATGACCAGCAGAATTATAATTATTCTTCTCATAATATTCAACTCAGGGTAACCCCAGTCGATTTGCCAGATCTTAAATATTTCTGGGTTTTCATCGCAACACAAACTTCAGGTTTTATATGCGCATAGTATAATCCGAAGGAGAATGAACGAAGTTTTTCAACCACACATTTATTACACCCATTAAACTTAGTCATGAGTAGGTATTCTGTACCATCCTCATTCTCTGTCTCCATATGAAAACGATTTTAGACCATGTCTTTAAAACTTAAGGGAGTACGACTGGACTCAGGGTATAATATGGCATTCTTCCAGTGCCAACTATGTGAGTATCGCTTCTGACGATAGTCATAATATTTTCAATTCACTTAGTGTGGTACAACTGTCTTTTAGACAGATTTTCCCCTCTGCCATCGGATTATACTTTGTTCTATATTGGAAGTATGATTTAACAATCAAACAATTGTTGCATGAGGAACAAATTGTAGAATATAGAACAAACATAGCACAATTAATCAAATATCTGAAAAATATCAATTTATTCAATTTTTGAATGATAATCGCTCAACAGGAGCGTAGACCAAATGTTCATTCAGGAACTAGGGCTAAACTGATAAGGAGACTTATAAGGAATATGCGATATCGACTTAGCAAAGTGAAGGGGTGTTTAGGAGACTAATCCAGGTCTCCATATGAGATGTAGGTGCCCTCCTGGGACTCCACGAACTCAATAATTTCAAGAATCATATCATTACACTTCTCAATATCCGTATCAACAACAGGTTGAACGATGAAGTATAACTTAATATTATCTCCCCGGGTTTTCTTTAGTTTTCCAGTGGATTGCATGTAAAGGTCTACCACATGCTTCGGGATGCGATAGTTGCATGACCAATGGCCAATGCATCCATACATAAAATATGGTTATTCAGGGTTTGCAACATTACTTCTGGAAGCCCCTGGCCCTTTACCTTTACTTTTCCACTATGAATTGCCTCTTCCCCTATTTGATTTGTCATTCTTCCACTTATCCCTTATATTCCATTAGCCCTTTCTGCGGCTTTGGCTATTGCTAACCTGTTGAGTATTTGCATGTGCTTCGGGCGTTGCAAAACTCCATTAGGAAGTACATAATGATTCTTCACCAGGAGTTTATCATGCTTTTCTGCTTCTAGCAAAATGCATATAAGCTCAAAGTACTTTCTGATACTTGGCGACGATACTGTTACGGCAGTATCCTCATATTGGGGTGGAATGTGCATAATATCTTGTCGATCTTTTTAGCATTAGTAACTTTCTGGTTACATAATGTTAGATCAATGACAAGTTTGTGTATAACAAAAATTATATGCTACCACAACCTTTAGAATCCTGAAAGCACAGGAGGATCCATTCGCGCTGTGCTTTTGGCAACAGGACGGATCTTTGATGGCTGTATATTTTCCATTCATGGAATTCAAAAGTACCAACTAGTCATCTTCCATCAACTATTCGGCCTTCAGGTCCGTTTGAAGATGGTGCCTCAGGAGGTGTAAAGCCATACATCTGGCGGCTTCGGGAAGAGCAGATGTACTAGCTTCAGGCTAGGAAAACAGTAGCTTCAAAAGATCGAGCTATCAGATTAATCTTAGTATTCATTGCCTGGGTAAGCTAATTGTTGCCATTCAGGGCAAGCTTGATAAATTCCTTCTTTGCGATGTCCAACATATCCTATTTTTATTTGTGCAAAATGATTTTTACTACTAGTAAAATCATTATATTGCATGCTCACTATTCAATCAGTAAAGCTTGGTCTATATCTATTCAGTAGGTAATTATCTAAAAATTTTCAGAATTTTTCTAGCAATTTCCATAGTTTTCTGCTAATTATCTAGCAATTTTCATAATTACCATGTAACAGAAAAATAAATCTCAACATATATCAATATGGAATTATGTTAGGACAATAAATTCAGAGCTATGGAGCATTCAATATGCTATATGAAATTTTCCTAGCATTATTCATAATTTTATGTTAATGATTAAGCAATTTGCAGAATTACTTAATGACAGAAAAATGAATCCCAACACATATTAACATGGAACAATGCTAAGGAAAATGAATCCACCAACATGACACACATCAATGGGTCATACATAATTTTCTAGCATTTTCTGCTAATTTTTCAAGCAATTTTCAGAATTACTTAAATAACAGAAAATAAATTCTAGCACATAATAAATATGGCATAAAGCTAGAAAATAAAATCCAAAGCATGGGAATTCCAATGTGAGCTAAACCACAATTTTTAAAATTTATCAGAAGCCCATAAACCTAGAAAGTCTAAATTATAGGATTCATTGTCAATTTTCAGCGAATATTGACTACATTTATTTATTTAACAAACACTTGGCCGTACGGCCCATTCGACTCACTTAGCCGCTGGTCTAAATGGCCTGGTCGGCCATTAGGCCCAATCAGCCCATTAAGAGGGGCGGCTAGGTTTCCTTCCCTAGCCGCCACCTCTCCCCCGCATGCCTTTGCTGCTCGGCGACAAAAAATCGGCGGGGAGCCGATGCTGACAGAGCAGGCCACGCGTCGGTGGACGTGCTTCCGGCACGCTTATGAAGGCCTTGAAGTGCTCGTCGGCCGGCGACGGGAGATGTGGTGCGGGCGCTGAATCCGAAGGGGCGATGCATCGGCGCACTCGAGGACCCAAGGGGTGGCGCAGCGACCGACGTAGCGGGCGCGGTGGCCAACGCAACGGTTACAGCGGTCGACGGAGCATACGCGGCGGCCGTTGCAGCGGACTCGGGCGTCACGCGGGCACCGCCATGGGCACCGCCGCCGGGTGCTTCGAGCACAACGGGCGTGGGGTCTCCGACGATGCGTGCTTTGGGCGCGTGGGCTGAACTTCCGGCGACCAAACATGTGGCCAAGCTCCGGCATGCGGGACGCGTCGAGCAACGAGCGCATGGGCTAAGTTTCCGATGGTGAGGCGGCACTCGGCAGTGGGGCGCGTGGCCGAATTTCTGGCGGCCAGGTGTGCTGCCTAGCTCTGGCGGCGCGAAACTTGGCAAGATCCGGTGGAAGCGGCGCAACGAACAAGACGTGCGGGCGTGAAACTGGAGTCCGAGGTGACACGACAGCTAGGCCAATGCCAATGCGGCACGTCGGGCGCGAGCGGCACTGCTGGGTGGTCGTTGGCCAACGCGGTAGCGGGTGAGCGGCTTCAGGCCGCGACCGAGGGGGCGCAGCGTGAGGACGAGCTCCGGCTGCGGCGAGCGCCAGCAACGTGGTGGCCAAAGGCAAGAAGGTCGAGCGGCCGGTGGCTACTAAACACAATCTGTTATCTAGTAATCTGGTCCTATGCGACATTGCAGAACCATTAGCTAGGAAGGCTTGATCTGTTTGTGTCGCGTGTAGATTGAACTCACGTAGGGTTTGGCGTAGGTTGATCGCGTGTTGCAGGATGAAATTCGGCGCAGTGTCGATTGTCGCAGGTAGACGATCACAATCGGCCCTGGTAGAAGCTCGTGCTAATAACGTGTTGTAAAACGTAGTGGTTCACCCACGATCAATCAATCACACGTCAGCGAAATCACAAGAATAAGAACATGAAGCACACACAATATCTGGGCATAGTTCTCTCGCTTTATTAGATTGATCTCTTGTACAAGAGGGTGCCCAATATATAATAGAAGATAGCAAGAGATAGATTCGAATCCACCCACCAATAGATAGAGTCCTTCCAAACTTGGACTGAGATTCTATCTATATCATAACAAAAATAACCATTTTCTAGCTCAGGGCTAGACTCACCCTGTGAAGTGGTAGTGTTGTTTGCTACGTCACAAGGCTAAAGGGTCATATTTAAAAATAAGTTAAATAAGAGTTTATTATAAGAATAAAAATTGATCTACCTGTAGGCTATTTCGCCGCTTGCTATTTGTCTGTTTGGCATAATTTTCTCTGGCCAAAATTGTTGCGAGATATATTACTACGCGGATAGAGTTAAGAGTTCCTATGTAGTTTTGTATAGAAACTGTAATTTACACAGTTATATGACTTGAGCATTATCCGATGGAAGTAACAAACAGTCTAAATTGTCTAACAGTGCATTAATATAGTTTGTTTGCTTAAGTTGTTGAAAGATCCGTACCGTCACTTTTTTATCCAACAATTCACGTGTAGCTGTTTAAGGGGGTGTTTGGGATAGCTCCAGCTCCACCAAAATCCGTGGAGTTGGTGGAGCAGGGTATTTCTAGCTCCAGAAATTTATGGAGCTGAAGCTGTGGGTACATTAAGAGTGTTTAGGTGGGTCATCTTGTTTACATTTTAGACTAAAAATATAAACTTAATTCACTTTATTTTAGCCTACAAGCTCCAGCTCTGAGGTGGAGCTGGAATCTGAAGCTATACCAAACAGAGTCTAAGTTGCAATCCCTATAGGGACTGTGTTAGATATCTTTCCACTACTCGACACCTAGAGAATGACAAAAATAGGCCCGCAGCTACCATCAAGATTTTGGATAAGATTCATGTGCAATCCTACGGGAACTACAATTTAAATAGTGCTCGTAGGTCAGGACCATTTGATCGAGTGAACAAATGATCCAAATTTCTTATCAGACCTTCGAAACATTGTTTGATACCATGTTTGCTACCGTATCAAAATCGGCACCATGTTTTTTAATAGTATTTCAAAAGATTGGACCATTATATTTTATCCAACGGTTTTGTTGCAACTGCCTCTCAAGTTTTTAGATCAAAAGGACATCAACAGATTAATATCTTAGTTCTATTACTGAAACCGACGACCATCCATACACAATCAGTTTTAGCTCTTACTAGAACTTGACAAAATAAAATATTCAAAGCACAGACTCAAGCACTCATCAGCGACAAAACAAGATTAGAGCTTGCCATCCACCAAATTATTAGAATAGAGTATAAGTGACTTCAGCTCTTTTGAAATAGGGACCACATCTATATCTATATCTATATACTACCTATATTAAATTTGGGAGCTTTCCCGGCAGGAGACCGTGCCCACGTGTCCTCCCTCTGTAAAGGCCCTCTAAAAAATCCGTAATTACGTTCAGATCCTTTCACCGGTTAAGATAATTTTTCCCTGATTTAATTGAGCTATCAAATATTGTTATAAATCTTTTAAACTTTTTGATAACGGTCCTCAGAGCATGCCTAAGCTACCATAAAAAAATTCAATTCATGATCAAACTTACAATTTTCCAAAATTCCGACAATGCTACTAATGCATTCGTATCAACTCCACTGATTTAATTGAGATAATAAATCATGTTGAACTTTTTTATAACGGTCCTCAGAGCATGCATAAGCTACCATAAAAATTGGACCATGATTAAATTTGTGTGATTTTAGAAATTCTTAATCCATTTAAATTTCGCTACTTTTGTTTTTCCAATGCCATCAAACGAATTTGAATTTTCAAACTTTTTTAGAAGGGTTCCGTAAGCATGCCTAAGCTACCATAAAAATTTCAAATTATGATCAAAATTTTGCAATTTTTTAAAAATCTGAGAGCATGTCTAAACTACCATAAAAATTTTCAAGCACGATCAAATTTGTGTCATTTTTAAGAATTTTGACAATACTACTGATACGTTTAAATTTCACTGATTACTCGAAAACTCATCCTTGCGCGACATCGTAGTGCAAGTGCGCGGCGTGCCGCCGCGCATATTCATCTAGTATTACTTATAGCGGAGAGAATTCCTGCGCGGAGGAAGGCGCCACGTCAGCGAATTAGCGGAAAGGTCCTTCAGAAAATTCAAAAACACGTTTAGGTCCTTCCGACGTTTTTTAACAGAAAGGACCCGAAAAAATATGGAATTACGTTCAGGTCCCTTTGCGGTTTACGTTTGAGTCCTCCCGCGGTTTTTAGCACAAGATAGACCCGACAAAACCGAAATTACGTTTAGATCCTTTTTAAAAAACAGGGAACTCGGAATTACGCAAAAAATCATTTATTTTCTCCTAAAAACAAAAAAACGCATATTCATCGACGGTTTATAGCAGTTCACAGATTCGCCGACGGTTTATAGCAATCCGCAAAAAATCATTTATTTTCTCTAAAAACAAAAAAACGCATATTCATCGACGCTTTATAGCAGTTCACAGATTCGCCGACCGTTTATAGCAATCTGTGGATTCGTCGACGGGCCCTAGCGATCTATTTTTTTTAAAAAAAAAGAGAAACAGGATTACACAGAAAAGACGAAGACGAGATTTCGCACGACGCAGCGTAGCGCGTGTCCTTAAATCTCAAGTAGGGGCCGATTAAACCTCTTTCCAAAGATTTTACATCATCTCGTAAGTCGTGCAAAGCTGGTGATGTCGACAAGTCAGACTGTGCACCCTGCTCCTGCAAATTCAATCCTCTTGGGGCTCCTTGCGTGAGGAATCTGCGGTCTGTATATTTCGGTGATCAAAGAAGGTCCTACACAATCCGAAACACGTGGAAGCAACTAAGATTTTCCTTTCACACAACGTAGCCATGCAATCATACATGCTGCAAATGAGTCTACCTTCCGTAGTCGTCAGCTTCTCAGGACAGCATGTCGTGCTTGGATTAAAAAAATCAGCCTACCGTTTCGAGTCACTTATCTGTCCTCTTCTACAGCAGAAGCATGTGCTTTTAAATAAAATCGATATTTAAGTCACTTTCTTTGTTTTATATTAAAAAACTCCACAATAATCCTAAAAAATTCAAAAAAAATCACATTAATAGATAGAAAAGAGAAGAATCTCCGTCGCTTATTTTAGTAGGCTAGATTATAATAATACAGATTAATCATATATAAATATTAGAGTTATACAATAAATACAATTGTATTTTTATTTAGGAAGTAGAGTTGATATTAGAGTTATATAACAAATACAATTGTATTTTTATTTAGAAAGTAGAGTTGTATATCAAAGATAACTATATCATAATATCTAACTGCACAATTGCACGAGTAAATCTGCTAATAGTAAAAATAGTCCCCTCACTGACCGCAGAAGCGCCGACAGGTGATAGAGGTGCCGTGTAACAGAAGCTCAGAAGGAGTAGCCTACTGAGCATTGCTATTCAGTAGCATCGATGAAGCGATTTATTTAAGCAAAAGTCATTAAATTAATTAAAGTGAATAATTAATGACACAAAATTCTTGCCGAGCAAAGGTATATCGGTAGGACTTGACGTGGCCCACCAACGCTTCCGGCGCTTCCACGGTCAAAGAGGGAGTTATTTGCAATTACATTCAGAAGAGAATCATTTTTTAAAAAAAAAAGTTTGTCAGAAGGCTATAGAAAGTGATGGCTTCTCTACAACATGATATTGATGGAATTTTTTTTAAAAAATATTTTAAAAAAAATTAACAAAAATAATATGCCAAAGCAAAATTTTACAAAAATACCCACTTGTCACCATTTACTTTGGTATACTATTTCTGTAATTTTTTAAAATAAAATTATTAAAAAAATAATTCCGACATAGATACTATAGATACCGTACCAATCCATTTACAATATAGTAATTTCACATAAAACAGTTTAATTCTCGTAGACTAGACAAATTTTCAATGTTGCAAATAGATTTAGACCACAATTCATTTTGCTCAAGGCACCTTGGCTTGGTATCGAAGCACTTGTACAACATGGTGAAGAGAGTGAAATAGCGTAAACCCACCACCGTTCAAGTGTAATCATGTACACTTCATTTTCCGCTGGCAGGTGAACTATCATATGTTTGATAACATGTTAGGATCTGTTGCACTCATCGCTAGCGTCAGTGACACCTTTCATTAGAGATTGCTAGCTTTGCGATCCGACAAACTTGATCTTGCTCGTCGCCAATGACTCGACTCTCGACCGCCACATACTGCTCATTGCGAAAGCCATTTTGCTGCCTGTGTTTATATGCTTGGTGGGACCCGATGAACCTGTCAGGACAGGAGATGCCGAAACTAGTTGCTATAACCATGGTGTTGCCACCAGGGTCCTCACTGGTAGAAAGTACAAGATTCATCTTACTTAAACAAACCATGTTATAGTTCTCTCACTGTCAGAAGAATCATGAAAAGAACATTTTGTTTGCTTTAGCACGGAGCACGAACGGCGCAGCTCTCGTGAACTCGTTCAGTAGAGACCGTACACGTGTCTAGCTGGTGACTCTTGATTGTTTTACGGCCCATATTGTTTTGGCACTAGGAGCCTGACAGCGAAAAGGAGATGTGAGTCACGATGCTTGCGGTGGCCGCCTCGTGACAGCGTAAGGTACACACATGTATTGCAATTTGCAGGTTTGGAAAAGATGCCGCTCTTGCCTGCAGCGGCAGGAGCTCGGACACTATCCTCGACATGTCTTCTCTCCTCCTCCTCTTTCTTTCTTACCGTGGTTGTATAGTACAGTCGACTCTTTCGCGCTCACTCGAAGAGTTAGATTTGTAATTTTTATACATAAATTAGATTTTTTAAAAAGAAGAAGCTATAGGGTTATATACGTGAACACTTCACAGGTCTGTACATATACAAGCTTGTGTACAGAGAAAAAGAAAAGCGAAAACAAACACGAATTGCAAGAGAATACACAAACCGTTGCGGGACTCGATTGACCAAGAAAGTAGGTGCTAAATGCGAAATTTGCGTTTAAATATTTTGAGTTTCGACTAACCAACAGACAGCGTTGACATGTAAAAAGTTTGGATGATCAAATAAAATATCAAACTAGATTTGTTTTGAAAAATACTTTCACGGCATTGTGATTTTATTAGATATCACAAAAAGGATTATAATAGAAGTAATGTTCAAAGCATGCAAATATCGAAAATGCCACCTTTTGTATTTCGGAACGAAGTACAACGCATTCAGCCTCCCAGTCACGGCTGTCCAAGGAACAACTTTAACTTAGAATGTGACTAGTTCAATGCACGTGCGTTGCTACGAAAAATAAAGAAACATAAAGGTCAAGTAATAAAACAAAATTGTGCTACAAGATCAAACATCTATTTCTCCCGATTACACAAGTTTTTATGGTTTCTCCTCTGACATGAATTAAAACCAAATATATTGTACATAGTACATAAGGCATTCATGATATTAGAACAATATTTCTATTTAACAAGGTTAACATGTTCACCCAGAAAAGGGGGAGTATTGTGACATTAATACTTTCATTTTCATCACACTATACTATAGGAAAGCCCCAGAATTATAGCATAGCAGTCTTTTGTTTTCATTTAACAATTATACATCATTGCAACTCTATGGTATAAATTAAAAACTCCTATTCAGCATCACATTTACCTCCTTACAGGTTCATTCCTCATTTAAAGAAAGAATGGCTGGTTGAACAAGTCTAACATCCATTCCTTCACAGATCAATTTTTCTTTCACCAGTTGGTGTTTAGCCCTACCAGGATGTGACCTCAAGCAATGTGATTCAGGATAAGCACAAAGAAACCTCGACACTGCATTTACCAGGAGGCAAGCAACCAGAGGGCTACCCAATTTTGTGCATCTAAGCCCCGAAACCTAGATAGATATAGATCGACCGCGGTTGAAGCAGCAAGAGTCGAAAGGTTCGGTATAAGGAGGGGAAGGGAGGACCGACTGACTCTGAGACGATGCAGTCCTCGAGCTACTTCTCGCCACCGCTGGCTCGCTCCATTGCCTGTCTCCGACGGTGAGTGCGGGCCTAGAGGAAACAACAGGAGGTCAGGAGTCAGAGGTGGCGTCGACAGAATACGCGGCTGGCGTCGCTCCGGCTGTTGGCGGCAACAAGGCCAAGGTCGCTTGCTCAGTTGCTTCTCCTCCTTTGTCCTCTTCGGCGGGGCATGTGTGAGACGATGAGGGCGATGGGCGATGGGCGATGGAGTCAGGTCGTCACGGGGGAGGATGATGCGACGGACAGGCGGAGAGCCAGTCTGGTTTCCTTTTTTCCAGTATTTTAGATCCATTTTTTTAGGAACGTTCTTTGAACGTGAACCCGTGAGAAACTCGTCAGGAGATGGAGAACGGACCACCACCAACTCCTAGTTAGAAGTAGTAGAGATTACGAATCATATATTTTAGAGAAGAAAAAAATACCCTGGATATACCACCGTATTTTTTTTGTGTGTGTTCTGCACAGCCATAGGCGGAACTAGGCCCGGCACCCAAAAATTTGAGAAGCATAAAAACTTCACATCTTTGATAGGATAAATTTTTTGATTGAATTGGTTTCGATTTTGATGGTTTGGGATTTTTAAGACCTTAAAACTATTTATATTGTACTTTTAGTAAATTTTATATAAATATGTTGGATTTACAATGGTACGAGATCATTATATAAGACTATAGAGTTGTACGTGTAAAATGTGTATATCCATCAAAAATTTTCTAGTTCCGCCACTGTGCATAGCTTGCACGATGCAGCATACACAAATAATGAAACTATAATATTGTCCATGTATGCCATTGCTTTTCTTCTTTTCCCTTGCTTAACTGAAAAAAAAATGCTTCTAACAAAATCCAAGAAAACTTTGTTTTTGCGAAAAATTGCAAAAAGTGTTTCTAACAAAATCCGGCCGTCCGTTCGTTTTGTTCTTCTCTCCCCTACCAACACTCCCTCACCACAAACGAAGCCCCTTTTCGGCTCACTCTCCTCTCCCTCTTCTTTCTCTCGCGCCGCTTCTCTGCGGCGGAACCACGAGCCACCCTCGCGGCGTCGGCATTGCCGTCGCCGTCGGCACCGGGAGCGGGATGGCCTTGCAAGCGCTCCGCCTCCGCCCGCTGCTCTCCACCGCGCCTCCGCCGCGCGCAGCCGCCCGCCGGGGCCCCGCGCCAGCGTTCGTGGTGGTCCGGTGCTCCTCCGCCGGGGCGCCGTCCTCCGCCCAGGCGCTCAAGGTACGGCCCCCGACGGTAAACCCCCTCCACTCCCCTGGTTCCTCGCTCGCGCGGCGCTCTGGTGGGGGGCAGGGGTGCTGTTGTGTGTGTCTGTCTCGTGGGTTCTCGGGTGATGGAATTGTGACGTTCGTGAGCGCCGGGTTCTGTGAACGGTGTTCCTCTGCGCAATTTGGATGTTAACCTTGAGTTGTTTCGATGATTTGTGTTAGCAATGGTTCTTGCCGTGGTTGGGCGATGTGAAGGATACTCTTTTTCCATGGAGCACCGACATCATCGCTGTCTTGACGGCGGTTTCGGTGGTGGGATCCGGAGTTTTGGTGGTTTCAGGTGTTTCTGGACACCCGCCATGTGCAAAGCCACTGCATTTGTGGCGTTTTTGGATTGTCTACGTGCTTGTCCATCCATTTCTGTGGGCTCTGGCGATATGGTTGTGTGATTCATATGTGTTTCTAGTGTACTGAGCCCTTTTCTCTGATTTGGACACCATGGATTTTTTATGGTGTTCTTTGTGTGTATTGGGGGAACATCATCTTGTCTTGTACCTGTTGTGTGCGTGAGACATAATTTCATAGTATGATTGTAACTTTTTGTGCAGATCAAGTCGATCCCGACCAAGCCCGTTGAGGGGCAGAAGACGGGAACCAGCGGGTTGAGGAAAAAGGTACACCCTTTTCTGTTTCAGAGTCATGAAGATTTCAGTAGGCTTTATTTTCTTGTACAATTCTCTTAATGGATTATGGAACTTCTATATCATGCTTTGGTGTTCTTTTCAGGTCAAAGTGTTCCAGCAGGAGAACTACCTAGCCAATTGGATTCAGGTGTGCTGTGAGTGCTTGCTGTTGCACGTATAAATATTATTTTATTTTCTGTGATGTTACGTCGGAGAATTCAGTAATATTAGTAATATTGATCTATCCATTTTTGCGCGGTTTTAAGGCTCTGTTCAATTCATTGCCCCCGGAGGATTATGTGGGTGGAACACTCGTACTTGGGGGTGATGGCCGGTACTTTAACCGGGAGGCTGCTCAGGTGCCGTTAGAACTGAAGCATGAATTGACATGTGTTTGCTGCACATTGGTTTATGCATATTTATGACTACTTTTCCTATGGGAATGTAGATTATCATTAAGATTGCGGCAGGAAATGGTGTTGGAAAGATCCTCGTTGGCAGGTGAGGTATCAGTAGCTTCATGGCTTAAGGGAATGCAACAGTAACCGTTAAAAGTAGGTATATTTGTTGAACTAATTCCAAAGTGTTGGATAGGATAGCATAAATAATAAATCCACTTATTGCACTTAGCATATTCATTAAAGGTAGCAAAATGCAACTTGTGGAAGGCATAAACACATCCAACATGAATAACCATACTACTCCCTCCAGTCACAAATAGTTGTTGTTTTCGACATAGGTATAGTCAAACTTTCAAAACTTTGACTGTCAGTATCTTTTTAAATATTTAAATTGGATATATGAAAATCATATGTGTAGATTTGTCTCGAAAAGTACTTTCATAATATTATAATTCTATTGGGTTTTATAAATATATTGTAATAGAAATTAGTGGTCAAAGTTGTGTTTTGAGGAGTGTGTTGATGTCCAAAACAACAAGTATTTGTGATCAGAGGGATGTCACAAAAACTCATTTCTGTTATGTTGGTTACTTGATGTTGACTTCATTTTCTATCTTATGTTCGATAAATACTTTGTATCATGGAATTGTCCAAATGTGTAACATTTTGTTTGCAGGAATGGGTTGCTGTCAACACCTGCTGTATCTGCAGTAATTCGTAAAAGACAAGTATGCTTTCGTCCTTTTTTCTTCATTCATTATGTGCTTCACCACCTGTTTTATCTATTTTTGATCGGTTGAAGTTTTCATTTTTGTCAGGCCAATGGTGGTTTCGTCATGAGTGCAAGTCATAATCCAGGTGGACCAGACAACGATTGGGGTATTAAGGTAATGTGATGTCATAACAAAAGATGTAGATTGTTTTCTCCTATACAGCAGTCATCAATTGAATTCTTACAAGAAATTTAGTTGCTTTCAGAAGAGAATGACATGGAATGTTTGAAGAAACAATATCAAAGAAATACTTTTTGCTATTTCTAGAAACGAAGTTACCAATCATAAGACTCTTAAAGATGAATAATGCCAAGCAGAAAACTAGATATATATTTTGTGTTATGGTTGTATTTGTCAATATTTCAGTTTCTTGCCCAGGAGGCCTGGGACAAAACGAAAAGAAAGTGATTCTGTATTTTAGAGTGTGTATCTGTATATATTTTTTTGCTGTATATGTTTGACCTCTCATGAATCAAATAGTGGACAACATAGCTATTAATGCTTTAACAAGTATTCTGCAAAATCAAATGGTGATTATGTGACATATTCAAATGATGCAATTTCCCTTGTCAAATATGTGACCATCTATTCTAATGTAACGTTCTATCGCAGTTTAATTATAGCAGTGGGCAACCAGCACCGGAGACAATTACTGACCAAATATATGGAAACACACTTTCGGTATGAAGCTTGACCATTTATTTTTGGATTATCAGTCATTATATTTGGGTCTACAAGTCTATTACTTATTTCTGATTGTCTTGTTCCTGTTGTGCAATGCAAATCTTCTGTTGCAGATTTCTGAAATAAAAACAGCAGATATTCGTGATGTTGATTTGACCTCTATAGGAGTTGTAAGCTATGGTGATTTCACCGTAGAAGTGATAGATCCTGTTTCAGACTACCTTGAATTAATGGAGGTACACGATGAAATAATTTGGCAGTGTTAACATGTTTTCGTTCTAAAGTAATTATTCGGTTTTCGTCTTGCAGAATGTGTTTGACTTCCAACTTATCAAAGATCTGCTTTCTCGGCCTGATTTTAGGTTCTGTTTCGTTTTGTCTTTTTACATGTTATTTCTTCATGAATAATCTCTTGCAAAATTAACTATTAGATCCCTTATGACCTACATGTTTTTATTAACTTATATTTAAGCATAAGTTGGCAAAGTTGTTTTTCTTCTTTACAAGAAGCCTATATTATTTATTATGAGGAATGCACAAGACTACAAGCCTACAACTAAATGGATCACTATTGAGTTTTAAAGGAGAATATTTCTATGATATCTGCTAATTGTTGTTGATTCCATGTTTGTAGTGGTCATGATTTGTAGAAGATGCAGTAACTGTACTGTGTGTAACAGCGTAGTGCAATAACGATATTCCTTGCTTGCATGTTCTTGGGAACATAAATTTATTACTAAAATCATAAATTTATACTTGATCATTTACCCTGATTTTTCAGGTTCATATTTGATGCCATGCATGCAGTGACTGGTGCATATGCAGGACCAATTTTTGTCGAGAAACTTGGAGCTGATCCGGTGGCATATTAATTACTTGAAATGTAAACATTGATTGGCTTGAAGAATAACATTGTTTGATGTTGAATATACACATGTTTTACAGGATTGCATACTAAATGGAGTGCCTCTTGAAGATTTTGGAAATGGTCATCCAGATCCTAATCTAACGTATGTAAATCAATCATCAAATGAAGTTCCTTTGCCATGTTACTATACTTACTTATATTTTCTACAGTTATGCCAAAGAGCTTGTTTTTACAATGTTTGGAAGCCGTGCACCTGACTTTGGTGCAGCAAGTGATGGTATGTTTATATTAATACATAACTCACAAGTTTTTAATAGTGGATCTGCCAAAATTTAATTTTTTTTGCCCATGCCATTGACATTTCTCATTGCACGGTAAGTCCTCGATTTAAATTAGCAACCGGATGAGAAGTATCAATAAGTATTCATGGGACTCAACTTTTCTTGCTGATCATAAGTTCCTTTTCCACAGAGACTGATGACAGAGTAACCATTTACATGTATGAACTGAAATAATAGTCATATACAAGCTAGTCATTTACCCCTTTGAATCAGTGAAAAGTAGCTCATCACTATAGTTATTTGCGTTAATCACATATTCACATTCTACAAAGTGCATGTAATTACAATTTGAGTTCTTGTTTGATATGATTGTTTTTGTGTCTACCTTGACTTTACCTCTAAATTCAGTTGAATTTGAGAAGTGCATTATTATTGAACTGTGAAACTCCATTCAATTGTCTGTTTATCACTGATTGCTTTTTTTTTTTTGCCCTTTCTTTAATAAATCAAGGAAATGTTTTATGATAACAAAATAACATCAGAGAACAACAATCATTGCAGGTGATGGTGATCGAAACATGATTCTCGGAAGAAGGTTCTTTGTTACACCATCAGACTCTGTTGCAATAATTGCAGCCAATGCACAAGCAGCAATTCCTTATTTCCAGTCTGGTCCAAAAGTAATGAATGCTACATAGTCTCTTGCTTCTTTTCTCAATAGGGTATTAGTCTCAGAGAAGATAAGAATCTTCTTTATCATTTGACCAATGACTACTTTTTAGGGACTTGCTAGATCAATGCCAACCAGTGGCGCTCTTGATCGCGTTGCCCAGAAATTGAATGTTCCATTCTTTGAGGTACTATTGTCAAAGAGTTGTATGCTCATGATTATATGCAAATAGCCACATTGCTGTAGCTTCTAATAGAACATCTCAGACAATGTGGTGTCACTTTGTAGGTTCCAACAGGCTGGAAATTTTTTGGGAACCTAATGGATGTGGGAAAATTGTCTATTTGTGGAGAGGAAAGTTTTGGGACAGGATCTGATCACATCAGAGAGAAGGATGGCATCTGGTAAGACGTAAATTATTCGCAAATAGCTGTAACTTTCATTAGATATCCCAAGTGTCCTAGTAATCAATTTATGCTTGGAAAGGCCAAAAAGAGAAAATGCATCAGAGTTTCGTACTATGACATGCTTCATATTTTTCTCCTGAGGAATGTCTGTAAGTAAGTAATCGTACTCTTGACTTCAGGGCTGTTCTGGCTTGGCTCTCCATACTTGCGCACCAAAACAAAGATAAGAAGGTCGGGGAGAAACTTGTGTCAGTCGAAGATGTAGCTAGGGAGCACTGGGCAACCTATGGCAGGAATTTCTTTTCCAGATATGATTATGAGGTATTTCATCAAATGGATTCCTGAAATTATATTTACGAGCATATATGTTATGCGACCACCCAATGAAATTCCTGGTACTGGTACATTAACCCAACCCAGAAATTTCCATAACCCATGATCTTAACTTTTACAGGAGTGTGAATCTGACAGTGCAAATAAGATGATGGAGCACCTTAGAGATTTGATTGCGAAGAGCAAGCCTGGAGACAAATATGGTTGGTTTGCATGATATATAGCCTTCTTATATAGGATTGTGCTTGTATTTTCCCTATATATGATAGTGCCCTGAAAGCCTGATGCCATTGATCTTGTGATGCAGGAAATTACACCCTTGAGCTTGCCGATGATTTCAGTTACACTGATCCCGTAGGCTCTCTCTCTCTCTCTCTCTCTCTCTCTTTCTTTCTCTCTGAGTTTGTGAAATGGTTAGAGTTCACATTTTCCCTCAATATTACAGGTAGATGGTAGTACTGCATCCAAACAAGGACTTCGATTTGTTTTCACCGATGGATCTAGGATAATCTTCCGCCTTTCGGTGCAGACATAA
The DNA here is from genome assembly GCA_036346275.1 of Otatea glauca. Classification (NCBI taxonomy): domain Eukaryota; kingdom Viridiplantae; phylum Streptophyta; class Magnoliopsida; order Poales; family Poaceae; genus Otatea; species Otatea glauca. The sequence continues at coordinate 3,536,948 of CM070732.1, read as the reverse complement.
CACTGATTTTTCAAATATTTTTACTTGTTAACACTTGTTGTTCAATTCTAAATTTTGTTCTTACAGGGAACCGGATCTGCTGGAGCAACAATCCGATTGTACATTGAGCAATTTGAGTCTGATGCCTCAAAGCATGATCTCGATGCTCAAACAGCTTTGAAGGCATTAATAGGTTACTTCTATCTTCTGTCCCCTTATGAACCTTTTGCATATGCCAACACTTAAATTGCCTATAATTTCTGATGCAGATCTAGCGCTGTCTATTTCAAAGCTAAAGGATTTCACTGGAAGAGACAATCCTACTGTTATAACATAAATAAACCCATGACGTTAGCGGCGTCACCACCTGTGTATTCTTTCATTTCTTTCTGTTTATGGCCCCTTCCGACCGAAGAATAAATAATGTAACCTTGAGCCAAGTTTTGAGATGAGTTGATGGCAAACATGTATCGTTGAGAGACCCTTCGTTCACAGGAATAATTTTGTTACCACAACGGTATATCTTGAAGTTTAACTTTACCAGTAACACCCACTCTGGAATTTCAGTTTAACTCTATCTACTTTTAGGTCCAGTTTTCATTTACAAGAAGACAGTGCAAATACATACCCAAAAGCTCATTAGGACTAGTCTGACCGCTCCCACTGTGCCGGTCAGACTGCCCTTCATAGTTTCAACTCAAGACTCGGTCCATCTGACCGGCTCTAGGCAGACACAGCAGCTCCAAGATTGCAAACTCCCAAAACTAAACTCAAAACTTTGACAGCACATACAAGCCAGTCAATTACATATCACAAACCATGGGTTGATCATTTTTCTGAAGTTAGTTCAAAATAGTTCTTGGAACAGTTATTCGAGTAATAAATTAAAATCTTTAATGTATTGGCAGTTACATTAGAGATGTTACATCTATGAAGAACTTGCCGCACAACATATACATTGATAAACAAATAATCGATAGTCCATTACATTTTCCACTCCTGTTCCAACTGAGCAATCTAATTGTTGTATACCAAGGAGCTCAAATACTTTCAAGCATAACTACAAATCCTAGCATCATTTGCCACCATCCACATCAAACCCAGCACCCGTCCATCCTGACCCAGAACTCCCTCTTCCCTTGGGGAGGATCATCACACCACCTCCCCCTCTTCTGGAGTTTGATGGTCTTCTCTTCTTTTCCGCCTCACCGGGTCTTTGCTGCTGTACGCTGGAGACAGGGTCGACAGCCTTACTCACAGGGTCAATTGCATTGGCAGGATTTTGTGCGGTTGGTTGCTCAGGTACTGAATTTATGGTTGCAATCTGTGTAGTATTAAGACCCTGGTAATTATAAACAATGAGATAAGGAGTGACGCACGACAGAATTTGTGGTAGCATGCTGTGTAGTATTAAGACCCTGATAATTATAAACAATGAGATAAGCAGTGACGCATGGCATACAGTGAAGAAAACAACTGGGACCGAAATATCCATGTAGGCAACAACAGAAAAGAACTACTGGCAATCAGAAAATATCATGTTTTGCAAAGATTTCTTAAGTAGAGATTACGTTGATGACCACAGGAGTCTGTACTTACAGAAACGTCAACAGAAGCCCTGCTGGGATTTAGAGATTCTAAACGCTTTTTTAGCTCCTCTAGTCTCGAATACTGGGAAGCAGCACTCTCTTGGACCTAATTAAATCAAATAACCAAGATCTCAACAGAATTTGAAGACGTAATAAGAAAAAATTACAGGGTATATGAATAACTACAAAAGGGAAACACGGACGGACGTACCAGCCTGTTCAAATCATCACATAGCTTCTGCTTAGCATCCTCTTCCTCTTTAACAACTTGTGCAGCAGCTTCCCAGGCCTAAAATACCACCGAAAAAACTTAAGATAGTAATTTTGAAAATCCTCGATATGAACTTAATTTTGACATATGACATTAGCTGAAAGCTGCAGGCAACAATATTAGGGCTGCCCAATAGGCAATTGGTACTGTAGCAGTAAGAAGTTTGCAGGTCTCCTTGCAAACAGAGTTGCATACTTCCATTTCATCCACGAGATGGGCAGCTAGTAACCAAAAAAGGTAAAAAAATGGAAGCATTTCGGAAAAAAGGAGCAGAGCCATCATATAACAGTTAGTAAGTAATTGTATCAAAGTTGAACGTGAAGATATCCAACCTTCTTTGCCTGTTCCTCTTTCACCTTAGCCAAACGTATTCTCTCTGTTGACATTTCAACCTTTTTCCTTAAATGCTCAAGTGCTAGAATCAGAAAAAACAAAAGCAGAAACAAGTCAGCCAAGTGGAAGTATTATATATACAGAAGTTGAACCATAAGTGCTCTTGAATAAACTGTTAGCTACCTGCTTTCTTTGGTCCAGCTGTCAGTTTCATTTCTAAAGTCAGACTCTCTAGCTCCTTCTCAACATCACGAATTTTGGAATAGTTCTCCTGAATGTATCTGAAGAACAGTATAACCATTTCAATATTTTTTATTTCAAAGGAAATAATAAAAAGGAAAATGAGTTAAACACATGGAGACACACAAAAGTTGACAAAGATAGCAAGAAACTTGATATGCAATAATTAGTGCAACCTATGATGCATAGCTAAACATGCATAATGATGAGGATTATCTATCTAGTTCGCTATTTAATATCTATTTATTCGATTATCTTGATACTTAAGGCCCACCAAGGCTAAACAGGTCTGTTCCTTAACCGATTGGACACTCGGGGACATAGCGACCAACTTCATGAACCTAAGCTGACCATGATTACGGATGAGACATGTGTCCTGTACAATATTCATGGGATGTACCGATCGAGGGGCTCATAAGTTCGCTGTGAGCCATCCTACTGACAAAAAACGCCTGAGCGTCCTCAAGTCTCCGACAAAAACCATCCAAGGATCATCCCTGAACCACGCCAGAAGGATGAGTGGCTGACAACAACCACCACCATGTGCGCCTGCTCTAGGAACCGACAAGGCGCCTCCTCAACAGCAGCAACTGCCACCCCTTCTACGCTTTATAAGGACACAGACACAAACAACGACACCAGATTTTCAATCAAGCATTAGCATTAGACATTCTCATTCCATCGCTAATTGTAATCTTGTAGCAATTAGGCTACACTTCCTGGTCCATTGGTCTCTGACCGGTGATTGGGAACACCATTGTAATCAGTTTGTCCTCAGTGACAAGACAGGAGTAGGGTTATTACTCTCAAGGAGAGGGCCCGAACCTGTAATACGCCCTGTCTTTTTGTTGTGATCATTCACTCCCCAACTTCATATACATTTTGTAAGATCGACTTACTAATCGTCAACACGTAGGCCAATACTAAATGGCTATTGGTTTTCATGCTAAATAGGTTCCCAGAAATGGCAACAATTTCAAGATTTCAAGCAACAATTCCACTTAATCATGATTGACAAACAGATATGGTTCTAATGAGTAATCTATCAAAATTCCAAGAAGGTTCCAAGAACCAAGTAAAAGTTTCAAGGTAAATATGAAGTGAATTATGTTAACATGGCATATATGTATGCAGAAGCAAAGATTCTGACATCAGCCTATAATCATTATGATATGTGTTAGGTGCAGAAACGATGCATAGACCTACACATATCAAGCATACTGATACAAGATTTCCAGTGCTCACACACGATAGGAAATTCTACTAACACAATGTATGTAAAAGAAAACTGGGTAAGAGCCTGTTGCATGTAATGCTGATGTCGAAATTAGAAAATGCAGGAAAACTGAGCAAAACAGCCTAGAATCAAATTAAAGATAAGTCTCACATAGAACAGAGTAGCAACTTCGAGCACACCTCAGTTCTCAGGATTATAGTGCAGACATAAAGTATGCCCCCGAATACTAGTTTAAATTTTAATGAATTGCATTCTTGCTGATGAAAGTAAAAACATTGTTGAGTTTCTCAATAAATTAGTTGAAGGGTATGGCTGTCACTCACTATTCATCAACGAAATGTGCTCATTGTTACATGGACAACTATAATGTAGCGTAATTTGTATTAGTCAGGCTATGAAAATCTGTCCTTAATCAAAATCACATTTTGGTTTGCAGCTAATAAACACAATGGATGTATGCAAGGCGCTGTTAATTTATTCCTCATCATTCAGTGGACAGTAAATTGTTGTTGATAAAATTAACATCAACAGTACTTCTTGGATGCCCCCAATACACTACTTAGACTAATCTCCTTACACAGCAGTTACAGCTACAGTATTTTACATGGTTCAAGAAAAACAAGTTGATTCTTGTTCCTAAGGCAAAAAATTTCATGCACACCTACCACAATGCACACTCGCACAATTCAATCTCACATTCTGCAATTCATTATGAGTGAGGATGATAAGATTTATTTCTCACTAGCATGACACCTTGGCAGAAAATGATTCAGGTGAGATGTATAATCTGGTCCAATTCATTTCCGTCCCTATCGCCACATCCTCACTCATACAACGCAATTTCTCTTCCTCTATGTTCATCAATTTCATTAGTGGACAAATTGTTGATTCACACACACACACACACAAAAAGAAGCTGATGCAGATCCAAGAATTGTAGCCGATAGACACGAGATTAGAAGTGGGTGAAGAAATGGCTCACTTCTTCAGCTGCAGTTGCTCCTCCTCAATTACCTACGAACCAACCGACTGAATCCAAATCAAGAAACCAGGCAGCGGTGGAAGTAACATTGTACAATTGACGAATCGAGAACGCGTTTGGGAGGGGGGAAGCAAGGGCGTATGGCTGCGGACCTTCTCGGTGTAGGCGATCACGGCGGCTTCCCGGGCGATGCCGTCGGGGCCGATCTCCGGCTTCAGCGACGGCGGAGGCGGCGCCGCCATTTCGCCGGATCTCCTTCCTCTCTTCCTTTTATTTTTAGCCTTTTTTTTAGTTTACTTGTCTTTTTTATGCCGCGGCCGCGCTAGCTAAGTAGGAGATCGTAGATGGGAATGTACCTAACAGCTCAAGCTCAAGGCCTGGATCTCAGATAAAGTTTGATGATACAACTATTTCATTTTCACCTCGTGATTTGGTTTTGTTTTGTAGCCATCCTTCCTACGCTACAAATTCTTCAACTCAACGCCTCACGTCACGGTAGCGTGGCAGACCTGGGAATGAATAGGACCCTACTTCTGTAAGTTTTGGAGGCAAATTCACCTCCTCCTTTTTGGGGGAGTTAAAGTTGTTTTGACGGATAAAACATACATTTGTTACACCATAATCAGACATGTGTATTTTTTCAGGCAATGCTAATGATGCAGAAAAAATTTCAAATCATAATCAGATTTGTGTATTTTTCTCAAAATTCCGATAGTGCTACTCTCACAATATATGCTCTTCTATTTTTGATTTTCTAGGGGTACTAAATGAAGTCTAATGTTTTTGAACATTTTTGTGTGAGGTCCTGAGGCAATTCTAATGATTATGTAAAATTTTCAAACGATGATCAGACATGTATATGTTTTTAAAATTTTGATAGTGTTACTGTCTTTGTATATGCTCTTCTGTTTTCATTTTATAGGGCAAGTAACTGAAGTCTAATATTTCTGAAAATTTTACTACGTGATCCTTGGGAACTATTTATGATTTAATTAAAATTTCAGAGCATGACCAAGCTTTTAAATTTTTATAAAAATCTAACAGTGTCTCTGTTCGTTTTCATTCATTGTTGTTTTTTATTTTCCAGAAGCACTAAATGAACTAAAAAATTATTGAAATTTCTCTGAGATGTTTTATAGATTAATTGGGATTTATTCAATTTTTTTGAGTTTTTTCAATTTTCCTTGAATTTAAAATCAAATTTTTGATTTTGTGAACCCTACTCCTATCTCTCTTTTCACCTCCCTAAAGAATCTCTAACAAAAAATAACAAAGTTTTAAATCACGATTTTCGTGGCAAGGTCCTAAAAGAGCTACAGTAGCTATCGCTAGTTATCATTGAAGCTATTATTCGTCGCGTTTTTGGTATTAAAATATTTTAAAATTGAATATATATATATAAGTCACCTCCAAACAAATCATAAAACCATGGTATTTTAGTAGGTATTAATATGTTTTATAATAAGAATATGTGTCTAGGTTCGAAACCAACAAATATGCTAATATATATCAAAAATCATAAACTGATAACTATATCATAATGGTCTTAACAACAAGTGTGTAATCATTAAGAAATATGAATGCTGGATTATTAAAAAGGGCGAGATGGGATCTTTTACTAAGTTTTCTCATAGTTCTAGTAATGTTGGATTTCAAAATAGGCCAAATATTTTAGCATGTGGGTACCTACGTAGGATAGAGAAGTTATCGCTAGCTACAAACTAGGAATATAGCGGAACTATTGCTAGCTATAGCGCTTATAGCTAGCATAGCAGAATACTGGCTTGTAGCTTCGGGTTTAAGGTCCAAAAAGTCTATAGCGCGGTTATAGCTAAAAAATCTATAAAACACACAAAACCCATTTCACAAAAAAAAGATAGCTTGGAAATGTTCTAAACAAAGTCCGTTAAGATCTTATAAATGACCGTTCAAACAGTAAAGGTCTCCTGTTTGTTACGTTTATGAATATTTCAAGGTTTATCCATTTTATATTGTCATTTATTTGGTTTAATGGTCGTTAACATTTAATATGCCCGTTTCATCGGGCCATTTATTTGGGTAAAGTTGCAAAATTGCCATATGACATCAGACATTATGACATACATGAGATGAATGCTAGCTTTGTTTTTTATTGCCACTTAGTTGTTCATTTATTCAATTATGATTCTTTAATTACATTCATATCATATCATCTTTTTTCGTTGTGTCATCAATGCGGATAATTATTGATAGTTTGTTAGTTTCATTCTGTGTATGAAAGAAGATGAATTATATATTTGTTTTGTTACTAAAAACATATATATATATATATATATTGAATTTTAAATAATAAAATCGTTTACAATACCACTTACTCTGTAAACAATTCGTTCACCATCTATCTTTATTTAGAACATCGTACTTGGGCTGTTGGCGAGCCAAGGAACAGTGTATGTCGGTCCTGACCGGGTTCCAAATCATGAAATTTGATTTGGATCACCCGAAATCTAAAGTACCGGCCGAAAAAAAATTGAAAAATTTGAAATTGCCACATTAATCCGAAATTTCGGTTTTTCTCGCTAAAATTTCACTAAAATTCGCCGAAATTTCGCTTTTTTGGCCGGTTTTGGCACTTTTAGGGCCGGATTTGGTCCAATAACCCTTAGGAAAGTCATCTCCTATAAAAATTTGTTGAAAAACCGAATTTTTTAGATATTTTAAAATTTTGGTAGAAACACTCTTAGATTTTTATAAAATTTTAAAAGCTTGATAATGAGCTAAAAATTTTATGGTACTATATTTAGTAGTTTAGGATCACACTTAAAAAATTCAAAATAATTTAATTTCATTTGATATCTTTAAAAAATCAAAAACAGAATGAACATAATTGGGACAGTTACATTGTCAGAATTTTATAAATTTTCTTGGCTGTGGCTTTTCTTGTCATGCCGTTTGGCAAACCGACTGCTGCAGTTGTAACTTTTAAAGAGCAATCGAGCGAGGAGGCAGTAACCTAGCGAAGCACAGTAGCAAATGAATGAAGAGGTGACGTGAAGATAGCGAGACAGGGTAGCGGAGATCGGGGAGACGGAGTAAGTGAGATGGAAGACGGTCAAGCGAAACCACAGCTGAAAAACTCCTCCTTAGCGGCTGCAACTTTCGAAAATGCTTCGGCATCTTCTTCAACATGACATGTTGATTTGCTATAATGGTGTATTTGAATCCCAGTTGCAAAGGTCGATAAAACTTGAGGTTCCTCTTTCTACCAGCACAACCTATTTTGCTAAACCGCGATTAATCATGTAAAGCACAGTCCAGTCTGGTCCAAACATGGCCTTCTACAAGAATAGATCGAACGCACTAGAAGTCTGATAATAGACATTCCTGGCCCACCCTTACTTAGCAGCTACAACTGTTGTCCACCGCTCAGGCCTACTGTTGCTTTACAACTAAATATCTATTGTACAACTATATGCACAAGCGAAACGAGTTATAGGGAAACCTTCAAAAGAAAGGACTCGCTGATACAGCACGAGATTTGTGATATCATAGGTCAACTTCAGCGGTGCTCACAATATCTTCTTCAAGCAGGCTCGGCGACGGTGGAGGGGGCACGTAAGGCTCAAAGAGCGTCACGCTAGGGTTTGGATCATACTGTAATACATTGGCGGCTCGCTCAAATTCCTCTCGGAGTATCTTGATGCTGAACTTGTCAACAACACGACCAAGATCATGGGAGGTCTCGAAAGGGTCCTCAATGCAGATGAGATGCCGGTCGTTTCCAACCCGTCTTGTCCAGTCCTTCACATGCTTACTGAAAGAAGGATGAGGAAAAACAATTCCTTAAGCTACTTCGTGTTCCACTATATATATAATAAAGAAAAATGAAAGCTACTATGCTTGCATGTTCAATTGTTCATGATTCACTAATTGGGTGTGAAGAGGAACTACTATACTAAATGTGACTACAAAATAAATGCTGATGCACACAATTAGGCATAATGAGATTCAAACAGGAACCAGGGAACAAAACTTCAGCAAACCCAAAGAACTTGGTGGTAATGAAAGGATGGTTTTAAAATGTATATGACATACCTAATGATCCTTCCAGTACGAATTGATATGACATCTTTTGTGTAGTCATGCTGGTACGCCCAGTAATGGAAGAAGGTCCAAAGCAGACTTGATACAGTCTCTTTGTTGTGAGCGCCATAGTTATTTAACTTGTCCACTTGATCAAAGTAAGCGCAATTATTATCATCCACAGTTACGTAATAAGTTGCCTCCATTTCCTGGCAGCATTGACACTGTTAGTTGACAAACAAAAAACAATGGTACCATTGTAGAAGGAACGACGAACAAGGCACAGCATAGTACAAAGAATTGTTGCCGATCCGGCTCAACATCATAGTTTCTACAAGAACAGGGGAGCACCATTATGCTATTTTCATTACCGAGTAATACAAGGGATACTGATGGCAAGCAAAAAAATAATAATAATACATGAATTTTTTTCCACAGAAAAAGTTGAAGTTTCTATTGACTGACGTGCATTCCCTCTTCTTCTTTTTTTAATATCATTCTTGTACATACTACAGCTTAAGTTCACCTTTCTAAATTGGATAAGAGCAACAATATCAACAAAGCAAAACAACGATACAAATCTAAACATTTGACAAGCAATTAATACAAAGAATAGTAATCCATGCATCCAGCAACACAAATTTCTCGGATCCAACCAAGTTAACTTTTGAATAAATCATTTCTGAGACTTTATGACGATGAGTAAAAAGACCATTACCACGGAATGGCAGTACATAAGACCTATGGCATCTAGCATTAATATGGTGAAGAGAGCATCAGCAAGCCTAGGTAGCACCACCGCGAACACATGAAACAAGTACAAAATAGTGTGGATACAGCAATATGGCAACATCACAATCCCGAAAGACCATCATGCCTTTATATATAAAATAAACATACGTTTTTTCAACTTTTTTGGCAGTTATGCAAACACTAGAGATTCATAACATCTAATTTTCAAAAAGCAAATATTAAGTCCAAAATGCTGCACATCTTTAATTTTTCTGTAAAGTTGGTCTAAGTTATTGTCAAGTGTCAAAAATAAAAGATTCAAAAAGTGAAAGTTAGTAGTGTAATAATAGTAAACACAATGGGATCCTTGAAATGCAAAGTATTCTTCACAAATGTAAGAGGTAGACACATATTAGTATGTAGCTGAATGTTAGTGTACAACAATTGCACTACAATCCAGATACCTGTAGACATGGGAGTATTCTTCGCAGCTGTAAGAGGTGGATGCACATTATTACATAGCTGAATGTAAAGAAAAGAATGAAATTCAGATTGTGATCATGTAAAGATGAGCACAGCAATTTTTAAAAATCATTTGAAATGGACAACTTACGCATAACTAGAGAGTGTTCCTTGGTAAGTTTCATTTACACGCCGTGATTTAGCCCAATGCTTCACAATGAATGCTAATTGCCGTAACCTTTTATCTATTTGTGCGTAATCTTTCAGAAGTTTTGTGTTAACAACTGCTAAAAGATTATTGACACATATATCACAGGAAAGCCCTGTAACAGGATCCATAAGCTTCACTATTGGGACCCTTGCTCGAGTTAAAGCCTGCAAAATTTCATTAATTCGATTGAGAAATTTAGCACACATATGCTCGAATCCATACCATATTGGAGTGGTTCTAAAAACGAAAATGGATTTATATAAAAGTTATATTTCATGGTTCAACCAAACAGAATATACAAATATATATAGTCAATAGCTAACAGAGACCTTTGTTGTATGCAATACTTCATAAATCATAAAGGCTAAACCCTTGACAGAAACAAATCACATGATTTAGAAAGATACTGCAGGCTGCATCAGCAACTTGTTTAGGAGATATCTCATGATATTATTCAACTCAAACGATCCCTGATGATAAGTCATAACACAACATGAAAGAAAACTCTAGCTCACCTGGATATTATGGAGATTACCAGCTTGTAGAATGTCTGCTAATTTCAATATAATATCAACCTTGCTCATTTCCTTGTCATCAATAGAGACAAAGATCAATATCACTATTCGAGAAACCGAAGGAATTAGCACACGATCCATAGAGGTAAAGTTTTGAATTAGGCCATTCCTTGTTTATCAGTCTGCTCAGAGCTGTTAACAACTGCTTCTGCTTTGCAATTTCCTCTTCTGAAGGCACCAATGATTCAAAAATCGACAAAAACTAGGTGTGAATTGGTCTATATCATACCGACATGCCCTGTTTCTCCTCTGAAATCTTACTCGTTGGCTTGATACATGATGCCCTCTGGAAAAGTCTGATCTGAAGTCCTGCAAGATAAAGGAGCGTGACTAAGGTACATGACTAAATGTAACATAAGGATGGTTGATCTCAAAATTGTAAAATCAGTTGCTGAAGTATTGGTGGCAACTGGCAAGGGTTCTGCACAATGCAACTGGGCAAACAGCTACAAACAATTTAGCTCACGCTTGAAGGTCAATTGATCTTCTATTGTTCTGCACATGGTTTACACAAGTAGGCAATTATTCACTAAATGGTGTTATTGTGATCTGGTTTGACTAACACATAGATGCAAAGCAATTCCACCTGACGGATGTAAATGAGCCAAACTCAGGCAAAACTAGTTAGGCTCCGCTCAAGCTCAAATTATCAGGGTTTGAGCATGAAAGTATCAGAATGAGCCTGAGCTCAACGTTATCAAAGCTCAAATAGATTAGAGCTCGATTTAACTGAACTCAGGAATTGGTTTATGTGTATGTACATTAGTATATTATTACATGCTCAAGCTCAGCTCAACTGAGCTTGAGAACTGGTATATGTGAATGCATATTTGTATATTATAAGCTCAGTTAGGCTCGGGAACAAGTTTGAATAGGATGGATCTCAGCCCTAACAGACTTGAATGTATACACTCGGCCAGTGTTACTTGGACACCCGTCTCCAAAAAAATTTGCCGAATCGGACACCTCGAATACGAGTCGTTCTGACACCTGTGTCAGATTCGAGTAGCATTTCCTGTGTCCAATTTTTTTTTTGCTGAATCGGACACCTGAATCCGAGTCGAATTCCCCTTTCGACCAGATCTGCTCTCTGCTGCTCTCTTCACTAGGATAGAAGTGTAGTGGTGTAGAAGTAGTAGTGTATCATGTTTGTGTAGTGTGTAGACTTAGAGGTGTAGTGCTGCTGATGTACTCTGCTCTGCTGCTCTCTTCTCTAATGTTGACCTCTATAATTTGTTGTTTAATCCAAGCCTTTATGTTCGCCTTATGTCGCCCAGGCGATGATCTAGTCGACTAGTGGACAAAGCGCCTATTAGGAACCATGGTCGCCTAATACACCATGACAACCATGATTTCATTACATAAGCCCAACTTCCCTAACTCAGTTTTTGATTAAAGGCAAAATCAATCTACGAAGGGACCTAGATCTTTCATGTGGATACAAGCAAGTGAAGTAATCATGAAACAGTTTTAGAACATGAAGTGCGCAAACGCAAATGGAAGAAACAAATCCCCTCATATTACATGAGGCGCTTCCTGAATGACACAGGTAGAATATTTTCTTAACTACTTGTTATTCCTTTCTTATTTATAACTATGTAGTCAGCTAGTTGTATCAATATCAACAGTATTCACTATGTAGGCTCTCAATTCTTCATTATTCCCACTTTCCCAGTCAGTTTGCATTCCATCTGGGTTTTGACTTCCAATTTACTGCTGAATGAAGAAATCTCAGTCCAAAAAAAGAAGACATAGTTTTAGTCTATTGCTGAATATTAACTTGTGATCAGAGTAGGTCCATAGTATGTTATAATTGGTTTAAATCCAATTGCATCGTATTCATCCAGCAGGCCTAGCAAGATGCCACAATAATTGAATGAAGGTGTAAAACGTCTGGACTAGTATTGCTAGGAGTTTCCCACTGTTAGCTGTAACAGGATTTTCAATATTCATCATCTTTAAAACAACAAGAGTAAAGTGCACCATGTTATGAATAGCACTTGTATTCGACATGAGGCCAAGGGGCCACTATATATACATGTACAATAGAGTATAGAACGAAAGTCTATATAAGGCAATAGCTATACAAGGCAAACAATCTCTATACAAGGCAACTAGCAATCTCGTATATAAGGTAATAAGGATACTACCTAACACCCCCTCAAACTCATGGTGGATCAACAACACTGAGTTTGGAGAGATAAAAGCTGTGCTGAGCTCTAGTCTGTGTCTTCGTGAAGAAGTCTGTCAACTGAAGTTCTGAAGGCACATGCTGAAAAGCCACAACCTGATCATGTACCTGTGACCGCATGTAGGAAGCATCAACACCAATATGCTTGGTAAGCTCATGCTTCATTGGATCTCGAACAATGCTAATAGCACCTGTACTGTCAGATAAAAGAGGAGTCGGTGTAGAAACAGAAACACCAAAATCCTCAAGTAACCACCGTGGCCAGATAACCTCCGCTGTCAAAAGAGCCATAGCTCGCAACTCAGCCTCAGCACTCGAACGTGAAACTGCTATCTGCTTCTTAGTCTTCCAAGCAATAAGAGAACCACCAAGAAAAACACAGTAAGCAGAAAGAGACCGACGATCAGAGTAATCACTAGCCCAGGTTGCATCAGAGTAAGCCTGGAGCTGTAAAGAGCTGGAGCGAGGAAAGAAAGGATGGCGAGAGATAGTTCCACGAAGATATCGTAGAACAAGAAGAAGATGACTATAGTGGAGTTGTGCGGGAGCAGAAACGAATTGACTCAAGACATGAACAGGATATGATATGTCAAGACGAGTGACACCAAGGTAAACAAGACTCCCGACAAGTTGGCGATAGCGAGTAGGATCCTCAAGAGGTTCACCATCAGTAGGTCGAAGGTGAATATTGAGCTCCATAGGAGTCTCAGCGGTACGCTGATCAGTGAGAGAAGCACGATCAAGAAGATCCTGAATATACTTCTTTGGGAATAGAAAGAAGCCCTCAGGTGTAAAAGAAACTTCAATCCCAAGAAAGTAGCGAAGAGGACCCAGATCAGACATAAGAAACTGCTCGCTAAGACGTACCTTCACAAAGGCAATATATTGGGAGTCATCTCCAGTAATAATCATATCATCAACATAGAGAAGAAGAAGAGTCTGTTCACGAGGTGAAATGTGAACAAAGAGCGCAGGATCATGAGCACTAGCAAAAAAGCCAGCAGCAGTGACCACAGAAGAAAAACGCTCAAACCAAGTACAAGGGGCTTGCTTGAGCCCATAAAGAGAGCGACGAAGGCGACAAACCATGCCCTCAGGAACAGAATACCCCAGTGGTAGCTACCTAAAGACCTCCTCACGTAGCTCACCATTAAGAAAGGCATTCTTGACATCAAGCTGAAAGATAGAACATTCGCGACCAGAAGCCACTGCAAGAAGAGTTCAAACAGTGGTCATATGAGCCACACGAGCAAAAGTCTCATAATAATCACGACCATGCTCCTGCTGGAAACTACGTGCCATGAGACGAGCCTTGTAGCGCTCAAGAGAACCATCAGAGCGAGTCTTAACCTTATAGACCCACTTGCATATAATGGGACGGACACATGGAGGAAGGGGCTCGCGGTAAGAAGTCGGCTCGGCAAGAATAGCGCCAAGAAACCAAGGCGCCAGAGGCCGAATAGACTGCGATCACGAAGAGCGAACGAGGAGGAGGCACGGAAGAGGGCTCAACAGAGAAGATGACATATCAGAAGAATCCTCAACTCGTGGACGACGAGTGTAGTATAGAGGATAAGAAAGAACAATGTCAGAAGAAACAGGTGGAGAAGACACAGGAGGTGAAGACTCCTGTGGAGAGGCCGGCGAAGGAGACGCCAACCGTGGAGAAGGAAAAGTGACAACAGGAGTATCAGGAAAAGTCAAAAAAGAAAGCAACTCGACAAGAAATGCTGAAGTGGGAGAAAGACGAGGGTAGAAGAGACGAGACTCATCAAAAGTAACATCCCGAGAGATCCGCATCCATCGGCCAACAGGATTCCAAGAGCGATATCCCTTGTGCTCAACACTATACCCCAGAAAAACGCACTCAACAGACTGAGCAGTCAGCTTGGTGCGTTCACGAGGTGCAAGGAGGACATAGCACACACACCCAAAGAGGCGAAGACTAGAGTAATCAGGAAGCATGCTACAAAGACGCTCCACCAGAATCCCACCCTGAAGAGCAAAAGAAGGCTGAATATTTATCAAGTAGCAGTGGAAACAGCTTCAGCCCAGAAATTAGGTGGAACAGCGGAAGCAAGTAAAAGAGCACGAACTGTCTCAAAAAGATGTCGATGCTTGCGCTCAGCCACACCATTCTGAGCATAAGCACCAGGACAAGAAAACTGAAAAGAGTGCCCTACGTAGCAAGAAAAGCACGAAGGGCACTGGACAGATACTCCCCTGCTGAGTCAACATGAAGAACTCGAATAGGAGAATAAAACTGAGTACGGATCATAGTGGCAAAATTCTTATAGATGGATAAAACCTCGCTACGAGAAGACATAAAATATATCCAAGTGTGGCGAGAGAAATCATCTATAAAAAGAATGTAATATTTATGACCCCCTTTTGAAACAAAAGAAGCCAGACCCCAAACATCAGAATGAATAAGATCAAAGGGACGCTGGGATACAGACTCACTGGAAGGATAGGGGAGTTATAGCTGTTCACCAAACTTACAACCCACACAATCTAAAGAGGTGTCACCAGACACAGACCCTAAAAGACCACGACGAACTAAGGAAGACAGAAGTGACCCACAAAGATGCCCTAAACGGTAATGCCACTAAACAAACGACCTGGTAGAAGATGCAACGGAGGCAGAAGCAGTAGAGGCTGAGAGTCACAGCGGAGAGAGCCAATACCAACCAGAGGCCCCGTCCGTCGATCCTGAACACAGCAAGAGTCAGAATCAAGGATAACACGACAACCATGATCAGTGAGCTGACCAGCGGATATAAGCTGCATGGTTAGTTTAGGAACATGAGAAACAGCAGGAACATGAAAAGATGAAGACAAAAGAGTTCCTCGTCCTGCAACAGAAAGAGAGGTATCATCTACGGTCTGCACAGTGATAGGAGCAGCAAGAAGACTAATGGAATAGAGACTCGTGGGATCAGATGTCATATGAAAAGAAGCTCCAGAGTCAAGAATCCATGGTATGATACCTGATGAGGAGGAAGGTGGTCTCTCACTGGAAGACTGAGTAGCAGAACCAACAGAACTTGATGGTGTAGAGGCCACCATGCGACGTAGCAGCGTAAGAATCTCCTGAGTGGGGTCAGAACCAGCAGAGGCCTGCTAAAGAGAGGCACCTAGAAGACCAGTGCCCTTAGGAAGGCGCCCACCGCAACTAGAAGTTATCGCTAGCTACAAACTAGGAATATAGCGGAACTATTGCTAGCTATAGCCCTTATAGCTAGCATAGCAGAATACTGGCTTGTAGCTTCGGGTTTGAGGTCCAAAAAGTCTATAGCGCGGTTATAGCTAAAAAATCTATAAAACACACAAAACCCATTTCACAAAAAAAAGATAGCTTGGAAGTGTTCTAAACAAAGTCCGTTAAGATCTTATAAATGACCGTTCAAACAGTAAAGGTCTCCTGTTTGTTACGTTTATGAACATTTCAAGGTTTATCCATTTTATATTGTCATTTATTTGGTTTAATGGTCGTTAACATTTAATATGCCCGTTTTATCGGGCCATTTATTTGGGTAAAGTTGCAAAATTGCCATATGACATCAGACATTATGACATACATGAGATGAATGCTAGCTTTGTTTTTTATTGCCACTTAGTTGTTCATTTATTCAATTATGATTCTTTAATTACATTCATATCATATCATCTTTTTTCGTTGTGTCATCAATGCGGATAATTATTGATAGTTTGTTAGTTTCATTCTGTGTATGAAAGAAGATGAATTATATATTTGTTTTGTTACTAAAAACATATATATATATATATATATATATATTGAATTTTAAATAATAAAATCGTTTACAATACCACTTACTCTGTAAACAATTCGTTCACCATCTATCTTTATTTAGAACATCGTACTTGGGCTGTACTACGAGCCAAGGAACAGTGTATGTCGGTCCTGACCAGGTTCCAAATCATGAAATTTGATTTCGGACCACCGAAATCTAAAGTACTACGTAAAAAAATTGAAAAATTTGAAATTGCCACATTAATCCGAAATTTCGGTTTTCTCGCTAAAATTTCACTAAAATTAAATGAAATTTCGCTTTTTTGGCCGGTTTTGGCACTTTTAGGGCCGGATTTGGTCCAATAACCCTTAGGAAAGTCATCTCCTATGAAAATTTGTTGAAAAACCGAATTTTTTAGATATTTTAAAATTTTGGTAGAAACACTCGTAGATTTTTATAAAATTTTAAAAGCTTGATAATGAGCTAAAAATTTTATGGTACTATATTTAGTAGTTTAGGATCACACTTAAAAAATTCAAAATAATTTAATTTCATTTGATATCTTTAAAAAATCAAAAACAGAATGAACATAATTGGGACAGTTACATTGTCAGAATTTTATAAATTTTCTTGGCTGTGGCTTTTCTTGTCATGCCGTTTGGCAAACCGATCACTGCAGATTGTAACTTTTAAAGAGCAATCGGCGAGGAGGCGATAACCTAGCGAAGCACAAAGAAGAGATGAATGAAGAGGTGGCGTGAAGATGGCGAGACAGGTAGCGGAGATCGGGAGACGGAGTAAGTGAGATGGAAGACGGTCAAGCGAAACCACAGCTGAAAAACTCCTCCTTGGCGGCTGCAACTTTCGAAAATGCTTCGGCATCTTCTTCAACATGACATGTTGATTTGCTATAATGGTGTATTTGAATCCCAGTTGCAAAGGTCGATAAAACTTGAGGTTCCTCTTTCTACCAGCACAACCTATTTTGCTAAACCGCGATTAATCATGTAAAGCACAGTCCAGTCTGGTCCAAACATGGCCTTCTACAAGAATAGATCGAACGCACTAGAAGTCTGATAATAGACATTCCTGGCCCACCCTTACTTAGCAGCTACAACTGTTGTCCACCGCTCAGGCCTACTGTTGCTTTACAACTAAATATCTATTGTACAACTATATGCACAAGCGAAACGAGTTATAGGGAAACCTTCAAAAGAAAGGACTCGCTGATACAGCACGAGATTTGTGATATCATAGGTCAACTTCAGCGGTGCTCACAATATCTTCTTCAAGCAGGCTCGGCGACGGTGGAGGGGGCACGTAAGGCTCAAAGAGCGTCACGCTAGGGTTTGGATCATACTGTAATACATTGGCGGCTCGCTCAAATTCCTCTCGGAGTATCTTGATGCTGAACTTGTCAACAACACGACCAAGATCATGGGAGGTCTCGAAAGGGTCCTCAATGCAGATGAGATGCCGGTCGTTTCCAACCCGTCTTGTCCAGTCCTTCACATGCTTACTGAAAGAAGGATGAGGAAAAACAATTCCTTAAGCTACTTCGTGTTCCACTATATATATAATAAAGAAAAATGAAAGCTACTATGCTTGCATGTTCAATTGTTCATGATTCACTAATTGGGTGTGAAGAGGAACTACTATACTAAATGTGACTACAAAATAAATGCTGATGCACACAATTAGGCATAATGAGATTCAAACAGGAACCAGGGAACAAAACTTCAGCAAACCCAAAGAACTTGGTGGTAATGAAAGGATGGTTTTAAAATGTATATGACATACCTAATGATCCTTCCAGTACGAATTGATATGACATCTTTTGTGTAGTCATGCTGGTACGCCCAGTAATGGAAGAAGGTCCAAAGCAGACTTGATACAGTCTCTTTGTTGTGAGCGCCATAGTTATTTAACTTGTCCACTTGATCAAAGTAAGCGCAATTATTATCATCCACAGTTACGTAATAAGTTGCCTCCATTTCCTGGCAGCATTGACACTGTTAGTTGACAAACAAAAAACAATGGTACCATTGTAGAAGGAACGACGAACAAGGCACAGCATAGTACAAAGAATTGTTGCCGATCCGGCTCAACATCATAGTTTCTACAAGAACAGGGGAGCACCATTATGCTATTTTCATTACCGAGTAATACAAGGGATACTGATGGCAAGCAAAAAAATAATAATAATACATGAATTTTTTTCCACAGAAAAAGTTGAAGTTTCTATTGACTGACGTGCATTCCCTCTTCTTCTTTTTTTAATATCATTCTTGTACATACTACAGCTTAAGTTCACCTTTCTAAATTGGATAAGAGCAACAATATCAACAAAGCAAAACAACGATACAAATCTAAACATTTGACAAGCAATTAATACAAAGAATAGTAATCCATGCATCCAGCAACACAAATTTCTCGGATCCAACCAAGTTAACTTTTGAATAAATCATTTCTGAGACTTTATGACGATGAGTAAAAAGACCATTACCACGGAATGGCAGTACATAAGACCTATGGCATCTAGCATTAATATGGTGAAGAGAGCATCAGCAAGCCTAGGTAGCACCACCGCGAACACATGAAACAAGTACAAAATAGTGTGGATACAGCAATATGGCAACATCACAATCCCGAAAGACCATCATGCCTTTATATATAAAATAAACATACGTTTTTTCAACTTTTTGGCAGTTATGCAAACACTAGAGATTCATAACATCTAATTTTCAAAAGCAAATATTAAGTCCAAAATGCTGCACATCTTTAATTTTTCTGTAAAGTTGGTCTAAGTTATTGTCAAGTGTCAAAAATAAAAGATTCAAAAAGTGAAAGTTAGTAGTGTAATAATAGTAAACACAATGGGATCCTTGAAATGCAAAGTATTCTTCACAAATGTAAGAGGTAGACACATATTAGTATGTAGCTGAATGTTAGTGTACAACAATTGCACTACAATCCAGATACCTGTAGACATGGGAGTATTCTTCGCAGCTGTAAGAGGTGGATGCACATTATTACATAGCTGAATGTAAAGAAAAGAATGAAATTCAGATTGTGATCATGTAAAGATGAGCACAGCAATTTTTAAAAATCATTTGAAATGGACAACTTACGCATAACTAGAGAGTGTTCCTTGGTAAGTTTCATTTACACGCCGTGATTTAGCCCAATGCTTCACAATGAATGCTAATTGTCGTAACCTTTTATCTATTTGTGCGTAATCTTTCAGAAGTTTTGTGTTAACAACTGCTAAAAGATTATTGACACATATATCACAGGAAAGCCCTGTAACAGGATCCATAAGCTTCACTATTGGGACCCTTGCTCGAGTTAAAGCCTGCAAAATTTCATTAATTCGATTGAGAAATTTAGCACACATATGCTCGAATCCATACCATATTGGAGTGGTTCTAAAAACGAAAATGGATTTATATAAAAGTTATATTTCATGGTTCAACCAAACAGAATATACAAATATATATAGTCAATAGCTAACAGAGACCTTTGTTGTATGCAATACTTCATAAATCATAAAGGCTAAACCCTTGACAGAAACAAATCACATGATTTAGAAAGATACTGCAGGCTGCATCAGCAACTTGTTTAGGAGATATCTCATGATATTATTCAACTCAAACGATCCCTGATGATAAGTCATAACACAACATGAAAGAAAACTCTAGCTCACCTGGATATTATGGAGATTACCAGCTTGTAGAATGTCTGCTAATTTCAATATAATATCAACCTTGCTCATTTCCTTGTCATCAATAGAGAGACAAAGATCAATATCACTATTCGAGAAACCGAAGGAATTAGCACACGATCCATAGAGGTAAAGTTTTGAATTAGGCCATTCCTTGTTTATCAGTCTGCTCAGAGCTGTTAACAACTGCTTCTGCTTTGCAATTTCCTCTTCTGAAGGCACCAATGATTCAAAAATCGACAAAAAACTAGGTGTGAATTGGTCTATATCATACCGACATGCCCTGTTTCTCCTCTGAAATCTTACTCGTTGGCTTGATACATGATGCCCTCTGGAAAAGTCTGATCTGAAGTCCTGCAAGATAAAGGAGCGTGACTAAGGTACATGACTAAATGTAACATAAGGATGGTTGATCTCAAAATTGTAAAATCAGTTGCTGAAGTATTGGTGGCAACTGGCAAGGGTTCTGCACAATGCAACTGGGCAAACAGCTACAAACAATTTAGCTCACGCTTGAAGGTCAATTGATCTTCTATTGTTCTGCACATGGTTTACACAAGTAGGCAATTATTCACTAAATGGTGTTATTGTGATCTGGTTTGACTAACACATAGATGCAAAGCAATTCCACCTGACGGATGTAAATGAGCCAAACTCAGGCAAAACTAGTTAGGCTCCGCTCAAGCTCAAATTATCAGGGTTTGAGCATGAAAGTATCAGAATGAGCCTGAGCTCAACGTTATCAAAGCTCAAATAGATTAGAGCTCGATTTAACTGAACTCAGGAATTGGTTTATGTGTATGTACATTAGTATATTATTACATGCTCAAGCTCAGCTCAACTGAGCTTGAGAACTGGTATATGTGAATGCATATTTGTATATTATAAGCTCAGTTAGGCTCGGGAACAAGTTTGAATAGGATGGATCTCAGCCCTAACAGACTTGAATGTATACACTCGGCCAGTGTTACTTGGACACCCGTCTCCAAAAAAATTTGCCGAATCGGACACCTCGAATACGAGTCAGGTTCTGACACCTGTGTCAGATTCCGAGTAGCATTTCCTGTGTCCAATTTTTTTTTTGCTGAATCGGACACCTGAATCCGAGTCGAATTCCCCTTTCGACCAGATCTGCTCTCTGCTGCTCTCTTCACTAGGATAGAAGTGTAGTGGTGTAGAAGTAGTAGTGTATCATGTTTGTGTAGTGTGTAGACTTAGAGGTGTAGTGCTGCTGATGTACTCTGCTCTGCTGCTCTCTTCTCTAATGTTGACCTCTATAATTTGTTGTTTAATCCAAGCCTTTATGTTCGCCTTATGTCGCCCAGGCGATGATCTAGTCGACTAGTGGACAAAGCGCCTATTAGGAACCATGGTCGCCTAATACACCATGACAACCATGATTTCATTACATAAGCCCAACTTCCCTAACTCAGTTTTTGATTAAAGGCAAAATCAATCTACGAAGGGACCTAGATCTTTCATGTGGATACAAGCAAGTGAAGTAATCATGAAACAGTTTTAGAACATGAAGTGCGCAAACGCAAATGGAAGAAACAAATCCCCTCATATTACATGAGGCGCTTCCTGAATGACACAGGTAGAATATTTTCTTAACTACTTGTTATTCCTTTCTTATTTATAACTATGTAGTCAGCTAGTTGTATCAATATCAACAGTATTCACTATGTAGGCTCTCAATTCTTCATTATTCCCACTTTCCCAGTCAGTTTGCATTCCATCTGGGTTTTGACTTCCAATTTACTGCTGAATGAAGAAATCTCAGTCCAAAAAAAGAAGACATAGTTTTAGTCTATTGCTGAATATTAACTTGTGATCAGAGTAGGTCCATAGTATGTTATAATTGGTTTAAATCCAATTGCATCGTATTCATCCAGCAGGCCTAGCAAGATGCCACAATAATTGAATGAAGGTGTAAAACGTCTGGACTAGTATTGCTAGGAGTTTCCACTGTTAGCTGTAACAGGATTTTCAATATTCATCATCTTTAAAACAACAAGAGTAAAGTGCACCATGTTATGAATAGCACTTGTATTCGACATGAGGCCAAGGGGCCACTATATATACATGTACAATAGAGTATAGAACGAAAGTCTATATAAGGCAATAGCTATACAAGGCAAACAATCTCTATACAAGGCAACTAGCAATCTCGTATATAAGGTAATAAGGATACTACCTAACACCCCTCAAACTCATGGTGGATCAACAACACGAGTTTGGAGAGATAAAAGCATCTTGAGCTCTAGTCTGTGTCTTCGTGAAGAAGTCTCACAATCAAGTTACAAGGCACATCTTTGAAAAGCCACAACCGATCATGTACTGTGACGCATGTAGGAAGCATCAACACCAATATGCTTGGTAAGCTCATGCTTCATTGGATCTCGAACAATGCTAATAGCACTGTCTTGTCGGATAAAGAGGAGTCGGTGTAGAAACAGAAACACCAAAATCCTCAAGTAACCACCGTGGCGGATAACCTCCATTGTCAAAGAGCCATAGCTCGCAACTCACCTCAAAGACTCGAACGTGAAACGCTATCCGCTTCTTAGTCTTCCAAGCAATAAGAGAACCACCAAGAAAAACACAATGGCGTAAAGAGACCGACGATCGAGTAATCACTAGCCCGGTTGCATCGAGTAAGCTGGAGTCAGAAAGAGCTGGAGCGAGGAAAGAAAGGATGGCGAGAGATAGTTCCACGAAGATATCGTAGAACAAGAAGAAGATGACTATAGTGGAGTTGTGCGGGCGAAACGAATTGACTCAAGACATGAGCAGGATATGATATGTCAAGACGAGTGACACCAAGGTAAACAAGACTCCGACAAGTTGGCGATAAGCAGTAGGATCCTCAAGAGGTTCACCATCGATGAGGTCGAAGGTGAATATTGAGCTCCATAGGAGTCTCAATGATCTGTTGATCGATGAGAAGAAGCACGATCAAGAAGATCCTGAATATACTTCTTTGGGAATAGAAAGAAGCCCTCAGGTGTAAAAGAAACTTCAATCCCAAGAAAGTAGCGAAGAGGACCCAGATCAGACATAAGAAACTGCTCGCTAAGACGTACCTTCACAAAGGCAATATATTGGGAGTCATCTCCAGTAATAATCATATCATCAACATAGAGAAGAAGAAGAGTCTGTTCACGAGGTGAAATGTGAACAAAGAGCGCAGGATCATGAGCACTAGCAAAAAAGCCAGCAGCAGTGACCACAGAAGAAAAACGCTCAAACCAAGTACAAGGGGCTTGCTTGAGCCCATAAAGAGAGCGACGAAGGCGACAAACCATGCCCTCAGGAACAGAATACCCCAGTGGTAGCTACCTAAAGACCTCCTCACGTAGCTCACCATTAAGAAAGGCATTCTTGACATCAAGCTGAAAGATAGAACATTCGCGAACAGAAGCCACTGCAAGAAGAGTTCAAACAGTGGTCATATGAGCCACACGAGCAAAAGTCTCATAATAATCACGACCATGCTCCTGCTGGAAACTACGTGCCATGAGACGAGCCTTGTAGCGCTCAAGAGAACCATCAGAGCGAGTCTTAACCTTATAGACCCACTTGCATATAATGGGACGGACACATGGAGGAAGGGGCTCGCGGTAAGAAGTCGGCTCGGCAAGAATAGCGCCAGCAAACCAAGGCGCTCAGGAGGCCGAATAGACTGACGATCACGAAGAGCGTAACGAGGAGGAGGCACGGAAGAAGAGGGCTCAACAGGAGAAGATGACATATCAGAAGAATCCTCAACTCGTGGACGACGAGTGTAGTATAGAGGATAAGAAAGAACAATGTCAGAAGAAACAGGTGGAGAAGACACAGGAGGTGAAGACTCCTGTGGAGAGGCCGGCGAAGGAGACGCCAACCGTGGAGAAGGAAAAGTGACAACAGGAGTATCAGGAAAAGTCAAAAAAGAAAGCAACTCGACAAGAAATGCTGAAGTGGGAGAAAGACGAGGGTAGAAGAGACGAGACTCATCAAAAGTAACATCCCGAGAGATCCGCATCCATCGGCCAACAGGATTCCAAGAGCGATATCCCTTGTGCTCAACACTATACCCCAGAAAAACGCACTCAACAGACTGAGCAGTCAGCTTGGTGCGTTCACGAGGTGCAAGGAGGACATAGCACACACACCCAAAGAGGCGAAGACTAGAGTAATCAGGAAGCATGCTACAAAGACGCTCCACCAGAATCCCACCCTGAAGAGCAAAAGAAGGCTGAATATTTATCAAGTAGCAGTGGAAACAGCTTCAGCCCAGAAATTAGGTGGAACAGCGGAAGCAAGTAAAAGAGCACGAACTGTCTCAAAAAGATGTCGATGCTTGCGCTCAGCCACACCATTCTGAGCATAAGCACCAGGACAAGAAAACTGAAAAGAGTGCCCTACGTAGCAAGAAAAGCACGAAGGGCACTGGATAGATACTCCCCTTCTGAGTCAACATGAAGAACTCGAATAGGAGAATAAAACTGAGTACGGATCATAGTGGCAAAATTCTTATAGATGGATAAAACCTCGCTACGAGAAGACATAAAATATATCCAAGTGTGGCGAGAGAAATCATCTATAAAAAGAATGTAATATTTATGACCCCCTTTTGAAACAAAAGAAGCCAGACCCCAAACATCAGAATGAATAAGATCAAAGGGACGCTGGGATACAGACTCACCGGAAGGATAGGGAGTTATAGTGTTCACCAAACTTACAACCCACACAATCTAAAGAGGTGTCACGCACCACGCACCCTAAAAGACCACGACGAACTAAGGAAGGCGTATGACCCACAAAGATGCCCTAAACGGTAATGCCACTAAACAAACGACACGGTAGAAGATGCAACTGAGGCGAGAAGCGGTGAGAGGTGAGAGTCACAATGAGAGAGCCAATACCAACCAGAGGCCCGTCCACGATCCCGAACACGAAGAAGAGTCGAATCAAGGATAACACGACAACCATGATCAGTGAGCTGACCAGCGGATATAAGCTGCATGGTTAGTTTAGGAACATGAGAAACAGCAGGAACATGAAAAGATGAAGACAAAAGAGTTCCTCGTCCTGCAATAGAAAGAGAGGTATCATCTACGGTCTGCACAGTGATAGGAGCAGCAAGAAGACTAATGGAATAGAGACTCGTGGGATCAGATGTCATATGAAAAGAAGCTCCAGAGTCAAGAATCCATGGTATGATACCTGATGAGGAGGAAGGTGGTCTCACCGAAGACCGAGTAGCGAGAACCAATGAACTTGATGGTGTAGAGGCCACCATGCGACGTAGCGGCGTAAGAATCTCTGAGTGGGTCGAACCAGTGAGGCTCGCTAAAGAGAGGCACCTAGAAGACCAGTGCCCTTAGGAAGGCGCCCACCGCAACGAAGATCCTTTTTCTTCCGATAGCAAAACTGCTCTACATGCACGTTCTTGTTACAGTAGATGCAGTGAAGCCCTGCACCCCTAGTAGTCGACACTGAAGTAGGTGCCACCGGTGGTGGAGTAGCACGAGGCACCGCCAGGACCGAAGGAGATACTAACAGGCCCGCACCACAAAGACGAGTCTCCTCAGTACGAATAGCTGCAAGAGCCTCCAACAAGGTCACACGAGTATGACAAGCAAGCAGCTGAGCACGAATTTGCTCAAATTCAGCCCGAAGACGGGTCAGGAAGTCGTAGATGCGACGAAGCTCCAAGTGAGAGTGCTGACGCTGGTAGCACTGACAAGTGCGGCAAACCTCCGGTCCAAGAGAATCAAGCTAACGCCACACCGAGGAGTTGAGCATAAAACTCATCCACGGTAGAATCACCCTGCTGTAACGACTGCTCCTGTCGTACAACAGCAAAGTACAAAGAATCACCGGCACACATAGCGGTCGCGAAGATGCACCCACATCAACTGTGTTGAATACAAACCAACAATATCACCAGTGAGATGCACCTCCATACTAGCAACCAGAATAGCAGAGGCACGAGCATCTTCATCAAGCCATATCTTGTATGCAGTAAATTGAGTCTGATAAGACTCCACAGCATCAGCATAGTCATCGGAGGCCTTCTATTGAGAAGCAGCATCAGCCTCCTTAGGAATAACAGGCATGTCAAGAGGAGCAGGACGAGGCGGACATGATAACTCGCCAGTAAGGAACTCCCACAGACACTGTCCTCGCATGTGAAGGCGCATATGAAGAATACAATCGCGATAATTGAGACCATCGAAGATACCGGGCAGCGAGGAACAGAGACGGTGCCCGACGAAGAACCTGAAGACAACGACATTTTTTTTACCGAGTGAACACCAGAAACCAAAGTTGGAGCCGGTCAAAACGAGCTAGAAGCCAGAGCCGGCCGAACCGAAACAAAAATCCAAAGCCGCTTCCTATTAAAAATGGTTTCTGATCGGATTAGAATCCGATCGGGATTCTTGCGCGATAGGAGCCGGGCTCGATGGGGCTAGGCTCGGTGGGTGGCCGATGGTGAGGAGGCCGATCATGGCGGTAGCGACTACTACACAACGGAGAAGGCTAGTCGTCTGTGCAAGGGAATTCAAAGCGGCGGTCGTCGGATCGGAGCAGGCGTCGACGACGTGAGGCGTAGTAAACCAAGCGAAAGAGCCGCGGCGAGGATTGCCGCAGCTGACCGACGGCGGTGGAAGAAGGCCGGGTAGAGCGCCGATGAGGCGGGAGGCGTCTGGGGCAGCGAAAGGAGGCCGCCAGGCAGAGGCGACGTCGGGCGTCGGCCGGGTCTCCTCGGGCTGGCCTCACCTCGACCAGCCGATCAACCAGAGATGAGGCAAAGGATGGCGGACTTTAACGTCGAGCGGCCAGGAAGATCGGCGGCCACGTGAACCAAAGAACGATGCGGCCATAAAGAGCAGTAGCAACAGGCGACAAGAAAAGCCATCGGGAAAAAGAAGGCGCAAGTGCAACGCCGGTGAGAACCCTAACCCTAAAACCTTAGCTCTGATACCATGTTATGAATAGCACTTGTATTCAACATGAGGCCAAGGGGCCAGTATATATACATGTACAAGAGAGTATAGAAGGAAAGCCTATATAAGGCAATAGCTATACAAGACAAACAATCTCTATAAAAGGCAACTAGCAATCTCGTATATAAGGTAACAAGGATACTGTCTAACAAACCATAGGTCCTTAAAAGTTGTGTGGGCATGTCACTTGGGTCTCCAAACTTTAGAATTGCATGTTTAAGTCCCTAAACATGCATAAGTGGGTTAACAAAGGTCCAAATCCTACTTTATTGGCAATTAGAGATAACATGACACCATAGCTCGTCACAATTTGACCATGTGATTGCCATTTTAAATCTTTGGATAATTAATATTTTTGGATATGAAGTAAGTTTTCACATGTCATCATGCAACTTTTACAAGCTTCTAATTGATCTTAGTGACCTCTCGTGTTGAATTGCTACACGATCATTAGTTGCCAATTAAGTGCGGTTGTTTGGACCTCTATAACACACTTGTACAAGTTTAGGGACCTAGATATGCAATTCTCAAATTTTGGGACCCAAGTGACACACCAGTATAAGTTTAGGGACCTATGGTGCACTTTACTCAAAACAACAGCCATGGGTAACTGAAGTAGGGCACATGGTAATGTTAATATATTCCAATTCCATTGCTTCAATGCCTCTCCATCTTCTCTAACCTCCTTTTACATCCCTGTGCAGAAAAACAGTATACAAATACAGAAATTTAATTCATACCTATGCTCTAAAAAGCAATAACCAGTACTCAATCGGCAACCCCACCTTTTTGTGTTCATACTTTTGTACTATTTCAAGGCATACCAAATCTTTGTTGGATTGAAGGAGCAAATTAACATGTTTTGAGAATTTATAGTTTATTTCGTTGTAGAATGGAGAGGTTGTATCTTTTGTGCCTTCACACATCATATTTATGTGATTTTACAGTATTGTTTAGAAACGAGATCGAAAGCATTACTAGAGTATGCAAGCCACAAATACAGGCCAAATTGGTTTTAGAAGTAAGATAAAATGCATTACTGTAGTATGGGAACCACAACTCATAGCAAAATAGACAAGATTGCCTTTAGTTGTTTAAATGTGAGACAATAGCAGCATATTAGAGCTCACTAGGACAAACCAATCTGATGCACTTGGGAGGTCTAATTAACAACTACATATGATGGCTTTGGGGGGAAATAACTGAATTAGACATTAAATGCAAGAAACAAATCAACTAATTGCACTTAATCATAATTAAATCTTCATATTAAACTGCCAGGAAATTTCCAATTTACCTTACTCCTTGAGCCACTTTTTTGCACAACACCTTTGTCCTCACCATTGCCCTCAATCACCAGAGTCTCCACCAAGTGCTCAATTATAGTATCCTCCTCCTTGCCATAATCATCATTTTCCTCATTCTGTCCAGCAAATCTAACCTTACTTTTCTGATATGATACTTCCAAATTTCTAGCCTCCACTACAACCCCTCCATCTGCTAAATGCTCAAAACACAATTCCCCCATTCCATCATCCTCTAAACCGTTCGCTTCTGCAATCATCTTCTTACCCCTATCCTCGCTCATAACCACACCAACCGAACTGCTAGCTGGTACTGTCACCTGCTTCTGTTCTTTCACTGGCATCTTACCAAACATCTCACGCCCATTCGCATTGGGCAGCTTCCCCGAGGCATGACCCTTCTCCTCTCTATGGTCCTGCCACCTCTGCTCACTGTGTGCCATGTTTGTCAAGCAGGGCTCTTGCTGCCGCTGACCTCTGTGCGGCATCCTGCCACCTGCGACTGGAGGCTGAGGCATATGCTGCTCTCCCTGTAGCAGCCTGCCACCGGTGATTGGAGGCATATGCTGGTCTCCACGAGGCATCCCGCCAAATGGTCCACGGGCATTCGAATCAGGCGGCGTCCTTAACAAGAAGTGATCCTGCCGCCGCTGCTGCTCCCTGTACATCATACCAGCAGCTGTACCACGGTCACCTATGATTGGCGGTGTATGCTGCTCTCCGTGGGGCAGTCTGCTGAACGCTTCACGGCCGCCTGTGAAAGGCGGCATCGTCCGCTGCTCTTTATTCTGCGTTCTACCGAAACCCCTTGGATGGTGGTGGTTCGGCTCCCTTCTCTGCTCCCTGTTCTGCATTCCACCAAACGCATTCGGCACCTCACGACCGGCGGCCGGATGCGAGGCCTTACCGAATCCGGGAGGAGGCGCCCCTGGCCTGGGCTTCTCCGCCCTGTTCCCGGCGACCCTATCCACGGCTCCGAAGCCACCGGCTCCACGCGCCGCGTAGGGATCCGGGGGCTGCGCGAAGCGGGGATCAGGGAACCGGAGCTGCGGCTGCTGGGCGGAGGGGGAGGGCCACGTGAAGCCCCCGCCGTGCAGCTGCTGCGGAGTGGCGGAAGGGGAGGGGAACTGGGGGCCCATGGCAGCGACGGCGGGGTCGACGAAGAACGGGTGCGGCCCGCCGGGGGGCAGGACGGGGGTTTGGGGGTGCGGGTGGGGAGGAGGGTTTTGCAGGAGACGGAGGAGGAGGCCACCGTCGAGGGATGCCGACGCCGACGGCGGAGGGTTGGCGGCGGGTGGGGAGGCCAACGGGCGCGGAGCGGCGCCGCCGCCGCCGCCGCCTGAAGAGGCGTCGGCCATCGGGGCAGGTGAGGGGGGTGGTGCGTCGCGATTTTTTCCGGGTTTGATTTTTCTCCTTTCTTTTCTCTCGTTATGTCTTTTGGCCTTCTGATTTTGTACGCTCGCTTTTGCAGTCCTGATCGAAAACAGCCTTACTACGGCTGCGTGCGGGTATTTGGTTTTGCAGTTAGAAGTTTGAAAGGGCACAACTCAAGCCAAATTACATAGATAGAGTATGATTTATTTATCTAAGTAGATAAATCTTTAAATAGAGGCACTTCTTTTTAGAAAAGATTTCCAGTTTCCAGATACATCGCACTCGGGTGGAGGCTGCCATTCGGACCTCAAAAGGAAAGATGATCGTACTGGTAATTGAAAGTAGTTAAGTTTTGTGTACGGCCCTTCTTTCTATTTTCGACTGAGAAAAGTGTTACGTCCAAAGAGCTCTACAGTAGTGCTTTGCGAGGTTGTAGACCTGTTAACCCATCGTTCGCTTAAGATCGAAAAATGCTTACAACTTGTTTCCCCAAGGAGTATGACATATGGGGGCAGGGAGCGGGTGCCGGCCATGGTAATATCTCTGCTACTTCTAATTAGGAGTTGGTGGCAGTGGTCCGTTTTTCTCTAGAGTATCTGATTCGTTGAATCTGATATGAACAATTGAGATAGAAGAGGATTTAATCATATCTTAGATGGAAGGATTTTATCATATCTTTTTTGAATAGAAATATTATTTTAGCATATCTCTATTCACATGTTCTTACTATAGAAGGATGTTATTCATATATCTTATAAATGTAAGGATTTCTCATCAGGTCCTGTATGGATAGAAGGATATACGCACCATATCCCATAATACGGGAATTCTATCTCATCATATCTGAAAATGCATAGATTAAAAGGAAAGAATCACGCAACCAAATCACGTGTCAATCGCGAAGATATCGAGGAGACCTGGCTTCCATCCGCCTGCGTATGCTGCCTTCTGCTTTCATCTGCTCCCTATTAGAGGGCACCCACTCTCATCTCCAGGAGGACATGCCGGTCGGTAGTGGAGACACGCGCAGAAAGAGAAGAGAAGAGAAAGGCTGCGTGCAAGAAGTAAGAAGATTTCCTGCAAGAGGAATGCGATAACTTTCTCCTCCTTCAATAGTAAGGATTGAAATCTCTCTACTAATTCTAATTAAGAGTTGGCGGCGATCGTCCGTTCTCCTTCAGAGTACTTGATTCGTTGGATCTAATATGAATGGTTGAGATGGAAGAGGATCTAACCCGATAGTCAAATCTCTTCGGAGGAACAAATTTTTTCTACTATTGAAACATAACTAAAGTTAGCGTTCTTTGCAAATAAATTTTTTGTCGCAAATTGAGTTTTCGTTGCAATGCACTGGCACATGACTAGTTCAAACCAAAATATCTAATGACATCCTTTTTAGGATGTCATTTGTCATCTCACCCGTTCTATCTTTTTTTCTTCCCTGCTTACTTCTCAACCCTGTTCTTTCTTCTCTTACACAACAATTTAAAATAAGATAATTTTAACTTCCAAATTTTAAATAGTAAGTTTCAACTAAAAAAATCAGAAAAAATCAACTATGAAAACTTCAAATAAAAAAGTTTCAACTTAGAAAATTTTGAATTGCTCGAAATTTTTTGAATCAAGAAAAGTTCATTTGGGAACCGTCAGCTCAAGGAACTTTTTCTCTTTTTTTTTTGCTAGGCAGAACTTTTAGTCGGGAAAATTTCAACTTGGGAAAATTCAAATCGAGAAATTTTAACTACGAAAATTTAGAAATTTTAAATCATAAAAATTTCAAGTGGAGAAATTTCAGAACAGGAAAATTCACAAACTTTTAGTTTAAAAACTTTTGATTCAAAAATATTGGTTCGAAAACTTTTAATTTAAAAAAATCGGTTCGAAACTTTCAATTGGAAAAAGTTTTGGTTCAAAATGTTTTCACTCAAAAACTTTTGTTCCAAAACGTTGGACTAAAAAACTTCCTGTTCGAAAATTTTCAATAAAAAACCTTCGGTTCAAAAAAAAAATGATTTAAAAACTTCAAAAATTGTTAAAAATACTTCTTACTAAAAACTTAGGAAAATTTTGTTTTTAAGTTTGAGAGGAATAAAATACGGAAGGAAAGTAGGATAATTGAAATGCCGCTAAGTGTCAACGATAGAGCCTTTGAGGAAAAAAGAAGAAGATGGTACTATACTAGTTATGTGCTCGTGCATTGCAACGAAAACTCAATTTGCGACAAAAAATTTATTTGCAAAGAACACTAACTTTAGTTATGTTTCAATAGTAGGAAAGGCTTGTTTCTCCGAAGAGATTTAACTATTGGGTTAAATTCTCTTCCATTTCAGTCGTTTATGTCAGATCCAACAAATCACTTACTCTGGAGGAGAACGGACTACCGCCATCAACTCCTAATTAGAATTAGTAGAGAGATATCAATCCTTACCATTGAAGGAGGAGAAAGTAGTTGTTTTCCTCTTGCAGAAAATCTTCTTACTTCTTGCACGCATCCTCTCTCTTCTCTTCTTTTACTGGGTGTGTCTCTACTACCGACCGACCTGTCCTCCTGAAGATGAGAGTGGGTGCCCTCTAATAGGGGAGTAGATGAAAGCAGAAGGCAACGTACGCAGGCGGATGAAAGCCATGTCTCCCCTGACATATTCGTAATTGGCACGTGATTTGGTTACACGATTCTTTCCTTTTAATCTATGCATTTCCAGATATGATAAGATAGAATTACCGTATTATGAGATATGGTGAGTATATCCTTCTATCCAAGCAGATCACAATGAGAAAATTCTTCCATTTATAAGATATATGAATAACATCCTTTCATAGCAAGGACATGTGAATAGAGATATGCTAAAATAATATTTCTATTAAAAAACATATGATAAAATCCTTCCATCTAAGATATGATTAAATTCTCTTCTATCTCAGTGTTCATGTTAGATCTAATGAATCAGATACTCTGAAGAAGAATAGACCGTCACCGATTTATAATTAGAAACAGTAGAGATATCACAGCGACGAGACGTCTTTCGAATTAGCAATTCCGTAGCCTCAAACTGCTACGGTGCTACCCCATCCACTGCACGTGTGCCGCGGTTGAGTCCAGTGCAGTGGACGCCCGGCGCCGACAGACCGGACGTCGGTTCGTCCGTTCGAATAAATCCCAATCACCAACTAAACCAAACACACCAATCCCCTCCATTTCCATTTCCATTTCCATTTCGAAACCGCACTCGACGAAACCCAGACCGATCCCCACCACTCCTCGCCGTCACCGTCGCCGAAACCCTAGTCCGCCACCCGCCCCCCACCGCTCCTCGCCGTCACGATGGGGAGCGTGGACCTGGTGCTGAAGGCGGCGTGCGAGGGCTGTGGCTCGCCGTCGGACCTCTACGGCACGGGCTGCAAGCACACCACGCTCTGCAGCTCCTGCGGCAAGTCCATGGCGCTCTCCCGCGCCCGTTGCCTCGTCTGCTCCGCCCCCATCACCAACCTCATCCGGGTATGGATCCGTCGGACTCCTCGCGCGCGCGGGTGTGGGTGACCGGCGCTGGTGCGGGGTCCGTGTGCGCTCTCGATCTAGGGTTTCGATTACTTCGGTAGCTGGGTACGGTGTTGTGCGGTTTTGCCCGTGGGGTCGCGAGTTCAGGAATTCAGATGCATGATTGTGCGATTTAGGGTTTCGACGCCCCCATGAGCTGAATTCTCTTTTTCAGTATGTTAAGCACCCGAATTTACGTTATCCTAGGACGTTAATAATACAGACTGAAATGGAGTGGTGTTGCTGGTGACTTGGGATTGAGTTTGAGTTGTCACTGGCTTATCGCTGTGGATGGGATGTTGATGGGACCAGAAATTTCCACGTTGAGCTTGTTAATTTGAGATACTCGATTATTCAATTTACTGTTTGACGGGTATCATGGCAGAAAAAATCGTTCAACAATTCAGACTAGTTAAGTAGATTATTCATATGAAGAGGAAGGTAAACTTGTCAGGATCTAGTTGCTGGACATTGAGGCGACGAACAATAACCACATTATGTGCAAGAATGGTTGTTTTTACTAGATGTTGGGGGCTGCTTAAGTTTTTTTATTATTATAACAATCACTTGCTTGTGGGACTAGACCAATATAACTAGGAGGATGTGATGATTTGTCAATGAAATAAATAAGACCTTGAGAATAATTTTAGTGCCTCTGACCTTACACCAGTTTGAGTCTATATGTACTGTATTAGTTACATTGCTAATCTGTTTATGCCAAAGTCCTTAAGAAGCTAAATTGGACTGGAAACTAGTTGTGAGCATTTGGTTTAGTGTGCCAAAGAAAAAAGTGCACTAGGGAAACTAGGTGAATGCTAAGTGCTAACATGGAAGTCCATTTGATGCAGGCTCTTCACATGGAATGTATTTGTTAGTGCTGTGGTTTATCCCTTGCAAATTATTCAGCTAGATTGTTATTTTTTGTCTACAGCATGAATCATGTGGTTCACTATTTGATTCATCTGTTTACACTATGATGTCCTCAATATTAATCTTTCTCTTGCAGGAATACAATGTACGGGCAAATGCTACCACGGATAAGACCTTCTCTATTGGAAGGTTTGTCACTGGTTTACCTCCTTTCTCAAAGAAAAAGAGTGCTGAGAACAAATGGTCTCTTCATAAGGAGGGCATACAAGGACGGCAGCTTGCTGAGAATACACGGGTATGTGATTATCATTGTTTAATTCAACACTTTTTCTAGTACAAAAGAGAATATGCATTTTGAGTCTTCCTGCTTGTCCTGGTGAAGTATTTTAATTATCAGCTTTACCAATGTAACATTACGTTGTCCATTTAACAAAATGATATGAAACAAAAGGTGATGAAGCCATACATTTTTCATTTTCGAAAAAGATGCTATCTCGCTCCAACTTTCAATCTAGTCCCCAATTTTGTCCTCCAGTTAAAGGAAATCTAAATTTTGGTGTCATTAACATTGTACCAGGGCCTACATGTCAGTGACCTGAGATGCCCAAATTAAGACCTGGGCTAATTGTCAAGGGACAAAAAAAAAAGATCTTTGAAACCTTTTGGTCAAAAGGTCGTAAGACCCAAAATTAGATGATCAAATTAGGAGTTGTCCCTTTCATTTCATTTCTTTCTTGTGATAGTTATAGTTTCTTTGTCAAATTTTGTGAATAGTTTATTTGGGACATATAGGGCAAACTGATATCATGCATTTCCCAATGTGTGTCATTGGATGTAATTTGGATGAACTAGATATAAGCGTTCTCGAGGACCACATGAATGAGCATTTTGAAAATTGCAGATTGAAAAATCATACACGAGAGATCCCACCACTACAAGTCTATGTAAATCCAATCCATCCAAATCTTGTCCAATGGTTCACATGTAAGTTTGCATGATAGCACCTCTATTGGTTTACACTGGATACTCCCCCAGTCCCCCTAGTTTATTTTACTTCGCTCAAACCAAATGTCACCATTTTCTGCGACATGTTCTGGATAAAATTTGTTCTACAGTGTCTTGTTTGGAGCCTTAGCAAGTCTAATGGTTGGTGCAAAGTTTGTCTTGTTGGCTCTGTTAATTATGTGCATGTATATTTGGAAACAACAGGAGAAATACAACAGAAAGCCATGGATTTTGGAAGATGAAACTGGCCAATATCAGTATCAAGGTCAAATGGAGGGATCACAGTCATCAACAGCTACATACTATTTGTTAATGTTGCATGGCAGGGAATTTCATGCGTTTCCCGCTGGTTCCTGGTAATACACTTGTTGCAAATTTCGTTGTGCTTGCTATTATGTTAACTAGAATCAGCATCCAGGTATCTCATTTTTGACTTTTCAAAGTCCCACAAATGCAACTTTGGCCATTAGATTTTGTTGTCATATACTAAAAAATTCTACAAAAAAATACAATGTTACGAAAGTATTTTGTATAAAAAAATTAGTCAAATAATTTCATATGTCTAAGCAAATTATTGTTGGTCAAAATTAAAATGATTTTACCACACGCATTCTAGGACAACACTCCTTGTGGCTGGAATACACAATGTTACCAGCAGGACTCTAGTTTCACAAAGGTGTTCAGTATTGCAGAAACTTCAATGAAAGGATTAGCAGTGGTTATAATAGTACTTATTTTGTGTTTGAGAGTTAAATCTAGATATTGCCTTGGTGAATTAATGTTCTATTCATTCCTTGGTTCTATCCTTATTTCAGGTATAACTTCAGTAAAGTTGCACAGTACAAACAACTGACGCTGGAAGAGGCTGAAGAGAAGATGAATAAGAGAAAGACCAGTGCAACTGGTTATGAACGCTGGATGATGAAAGCAGCTACGAATGGGCCAGCTGCCTTTGGTTCAGACATGAAGAAACTTGAGGCTACAAATGGCGGGGAAAAAGAAAGCGCTCGTCCTAAGAAAGGGAAAAATAATGAGGAGGGTAATAATTCTGATAAAGGTGAGGAGGAAGAAGAAGAGGAAGCCTCACGAAAAAATAGGCTTGGGCTCACTAAAAAGGGTATGGATGATGATGAGGAAGGTGGAAAAGATCTAGACTTCGATTTGGATGATGAAATTGAGAAAGGTCTGCTTCTCTTTTTTTTCTTCTCATATTTGAATACTTCTGAAGCTGACCTACACATCTCTATTTCATACTCTACCATTGCATAATATCTGAAAGTTTTTACCCTTATTTTGTTGAACATGCAATTTTTGTTTGGTATTCTTTCTTTTGTCTGGGAGCTATAATTGTTATTGGTTTATTAATTATTATACAATGTCTTGTCTCATGTGATTAGATGCCTAATATCTTTCAAATTAGAAATACATTTCGTACTGTCAATCTGATTACTTGAGAGATACTTATGTATTGGAGTTTAGGATTCTGAGATTATATATTTGTATGATTTTTTGTGAGAACAATATGTTATTATAAACTATGAAACATATGCTTGTGGTAGTTCCGTGTGGCTGTTAATCTTCTTTACACAATACATACCATATTTTCATTCGATGACCTTGAACAAGGATGTCATATTTTTCTTTTGTTCATGTGTGCTAATAGCCTCCTAAGTCTTAGCAACTATACCTAAACATCAGACCATCATTTGGAAATTCATTTGCTATATTGCAGCATAGCTAGAAATGTTTGCATTGCAATAAACATCAGACCATCATTTGGAAATTCATTTGCTATATTGCAGCATAGCTAGAAATGTTTGCATTGCAAAGAAAGTATGAATAATGCGTATATATCATGAGCATATTTCTAAGCCCCAGATTGCTATCTTAGTGGGGACTTGCCTTTATCAGGTGATGACTGGGAGCACGAAGAAACATTCACTGACGATGATGAGGCTGTGGATATCGACCCAGAGGAACGGGCAGATTTAGCTCCTGAGATTCCTGCTCCACCTGAAATTAAGCAGGTAGATAGAGATATACACTATTGTAGAGATATTTATGAGCTTAAATTTGTATCTCTTATCATAATCTTTTGACTCATAAAACACCCTCAAATCAGTATTAAAAATTGATATAACGAATTTCTAGGTTAAATGGGAATGTGTATGAGATGGTTCACAAAAGGCGACAAAAGTAACTAGCATATTCCTCTTTTAGTGATTTCTTGTTAGTATGCTTATAAGGCCCTGTTTGTTTCGGCTTTTTTACTGGCTTAAAAGCAGAAAAGCCAAAGCCGAAACAAACGACTGACTTTTAAGCCATGCTTAAAAAAAAGCCAAAAGCCTCCATATAACTATAAGTCAAAAGCCAGGTGAGAGATGCTTTTTTGGGATGAAATAACCCTTTGCCACTGGAAGTCTCCAAAATTACCCACCAAATACCATCATATATAAACTCAAGAATCCTTCTCTCATCTCCTCATTTCTCCTCGTCTTCTCTCGCTCCCCTGTGCGACATGGCTTCTCCCTCCGCCGCTCCGGTCTCTACCGTCCTCGACCTTCTCCCTCCTTCGCCGTCCTCAGCCTCCTTTCTCCTCCACCGACCCGGATCAAGTTGATAAATAACTATGCTCAGAATGAAGTTTGATCTCAAGATTAATCTATGTTTTCAATACGACATTCGGTGAAAAAAGTATAAAACATTTGTATTAGATAAATCAGTACATAAGAAAAGTCCTTACAACCTTAAAGGGTATTTCAAACTTTCTAGCAATAAGCTACACCTAGGGTTCACAAAACCGAATTTCGAAAAATCGGTCGAAATTCAAAAACCGCTCGAAAAACGTCAGAAACCGAAGGGTTAAGAAATAAAAAAA
Source organism: Otatea glauca (assembly GCA_036346275.1). Lineage (NCBI taxonomy): Eukaryota > Viridiplantae > Streptophyta > Magnoliopsida > Poales > Poaceae > Otatea > Otatea glauca. The sequence goes on along the minus strand of CM070732.1, from coordinate 3,498,641 downwards.
TGTTGAAAAAAATTCAAAAAAATCGAAAACCATTCGGTTTTTCGCGAGAAACCGCTCGGTTTTTAAGAAACAGTTTTCGATCGAAAACCGTGGTTTTTCAACGCATAAGTTTTTTCAATTTTTTTGATTTTTTTTTAAATTTAAATTAAAACGGTTTACCGAGCGGTTTTGGATATCAAACCGCAGTGGTACACTCGAAAATTGCAGTTTTCGCCGGTTTTGTGAACCTTGTTACACCATCCAACCCATCAAAAAGTCAGGATACCAAACAGTATGTCTTGGCTTAAAAGCAGAGGCTTAAAAGCTCGTTAAGCTAAAAAGCTAGCTTTAAGCCTAAAGCCAAAAAGCCTAAGCCGAAACAAACGGGGCCTAAATGTGTTACTAATATTTCCTACATTCACAAATGTTCCATTCTCTTGTCAAGCTCTGTTTGTGCACTTCTATAAATGCAAGTTATGAGCATGTGCAAATAAATATCCATATGGGGAAGATATTTGCCCATACTCATTTTTTATGCAAGTTTTTTTCTGGCTGTTAGCATGCATCCTGATAATGCATGCCTGGTGCAACAGTGGCAATCCACATGTGGCTTCATGACATGAAGTGATACGTTGGGTGCTTTCTTACCATGGTCATAAATCGTAGGATTCTGTAGTGGAAAGTTTCTGTGCTTTTTGATAAGATTTCTGTTTAATGCTAAAGTATTAGATAGCTTTCTTCTTACTCCTTTTTTTTTAAAAAAAAGAGCTGAGTATTGCATGCTGGCTAGAGTTATGGGAAATCATCTCTAGCATATATGCTGCTAGAGCCACAAGAATAGGTATATATGAATGTTCTTGTGTGAAGCTTATTCGAAACAATGTTCCTTTTCCCCCTCTCCCTTTTGGGTTATTGATTGGTACTTGCATATTTTCTTGGGTGATAATTATTGGTCAACAGCAAAATGCCAATATTCTAATTATGATGCTTCCAGGATGATGAAGAGAATGAAGAAGAAGGTGGTCTGAGCAAGTCTGGCAAGGAATTAAAAAAACTGCTTGGGCGTGCTGCTGGACTTAACGAGTCAGATGCCGATGAGGATGATGAAGACGATGATGTAATGGTTTATTCTCTTGGAATTTCAATATTTTATTTTCACTATGCGTTAGGAGTGATAGTTAGCAGGAAAGCATGCTATTTTTTTGATAAGGAGTTTGTCTTTTCTACATACAACAGGAAGACGAGTCATCTCCAGTGCTTGCTCCAAAACAGAACGATCAACCCAAAGATGAACCTGTAGATAGCAGCCCAGCTAAACCAACACCTTCTTCAGGACATGCTCGTAGCACGCCTCCTACATCCAAATCCAAGCAAAAGAGGAAATCCGGCGGTGATGATGCAAAAGCATCTGGCGCTGCAGCTTCAAAGAAAGCAAAGGTGGAACCTGTAAGTGACCTATTCACTTAAAATATGTGAAAAAGGTTAACCTTAAAATTCTTACACACAAGTAGGTTCTTTTGATTTAGTATCTAACTGATAATTTTTTTATTGTAGGATACCAAAGCATCAGGTGGCAAAGATGAGGCACCATCTTCCGCAAAACCCACATCCAAGGCCTCTGCTTCATCAAAAAGTGGCACGAATGTATCTCCTGTCACAGAGGATGAAATTAGGACTGTTCTTCTTGCAGTGGCTCCAGTCAGTACGCAAGATTTAGTATCCAGGTTTAAGTCTAGACTGCGAGGTCCAGAGGTAGGCTTCTTCAGCTTTACATTAGGAATTTGTTAGTCTTGTTTTGTCATAAACTCATAATAGTTTTTATGGATTTAGTTATGATTTGCTAACATTATGCATGAAACTAACTCAGTTTATTGAACCTTATCGGTGGTGGGGCTTTGGGGATAGTTCTATTGGAAAGCAAGCATGGTACTTAGATACAATTTGCCACGGTGACCTTCAAAAGTCATATGATTTCAGCATATAAATCTCATTTATAGGGTCGGATTTGTTACTTCTGTACACTGCTATTTCATTTCTACGATAAAACTGTCAAATATGAAGCTCTTTCTAGCAGCTGTGTGGCTTTCCCTCAGCTCAATGTGTGTTTTGATGTCAGTTTGTCTTGCATTTCAGGACAAGAATGCCTTCGCAGAAATTCTGAAGAAAATTTCGAAGATACAGAAGACTAATGGCCACAATTATGTCGTCCTTAGAGAGGACAAGAAGTGAAGAGCTGGACATAGGTGGTGGTACTTTCCTTCAATGTAATCTTTGATTTGCTGTGTCTTTTGGAGACGAGATGTTTGTAGCATATATCGGGCGAGTTTAGTCTTCTGTCCTCTTGTATGTAGAATTTTTACTACGGCCACAGATCTATGATTGTTGGCGTGCTTTTATACATCCTATTGGAATTCAAATGATTCTAGAATAATATTGCGATTTTCTGCAAGAGTTCTTTTATGTTTGATCTTTACGTAACATATTTGCAGTTTGTTTTTTCGTGTGAGAAGGCAAAGTTTAGACTGTTAAAGCAAGAATAAACGGTGAAGATAGCCGGGGCAGCTGAACATAGGTTCAGAAGTGCATTTCCTGTTATGTTTGGTCTTTGATCTCTTGCTGCATCGTAGCAAACTGTAGACTTCATCGAACAGATAACATGTGCATAAGGGAGAGCATCTTTCTGATGACTTATCGATGCGGAATGAACATGCAGTAAAGTTAAATTTCTTGGTCCGGACGCAAGAACCATCTTGCGAATTCCTCTGGAAAATTGGATGGGGATGTATGGCCTGGTCGGCTGGACGGCATGGAACTGTTACTTCTGTTCGATCTGCCTCCTCTGCCTGTCCTGTTTGGCGACAGATCTGATTGATGAAAAGCTTATCCCAAAACAAAAAATATTCCTATCATTCTGTGTGTGGTATGTGGGCGACCTGGACAGCGAGAAATGATAGAAATCATGGTGAAGCTCCGGAAGGAATGATCCACTCAGTAAAGCGAGCGAGAGAGATGTCGCGTATGATCTGCTGCATGCAAAGACAGATCCCTGTGCCTGTGCGTAGCTAGCTCTTCTTCTCCGACCAAACATACCCGGAGGCTGTCTGAGAACGGTTGCACTAAGATCAATGTGGACGGGCACTTCTACGCGGAAGAGTTCCAACTTCCAAGGCGTATCTGGTGGTGTATCCTCATGTGGCTGGACAGGGTTCTGGTGTAGTGGCTATGGGAACAGTAACTTAAGCAATTCCTGTAGCCGTGCTCTGTCGGATCGACCGCATGGATGGCGGGGTCGGATTTTATAAACAGTGTTGCTATATAAACAGTGTTTTATACAGTAAAAAACTGCACGCTTTTTCCCACATTTGATCTGCGTCCCATGTGGCTAACCCTCTCATTGCTGAGGCGATGGTCTGTCGAGATGGTATGCCAGATAGCGGCGCAATGGGGCATTCACATGGCGGTGATGGAATGGAACCTGATTCACAGAACCGGGTCAATCTTTGGAATAACGGCAGCTATCCTCTCTGGAGTTGGGGGGGGGGGGGTTTCTAGGTTTTTGAGTTAGTTTTTGCTAGCTGAGATTGTAACTTAGCCGCTCATATACTCCCTCTTTTCATTTTTATAAGACGTATTTTGACTTAGCACAAGGATTAAGATTGTGTTGAAATTGATAAAGGTATAAGAGAAAATAATTTAAATGCCCTAATTAATTATCTTGGAAGATGAAAGATATACTTCATGTGAGTGGTAATGAATAAATGCATATGGTTGAGAGAGAATAAATAGGGGTATAGAAGAAAATACCTCATTAAATCTACATGCAAGTCTTATATTTGTGAATAAGACCATTCAAAAATAAGCCTTATAAAAATGAACGGAGGGATTATACGCTAAGCAGGCAACTAGGGCTAGGCAATGGTGCACTTGGTTTAATCAAGTGCCTGACTTTCTTTGTAGGTGTCCCATCCGAAGACTCTACTCCCACTGTCCAGTAATAAATTTAGCCCCTGATTCGCAAAAAAAGAAAGGGAGAGCTTTGGCAAAGGCTTGCAATGCAATACGCGCTGAGGCGTACCATTGGTCCAAAAGGTTTCAAAGTTGAATGAAGCATTGAGAAAGATAATTCGGATCACTCTTACCACTGTTCCAAAGTTTGAAAACAGAGAGGTAGATGATACAACCCAGGCAGATCATCTGGGTCAAGTGGATGATCCAGGTCAAAACGTACTGCTAGTTTTTGAACCATTAGAGTTAGAGAAAATTTGAACTGATGTGGATGATCTAGGTCATAGCGGATGATCCGAGTTCCGTAGACACTTCTTAGAAAATGTGTCAAACAACTAGTTTTTGAATGGAGAGGCTATATAAGTGAACTATAGGCATTCAAATTAACTCTCTTAGAGCAATGTTACTTGGATACGGACACGGAAATCGGAATCTGACTCAGATTCGGGTGTATGTTTCGTGAGACATGAAAAAATAAGATTCAGGGATTCGACTACTATATATTAATATAATATAAAAAATGAATATATTTATTTTTTATTATAAATAATATTAATAAATGCTTAAATAGCCTCTCATCACTGAAGTTAGAGTGATTCGTAAAAGATCCATATTCAGTACAAAAAATCCACCTCTTGCCTTGATATGGCTGAGCCTGTCACACGTGAGAATGAAAAACAGTAAACAAAACAAATGTAGCACTTTTTTCTTCTAAATCCACGTAAGCATGTTCCCATCCCTAACATCTTGCTCTCCATTATTTCTTCCCTTATTTTGTTCTTCTTCCTCCACTAAAGCCATGGCACACCATATCAGAGAACGAGAATAGCCATGCTTTCTTTCTTCTAGTCTTCCTTCAGCTTTGCTTTGCTAGTGATAGTCACGAACATGGATGTCGAGCCCGTGTAGTTTTTTTCCATCTAGTACATTCCTCCTTCACATAGGACACTGCTAAGGGTATCTAATGCATATCAGCGAGTGTCCGACACGTGTTGACACGGGGATATGTGCCTCCGTGGCGAAAAATTTCAGATTCGTGTGTCCAGAAAACACTGCTCTTGAGACTCAAAAACAGTGACTTGCATACTAAGGAGTCCAAGGGTAGCATCAAGTTAGGATCTTGGAAGTGTGTGAGAGAGTAGATTATGCCTAATTGCATGCATCACTCCTACTTAGGCCCTATTTGAGGAGCTTTAAGTCAGCTTCAGCTTCTGAAAAGCAAGCAAGTTCCCCTAAACAGCTTAACTTTTAAGCGCCTTTTGGCATAATCTATAAGTCATATATAAAAGCTAAAAGCCAAAAACTGAAAACTAGGTTAGACCTGTTTTTGCAGCTTATTACTAAGGGAAATTAGCTATTTGTTAAACGGTCTCTTATAAAAAGCTACAACTACTTTTCAGCACAGAAAGCCAAAAAAGTAGCTTTTCAGAAAAGCTACAGCTCCCCCAAACAGGCTCTTAATTTGTTGAGTTCAAGCAACTTCTTTGTGTGTATAACTCTTGGATGGTTTGGAGGCGTGCTATTGGTCACCTTCCAAGGGTGGTCTTGTGAAAGGCCCTGGGAGGGTTGTGAAGTTTTGGAGTCCACCTATCTAGAGAGGAGAATGACCAACTACCACAAGTTGATTGCTTGGATCCTTGTTAGGGTTCTAATAGGAGCTACACGCTTGCGCGGGTGCTCCAAAGAGGAGTAGGAAAGATCGCCGAATCTCTGAGAATTCGGTAAAAAAAAAAGTTGCATGGTGTCCCTTTTACGTTTTCGCATTTCAATTCTTATTCTCTCAATTCCTAGATCACTAGACTTGTTTAGGATTGAGATTTGTGTTGCAAAACTTCACTAGACTTCTAGCGTAGGAGCTGCGTCAACAAACTAGCAAGATTTAAACACATAGGTTAGGTATAGAAATTAGGTATCAATTCGTTTAATTTGGCCATTATTCCAAAACATAGCTAATTCACCCCTCTCCTCTTGAACATCCGATCCACTCCACACGGTTACTACCACATGGAGAACAATGGAATGTGATGTACATTAAATCAATTGATAAAATACACTCACTTATATGTGCTATTGATAAAATACTCCGAGATGTCTCACTGACATGTAAGTCCAGAGGCCACATGTCAATAAGACAAACAAGGTATTTTATCAATTACACGGAATAAATTAGGGCATATAATCCATTCCCCATGTACATTAGCATATACGGAATAAGCGCCGTAAATAGAGACCGACAACGGTTAGAGGAAAGAACATACAGTTACTACCCCACATGGAGAACAATGCAATGTAACGTACACTAGCACATACGGAATAAACACGTAAATAGTGAGACCGACAACGACGGTTAGAAGAAGTGTGCTTTTAGGACAGCGTGCATGGCTAATTACTCTACGTCTTATCCATATCATTTAAAATGAGTAATAAATACAACTTGTATAATAACTATCTCTAAAAGTTGTTTTTATAGAAACATTTTTAGCTCTAATATTAAAGCTTGTACAATAACAATCTTTCATCTATATCATTTAGAGTAAGTATATTTGCTCAAACACGGGCTTTTAGCTAACAATAGCACGTTATTTCTTGTGCGATGCTAGATACTGTATGAGAACCGGTTCTATTCTTTTCTCTCTTCTCGCTCTTTCACATAAGACATATAAGGTAGTCTTTTTGTATCTACCCTAGCATCTCTTAGCAACCCTAATACGTGCTACTTTATGGCACATTTATGTTGTGCATACTGTACACCCGCGCACACACCCAAGACACTACAAATTTGGTGGAGACTCTTGGGTCTCACGGAGCACATGCCACACTCTTTCAATGAATACGTATACGTGTATACTCTACTCTGATTAAATAAATTACATCATATCGATCGTAAAGATCAAATCCGAGTGCGTGAGAAACAAACGCCATGGCAACCACCATTAAGGGTATGTTTATTTTTGCTTTTGATTCTGACCTTAAAATCAGAATAAAAAACAAACAACCTATTTTTAGGAATCATTCTCACAATCCAGTCCAGCCCACCCATATACACTAAAATCCACAATCCACTTTATATGTGCTTTTGGATTCCAACTTTTGAAGAATCAGTTTCTCTACAACTACAATCTAGAATCAGATTTTAGAGAATCCAAAGCAAAAAAAACAATCCGGCCCTAAGTCATTGGCACATTCTTAGAAATATTGAAGATCTTGGGAAAATAAAACCTAGTACAAAATCGGCCTTGGATGTGGGGACAATTTTTACTAAATAACCTTTTCTTCGATAATATTGTAAAATAACCTCCAACTAAAGTTTTTTTTTTAAAATAACCTATTTTAGCACGCCGCTGTTGGTAGCTTGGTAAGTGTACAATGCCACGACACCGACTGTGACAAAAGGGATTATTTTTTTAATATAAGTTTGGACTTGCCAGTAACAATTGGAATAAAAATTAGAAAACTGCCAATTTTTGGCTCCTGGTATCACTATAAAGTTCGACCAAAAAGAATATAAGTAGGAACTAGAGGAACGCGACATCCTGCAAAACATCAATTCCTAAATCGATTGAGAAAATGAGAATAAAAATGGATGGCGAAATTAACACAAAAATGTTGCTATACATCAGAAAATTGTCTTCCACTTTTAACAAATAAATGAGACTGAGGAATGAAGTTTTGAAACTTCACAAGATGTGAGATCAATCTAGTGACTGTCATCTGTTTTGCAGAGAATATCTTGATTTCAGAAGACCATATTGGCTGTAGCAGTGTCGCTATTTTTACGGACCCTTTCCAAATGCCGTAAAAAAACTTGGTTGAGCTCCTCTATCCAACCAAATTAGCAGTTCCATCACTAGAACAGTACAATTAGTATTGCAACCAGTGCCCAGTCGACTATGCTATGTTTCAATTATAGTCTCAACTTTCAACAAAGCGGCTTGTTAATTTCCACTTTGCAATGAAGCACTAATTTTTCATTCAAAGTAATATGTACCTGTTTTGAAATTTAATTCTGATATAGTTGGTGCATCTCATCTAATTAAGCAAGTCCAAAAAGTGGCAAGAAATTGTTGGAATGAAAAACTAAGAAAAATGTAGCTATTTCCACATGACAATGTTACGAGAGGAAAGATAACACATTTCCCCAGGACGAAGTATCAGACAGTTCATTCGGGCATTTAACCTCACAAGATGCTCCTAAGAAAAGCAAAATTCCAAGCTGGGGGTCATCGTTTTCTGTTGTAAACCATGCATCCTGTCACACACACTCACAATCAGTGGTAGACCACAGACAACATATGGCCATTGTTACATGTTGCCGTATACTCCCTTCCCTTTGTTCCAAAAATATAAGATGTATTTTAACTTTGTAAAAAGATTAAGTTTGCTTTGAAATTAAAAAAGGTATAAGAGAAAATGACTTAGATACCCCCATTTTATTGTCTTGGAAGATGAGAGATAATACTTTGTGTAGGTGGTAATAAATAAATACATATGATTGAGAGAGAATAGATAGGGGTATAGAAGGAAAGGCCTCATTAAATCTAAATACAAACCTTATAAGATAAGACCATTCAAAAAATAAGACTTATAAACTTGGATGGAGGGAGTAAGCAATTTCAAGAATCTTGTCAATATGTACTACCAACAGGAGCATGTTTATTTTTGGAAAAGCGTAACAATAATACGCCGTGGTAAGCCAATAACGGAGCACAGAGCACTTGAACTTCAACTTTTGCGGGCCAAAGAAAAAAAAATCACTATGTGATTTACTTAAATATTCTGTTGAGCTGACGTCTCATAAGGTATTGCTGTGTCACTGTCGTCACATACGGCAGACATCAAATTGTTGTTGATAAATGGGCAATAGCCATGACCCAGCAGACTAATTTACCCTCAACATGAATCATAGTCTAAACAACATAATAATACCCTTAGTGCAGTTAGCTGTTGAGAGTAAGTCATTCTCAAATCAATGGACCACGGACGCACATATTGGATGAATAAATGAAAAACATAACCTACCTAAAGAACAGAGAATGCTAAATTTTGAGGTATCAAAAGAAAATTGCAACGGTGATCGGTTGGCATTTACCTATCAGCTGACAAATTTTCTACAGAGCTCATGATTTAGAACCCTAGTACTTTAGGCAAAGGTATCTGATGTCAGTTTCTTAGACTTTTCATGCCCCAATTAATAACCCAATTTTGACAGGCTTCCTAACCATCCACATCAAACAGCGCATATATTCTACTACCAATATTATCAACATCAAGTTCAGGACAACCCAACTCCAAAGCAATGTATGCCAACCTACCAGTATTATGTGTCAAACCATGTTAGCGAACATCAGTAGCAAGACCGATTGATAATTCCACTGCAATGAACCTTTCCCAGATAGCATAACGACGAATTACTTTTAAAAATAATACATAATGACGAATTACTTTTAAAAATAATACATTTTTAAATAATTTTATAAAAATAATATACCGAATTAAAATTTTACAAAAATACACCTTTGTCGCCAAATGAAATGGCGACGGAGGCTCTAGGCGGCAACAAAAGCTCTGTCGCCGTTTCAAATGGCGACAGAAGTCTGATTAATCGCGGTTTGGCCGACGGATTATTTTGTCGTGGATTCACTTGGTTTACAAGGCTGAGGCTTCTAACGCCATTTGAATTAGTGATAGAGCCCTGTTACCAATTTAAATGGCGACAGATGTGTATTTTTGTAAAATTTTGATTTTGCATATTAGTTTTTAAAATCATTTAAAAAATGTATTATTTAAAAAAAAACGCATAATGACCCGGTTGACTCTGACATTCCAAACCAGCAGTAGCAACCCAGCAGAATAGACTACGCCGGAAAAGTGTGAGTGCCACCTCGACGCAAAAGGAGCAGAAATGCATATGCGAACATCAATAGCTTGAATCCATCATATTAGCGGGCTGTGGGCACACTCATTCAATACAAGGGGTTTCCCAGAAGAGGAAGAGAATAGCAGGTTCCAGGGGACCGGTAAAGCACTACTACCTTCTAAGCTTGCCCAAAAAGTGAGATGCCTCACGATACACCAGCACAAAAGGCAGACATCCCCCTCCACAGGGTTACTAAAGTCGTCTCCTCAGTACTAAATCATGCACGACTAAGGGCATAAGATTGCGCATGTGATTGGGGGCACAGTTCATGTTAATGTGAATTGAGATTGCCATTGCCTTTCCCCCCTAGGGAGCTTTATACATGAGTGAGTAAAGAAAGACGGACGGAAACTAGGAATGTGCACTGGGGGAACAGAACAAACATAAAGGTGCAAGGTTAATGCTACCTTTTGAGTCTAAGCAGGAAGCTAAAGGAACTCACCGAACCTTTCTCCGTGACTTGAAAGGGAACCTGCCAGGTGGCGACGGTGAGAACTCCAGCGGGAGGTGCGGTGGCTCTCCCTCACCAGAGAGCATCCGAAGCACCTCCTCACTTGATGGCCGACGAGCTGGAGACCTCTGGATGCATAGGAGTGCGACGGTAATGCAGAGCAGAGCCTCGTCACGGTTAACATCCTGCAGGGATGGGTCAACAAGATCGACCAGGCGGCTCACGCGTGCGAGGTGCTTCGCCCACGATACGAGGCTTGCCTTCTCAAACTCCGACATGGGCGAGGCCGTCACCTGCAATGGTCTACGCCCGGAGACAAGAACCAATAGCAGGACACCAAAGCTATAGATGTCGCATCTCTCTGACAAAGGACCACCGCCACCGTACTCCGGAGCCACATAGCACACTGTGCCACGCATGCTCGGCGTGCTGCTCACTGCGCCACCGCTCTTGGGCACGAATTCCCCACTTGCCCAATCACGGCTGCTTCCTGCGCCGTTGACCCACCATTTAACGCTGCCATTACCGTTGCCACTGCTACTGTTGCTCCTCCGACTCCAGCTCTTCACCATACTCCACTTGGACCGCCCCTTCCCATCCAAGTCGTCGTCAATATCCCGCTCCCACCATTGCAGCCCTGCCTGTTCGCTCCTCGATTTGGCAAGTGCCCTTCGTTTCTGCTTCTTTGCAAGCTCATCAGCATACTCCTCGCGCCACCACTCACGCGCCCTCCGCTTTGGCTTCTTCCTCTCTGATCCTGGGTTGGTCGCAGCTGCCCCTGCAATCCAGTCATTCTTGGGGCGCTCCTTCTTGATCTCTGATCTAATCCACTCCATCACATAGTCCTTTACGCCATTGCTGCCCGCGCCATTGTCCTGACGCCACCACCAGTCGCTCCCAGTCCCTGACGACGCTGTGACACCACCAGTGCGTGAGCCGCCACCATTGCAGCTACGGCTGTTCACACCACTGTCAACACTAGTCCGGTCAAACTCGGATGTGGATGCAGCCTCCGCCGGTGAAGCCGATGTGAAGCCCTCGTCATCCTCCGGCGACTTGGGGGCAGCATTCCCCTCCCCATTCACCGTCGTTGTGACCATGCTCTCTGCCACCATCGAGACGTCACCGTCACATTCCCCATCGGCATTCCCATTCGCATCGCTTCCTTCCGCAATTACTCCGCTCTCCGGCTTGCCGTCGTGGTCGGGGTCGGAATTGACACGGGCGAGGCCGAAGTCAGCGAGGCGGGCGCGGAGGTCCGTGTCGAGCAGGACATTGCTGGGCTTGACATCCCCGTGCACGACGGGCGGCTTGACCACCGAGTGGAGGTAATTGAGCGCGGCCGCCACGTCGCGAGCCACGGCTAGCCGGCGCGACCACTCCGCCACCAGCTCGGGGCAACGCCGGCCCAGCAGCGCGTCCTGCAGCGACCCGTTCGGCATCAGCTCGTACACCAGCATCATCCGCCGCGCCCGCCCCTCATCCCGCGCCGACATCGAGTACGCGAACGGAAGCAATACGGAGTCACGGGACTTCTCACAGGACTTGGCGGCAGCGTCGGGGTCAGGAGAGGAGGCCGAGGCGGAAGCGGAGGCGAGGAGGTGGGAGGCGATGGCGATCTCGTTGTGGAACTCGCGCTCGCCCTGGAGCGACCCCGCGGCGTCCATGACCTTAACGGCGACGGGCCTCCCGACGCCACCGCCGCCACGGGGAGGCGGAAGCGCGCCGCGGAACACGGGGCCGAACCCTCCCTGCCCCAGCTTGCTCCCCGCCGCGAATCCCCCCGTGGAGCGCCGCAGCTGCCTGTACGACAACCGCTGCAGCCTCTCCGCCCCCTCCTTGGCCTCCCCCGCCGCGCGCAGCTTCCTCCGCCGAAGCCACCACAGCAGCACGAGAGCGAGCGCGACCACCACAAGCGCCGCCGCCCCCACCGCCGCGGCGACGGCTACAGAGTGGCGGCGGCGGTGGTGATGGGAGGCGGGAGGCGGTGCAGGTGGGGAGGGGAGAGGAGGCTGGCGAGAGGGCATCGGGAGTGCGAGGAGTCGAGGAGGAGACAGCGAAAAGCGGATTGGCTTTCCACCATCAGCTCCGGCTCCGAGCTCGAGTCTTCGAGATGTGAGATGTCTCTGGCTCTGTGCGTGGATTTCATTTCACAGGAGGGGGCTTTACTTGCGTATGGTGCGCGCGCCCCATGGGGGTGTGATCTGCTTTTAGTTTCACTGAAACGTGGGACCGTAGGTGAGGTGGGACCACGGTCAGTGTGGGCCTGTGGGGTCGAGGTGGGGTTCTTCTTCTTCCGGTGTAGTGTGATGGGGTGTGCGGTGCACGGGAGGATGGGTTGTGAGGAGAAGGACGGTGGGTGAATGAGTCTTTGGACGGACGCAGCTTGGAATGGGGCTCGTAATCGGTGATTAATTAAGTCGATAATTGTACATAAAGCAAGGGCTTGGATTTGGAGAAGAAGTCAACGTAGGCCCGGTCCATAGGTAGATGCGACCACGGGATTCACGGGCAAGTAACTGATGTCGGTTTTTTTTTTATCTCTCGTTCCCGAGTTAACCGTAAAAATAACTATATTCTCCATCACGAAAATATTGATAGATGACACATACTATATATGGTTGTCTCATAGCTCGTAAGGAACTAACGAGCTAGTGGAGCTCGGCAAGACATCGACGTTTCAAGTTGGGGAGCATGGTAGGTGACATATGTCATTTGTCATTGTTTCGCGGTTAGAAATAAAGCTATTTTTGTTATTACGTCCAAAAGAATGTCATATTTGCAACAAAAAAATTTGTTAGAGGACTAAAAAAAGTGACGATTTCCAAGTAACTAACGACTACTTCAATTCTCACTAACATAACTCCTCGCCTAAAATCACAACTTGGCACTCTCTCATTAAATAACAAAAAGTTCTCGATTACACCAATTTTATAAAGGAGTATTTTCTCTTGAACAAGAAAATATTAAAAATACTCCTAGTAAGTCTATACGAAATCTAAAGTCCCGGTGCACCGAAGTACATGCAGAACGGTAGGGAGAGATTGCTAATATAATACTTCCTTCGTTAAAATTTATAGGATATTTTTTTAATAACCTTGTCCATAAATATAGAATTTATTTTATGTTTTAATACAAAATTAGTATGATGTTCTCTTTATAGCCCTAATAAAATCTGTTTTACTTGATATTCTATACACGCATGTATTGAATATAGCGCTTAAAGATAATAATTACTGGTAATCTAGTCATTTTTAATATTTCATTGGTTTATTTATTAAAAAAATACGTCAGATAAACTTAGACAATGAGAGTACTATATTATGCGTAATAAAACGCATTGAAAGGTCCTTTTTGGGTAATAGTTGGACCGTAGCTAATTATCACACTATCATGGACATGATTAATTAGTCTATGGACATTCTTCAGCCTTTGAGAGCAACCGTCCTGAACTGTAAGGTAGCAAGTGGTGGACGGATGGACGGATCGAGCTGTTCCAGTCTAACTAACACTCAGCGAGCAAATCTAGAAGAAAAGTTTATTGAGGTCGTGAGAGTCATTAAGAACTTGTAACGCTAACTTCTAAATTGTAATAATAAGATTATATGCTTATATACTAAAAGAACCATATGTACTGCACTGAAGGATGTTGATATCGTTTAACCCCAGCCTGTACACTATAGATCCGCCTCTGCAGATGCACCGTTAGGGCGCGTCGGGTTAATGTATCGGCTCAGCTGTAGCGAGTGACGTAGCCATAAGTATCACTGTATTTTTATCCACCGTACGAGCCACTTACTCAACTTGACGTTTTTTTGCCGTGCCAATCAAAGTCCAACGTGAGCGTCACGTGATAGCTCCTTACGATCTAACTCTGCATTATTTTTTGTTTACCTTGTGCTCCGTTCTTGTTGTCCTGTATCCTTTTGTTAGTGTGTCTTTCAAGAGAGATTTGGTTGGTGGAGTACGTATTAATCAATCTTTAATTTTTGCAATTTCTTTTCTTTTTAATGGCAAGGGAAACAACGTCAAGAACACGGAGCTGTTCATGCGGTCTCTAGTTTAGTGCACAATTTTGCATGTTCGAGGGAGTAGCATTTGTCTTAATTTGTAATTTTGTTAGTTTCTAGAACGCATTTGTGTTGTGGAATTAATGCTAATAGAATATCTGTTCAACATAGTACAAAGGTTTGCGATTTTTTTACACTCAATACATCTTCTTATGCACAGCAGTCTCAGGTCGGATCAGAGTTTTGTGAGATACGGTAAAGTACATGGTCTCAATAACGAAGAAGATAGATCTCGTAGATGAAGCCAAAATAACAGATCTCGTAGAGGAAGCCAAAATAACGAGGTTAAAGCAACCACGACAGGTAGAGAAATTTAGCGAAGCCGATCACAAATTCTTTAAGCACAACCTCACAAGAGTACAAGGGATTGTCGCTTTTTTCACAACCCTTTTGAACCTTTTAGAACTTTTGAATCCTTGCAATGTATAAGAATCTAGTGCTAAATGATAATCTAGCCTCTAATCCTCTCATGTGCCTCTTGTTTTAGATGAGTTGGCTTATGGCTTGTGTTCTCCGTGATCATCTATATGGGTTAACTTTTGTAGAGTTTTTTTACTAGGGAAAGTATAGCTGAACTTGAAAGTAACTCTGTCTTACATTTAGTGTGAAAAAATGTAGTGGTGACATTCTAGACTCTTAGAGCATGTCCAAAAGCTTCCCTTTCCCTTTCCCCTTTCTGAGAAAATAGAGAACGAGCTGCACTGTAGCACCAAAGCTTCACTCCAACAGATTACCTATGTCCATCTCTATCTTTAGGGATAAGAGAGAGAATCCCGAAATCTCAGGATTCTCTCTCCCTTCCCTATCCCGATCCCCAATCACGCGGAGGCAACGGGCGATCCCTCCCGCGCCCGTGAGGACCGTCAGGGAGGGCGATGCTCCGTCCGCGAGGACCGCTCGCCTTGTACGATTCCCCATTGCCACCTCTTGCTAGATCCCGTCAGCGTCCGCCGGCGCCAGGGGTCGTGGTCTCGCTAAGCACCCACCAGGAGCTCCGTGTGCCTCCGTCGGCCGGTTCCGCCAGCCGACTACGGCCGTGTCGACGACCTGCGACGGCCGCGGGGGCGAGCTGCCGGAGGAAGCGCCTTTTCGCCACGTGGATGGGCACAACTTGAGGTGCGATTGCGAGCCGAGCAGCCATCGTATTGTTGAATCCAACCTTGTTCTTGATTGTTGCCTGAATACGTTTTTTTTCTTCGAACTGTTCACTGTTGGTTCTTTTAATGGGCTACTGGGAAAGAATAAAGATTAATCAGTTGGATGAGGAGCCGGTAGTTACTACTGAGCTGCTTGCTAAAGCCAGTTCAAGAGTCTAAGGGCATGTTTGTTTTAGCTTTTGATTCTGGATTCTGGTCCCAAAAGCAGAATCAGAAACAAACAGCCTGATTCTAGAATCCGATTCTGACAATCCACCCCACTCATATACACTAGAATCCACAATCCACTTCATATGTGCTTTTGGATTCTAGCTTTTGGAGAATCAGTTTCTCAAAAACCACAATCCAGAATCAGCTTTTAGAGAATCCAAAGTTAAAAATATAAGTTCAAGTGGAACGCAATTTAACATCGATGACGACGCAAATGTTCAGATTTGCCATCCTTAATTTCAAGTATAGAATAGTAGTATTATCTAGATAGACAATAGTTTTTAATCAAGCATATTTTTGCTACTCAACATGATCTTCCCCCTACAACCTGTTAGGCATCGTTTGAATTTTTTTTACTGCTTAGTAAGAAACAACATTAGCTGTGCTCCTTTCTAAGTTATGAATATTCCTATTCAAGCTGATAATTTTGCATTATGCTCGCTGCTGTACCAAAATGGTAGATCGCTATTATATTCACTAATCATCCAGAAGCTCATGTATATGAACTTAGGATCAACTTGGAACACCAGTTCTTATAGTTCAGTTGCAAGAAGCATGTTCACATAGATATGACACGTTTGGATTTTCTCTAGAATAATGAAAATGATTTGTATGGTTTGTATCCTGTAGTGGTTTCACAACATTCTACTGGGCTGAACTGTTATGATGTTTCTTTCTAAAGTCTCAGATACATGGGGAGATCAATTTCCAATTTCCAGACCAGATTGGGACATTGTAATTGCCAGTGATATTCAGTTGACAGAGTAGAAACATGAGTTCAGTTATGCATCAATCAAGAGAACACACATTTCCCGTCCCTGTGCCGTCATGAAATCTGGATTCTTGACTGGTGGGAGTAACCAAGAGATGTGCTGCACGGGGGCGATTTGGTTAACCTGAACTAGGATTTTTGTTTGCTTTCTGGACAATGTAGTTGTTTTGTTTCTTTTCATTTTTGTAGGCTGTGTCGTACTCTACCACTGTTTCAGTCCTTTTTCAGAGGTGTGTGCATGTAAGACTTGTCATGTTGTAAGACTATTCATCAGGATTACAAATCAAGGAAAATTTGATGTTGCTTTGTATCAGGCACTTTCATGTGCTTTGCAAAAAATTAGAAGGCCATTCAAAGGAACAGTATCATGAATCACACCTAAAATTGTTCATGAACCATGGACAGACCTGATAGAATTTAACTAACATAGAAGCTGCTATTGTCTTCTGCTCCTGCTGAATGCTGATACACTGTTTGACACACACACATATCAGGTGGCATCAAGCATCAAGTATGTCCTGTGTTTTACATTTCTAGTGCTTCACCATCAACTGGTAGCGGCAGTACCGTCAATTAGAACAACCTTATACTGTGCCTGAATACAATCTGCATTCCAGAAATTTTCATTTGCCAACAAGAACAACAAAAATCGTGGAGCCAAAATTACATTCAACATGTTATCAATCTGCATTCCAGAAAATTTTCACTCACCAGCAAGAACAATTGCATTCAAACACTTTGCATTGAACAATCTACATTCTCGATCGGAAGCCAAAGGACAAGTACACTATTACTAGCACAAACTGATGACTCCTCCTTTCAACTGGATATGAAAAAGTAGATGTGTCACAAAGCTGAAAGTATTTGCATGGCCCTTGCTCATTGATCGCCTCAACACCAAAACTATGCTTTAACGAAGACACATTTATTCAACTAGTGATATCCGTTGTGTTCTTTGTCAATCTCAAGCAGAAGAGACAATCCAGCACCTATACTTTTCTTGCCAGTTTAGCCGTGCTTATTGGTCAGCATTGGGGGTTAGGCCAATTGCAGCGAGTGCTTGTCAAAAAGCTTTTGTAATTAATCGTGTAGGGGATTGCTCGTTAGCTTGATGCTTCATGAAGCCAAACGTGAATTTAATCACCCTTTTTTCATGCAGGTTTTCATTATAGAGTCTTGGCATATTTGTAAACAACGCAATGGAAACTGGAAAGGTCTTCGAAAATCAACAACCTTCCTTTTCAAATTGGAAAAGGCTTTTTAAGCAAGAAGTAGCTCTCCATATGTGTAGAATGAAAGAACAACAAAAACAACAAAATTTTCCTACCTAGAGTCACTGCCTTGATTTTTGACCTGCTGTGAGGGTTTGTAAATTCTAATCGTTTTGCTTCTAAAGAACTTCTATTTTATAATTTAATTATACCGTAGGGGCCTCTCCTATTGTTTCCGCTCAAAAAAAAAAAGTGAGGCCTGAAAGTTTCAGATCAATACCCTATAGCTCCCATGTTTAGGGGAGAAACTTACTTGCTCAAACTTTGCATGATTTTTTTTTAAATAATACATTTTTTAAAAGTAATTGCGGCACTAATACGCGGATTGAAAAATTTGCAAAAATAATATGTCGTCGCCAGATGGTTTGACGAAAATCAGGTAATAGCCAAATGGTTTGGCGAAAATGGTATTTTCGTCAGATGGTTTGACGAAAATAGGCTAATTGCGCAATTAAGAGGCGTCTGACAGAGCAACTGGCCGGGACACCCTATTTTCGCCAAACCAGTTGGCAAAAATAGGTTATCGCCAAACCCTATTTTCGCCAACTGGTTTAGCGAAAATAGTGGGGATTTTCGGCCAGGGAGAAAAACAGGGAGGGGGAGAGAGCGAGGGGGAGGAGAGGAGGGGAGAGAAAGAGAGAGAATTCGCACGAAATTTTTTTAAATAATAAATCCAGTTAATGATAATTTGTGTAGTTAAAAGTAGGGTCAATAAATGGAAAAAAAAATTATATTTGCATGTGATAATTAAAGTATGATTTTTTGTTATGAATAACACAATTTTATATTTAAATTGGCGAAATGTATGTTGCGCCCCAAAAATTGCAAGAGTACACCTCATTCGCCGGCCGCCCGGGAAATTTTTTTTGATCAAAACTATTTGAAAGGAAATTTATTTTTTCTTTCAACTACGAGCGGTAGAATTGTACAGTTCAAAGTGGATACAATTAATTCAGAAAAATTAATTGTATTTGTATTTCATAATTAACGTAGTGCTTCACAAAATTATTTGTCAGTTTATTATTTCTGGGAAAAAATGAAATTTCGTTGTTCGCCTTTCGATGTGTTCCAAATTTGACGACAAATAAAAATCGACATTGATATTTGAAACTGCCTCATGACTCGACATTGATACAATATAGATACGTACCTTAGAATTCATAGAACTGAGGTACAACATAGGTCCATACATGCCTCAGAGAATTGATAAAACTGGGATACAACATAAGTGAGAATACGATACATTCTATAGACATATTCATCGGTTGACAAAGATGAAAGTCATCTACTGGCGGTAGCGCTTGAGCGTCGAGGTGGAGGTGATATGAAATCGTCATCATCGTCATCGTCATCTGTATGGTTGGGAGCTAGCCCGCCTCTAGTTCTGGTTGGACATCCTCCTCCATTGTTTCTTGAACGGCCTGCTGCGGAAGTGCTTGAACGTCGAGGTGGAGGTGACACGAAATCGTCATCATTATCTGTATGGTTGGGAGCTAGCCCGCCTCTAGTGCTGGTTGAACGTCCTCTTCCATTGTTTCTTGAACGACCTGCTGTGCAAGCGCTTGAACGTCGAGGTGGAGGTGACACGAAATCGTCATCGTCATCATCATTTGCATAGTTAGGAGTGAGCCTCCCTCCAGTGGTGGTTGAACGTCCTCTTGAAATTGCTGCTGCAGTAATACTGTGTCGATCTCTACCCCTGCAGCTGGATCCGCTTCTGCCTCTTCTGCTCGAACCGGGCATCACGCCACCGCCGAAGAGCATGTACATCGATAAGAATTCTGGAATATCTTTGTTCAGCAACTCTTCATCCTCAGGGAATAACTAGCACACGAGCATGCAAAGTAGTGAATTATGTATAATGGTAAAAAGATTAGTACGGTGAAAAAATAAGGAATAACTAACCTTAATGTGCTCTGCATACCGATCGGGCAGCATCAGTATCCTGTAATATCTTCTAGAGAAACATGTAGTAGAAGGGTAGTCGGCTAGTTCGCACACCCTGAAATACCTTTGACGCCACCATTGCAAGTATGCTTTCAGGTCGTCGGCGGTCGCAAGGTTCAGGCCAGAGGTTGTCATGCTATGCCTCCGTAATGTCGGGCGCCACTCTTGCAATTTAGACAGCACTTTACTCAGGTTCTCCTCCTTGAATGGATCGTCCTTCCCACCACGCGTAACCTTCAACGTGCAATTAAGAGCTACGTTGCTCATATCGGGTGTCCACGAAAATGTTTTGCTAGAGGATCCAGCCATGGTGAAGAAGTGTGAGTGGGCGCTGCGGTTGTGTGCTTGCGGTTTGACCTTTCATAGACTCGAAGCGGTGGTGTATGGGCTAAGTGTTAGAATGTAGGATTGAAACATATAGAGGGATAGAAAAACGCTGAAGTGTGCTGTCTAGTCGGGCTGAAAAGGTAGTCGTGCGTGCAGTGTTAGGACTGACAAAGCTGATGGTAGCGTGTTGTCAAATCGATCTGGCAAAAGTGATGATCTCGTGCCGTAAAATTGGGGTGAAAAGGATTGAAGAGGGATGGGAAATATGCGAAACGCCTTTTGCGTACAACGTGGATGCGAGCACCCTATCATGGTTCGAAACGCCTGTTCGTAGAGCGATGAAACGATCATATACTACGAAACAGATTACGATAAATGAAACACAACGCGATCACAACACACTAAATGGTGTGAAATAGTAAATCGTACGTAAGGTAAGGAAGCACGAGACATTTATGTCATGACAACAAAATAAGGTACTACCCCTAACCACCCCCTAAGCGCCCCTACCCCTGCACGACCTCTCTTTGTCCTACGTGCTGAAGCCGGTGCATCGTCTAGAGGTCGTGTGTGAAGTCTTTGGGATACTCGTGCTCGCCGTGAACCGAGGGGTGAATCACGACCGGGCGACGCTCGCGAGGCGGTAACGCGTACCCGGAGGAGGTGCCGTAGTCCTGCTACGTCATCTGCGTCGCTGGAGGAGGCTACGTCGACTGCGTCGCCGGAGGGGGCTGCGTGAACTGTGTAGTCTGTGGGCATCGCCGCCATCCGTTGCACCTGCGATAATTCAACAATTTAACAAGTGAAATATCATGTTAATATTACATAAAAACAGAATAATAAGTTTGTGTGTACGGACTTAGTGTTGGAATGTAAAAGTACCAACCTCAAACTGGGCCAACCACCTCCTCGATGGGCCGTGTCTCTTGCCGATCCGTATTTCTGGATCAAGGGGCACCACCCCGGCAAACCTCTCCTCCAGGTCCGCCACCCACCCGACAGGAGTCACCAAGGGTCCGACTGGTGTCCCAGCAATCGGCAGCCCAGTAAGCATGGCGACGTCCTGTAGGGTCACCGTCAGCTCGCCGATGGGAAGGTGAAAAATGTGCGTCTCTGGCCTCCAATGGTCGACCAAAGACGCCAGTAGGGAACGGTCGAACGGAAAACTCCGTGACCGCTCTGGATCGTCCTCACCCTCGGTCTGCTCATCGGGCACAGCTGCGTCCTAAGGTGACCCCTCAACCATGCGAACAAGAGGAAGCAAGCCAGCACGTGACAGCCTATGGATGCAAAAAAAGGTTGCATTATTTACATATAAGTCATACAACCTAAAATTACGCGAACAATATCACTAATATCCACCTCTTCTCTAGGGCAAGCCTGCACCAGCATCACACATTCAAGGCGAGATCTCTTGCACCACCTTAACCATTTCTGCCACAAGTATGTCCGATCTATTTTCTTTAACTCCCAAATAGCCGATCACTCTTGCTACGTGTGAATAGGATTTCAATGGTAACTGAGTACACACTTAGATCCAGAGAAAAATATTAGGTCAACCAAAATTTTATATCACGAATGCTAACTCTTTCGGGGAACGAGTGCTCAATCATGGTGATCGGAAACTTGCTTAAATCAACACCAGTTTGCGTACTTTTTATTTCACCGTCGCCATAATATACCCTAAATTTCACTGGATCCGACATCACTGCGATCATATATACGAAATAAATTTTTAGATCACCACTAACACGTAATTTCACTAACCTAAATTACAAAACACTAATTAATTATCTCGCTACGGATACTACAATATTAAAGTATAAATCTAATATCGCTAACCTAAAATACATGTACTGATTAAATTAAATCTAACATCAACTATAATATTTTTCGACAATATTTTTATACGCAATTACAAAAATTAAATATTACAAAAATAAAAAATTACCTTCTTTTCTCCTTCTTCCCCACCGAGACAAGTCGGGCCGGCACGGCAGACACGACGGACCGTCTAGACCCGGCATGGTTCAGGCACGAAGCACGATAGGCCTGTGCCGGCCCGACAAAGCATGACGCCCACCTCTACGTGTGCATGTTGTGACACCGGGCCAGGTAGAGCTATTTGCGCTTCATGCCTGGGCTCGCCAAAAACGAGTCGGGCCGACACGGCAGACACGACGGACCGTCTCGACCCGACACGGTTCAAGGACGAAGCACGATGAACTTGTGTCGGCCCGGCAAAGCATAACGCCCACCTCTACGTGTGCATGCTGTGACACCGGGCCAGGTAGAGCTCGTCGGCAAGAAGCAGCCATCCATGCATGGAGCTAGAATTAACAGAACCAAGTGCGGAATCTATATATCCATGGGAGCCGCGAGGAAGAGAATTCGAAGAACTCGAGCCATGCAAGCCTAAACTTTGAATGTGCCACAAGCTGTACATATTCGATCGGTTCCCTTGATTACATACAAGCCGTACTACAGCAGGAGAGCAGATTGGAATTAAACCTTTGTCGGTTTCCTTCTCGTAGGATCCGAATGCTGTTTAATTTGTACACGTTCAAAGAAGGGAACACATCAATTAGAGATAAACACATGCAGCTGATCAGTTTGGAGGCTACGAAACCAGAAGAGATTTACTCGCACCAAATCAGGGCCGGCGCGTTCCAAACCATCTCCTAGTGATTTGCTAACTTTGCGTGCAATAGGGTGGGGCCCCCCCTGCAGGCGAGTCCCTCCAATAACAGAATAAGATGGCGCGCAAAATTAGTGCTTTTTAATTAATGTGTTTAGTCAGATTATATTTAGTCAGTCAGAAATATATGAATATTGGAAAACAGTCCGAGATGTCAAAGGATTTGGTCGTTTATTTTATTTTTGGGTTCTGTTTCTAGGTGGTCCAGGATGCACTTCATGTGCGTACGTGGCTAAATTAGTAGGGGGAATCTTAGGAGTTAGCCGGTTTATGTCAGGATTAGGCAGTGTATGTGAGGCCTATATATAAACCCAAGGGTGAACCATATGCTGAGTTTTAGTTACGAATTAAAGACACCGTGTGTGTTGGCCGTTGGCTGTTTGGGTAGAATTCTCTGTGTCGTGTGTTCGGGTTTGTGTTTGCTAGGTAGATCAAGAGCAGGGTTCGCAATATCAATTTCGAAAAGACCATTCAAAAATCGAAAATATCGAGTCAAAAATCGCTCGAAAATCACCGGACACCGAAGCGTTAAGAAATCAAAATCTTTGAAAAATAATTAAAAAAATCGAACAAATCGACCGACCAATTGAATGTCTCTTAGAGCCAATTTTTTTAGCGAGCGATTTTCACCGATTATCGATTGGTTTACGCCGCATATTTTTTTTTTGAATTGGACCGATTTAGCGACTGATTTTGAATCTTGAACCGACTCGATACGATTTTCTACGGTTTTGTGAACCCTGATGAAGAGCCGGCGTTCTTGGGCTGCGTGAGGAATCTATACGATTCATCCCTTATAATTCGTGTTCAGTAGTGATCACAGCTCGGAGGTTTCTTTGGTGTAGGTTACTTCTATTCATCAGATCCTAAACCACGCTAGTTATCTCGGTGAGTTTGTTGTTCCACCGTGAAAGATCATGCCATCTTGGTTTGATCTGCATCACACTCCCTCTCTTGTCTCATTCTCTACCAACTCTCCCTCCGTATCCCTGATAGAGCATGTTTTTTTCAAACCTAGTATCCTCTCGAGATGAATTATAAATTTAGCTCTCTTTACCGTGCTTCGGCACTCTGTGGCAGGTCGTCTCCCGTGTCCGACTGCCACGGCAAGCTGGCTCCCTCACGCTCGCCCATCTCCCGCGCCGGCCTCCTACACCCGGTTGCCACGACAGCGTGCGTTCGCCCACTCCCGCACTCCCAGGGCACAATAGGCCGGCTCCCATGGTAGGGGAGCGTAGAAGCTCGGTAGAGAGAGCTAGATTTGTAATTCATCTCGGAAAAGTGTTAGATTTTTTTTTTAAAAAAAAGAGGCAAAAGAGCTGGATAAGTCACTACGTCCCTGAGAAACACCCTGTGGCGCCACCCGTCCGCGGAAGGCGAGGGAGATGCCGGGGTCCGCCAAGCTCAGATCAGGCGGCCACAAGCTTGGATCTGGCGGCGCCATTGCCGCTAAGCTCAGATCCGGCAGCGCCATGTCTGACGACGTCTTGTTCTCCTCCGTCAATGTTTCCGCCATCTCTGCCTCAAATCACTCCTTCACCGTGCAATTCATCTTCAACACCATCAGCGTTGAACCTTGCTGCCTCCTGGTGTACAACAACTTTGTGAAATCATTTTTTTATGTGCACGATTATGTATATGTGTTGTACACAACATGGTATTTTTACGCGTATGTGTTTGCGTACTGTATGTGCAATGCGAATAGTACAGCACACATCACTGGTGCCTTGATTCACAATTTGAAATTCAAATTTGAGGGTAGTACACTCCCGTATTCAGAGTCAGACCAAAGATGTCACATCAACACCAAATACACCAATACTTCAACTACTAAAACCTTATACAAGCAAGAATACCTAGCTTGGCACAAATCTCGATGCTTATTTAATGGTATAGATTGTGCATGCAGATTCAGCCGTGTGTGCAGATCTGCATTTTCGTTAAATGTTTCTTAAAATGCAGTAATGTTACTTTCTAAAATATTTTCTGTTAGCAGATTTTGCTTTTCCTTATGGCATGTTTGGAAGGAGATTTGGATCCGAAAACTTAGGTACTGAAAACAAAAATTCCAAAATAAATGCCTCGTCCAAACAGCAGGTAAAAATAACCTAATGTGAACCGAACTATGATCTGTGCTTCTAAAGCTAAACTCTGTAAACAATATATCCGATTTACGAATGCCAGAGCTTCACTTCATCGAACTAATTTTTTAATAAGGGGTTTTGCAAAGTACTATGCCTACAATTACAACGCTAAGCAATATATAATTTTAGCAAAGCTTTACTATGACTTTTAGTAGGGTTTATCTAGGTTTACTTTATTTTTGTCTGTTAGAATTTTTTTTGTCTTTGTGTCATGTAGTTTGGTTCACCAAACTTATAATTTTTTCTAGGTTAGAATTACTCTTTGTTTCAATTCTGTCCTATGGATGAGACGATGAGTTTATATAGAAAGTGAGGGGGGTTACCAGAGCGGTTAGTCTTCATCAAGAGCTGCGAAAAATGACTGAAAGTTATCGGTCACTCAATGAATAAATAGTCCCTTTTTAAAATCCCTCCAACCCATGCAAAGGCAATAATACATTGTCTAATCAATATCATGATATCAAATGACACGATATATTTTCATTAACTCAAAACACATTTTAGATTGTTATAAAATTAACAAGAATGTGTCGAAGAGAAAGAAGTTGCAGGGAACAAACATATACTCCATATGAGATTTACATATAACGGAAAAAATGTGTAATATTCATCGACATATTATGTCAATAATCTAACAGACAACATCACGACGGTATGCCATTGACGAGCGCGAGGGTGTTGCTAGTGTACTGCTTCACGCTCGCCACCCTGCTTCACGCTTCAGGATAATAAAGTTGTCACTAGAGAATTACTAAAGCATTTAATTTTGGCATTTAATACTAATTTTATCTTTATGGCTATTGAAAAAACACTAGCTTCAACACTAAGAGCCGTTCACGCCGACTCCAACACCGGCTTTTAGCCGGTGAGAGCACCTATATTCCCGTGTTATACTTGCTACTAAATAAAAGCTGGCTCTCTTCTCTCTTCTCTTTTCTCACTATTCTACATAGGACAAAACTGATGTGTATATATATACTAAAAATAAGCTAAAATGACCTTATTGTACATGCAGTAAATAAATTGCACCCTTGAGCAAGCTCAGAAAGATTGTTCACCGTTACCATAACAAAGGGATGTTCGGTATTACCAAGTACTTCCTCGGTTGTTTTTTTGTGAGGAGTGTTAACTTTTTTTTAGGAACATGTAAAAGCTTTGCTTGTCATTCAATTAAAGAAAGATGGAGAAACAAAAAAAGAGACATTGCCTAAAATACAACCGACGAAAATAACACTACGAGGGCCAAAAACTCAAATACGTCGCTCGTGTCTAAATCCATAGCACGCTGTCCTGTTTGATCACATATAGGTGTGTTAACTTCGCACAAAGATTGATGGCGTGGATGAATTTGAGAAAGCTTAAGGAAATAAGGCAAGTACAATAATAAATTCAATTGCTTACTCCATCTTCTATCTATGTCATCTAGAATAAACACTAAAGCCAGCTTGTACAATAGCTATCTCTAAAAGTTGACTCTAGATACTGTGCATTAACTACCTCTTCTCTTGTACATAACTAATCTATCTATACTCCCGTGCAATGCTTACGAGCTAGCTCTCTCCTCTCTCCTCTTTTCTCACTCTTTCACATAGGACAAAACAGACGTGAACATGCTAAGAGTAAGCTGAGGTGGCTTTAAGAGACACGCATCGAAGTTGATGATTTTTATTTCTCCAACCAGGGGCTAGTTCATTAATTGGTATGGCACTTATTTTGTGTAGGTAGGAATATAGTTGAAATGTTGCAGTAAATTTGGAAAACTCAACATTCTAAACGGGCCCTACAGTAGGAGCTTTCAGATTTTCCAGGATTTTCTCATGTGACTTCTCGATTGCTAACGCTGAAGTAATCATCCGTTTCAGTGTGCTAACAAAAAATGCACACTCTCGCAGAGAAGAGTTAATTTTTTATATTTTATTAGGGCCTTTTTTAAATGCTAGCCTAAAATAAAATTTTCTTGGGACCTGCACATAATTAGAAAAGAAAAGTGCACGCATGTATTACTTGCATGAACTCTAGCTTTTCGGCATAAAACTCTGCATTGATAATTCTTGCTCTGACCCAAGAAAAGCAGATAAATCTCAGTGCACGGACGCACATAGTCACATTGTGAATGGTCAGTAGAGAATTATATTGCTCGTTGGATTAACAATGATCGTCACATAGAGTAATGCTCCAGGAAGCTAAATCCATCTCATGGCACGATCAATCCTTGCCATGACTGATCCTGACTATCAGCGACTTCAATTCGGTCTCTCAATTAGCCGAGGCCCAAACAATCGACACAATTATGGACGATGCTCATATGCGATCCTGCTGTCCGTCTGCGAGCCTAATGCAATAAGCGGCGTAGTCTAATCTAATGCATATCTTAATATCTTCTACTTTCCTACCTTCGTCCTTGTTTCGTTAAAATGGTTAACATCAAGGTATTATGTTTCGATCCAATAGATAGTATAGGCTACCATTCAATTTAGACAAACAAAGTGAGAATAATACTACCATCACATTATATAGACCATACAGGTCTTCACACTAATAGACCAATAGTATTACACGGCCGCTACCGTGATGGCCTATGGCGAGGGTTTTCTTTGCCGCAACGGTTGTTTTGCTTATCGGGGTAGCCACCATTGATGGACCTCGAGATTTTGTTGCCTTGTGTGCGTTTTTGCTTATAAACCTGCCTGCATGGTTAGTTGATGCACAACATTTGTAGAATTATGAGTGTAAGACGACACTTGTATCCAACCACCATTATACCTTCCCTTTCTGAGGAGATTTTATGGGTGAAAATGTGTAAATATCATGAGTCAATACGAACCATTGGGTCGGATGTCTATATTTTCAACTGCTTCTAAACTTCGTTGGTGGTATGCGATTTGTTTGGCACATTTTCTGATGTGTTTTGTATTTTCTTTTGGCAGCTAGCATTACTGATGTGCCTTGTATTTCCTTGACATGCATGGATATCTTATTAATTAAAGAGTACGCTGCGAGAAATAGAGTCCATGCAAGGACATGTCTACATTTACGGGAGATCTTTATGTATTAGTCATGTCTTTCAGGCATACATAAAAGTTGATTGTTCTTTCACTATAGTAGCAAGTGCTCAACTTACCGTTTGCCTATTTTGTAGTTGTTCACGATGAACCGTTTAGCTACAGTTTGGATGGCTTCATAGAGTATATTCAAGATGATGAGCTAGTGGAGATTTCTCCTACAAGAATTGTACTCAGCAGCTGTTACACATATTTGTAGGTCATATAGACGCTGTACATGATTCTTGCAATTCTACGGCTTCAAGCAAACTTTGACTAATGGAGTATACTGTTGTTACAGGTACCTGTACCTTTTTGTAATTTAAGATGTTGTACTGTAAGTTCGTGATCACAGCACACTTGCACACTGACAAATTGGAGAACCTTAGAATGGGTGTGTTTTAATGTACGAATTATAACAGAAAAATTGCAGGTTCAGATTGCTCTGCTCTTTGCTATTATGATACGATTGCAGAAACAACATTTTGGTTTCAGTGAGTCTTTCATTAGAATCTGCACAGGAAAGAACAGCGAAAAAGATTGTATATCAAGAGTATTGTTCACATTAGAACTCGCAAGCTGACAACGTAAGGGATAGATAGTGTTCGATGAATTGATCATAGTGAAAAAACATGGCTGTAGAATGCAAATAATTGCACCGACAGCAAGCACTTGGATTCACAGGGAATATTTCACAGAAGCATCTCCTAGATATGAACTGCTGCTTACATCAAAGATAATGAACAACCAAGGTGCCAAGTAGCCAAAGACATGGCTATACTTGCTAAGTCTTGTAGCTACAAAATTTGGTGTTGGTGGAGGCTCTGCTCCGGCAAGCCATGGCGATCAAGATCATCAAACAAGTGGGACTTGTCCATCTTCTTGGCCCAGATTCGCGTAGTAGGCTCCGTAATCGGAATCGGACAGCGACCCAAAATCAGGAAAGCTGTCCAGATCACCCAACGACTCAAGGAACTCCTGCAGCTCCTCATCCGTCAAACCGAAGCCACCAGATTCTTCGCCCACTGGTGGCGGCGGCATTGTGCTGTGCTCAACCAATTGCTCCCTGTGGTCGGCCGGCGCTGTGGAAGGGAAGCCAAGATGAGCCAGCGACGCCTGTTCCTGAGTAAGAAACGTATCCACGGCGAAGGGTTCTTGGCATGATCGGTCATCTGATAGTGATTCTTGGCAATAAGTCACAGCGGATGCCCCCGCAGAAGGCTCTGCTTCTCCATGCACTGCCGCGTCGTTGCACAGCTGTTCTTGATTGTAAGCATACGACGGTTTGTTCGTGAAATGCTCTTGATCAAAAGTATGCGCCGGCGCCTCGGCGGACTTCTGGTACCAGGTCGTCGTTGAAGAAGGAGCCGAAGCGGCTTGTTCAAGCGTGGCGCTCTCGCAGTCGTCATAGCCGTCCGGAACCCTCTTGCGCTTCTGGCCGTGGCCGGTGAAGGCGACGTGGCAAACCTTGATGAAGGCGCAGTCGGGGACGACGGCGGTGTACTCGTGCATGACCCACCCCGTGCTGCCGCTCCTGCCGCTGCCCGAGTGGAAGCTGAGCCTGTACTTCTGCCACGCGACCTTCTCGCCGCCGACATGCAGCAGCAGCTCCCCCTGCGTTTCAAGCTTCTGCGCGACCCACGTGCCGCCGCCGACGCAGCTTCGCTCCTGGCGGCCGTTCTTGGCCTCGCCCGTGGCGAAGAAGTAGGCCTCGTTCTCGTTGCCCCGGCCGTTGCGCGCGAAGAGCTTCCACGGGGGCGCGCTCCTCGGATCGTCCTCGACGACAACGCCGTCGAAGGGGAGCGGCTGGGCGAGCAAGCGGGGGAGGAGGAAGAACTCGACGAGCTCGGCGTCGCTGGGAGCGAACTTGAAGCCCGGCGAGAGCCCTAGGATCTCCGCGGCCGCCATGGTTCTTGCAGAGAAGAGAGAGAGAGAGAGAAGCGCGTGTCGTGCGTAGGATTGTGTGGCAATTTATGATGCCCTTGGTGTAGTGAGCATTAAGTAATGCGAAGGATTGGAGGGTGTTAGCTGGTTTACGAAGCCAGTGCGGACTGTGCAAGGAATTCATTGAGGATTTGTTTTGGCTGCTGCATCATCCGTCCTTGCGCGGTGAATTCGTGCAACTCTTGCGTACAGGGCAAGTTCTCCAGGACCGGGCCCACGTGCAGCGGCCTCGCACTTTTCTTTTCGTAAGCAAAAATGGGTACAACTAATTACCCTCGACCTAAAAAAATTCAAGGACATACTCTAGAACTAGATGCGGATGCGCGGCACCACGCCTCGCGAGGGTGATTTTTCGGAACCTGTTTTTTTCCTTCGAAAAGGCATAGCCCGGGTCTAAACGTAATTATCTTAAACCGCAAGGTCTTTTTAACTCGAACCTGCGGAGCCACGAGCCTTTATTGGAATTAAAAAAAGGATTTAATGTCTAGTATAAATCGTGGGACATATCTACAACAAATAATTTGCATTGCACACTTAGAGTGGTTTCTATACAAATAACATTGCCAAGATGCTATAATACACCAAATCCGGCCTAGAACCAACCAAATCCAGCACATAGAGTCAGTAATCCGGCCCAAAATACCGAGATTTTGCTGCAAAAAACTGAGATTTCATTATCTATATCACTGGGAAATTTCGATCAAAGGGCCGAAATCTCGCTTGAAACTGCCAAGATTTTGGTGTAAACAACCGAGATTTCCTTTCTTGTGGACTGGATGTGGCGGAGATGGCCAGAAGTGGCCGGAGATAGTGAGGTCGACAGGGAGAGGTCGGGTGAAGTTGATTCACTGTGGAGAGGAAAGCAAATGAGCTGTGTCAGGAGTGAATGATTGAGTCTCTATTAAAATCAATATAACCGACATACATAAAAGAGTTCACTCCTTAGTACTAATATTCACTAGCAACTATAGCTCAGTTGTTAAAGTCCCACGTTTGCAAACCTTAGGTTCTGGGTTCAAGTCACGGCCACAGCACTTTTTTGCGAGTTTTTTTTTTCCATTTTTGTGGGAACGCAAAAATTCTTAGACATCGATCCAGAGATCTAATTAAGCTCCACACTATACGAAATGGATACCGGCAAATTTTGAAAAGTGCTACTATCATGATACCGGCAAATTTCAAACCACGTCAGAAAATTTTGAAATTTTTGTGGATGGTATTGAAGCATCAGTTATGTTCCTATAAAATTTGTAGATGATGATGAAACAAATGGAATTTCCAAAATTTGTGACAGTGCTACTTCAGAGTCTTCTGACTTTAGAGTGCATGCTTCTACAGTATACAATTTCTTATTGAGCGATCAAAACAAGTTTAAATTTTTTGAAACTTTTATATAAGGGTTCTGAGGCAATCCTTAAGCTCTCATAAAAATTTGGATCATGATCACACTCGAACAAATTTATAAAATTCTGACACGGTTTGTGTTGTTTCTAAAGTTTGTGTTGTTTCTAAAAAAAGCACTGCTTGTGTTGTTTCTAAGGAATCCAGTTCAATTGATCTAAGTGTTGCCATGGGATGGAAGATGTTGCTACCTGCTGGAGGAGCAGTAGTAGACGAAATGCAGTCCCGGAGGCACCATCTTGATCCATTTAAACTTGGGGCCGACCGAGAACACCTGAAGTAGCAACAGGGGAAAAGCCGTCAAATTCTTGGATCAATCAGAGCAAAACACTGGATACATGCACACACGAATGACCAATCCAAGATTAAGGATAAGGAGTAGTTACCGGCAGCGAGTGATGGGGGTTCTGGGGGTGTGTGCGACCATCGATCTGAGTGTCTATGCCGAGGAGGGTGTGTTGGGGTACGTCGAGGAGGTGGAGCATAGTGCCTTTCAGCACCAAATCCGCCGTTGCCTTAGGGTCCATTCACGCTGTTGCGTCGCTGTCGTTGCTGCTCTCCTGCCGGCGATGGGAGGCGGATGCCCCTTGATCACGCGGGAGGAAGGCCAGGAGGTGAAGGGCGCGTGAGAGATGTGCCAACGGGCACATCCATTGGCTCTAGCGGGAGGAAGACCGCAGAGATGGGGGACGGCGTGCGGCGTGCGGGAGCGGCGATGGCATGAGGAAGGCACGGAGAGGGAGGGCGGCAGACACGAGAGAGGGAGGAGCGAGGGGAGAGCGAACGAGAGGAGTGGGAGGACCGAACAGGGGTGGCGCTCGCTCGGGCTAGGGTTCGGGTGGGTGGGGAGCCATAAACCTGCGAGCTTAATACTGTATCATAGATGGTTTTTTACTAAAACCGTATGTGATATAAATTTATATTACAGACAGTTCTAGCAAAAAAAACCATCTGTGATGTCTTCAGGAGACATCATAGACGGTATTTACTGGAACAAAAACCGTCTGTGATATAAATTTATATCACAGACAGTGATATTAATTAACACAAACAATTTTTCTAAAATTGTCTATGATTAGATTTAACACGGATGATTTTTTAAAACCATCTATGATGAGCCGTCTAATATAAGCCTTTCTATAGTAGTGAAAAATTTTAAATCCAAAAGTTTAGACTCCAAAAACATTTAATTCAAAATTTTTTGGTTTGAAAACTTTCAAATTAAAAAACTTTTGTTTCAAAAGTTTCATTCCTATTCAAAAAACTGTTGATTCGAATTTTTTTGATTCACAAAACTTTTGAAAGTGGCTAAAAATACTTATTCAAAAATTAGGAGAATTTTTTAAAAACAAAACTATTTTTGAGTTTTTCAACTTTTTTTTCATTAGAAGGTAGACCACATTAACACATATCACCACCCATTCACACATACGTGAGTGCGCCCCTTAGTACACGATTAGAAATACAAGGATCGAGGATAAATCCACAACCTTATAAAGTTCCTACTAAGTCAGACTCACATATGCGTAAAGGTGGCTACCTTAATTTCAATCCTGGTGTGTGGAGTTGTATACGCACAACTCCACCGCACCAAGGGATGGATTCAAGTGCTTCTTGGTGACTTTTCAAGTGCTTCACCTATTTACATGCGACTGTGGCTATCAAGTATTGCAAATTAGTTGGGTTTTCTGGCCATCAGATCTCCACCTAATGCTTTAGATGTATCCCCTCGCTACCATAAAAATGCTCCATCCAAGCCTCCACATGATAGCCCTAACATCGCCTCTTGCCTTCTCTCACCCAAGCCACCCCACCCCTACCGCCTAGCCACCTTGGCAATGTGCCCCCCAACAATGGCAAAGCTTCCTCAGCAAGCCTCTCCCCTATTGCCGAGCCAACCGCCGCCTCCTCTCACTGCCACCGCTGCCGACTTCCATCTCTCTTGCCCTACCTTTCTTCCTTGTCTCCGGTAGCACTGGCGTCGGATCCGTCTCTGCCTCCCTCCACCTCCTACCATGTTTCCTCGTTTTTGTCGCCCTGCCAACCATCACTGCCCAATGACCTCTCTCAAGTTCGCTGTAGGATGCGCCACCACCATCTCGCAACCCTACCGCCATTGCCGCCCACCGCTATTCCTCTACCACCCCTCCCACCATTTATAGTCAAATCCCAGTAAGCCCGAACCATATTCCGAAGAACCCCTACCGTAACTCGCCGACATCACCGCCAGAGAAGATGATCCACTAGCTGGAGAACGAACTTGCGAGTGCCTCGCCGAAGACAAAGAAGGAAGTGGACAAAGGCACAAATCGTGATTCATATCGCAAAGTAAAACAATTGGAGTGATTTGCACAAAAAATAATCATGTGACAGCTAACTATTACGACGTCTGATTCTATTTGCGCTCAACATTTATGGACACATAAATGCCAGGAAACCAAGAATCTTGTCATGCTTCAATCTATACCCCTTTATAATGCACCTAAGCATTCTTTTCTACGTCCACCCCAAATAATGCACCCCACTAGAGATGACCCAAGCTTCATGCACCCAGCGAAACGTCCTCAGAAACTTGCCTCCATCAAAATTAACCTCTCAGATCTTTCCTCAGCTTTACTCACCCACATCCGATGGCCATTGTTTAATGTGTCTAACTCATCCCTGTGGCCCACAACAGATCTCCCCCCACCTTCAGCATCATCTCAAGGAAAAGGAAACAAATATCCTGGAATTAAGAAAAAGGAAACAAACGTTCTAGAAAAGGAAAAGACCATATATTACGTGCTGGGAAAAAGAAACCGGAAGACAGGGCACTATACTAATAAGTAATGGTTGAAACAAACAACAATAGCCAAGAGTTTCTTTCATGATATTGCAAGATTACAGAACACTACTTTGTTTGCCGGTGATTTTGACACAAACAGGAGTGCTTGTGTGTTACCATGAATCTTGTAACACCTTAGTCCTTAGTACCACTTTACCAATAATATATATATATATATATATATATATATATATATAAAAGCCTCTTTTTTACTTCTAAGAGTGGTTACTCTCTACATATCTCACAACGTAGGGAGTATCTAGTGCAACGGAAGGTATGTACGTGTAGTATACGAGTATATAAGACTAGCTAAGTGGTATTTACATTTTTTAAGAGGTGGTA
This sequence comes from Otatea glauca, assembly GCA_036346275.1. NCBI lineage: Eukaryota > Viridiplantae > Streptophyta > Magnoliopsida > Poales > Poaceae > Otatea > Otatea glauca. The sequence continues at coordinate 3,464,141 of CM070732.1, read as the reverse complement.
GATACATTTTTTTTAGACATACTCATTTTTATGTGTATATATGAAGGTATTTGTAAAATACGCTAAAAACTATGGACTCATTTGCAATTTTTTATGTGGGTCACATTAGAATATCTTATAATTAGTATATGAATGTACGTGATAAAGGAGAATTTCAAGTTCATTTAGGTGGTATTTCAGAGGTTGGAATAACTACTCCCGAGAATAGAATGTATTTTTCATATATGTATATATATACATATGCGTGTTCCCTAATATATAGCACATATAGCACTTGCAGCTTAAACCTTTCGGGTGAAGCACGAATGAAAACCAAAGTAAGGTGCAACTCAAGAGTAGCCTATCCCGCATGAGGGCACATCTTTGAGGTAATTTTGGGCCTTAGTTGTTTTATTTTTTTGCGAGGGCCTAAGGTGTAACTGATCACAGCTAAACGATATCACATTCTGCACTCAGAAAAAATAATATAATATTTTAAGCTGTTTTCTATTTAGAAGTTAATTTTTTGAGGTGCATGATGGCTGATGCAGACTTCGAATCAATAGTGACTTTGTACAAAAAAATATTTATCTGCGGTATCCTTAAGCACTAAGTGGTCCAACGAAGAATCCATGCCGGAATGTTTTCTTCCCCCAAATTAAAATGGGAATATATGTTTCGTTCCCCCTAATTAGTATGGGAATTTCGAGCCGTACGTTTTCCTTTTAGGACTAATTAAGGCAGGGACTTCTGGGAGGCCTTGGGTTAGTAAAGTTAAAAGACTGTTAATTCTTGGAAGCGCAAATGCCAGCCCACAACTGTCTAGCCGGGAGTTATTCATGAAGATTTATGATATTACAGTGCCTAATTTTACTAATTAGCTAGTACAGCCACCAGGGCGCCCATAGAAGATGATGTCAAGCAAGTGCAAAGAAAATTTGATAGCATTTACTGCAAGACGTTAAGAGCAAGTACAATAGCAAAATCAACTACTGGTTAATAGTAAGCTAAAAGCCAGTTTGTACAATAACTGTCTTTAAAGGTTGTCTCTAGATATTATGCAATAACTATCTTTTCTCTTTTGTACATAAATGATCTACCTATGCTCCTGTGCAAAGCTGGCTACTAAATAAGAGTCAGCTCTCTTCTCTCTCCTCTTTTCTCACTCCTCTACATAGACTAAAACTGATGTGTACATGCTAAGAACCAGCTGACGTGATCTTATTATACATGCCTTAAGGTAAATACCTTATGAGCTTCCGATAGTTGGCCATTACCATCAAGAATATCGACACTTAGAAACATTGCAGAGCCTCCTCCTGGCCACTGTCCATTTCCCATCGGAGGGCTAGGATCCCCCTTAGGAGAATAGGTATAACCACCCACGTCTATGTGATTTGCATGGTCTCCCAGAGTAGTGAAAAGACTCTTTGGCCAATATCCCACCGCAGTTAAGTTGTTATATGCAGTCTCCCTGTAACCAAAGTACACCCACCCATCTCCGTCTTTATTCTGCAATAAGTGAAGCATCCTTATTAATCTATATATAACCAAAATGCAGGCGAATATTGTATCTATGCAAGAATCTTCGCGACGAATTATGTCAGTCTACGTATACACTACAAAGAGTTGTCATTTTGCTCGTGACAAAATTTAAGCCACATGTAATAATTCCGAAAGTTCCCGCCAAGGATAGGCATACCAGGGTTTACAAAAGCACGAAAAATCGTTCGGTTTTCGTGGTTTTTGACCTTACCATGCCGGCTCGAGATCCAAAACCGTTCGATAAACTGATCTAATTTTAAAACAAATTTAAAAAAATTATTTGTTGAAAACCGCTCGAAAACCGCGATTTTCGCAAAAAAAACCGCTTAAAAACGCTCGAAAAACCGTTTTTCAGGAACATTCAATTGATCGGCTGGTTTTTCGTGAAAACCCGCGGTTTCTCGTTGAAAACCGAACGATTTTCGATTTTTTTGAATTTTTTTATTTCTTAACCCTTCGGTTTCTGACGGTTTTCAAATGGTTTTTCGAGCGATTTTTGTGGTTCTCGGGGTTTCGGTTTTTACGGTTTTTCATGGTTTCGGTTTTGTAAACCCTGAGGCATACTGAACTTAAATTGATCTAGCAATCATGAGAATTACAGGAATTTTAACAATTTTGCACTGTAAGTCCCTTGAATATTTGATCTTATTTATCGAACAAAATTAAATAGTTGTAGGGCTCAAACCAACAAAGTTGGAGTAAAGTGATTGCACATGATGACTGAATAGTCAAGGTTCTCTAATCAACAAAATTAATGTAAATTTTAAGGGCTTGAAAACACAAACTTAAATAGTTGAGGCGCTAATAGTGCCACGTCACCTTTTATATCCTACCTTGAGAATCTTGATTATTATAGTAATCTCCCCCTGTAAAGTATCTCCAGGAGTAATTGTAGCATTTTTGACCGGTACAAATCCATCACACTTCAGGTCAAAACATCCAACCGATTTGTATCCATCGGCCTAATGATCACAATTAATTAAAAGCTCATATTAGAGTAAATGATAAAGTGGTGTGCTATATATACCTATTTTAGATGATGGAGTCTGCACGATAGCGAGCAGTACTTTGTAGGGGTTTAATTACAGCCGATATTTTTTTTCCTCTCAAACGTATAACAAAAAAGAATATACGCGTTAAACAGAGATATCAAATAATTCTACGTACCGTCCATGATGTAAAAAAAATGAGTTTTAGTACCACCATAAAATGACGGATCAATCTACATATAAATATTGAAAAGTTAGCTGGGAAGTCAACAAGTATTAGGAATATTCAATAATACCTATCATTATAGCGGTGAGAATTTCCGGCTGCTAGGCAACGCCACGTCAGCAACTCTTTGAAAAAGCCTTTCGGAAAATTCGAAATCGTGTTTAGGTTCTCCGGTCAGTTTTTAACAGAAATGACCCGAAAAACGAAATTATGTTTAGGTCCCTCTACGGTTTACGTTTAGACACTCATGAAAAAAAACACTGATTCGCCGAAGGTTTACAGTAAAAACACGAAAATCGAAATTACGCAAAAAAAACAACTAATTGACGCTGAGAAAAACAAAAAATATGTTTAATACCTATCATTATAGCGGCGAGAATTTCCAGCTGCTGAGCAACGCCACGTCAGCAACTCTTCGAAAAATCCCTTCGAAAAATTCGAAATCGTGTTTAGATCCTCCGATCGGTTTTTAACAGAAAAGACCCAAAAACGAAATTATATTTAGATCCCTCTACGGTTTACGTTTAGGCCCTCACGAAAAAAATACTGATTCGTCAAAAGTTTATAGTAGTCCACAGATTCGTCGACGGTCCTGCCGACCTATTTTTTTAAAAAAAACACACAAAAACCGATTTTCTTTTAAAAAAACACGAAAATCAAAATTACGCAAAAAAAACTAATTGACGCTGAAAAAGCAAAAAATACGTCTACGATTTTCTCAAAAAAAAAAAAGATTTGTCTACGGGTCCTATAGGCCCATTTTTTTAAAAAACACACAAAAAAACGAAATTACGCAAGAAAAAAAGAACAAAATGATATTTAAATCCCCGCGCGGTTTCCTTAAAAAAACATTGATTCGCCAAAGGTTTATAGTAGTTCGTAGATTCGCCGGTGGGTCCTGTCGACCCATTTTTTTTAAAAAAACGAGAAAATCGAAATTAAAAAAAAAATTAAATGACCGAATTTCGCACGACGCATCGTCGTACAACCTAATTTCCCAAATTTCGCACGTCGCAGCGTCACGTATCAAAATTTCGTACGACGCAACATAGTGCGTGACCCTGACTAGTATTCATTTATCCCAACAAGGAAAAATTGACTTACAATCCATCCAACATGTACAACATTAGCATCATATCGATGTGACCTTCTTGGAAATTTGCTACCGAAATTTCAGCAGCGCCTATTTGCCCCGTCTAATGGTTGGAATCTCAGACACATAAAACGTTGCCATGCCACCATGAAATACAGACTTATTAGAGGATGGAGTTGTTCGATATACTGCGTACTGCAAAACACAGAGCAACATAGGTAGTGTAGGATCAGAGCACTTGCCCAGTTGTTTGGGATCTGGAACTACCTACATGCTTTGAGGGTAGAAATCAAGGTCAACATGTCAGGTGCACATGAAGTAATCGGTGAACACGTGCACAAACCAAATCGTGGCCGTCCGAGTAGATCTGTCTAAGTGCCTAGGTTATTTATGTGATTTTTTCAATCTAATTCTAACTCTACGTAATTTTAAAAATCTAGTAATAGAAATACGGCAAAGTAAAATTACGAAATAGGAATCTAGGGATTTTGGCCACCCAGATCCATTCTCGGCCAGCCACGATTTGGTTTGTGCATATGTTCACCGGTTACTCTACTCGCACATGATATGAGGCATGCCAAATAGTTATACCTTAACTTTACACTAGAAAATACATATGCATTGTACCAATCCAAAATCTTTAAATTACATAGTCTATTGAGTTGCATGCACCAACCAGTTCACCCAAAAGCTTAAGCTGATGCACTCCCCCTCACGTGTAGGAGGTGAAATAGAAGTGGGGTTCAATTATTATTTTCTAATTGCGCCAACCGGGCCTTGAACTCAAGACCTCATGGCTATGATACCATATTGAGTTGCATGCACCAACTAGTTCACTCAAAAACTTAAGCTTTTGAGGAAAGGTAGACAATTCACTTATACTTCAATATGGTCCACCCCTGTTCGACGGCCAAATAGTGGATCGGCCTTCAGGAATAGTGAGCTTCCATTAGAGGACAGTTCTTCTGTCCCAAGACGATATGGCTTGTGACAATACGATCTTAAAGCAGCCACTACTACAGAAATCGTGATCATTGCCGGTTCCAAATTGGCATCACTGCCGGATATTAGAACTGGCAGTGATTGGTCGGCAGTGATAGTCCGACTATCACTGCGGGTTCTAGAACCAGCAGTGATATCTGCATCACTGTCGGTTCGCATGTGAACCAACAGTGATAGTCTGCCCACTGCAAATCCAAAAATCACTCGGTAAAATAAAAAAAATTATTTGCACCTGGACCACCCTGTATTTACTACGTCGCGCGTCGCAAGTCACGCGATTTTCGCAAGAAAATACGCTACGATAGCTGTTAGATTCGAACTCGTGACCTCTCGCTCACGTGATCTCTCCCCTTACCATCTCACCACCCATACACTTCTTAACCACTATAAGATATATTTTTCTTTTATCCCTTCGTATCCGAAAGTATCAACGATTATTTGGACATCTAAATGACTTCAAATAAAAAGTTGTCAACTACAAAGTTGTAAATCTCATCAAGAGCTATAATTTTCATATAAATTTTATCTCCATCCGACTCTGTATGAAAAAGTTATGATTTTTCAAAAATATTACCATTGTCGGTTTGGATTCCGAACCGGCAGTGATATTATTATCACTGCTGGTTCGTAAGCCGAACCGACACTGATACTTCCTCTATTATCACTATCGGTTCTTCTTACGAACCGGCAGTGGTAGTAACTTATCGCTGTCAGTTCTTAAGAGGAACCGGCAGTGATAGTACCACTGTTCTTCTTTGGTCGAGCATTTGTGTCGATCTAGCTTATGAACCGACAGTGATAGTGTTATCAATGTTGATTCTAGCCAAACCGACAATGATAAACCGGCAAAAAAGAGGTGTTTTGTACCAGTGAGCCAGATCCAAATAGACGATGACAAATAGCATAAAGCACACAAATTTCAACATTTTTCACTAAGAAAAAAGTATGCTCTCAGTTACGCTGAAAAGTTCGCACTTGAGATCTAAATGGTCAAGCCTGAAGAAACTAAATATACAGACAACTGCTAGAAAGAATTTATTGTTCTCATTGTGACGGGAAGAAAATAATATTCCTCTAGATTTTGCATAGGATTCATTTATCACATAGTGAATTTATTGCCTTCAGATCGATGCATACAATAGCAAAGCTAAGTACTGGCTAATAGTAAGCTAAAAGCCAGTTTGTAAAATAACTGTCTCTAAATGTTGTCTCTGTATGTTGTGCAATAACTACCTTTTCTCTCTTGTACATAAATGATCTACCTATGCTCTCGTGCAAAGTTGGCTACTAAATAAGAGCCAGCTCTCTTCTCTCTCATCTTTTCTCACTCCTTCACATAGATCAAAACTGATGTGTACAGGCTTAGAGGCCAGCTGACGTGGCCTTATTGTACATGCCCATCCTCCATATTTGCATAGATTTCATTAATCATATTAAATTATATTTAATATTTTCAATCTAATGGAAAGAAATTAATATTCATCACGTAGCACATACTAAACTTGTATTGTCTTGTATAAATATTTCTCTAGATTTCATTAATCATATTATATTTAATATTTTCAGTCTCATGGGAAGAAACTAATAACTCTCCAGATTTGCATAGGTTTCATTAATCATATTAAATTGAATTTATATGTTCAGCACGTATCACATGCTGAGCTTGTAATGTCTTGTATTAATGTTTCCATATATTTGCACAGAATTAATTCATTAATTTCATAGTGAATTTATTATGCCCAATTTGATGGAAAGAAACCAATATTATTTCAGATCTACACCTAACTAGTTGAAACTGTTAAGGAACCTCGCTATCGAATAGTCCGGGGTTCCCGAACAGATCTGAAGTGGAGAACAGAAAGAAAGAGACACGTGTTTAGGGAGAGCGAAAACGGAAATTCTTTATTGCTAATGAATTCTTGTACATTAGGGGGGGACCCCTCCTCCTTTTATAGCGCTCATCCAGGGTTTTGGTTAAGGGACCACATGGGCCTTCCAATGGGCTATTAGGGTTTCTTAACACTCCCCCTTGGGCCCTTTGCCGCGAGATGCATATGCCTCATTAAAACTCCAGAAAAACCCAGTGGGAAAAATACTTGGAGAAAGAGTACATAGCATACGCTTACTATGTTGCACGAATTGCCTCGTTAAAACCTTACGCAAGAAAACTTCATGAAAAACTTGCTAAGGAAAAAGAGTACAATTCTCCCAACTTCAATTGCTAATCTTCGAGATTCATGTTGGGTATTCATAATTCATGCTCAGGATTCATGTGGGAGTATGTGACATATCTCCCCCTGAAATCTGCACTTCTCTAAGTCTCATCATCCCAATTCCTTTCACGCACCTTTCAAAGGTAGATGCTGGGAGTGATTTAGTGAACAAATCTGCAAGATTTTCACATGACTTAGTATGCAATATCTTGATCTCGTTCATCTTATGCAATTCATGAGCATAGAAGAACTTGGGGTTGATATGCTTCGTGAGATTGCTCTTCACATAACTCATTTATGCTTGGGCAACACAAGCTACATTATCTTCATAAATTATCGTGGGAGTTTGCTCAATGTTCAAACCACATGACTTCTGGATGTGGTGAACCATTCTTCTGAGCCATGCACATTCACGTGATGCTTCATACAAAGCAATGATTTCCGAGTGGTTTGTCGACGTCGAGACAAGAGTCTGTTTAGACTACTTCCAAGAAATTGCTGTTCCTCCACATAGGAAAACATAGCCAGTTTGAGACTTGCCAGTATGCGGGTCTGATAGGTACCCAGCATCGGCGTAGCCAACCAAATTCAATTCATTATTTCTTCTAAAGAACAGACCGAGGTCTTTGCTTCCTTGGAGGTAACGGAAGATATCCTTGATCCCTTTCCAATGCCTTTTGGTGGGTTCTGCACTGTACCGAGCTAGCAAATTCACAGTGAACGCAATGTCTGGCCTGGTGCTATTTGCAAGGTACATGAGCGCTCCAACTGCACTCAGATATGGGAATTCTCCTCCCAGGACTTCCTCCCCCTCTTCTCTAGGTCTGCTTGGAGTGACCTTCCGACCATTGGAGTCTTCGCAGGATATGCTTTTTCAAATCCAAATCTTTCCAACACTTTCTGTGTGTAGGTTGATTGATGTACCAAGATTCCTCCTTGGACATGTTCAAGCTGCAAGCCTAAACAAAACTTGGTTTTACCCAAATCTTTCATTTCAAACTCAGACTTCAAGTATGAGCATGCCTCTTCAATTTCTTCATCCGTCCCAATGATGTTCAAGTCATCTACATAGACGGAGATTATACAGAATCCATTCGGGATCATTGTATAAACACACATGGACAATCTTCATTGCTTGTGTAGCCTTTCTTGCAGAGAAAGTCACTCAAGCGATTGTACCACATTCTTCCCGATCGCTTCACCCATACAGTGATTTCTCCAATTTCACATCTGCATGTGTTTCTATTTGCTCCATCTTGGTTCGGATAGGAATTCCTTCCAGTACTTTCATGTATATCTCCAATCCAAGTTTCCATACGGTATCTTGTGACAACATCCATTAGCTTCATTCTCAACTTCAAGTTGACTGCCATTGAGATCAAATATCTAAAGGTAATTCCTCCCATGACCGGAGAATAGGTTTCTTCATAATCAACTCCAGGACGTTGAGTGAAACCTTGAGCTACAAGCCTTGCTTTGTACCTTACAACTTCGTTGTTTTCATTTCTCTTCCGAACAAAGACCCATTTGTGACCTACGGGTTTATATGGGGAGGTGTGCGGCATACGGGCCCAAACACTTCTCTCTTGTTCAGAGAGACTAACTCTGCAGTGATTGCCTTTTTCCATTCTTCCCAATCTAGCCTTTTCTTGCACTCTGCGAGAGATGCAGGCTCGGGATCATGATCAATGATTGAGGCAATCTTCTTTGCAAAGTATGCATCAACGTTGGCTGTTGCTCTATTCAGGGATTCTCCTGTTATTACAAAGTTTATGGCCATTTCTTCATGGGGTGCTTCATGCACTTCTACTTGCTCTTCGCTGCTTTTCCCTATCGCAGGAGCAAGTTCCTTTAGCTTTTCATCGCCTATGTGTGCGCACACATTATTTCCGGCGGCTTCCTTCAGTGGAAGATTCAAGTCTGGAATTGCCTTTTCCGTTGGCTTCTTTCCAAGGCAGTCTCAACCGCTCTCCTTCTTTCCTTGGGGCATTTTCGTGATTGGTTGTGGTAAGTCCTCTCGCCAGCTTTTCTCGAGACGCCTCCGGGTACTTTGGGTTTGAGGAGCCCGATTGCTCGCTCTTTTCTTTGAGGCCTCTGAGCAGGTTGAGGATACCTTCTATTTTCTTTGGTATTTCCACCCTCTCGGTGCATTCCTTGCGGGTACATGCGACTTAACCACGCCTTTCGGATCACAAAATGATCAAGCGGTTCATTTGCTAAATTCGCAAATCAATTATCTTCGGACTTGTTGATTTGCTTCTAATGCGGGGTCATGTGCGGGATCCCAGTGGAATGCCATATGATTTCCGGCATTTTTCATCCAAAGGTTGATTTCCTCCCTAATGACGGAAACGATCCTCGTCAAAGATGCAATCGAAATCGGTCAGATGCAAGTCTCCAATCATGGGTTCTAAATACCGATTATGGATGCACTCTCATAACCAACGATATCCCAGACTTGCGGAGAGGGCCCATTGCGATCCATCGAGGGGTGGTATAGGTACATATACCATACACCCAAATTTTCTAAGATGGGAGATCTTCGGGATGATCCCGTGCACAAGCTGCATAGGAGAATGGATGTTGTAGGTCGACGGTCTAAAATTGATAAGAGTCATGCGTGCGGATCGCGTGTCCCCAACAAGTGTTGGGCAAGTTACAACTCTGCAAAAGCGGTCTGGCAATGAACTTAATCCTCTTTATTAGTGCTTCTGCTAGTCCATTCTGCGTATGGACGTGCGGTACAGAGTGCTCAACTGCTATCCCTGTTGCCGTGCAATAATCATCAAATGCCTTTGAAGTAAATTCTCCGGCATTGTCCATTCTAATGGACTTCACGCGATGATCAGGAAAAGCATTCTTAATTCTTATGATCTGCGAGATCAGCTTTGCAAAAGCATGGTTTCTTGTTGACACTAAGCATACATGCGACCATTTCGAGGAAGCATCGATGAGCACCATAAAGTATCGAAACGGCCCTGACAGGGGCTGAATCGGACCGCAAATATCCCCCTGGATGCGTTCCAGGAATGTAGGGATTTCACTTTTCACTTTCATAACAGAGGGTCTAGTTATTAATTTCCCGGTGGCACATGCAGGGCACACAAAATCTTCATGATTCGGGAAATTTTTAACACTAATGCCATGACCCTGTGAGTTGTTCACTATATTTCTTATCATTCTAAGACCAGGATGACCTAATCTACCATGCCATAAAGAAAATAACTCAGAGCTTCTAAAAACAGTCTTCAAGGAAGTATACACTTCGGGTGCACGAATATTCGTGTAGTACAACCTGATTCATATGAGGACATTTTCTAATACCATTTTTCCACATACCGCGTGCTTCACAATGCACAAGTATTCTTTGCCATTTTCTTCATTGGTTTCTACGTGAAAACCATTGGCGCGGATGTCTTTAAAGCTTAAGAGAGTGCGCGTTGATTCGGGGTACAAAAGGGCTTCTTCAATTACCAAAGTTGTACCCATAGGCAATATAATAGTGGCTCTTCCTGAGCCGATTACATATGAGTCGCTTCCTGCGATCGTAGTAATCTTTCCAGCGTTCTTCGTGATCGACTGGAAATACTTAGACTCTCTTAAGATGGTATTTGTTGTGCCACTATCAACAATGCATATCTCTTCCATTTGGGCGCTACACGATTTCTAGATAAAAGAAATATAATTCTAATCAGATAGAGGCAAAAACAATCCAAATATTACTTGCAAAATTGAAGAATACTGGAATAAAGAATAAATTGCGTATTTATTCATGAAAGAAGTATGCTCTTCTAGAGCTTACAATCCTTTATTCAAAGAAAAAAAATGCTAACAACCATAATCTAAAAGAAATGTATTAAACAGAATCTGTAAAATATGCATTAATTTCTGCTTCTATGTCATCTGCAGAAGTTTTCTCTTCATTTGCCATAATAATGGCTGCAGCATCGATGTCCAGGCTATTCTGTGAGGATGAGGCAAGTGGGGTGTCTACATCCATGACATCATCTTCACCGATGTTGGCGAAGTGCGCCTCTGCGGGGGCGTTTTCCTTTGCCTTCTTCTTAGCCTGATATGCGTTGATCGCTTCCTTTGATTCTCGACATATCTTTGACCAATGTCCCCAAGTGCCACACTTGAAGCACTTCTGGTTCTGCTGTCCATACGGCTTGGCGTGCGTCTTTTCTTTGTCATCCCTCTTCACAGGGGCTTTGGACTTTCCTTTGGCCTGGGGCCTCTCTTTTCCACCCTGCTTGCCCTTCTTTCTATGAGTGGGCTTTCTCACCTTGTAGCTATTGGCATTGACTTACGTGCGATGCCTCGTCTGTGTGGTCATGAGACATAGTTCTTGCGTAGAACATCGTCTTGCGATTCCGAACTTGCATTACATCAATCGATTCGCTATACTCCTTGTATGCGTCCCGACGATAGTGCGTGCACTCTGGATAGCATTAGGGTGGAAGGTAGAGAGAGTTTTCTCAATCTTCTCTTCATCGCTGATCTTCTTGCCACATAGAGAGATTGGTACAAATTCATGCAAGGCGTAATTGTACTCGCCACCGCTCAAGTCGCAAACCTCAAAGCGAACCCAATCTTGCTGTGCTTGGGGCAAGATGGTGTACTTGAGCTTTTCGAACCGCTTCTGAAGTGCAGTCCAAAGCTCAAGTGCACTCTCCTCAGCCATATATTCATTCTTCAGAGTGGCTGAGAGGTTGTGCCTGAGAAAATGCAGAGCTTGATTGTTCTGTTCAGCGGTAGGTTTTGCGTCCTGCGAGGACCCTAGACCAATCGCGGAGCGGAGCTTCTTGCCCCCAAGAACGATCTTCACATCCGATGCCCAAGTGAGATAGTTCTGACCGTGCGGGGGCCAGTTCTTCAAACTCACGATTCACAATGCCAGACATCTGCATGATTTCAAAATTCTGGTTTAGATTACTGCGTGTAATCTGATAGAAAATGGTTGCAAAAAGCATAAAGTGCAGAAAAATAAATGCATATGCATTGCAATATACAAAATAAAGCAAAAGATTCAAAATTCGTCGAGAAAACTCATAAAACAGAGAAATAAAGCAAGAAAAAAAATTGAAAACAGAGCCAAATAAATCTTCTTGATTTTCTGGCAATTTTTCAAAATTTTCTGCGATTTTTTTTCTGCAATTTTTCTTTTTTTTTCTTTTCTTTCTTTCCCTTCCTTTCTTTTTCTTTTCTTCTTTTCCTCCCGGCCGAGAGGCCTGCTGGGCCTTGCGCCTCTTCGGTTGGCCCACTTGGCCTGTTTGGCCCAACACAGCATGCGGCTAGGGTTTCCCCCTAGCCGCCGCCACTGCCTCCCTTCTCCTTTTTTTTTTCTTGCGCCCTTATCTTTCCTGGCGTTCGCTTCTTACTTTTGCGCAGCGTCGTTTTCTTTCTTCCACAAGTGCGACCGGCGCAGCAGCAAGGCGCTGAGGAGCTCGACCGGCGGCGCGCGGACGAGCGGCGCGGCTGCGTCGGCGCGAGGGTTCGAGGCGGCCTCGCAAGCGTCTTGAGTCTGATGCGTGGCGGCGGCGCGCGCGCATGCGCGCCGGCGGCGCGAAGCGGCGGGTCTGGCGGCTGGCGGTCGCTGCAAAGTGCAGCTGCATGACGCGAAGCCAAGACCGGCGGCGGCGGCGGCGCGGTGTCGGGCGGGCGCGCGCGCGTGCGCGAGGAGAGCGCGCCTTGGCGCGCGCGCCAAGAAGGGCGGCAGCGTCAGCGCCAGAGGCAGGCAATACGCCGCGGCGTCTTGCGGCTTAAGCGCGCTCGAGCGGCAGCGTGGCCGACCGAGTCAGAAGGCCGTCTTCGAGGGTGGGCGGCGCGCGAGGCTTGGTCATCGATGCTTCGTGCGCAGTCCGGCCGAGGCGATGGCGACGCTACGGCTTCGAGCCGGCAGTGGAGACGGCTTCGTGCCGGTCGCCGGAGTCCAGCGTGGCTGCGGCGGCTTCGTGCCAAGCGCGCGAACCGAGACGCATGGGTTTTTTTTTGTGATGAACAGTAAAAAATGTACTGTAGCTTCGCGCTAGTAGTCTTCGAGCGATCGTCATGTAGCTTTGTGCCACGTAACGAAAGCGGTATAATATGCGTAGGATAGATGCATGCGAAGAAAACGACAAGCGTTTAGATTCAATCTCCAAAATCCTACCTTTCTCACCTTTTCAATTCTGATGTCCGGTAGAGCTTCGTGCTGATAACGTGTTAAGGAACCTCACTATCGAATAGTCCGGGGTTCCCGAACAGATCTGAAGTGGAGAACAGAAAGAGAGAGAGACACGTGTTTAGGGAGAGCGAAAGCGGAAATTCTTTATTGCTAATGAATTCTTGTACATTAGGGGGGACCCCTCCTCCTTTTATAGCGCTCATCCAGGGTTTTGGATAAGGGACCACATGGGCCTTCCAATGGGCTATTAGGGTTTCTTAACAGAAACCCCGCGCGTTGCTATGAGAATTTGTAGTAATAAGCAATTTGTTGTTGAAGAAAACAGACTATAGTAGATTTAAATATGGTAGAGCATAAAGTAGGATATGGGAATTCAATAATAATAGCCGGACATGTAAACGCTTATAAACAATAGAATAACAGTTAAAATATGCCGATGATGTCACTAATGGTGATCAGTAGGCCATTTTTGTTGAGTTGAATGGTGCGAAATGGTGACCAAATGGCAGCTGTTTTGCAACCTTGTTAGACCATGTGGAGGTCCCCATGTATTGTTGTGACATCCTAAAATTTGTAAATTATTATTTAAGCTTTTATTTTGGATTTTATGAGATTTTTCCTAAATTTCATCATTTTATAAATAATTTTTGCTATTAACATATTTAAAGAAATATTTTATTTGAGGAAATTAAAACCAAAATTAGGTACACCACCATGAGTTGCGCTACCGATTACCCCGTCTCTGGTGCCCCACTTGGCCTATAAAAGGGAGCATCGCGTTGCTCATCTCCTCTGCTACCCATTTTGCCCCTCGACAAGTCCCCCCTTTCTCTCTTCCGAAACACCGTGCTATGGGCGAGGCCAAGAACGACAAGTCCCCCCTTTCTCTCTTCCTCTCATAATTTTCCTTGTGAAAATGAGACATAATAGTGGGCATGCAACTAATGTGGAGTGCAATGGAATGGTTAGGACAAAAGCACTAATTTTTATGCGCTCCCACCGGTTTAAAAAACTTATCGATTTAGGATACGTGCAGTTAAATTTTTAAAACTTTAGCTTGGATACATGAAAGTCATATGTGTGTAGGTTTGTCTCGAAACGTACTATCATAATATTATAATTTTATTGAATTTTTAAAATATATTATAATAAAAATTAGTAGTCAAAATTAAGTTTTGAAAATTGTGTCGTTTTTTAAAACGATAACTATTTATGACGAGAAGAGTAATACCTAGATGAACCTCACCTTAGAATGTGTTAGCTCGCGGTGATTACCCCAGCTCTTTACACGGATGAGTTGGCACTTGGCACCCCACTCTGGCACTCTCTGTAACCCATCTTTGCACACGTGAGTATGTGACAACTGACAACCTCACACAACCTGATGGTTTGATTAATACCACATCTGATCGAATAGCGTCATGATGTATCTGCGAGGAAATATTTTAAGCCTTAATCATGATAGGTTAGTGTATAATTGAAACACGGACATAAAAAAATTAGGCACGCGATCGTCTCCTACGGTTTTTATAATTCACGCGCTCTAAAATAAAGAACTGGACGTATATGTGCCCTCTAAAATTAAAAAATTGGACATATGCGTGGACGATTAGCTGGACACATTAATTCACACAGGAAACCAGAAATTATTCTCGCAACAAATAAAACAGTAGAAATCAGTGTGGAAGAGCTTGCACGGAGCTGGTTTGAACTTGTGATCTTGGCCTACTGGGAAAGAGGGGACAGAGCAGGTTTGGATCTCTATATTTTTTTTAGCGTGCTTTGATGCTTTTCTTTTCAATATAAGTTGTATAAATCTTAAAGCCAATAAAGAAGTAAGTAGTCATCATCTATCTTTCATTGATGTTTTAATATTTATACAACTTTTTTTAAAAAAGCATGAAAGTACCTCTCCTATTTTTTTTGTTAGTGTTTGGCGGACAGACCGTGTCTAGCATTGCATTGAGCACAGTACAAGTCAAATAAAAATGAGTAATGTTTATTATTTTTCTTTGAGACTCAAATACCAGATATATCACATTTTATTCGAAGGAATAGCATAATCAACACAACAATCATTCCGTTCAGAGATATAAGTCCTATAGTTTGAATAGACTTTAAAAATATAAGATTTGCATGTAGATTTAATGAGTCTTTTCTTATTTTACCCCTTTTTTTTCTATTTCAACCGTATGTATTTATTCATTACCATTCACACAAAGTATTATTTTTCATCTTCCAAGTTATTAAGTGAGATATCTAAGTCATCTTCTCTCGTATATTTCTCAATTTTACCATAACTGTAATCCTTATGTAAAATCAAAATACCACTTATATTTTTGAGAAGGAGTAGCATATAAGAAGTCTAGACGACTCAATTGCCCAAGTAGAAGTGTGCGCGCAGCTTGTTCGGAGTATACATCGTGTTGGGCAATACATCTCACTTACATCATACACACACTCGTACGCATACAAGTACATAAAGAGATGGAAATTCGAATTACTCCATTCTCTCACTAAAGACATGTAATATATTCCACACAAGGTACTACAATATTTTTTTTTGAAAGAACGGCGAGAGCTCTGTCTTGCATGAAGAAAAGCAGCACAAAACATCACCGAGTTTTTGAGGTTTATCTTGGCAGTACACTGGACAAAACAAAAAGGAGTACCAAGACACTGAAAGGACTAAAACATATAAGGGTGAAAACGGTCGGAAAACACCGAAATCATTTTTGTTTTCATATTTTTTCTCGGAAACGATACCAGAATCGATACCTACGGAAACGAAAACGGCATCGGTAATTCGAAAATATCGAAAACGAAAATTCGATACAAAATATATATCGGTAACGATCGGAATCCGAAAAAGAGACCGGTAACGTCGTAACGACATGTACCACTAATTGACTTCAAAAAATTCACACAAATTGTACATCCACATAGAAATTAGTAATAAATAAATATTCACAAATTTACAATGCACATACATTACCAATGTAAATGTATACAATAGTATAACTAGTCTAGAAAATCAATATCTCATAACGCAAAACGGCATAAGCATTAAGCAACATCACATAGCACTTACATACAGGCATATATTCAAGCATTAAGCAACAGATTCACATAGCACTTAAAAGCAATACCTTATAAGCATTTACAGTTGACGATATCACACATTCCATACAGGCACACATAGCATAAGATAGTCTTCACACAAGTCTTTACATCACATAGTATAAGATAGTCTCCATATCTCATATCAAATAATACATCTCTCCACACGAGGATTGAAATTTATTAGTCACTTGCTACTAGATCGACCAGACCTTGCGGCGCCAAACCGGAAATATGACATCAAAGACATGCACATAGATAATCGGAGCTCGGAGCACATAGATAATCACGGCGATAAATCGATAATGAAGCATTGGAGATACGAAAATAAAAGCAAAAAAACATGTGATACTGACAGAGTAGTTATTATCACTCATCAGTATCAGGAATACGACCAATGAAAACGAGTGATGGGCATAGAAGGCATAAGCTTCTAAACGAGTGACGGGCATGAAAGGATTGATCTCATAAGTTCTAGGTTTATTTGCAAATATATGTTGCAAATGAGGTGTGCTTAATTTGATATTGGAGCATGCGATTAGAATTTGCAAATATGTTTTGCAAAATTGTTTTGATCATGAGTTGATCATCACATAGCTCAATATTTGCTCTTATTGACTCTTTCGAGCTTGTAGTTATGCCCTTGATCAAGTCTATGTGAGGAATTTCAAAAAATCAGATTTTAGACTTGAATAACTACATTAGAGTTTTATTTTTATCATATTTAAAAATATCTATATTTGCTTAAATCATAAAAATGGATGGAGATTGTAGCCCTCGTGATAAGCTTCGCATAGAGCCCAAGATCACCCAAATCGGAGTTCGGAGTAAAAAGTTATGGGCGTTTTAGTGGCTGAAGGAGTGTGATCTGT
Source organism: Otatea glauca (assembly GCA_036346275.1). Classification (NCBI taxonomy): domain Eukaryota; kingdom Viridiplantae; phylum Streptophyta; class Magnoliopsida; order Poales; family Poaceae; genus Otatea; species Otatea glauca. Next base: position 3,446,936 of record CM070732.1, on the reverse strand, counting down.
GGGCTGACCGATTCCGGTAATTACCGACTGAATTTATCGATTTTTTTCCAAAAACCAAAGGAAATGGTCGGAACTTGTCAAAACCGTTATCGTTATCGTTTCTGACAAAAATTTCCGATTTCGATTCCGATTCCGAACATTACCGATACCGACACGTCCGATCGAAAAATTCCGAAAACGGTTTCCGAAATTCCGGGATTTACCGATACCGTTTTCACCCCTAAAAACATACTAGATTTCTCATAGTGCCAAAGGTACAACAATATTACACACCCACCACATTCGTTGATTTTAGACGTCACACTTTCTTGTTAGCTATAACATGGGGTCGGGTAGCCATAGAACACTAACCCAACCTTCTCTGTCGCGTATCTAAACCATTTTTCTTCACCACTTGGGGTATTGTCCATTCAAATTGATGCATAAGTGAGCCAAGCATCACATGCAGTGTTCTATTTACTGGAGGCAATCAGAGGCAAATGTGCCTTCCAGCACCGGAAGGAATAATCTCGAAGTTCCTACCTAAGAAATCAATCTCCTTTTGTATCCACTTCTCTGCATTTTGTTGAATTGCCCAAGCATTCACTATTATGTTACATCCTTAAGGGATCGTATAGCCTTGTATTTCTACTGTTCCATCTGCCTTATACAGTCAGTGGCCCAATCGGATGGAGCCGAAGTGTTTCTTTAGCAACTGCTCGAAGATAGGGAAGTCGATGAATATCGGATTCTTCAACATGTGTTTTTGAGCCAAGAACCATTTTGAGTTCTTCTTGTAAAGTTTTCATGCCATTGCCAACTTGGTTGTATTTGAGCTTGTGCTGCTGGCCCCAACAAATAAATCCTGAAAATTGATTAAATGCATATATTTTATTTATTTAAATCAAGCACAGTAGCTTCGGAAGACATATCCGATTGAGGTTTTGATCAGAGCAATAATGAATCGTTTGTGCCGTTAGTTTAACTCAAGAATGTGTTGACCGATTTATCAGACCAATACTTGTATTGATTTATCACGAGAAGTAAATCATCGATTTAGTTTATTACAAATTTTTGATGTGGATTTGGTGGTCAAATAAGCCGTGATGCACCATATGCTGCCTATATAACTTATAAGGCCACTTCGCATTTATATATAATTTCACAATCATACCTAGTTGCATTTTCTATATGGATAATTCTTAACTCACTACAACACAAACCCTATACGTACGTAGACGCATTCTCTAATATAGGGGGTGTTTGGGACAGCTCCAGCTCCACCAAAATCTGTGGAGTTGGTGGAGCAGGGTATTCCTAGCTCCAGAAATTTATGGAGCTAGAGCTGTGGGTACATTAAAAGTGTTTAGGTGGATCATCTTGTTTACATTTTAGACTAAAAATATAAACTTAGTTCACTTTATTTTAGCCTACAAACTCCAGCTCTGAGGTGGAGCTGGGATCTGGAGCTCTGCCAAATAGGGCCATAGTATAGGTGTAGAGTTGTTTTGAAGTGTAGAGACGCTTTTTAAAACGCTACATAAGCGTCTTCAACGCCTCTATATTCTTTACGGTATTTTATAGAGGAGTACACTTGCTGCACTAACCACCTTAACCTCACAAACTTACTTAGTTGTGTCTTGTAATATTCATATGTAATTATTTTAACACATGCCAACGACCTAAAAAGGCCTTAGAGAGTTAAAAGGCATCTAAAAAATGTCTTAACATAACAAACACTTAAGGTGAATTAGAGAGCGTCTAAAAACATCTTGATAATATAAAATTGTGCATGTGTCTCGAAAACATCTCAAACTGATCTCAAAATCGTCTCTAGAGTTCAAAATTTTGTGGCGATTTTTAAAGTGTCTCTGAAAACCGGTTCTAGACCATAGAGCTCGTAATTTTAGAGACAAACTGGCACACGCCTCTAGAATAGTGTCCCTACGAGGTGTTTTTCTTGTAGTAACTATCTTTTTTTTTCTCCCGAATTAATGCAATCAAGTTTAATTTTAAATATATAGATGTTTTTAATTTAGCAAGATTATAGAACATAATTAACTTCCTATATCCTACATTGACAAAATTCTGACAAGCAGGTCGATTACAGGAAACATCAATTTTGAAGAAAATGTGGGAAAAATAGAAGCAAAAAATGAGCCGGTTCTCTAGAGATAGTTATTGTACAAGCTTTAATGTTATAGCAAAAATTGTTTATCTAGATATAACTTTTAGAGATAGTTATTGTACAAGCTGAATTTATTGCTTACTCTAGATGACATGGATGAGAGATAGAGTAAAGGTCGATTACTCCATCTCGGCTCTCAAGAAAATTAATTACAAACAATAAAGTTATACTCCCTCCGTTCATTTTTATAAGACGTATTTTGACTTTGCACAAGGATTAAGGTTGTATTGAAATTAAGAAAGGTGTGAGAGAAAATGACTTAGATGCCCTCACTTAATTGTTTTGGAAGATTTGAGCAACATAGGGTTTATAGGTATTTTTCCTGGTTAATTAGTGCTTTTCTAGCTGCCTCCTCTTATTAGTGTACTCCCCCTATCTACAAATGTAGGTTGTCGTGGGTTTCGTGCAGTTAAGCTTTTAAAACTTTGACCATTAATACATGTTAAAGTATATAGATAGACTATATGAAAATAATGTAATTGAATTTGTCTTCAAAATACTTTCACAACTTTTTTTTATTGTTTGTTAGTATATTATGATAATAAATTATAGTCAAAGTCTTATATTGGAGACTTTGAAAAGTCAAAAATGATCTACATTTGTAGATGGAACGGAGTGTATATATATTGCACACTTTTTGTTTATGTGTATGCATTTTTGTGAAACAAACACATTTTTATGTGTAAAACCGAAGGTATTAGCACAATATGCTAAAATTTATTGGCCCCCTTGTATTTTTCGTTTAGTTTGCATTGGAGTAACTTCAAATTAGTAAATGAGTATATTCAAAGACAGGAAAGTCTTAGATTGATTAGGAACGACATACAGGAAGCCTTAGCGAGAGCATTATCATGCTCATAATGTATCATGCTCATAATGTGTTAAAGGATGGTGGTCATGTTGCCCATGATCAATAACATACAAACGAAAAGTAGATGAATAATAACACAAGATGTAGTTCCAACGGTCTCTTTTTATTGATGTTTTGCTCATAGGCTATGTACATTGAGAGCCCCTAGCTACTATCCTCTTATATAGGAAGATCCACTCATATATATAGTTGAGTAAATAATATGGAACTAAACTTTATGAACAGGCTTTCCTAAATCGAAGCACCTAGTAGACCAGTTTTCGGCAACTATAGCACATAATTTTTCCTCCGGGGTGCTTAGATTAGAGGTATTTCATTGAAATGTTTTAAGAACTAAATCTCAAAACCTCCTAACAAATTACCACTCATCTAAACAAGACCTCAACAGTAACAAGTAACGCCTACGTGGCCGCTGGACAGTTTTGCAATCACGCGCATGATCACCTCAAGTCTCCAACGAAAAAACCGGTACACCAGCAGCACTGCAAAATTCCATTTTTGGCATTTCCCCGACTGCAACGTCCCATTTTCTAAGGCACGTAGCTCGTTCGCTAATTATATCCATACCACCCCTACATATGTGCACACGCCACCTATTCTCTGAATCCATTATCCATGCAAGTCGCAACAATGGCGCCTCGCACGACCACCTCCCTCGTCGTCTTCGTCCTCGTTACCACCGTTGCCGCATCAACGTCCGACGCGGCCGCCTCCAGATCCTACTCGTCGTCGTCACCAAGCAGGGCACCACCGCCGCCGTGCGCGGCGCCACAGTCGGTGGTGGCGTTCCTCCGTGCGCGCTGCGCCACTACACTGTACCGGGTAACCTGCTACGACTCCCTCATTCCGTACGGGTGCACGTTCCAGACCAGCCATGTCAAGCTCGCCCGAGCCGCCGCCGACGTCAACGCGGCCAAGCTCCGCACCTTCTCCGCACGCGTCAAGGAGCTCGTTGCCCGTGGTGGGCCAGGCGAGGCGCCAGCGGCCGCTGCCGCGCTGCGCGACTGCGCGAGCGCGGTGCCATCCGCAGCCGGACTGGCCAAGCAGTCGGCGGCGGAGCTCGCCAAGCTCGATGCGGCGGGAGCTGCCGCGACCGAGAGGCAGGCGAGGTGGGCGATTTCCAACGCGCAGACGTGGCTCAGCGCGGCGATGACGAACGAGGCGACGTGCGCCGATGGGCTAGGGGCCTCGGGTGCCGTCGCCTCGCCTGCCGCGAGGGAGCTGGTTGCCGGGGTGGTGACCGCGAAGCAGCACACGAGCGTCGCCCTCGCACTCGTTAATGGCATAACGTTGAAATGAATGACGAAGTGTTTCCATTTGTCCTGACGTTTTCTTCGCTCTTTATATGCTTGACACGACATATCGACGATAGGATGTCAAATGTGAAATGCGGTTCCACAAAGTAGGGATAGTTTCCTATACGAGACTTTTTACCGTTTTGAGATGTATCAAGTTATTTATTAAACTCGAGATACTAAAATAAAAGTTTAAAGGGTATAAATACAAGAGTTTAAGAGTAATTTGGTTGAACTTTACGAAAGGCTGGAAAAAAATTGGTAGGGCTCTCGTTGGCTCAGTTCAAAATTACTCTAATTACACTTGTTAATTGGTTAAACATTAAAATGAGTTAATTTAGAATGAAATTGGATTTTGTTGTGGCTCAGCTCGGCTCGTTAGCTCAATTCTAAAAATACTTTCATACTATAAATAAAATAATATTAAATCAAGTTATGTCAATTTTAAATAAAGTTCGAAAAAATGAGGACTTGTTCGATTTCCACCCCTACTTTACGGTACCTCTTCAGAACAGTAAAAACTCTCAAACTACACGAGATTTTTTATCACCGTGCCCCCTCGGGAATGGCAATAAAGTTACTTTTACAAGGAATCTTTTCTTCCATCCTAGTAAAATTTTCTTTTCTATATGAACCGTTTTTTTTCAATCTATACCCTTTTATAATGCATCTAAGCAATTTTTCCTACGTCCACCCTAAATAATGCACCTCATTAGAGATGGCCCAATGTTCGTGCACCCAGCAAAACGTCCCCAGAAACTTGCATTCATCAAAATGAACGTCTCAGATCTTTCCTCAGTTTTACTCACCCACATCCGATGGCCATTATTTAGTGTGTCTAATCATCCCTGTGGCCCACAACAGACCTCCTCCTTCTACATATTTGGAAGGAGAGCAAATCAAACAAGGAAATAAATAAGGAGGATCCGCATGCAAGGAAACCATATTTGAATTTTTTACTGACCAAAATTGTACATACTACAATTTGGAAGGAGGGTAAATCAAACAAGGAAATAAACAGGGAGGATCCACATACAAGGAAACAAGACTTGAATTTTTTATTGTCCTGGCATTTTGATCGTATTTTTTTCCGAATATGACCTTTCTCGAGACTTTTTTACGGATCTAGCCCCATAGAGCCTAATTTCAGCGCACGGAGAGCGTTGAATTTTTGTTTTTATTTTTTACCTAAGAACCAACTGTCTGTGAGTGCTGCTTAATTTTTTTAATTTTTCTCGCGAACCAATGGGTACGCATGAGCACTTTATTTAATTTTATCTTTTTTCCTTACGGATCCAAATGGTCGGCGAGCGCAGATTTATTTTTTCATATTTTTCAAATCATCCTGTGGCCTACAATGCACCTTCCTCACCTCCAAAGATCAACAAGGAAAAGGAAACAAACGTCTTGGAATCAAGGAAAAGGAAACAAACGTCCGGAAAAGGAAAGGACCATACATTACGTCTTTGGAAAAAGGAAACCGAGATGGGGCAGCATGGTCGGAGAACGCAGTCCGCAATGGCTCCACTGCCGCCATCGATGGCTTTGCCGACGCGACGAGGTTCTTTGTGAGCGATCTCATGCCGCAGTGCCTCGGCAAATTTATAATTTAAATTTTTTGAAAATAATTTTATTAAGTACAAAATAATCGAAAGTTTTTTTGAGAATTTTTCTAGAATTTTTTAACCTAATATGCTATCTTTTCAAAAATCCTTCTATATTTAAAAAAATGAAGGCAACTCACCTGTAGCTTCTTCTAGTCAGCAGAGCCAGCACTGCAGAAGCTTCTTCTCTTCCCTCCCTCTATTAAAGCAAGAAAGAAGCTCCAAAGCTCCATCAATCCCGCACCAAATCTCCTCTTTTCATCTATGGTGTTAATTCTCTAAATTTCGTGCTCTATTGCCAAAATTTCCTCCTAATCTGATTTGATCCCAAATTATGGTTCCTATAAATATGCTTGCTTCGGGGCTATAAAAGCCGGCGAGCTCTTCTCCACCCCATCGCATTGCGTAAATCTCCAAGTGCTCCCTCTTGTAAAGATCGCGGATTTTGGAGGTAACCCAAGCCATCACCGTCATCTTTCCCAAATAAATTCACCGCAACCGTGACTCCTCCCAGGCAGCGCCGGTCTGCGGCGATCTCGCCGCACTGATCTTGACCCATCGCGATCGGTGGCCACCCCGGCCTTCCTCCTTTGCGCTGGTTAAGCCCGAGAGCACGCTTGTGCTCTCTGTGGAAGCTAAAAAAAATAATCTAAAATCGAAAATTCTTTTTCTTTCTCTTTCTTGATTTAAAATCTTTTGGGAGCCCGTTTTGCCATTCGACCTCCATTTAGTTTCGTTTTCTTTCTAAATTCATTTAAAATTCTAAATTTCTCTTTTATTATTAAGTGTTGTATTCATACTTATCTTTTCATTTAATTGATAAGTGAGGTACTGCCGTCGTAGCGTTAGCACATGCACTATACTAGTCATAGTAAGTATTTCTTTTCTACATGAAACAAGATCTTTATGGATACATACATACATACATACATACATACATACATACATACGTACATACCAACTGCTGATTGGGAGGACCTTAAAGGGGAATTGAGGTAGACTGGGGATATGTATGTTGAAGAAGAGGAGGAAGGAATGGAGTCGTGGTGGCTAAAGTAGGAGACTAGGATATATAGTCCATGGGAGAGCCGACGAAGCCGAAGGTCCCGGCTACTGATTCTTCTATGTCTACCTCATCTCAACGCCAGGTTCAGGTTTCATATTTTTTATATATCTATTCGATGCGCGGGTAGAGTTCTTCGTGTTCGCCGTTGCGTCTTGCGTGCTACCGTGCGTGAGTCTGCTCGATATATATTGCGTGCACATTAACCCAACTGATGTCTGATCAGCACGTCACCAGCTCATATGGCTGGGAGGTTGGGGCAACTATGCGATGGCTCTAGTGATAGCATTTGTTTCTTTGAACGAAAAGGGCAGGAGCTCTGCCTTGTCTTATAGAAGAAAGAAAAAGAAGGTAGCACAAAGGCACAACCTGAGAGGTTGCTGCTTAATTCAGATGGGACAGGGGAAAGAAAAAATAAAGCAACTGAGAATACTTCTATTCTCCTAATCACCATTCAAAACACCCCAAAAGGCATCGAAGACAAACAAATCCATTATAGCCTGCTGATGGAAAAACTCCGTGGCCTGTAGCAAATGAGTTCATCCTGATCAAACATCAATAGCTTCCCCGGGAGGATTTCTCTGCACTTGCAGTGCCTTTCTTCTTTTGAAAGTTACTCTTTGCTGTAAAAGGCCCCCAAATTCCGGTAGGTATCAGCCCTGCATTGGGGGAAAAGCCGCCCTTGTGTTAGCCCGTCGACTGCTACTTCCGAAGACTATCCTGTGCAAAACTCCGGTTTAGCTGTACTCATGCAGCTTGGGCTTGCCTCATTGCCAATGCTCCATTTGTGACATCCACAAGGAATGATATTGAGCACGGATTGCACTGTGTGGTATGTATTGCTGAAAATTCTGGCATTCCTCTCCTTCTATAAGTTCTAGGAGACATAAATGAGGACGTCATCCACCTCCTTTCGGCGTTGCTTTGGGATTTTTTGGTGGACTGAAAGCCACCACTGCTCAGTGGAAAACTCGGGGTGTGGTGCCTGGTATAGGATATGTAGGCGTAGAAGCATCAGTCTCTAGAGCTGTCTTGCAAAGGGGCAGAGTAGAACCAAATGCGTAGCTGATTCCGGTTCAGATCCGCACAGCGGTCAAGAGGCCCTGTGAGGCCACCCTCTAATCGCCAAATTATCTGTCATTAGGAGTTTGTCCTGGATGAGTAACTATGTGAAACACTTGCACCTGTTTTCTGTGGTTGCTTTCCAAATAATTTTGTAGTTGTGGTCCGGAGTGGAGCCCCTAAATTATGCTCCATAAGCACTCCTCATTGAGTATTCACCATTTGTTGTCCATCTCCAAACAATTTCGTCGTGCATATGCGGTTGAAAGGTAATTTCGTGGACAGCTTGCCATAACCGAATGAGCTCATCAAGTTGTGCTTCCCGTAGTGATTCTCCGAAGATGCCTAATCTAGTTTCCGTTGTGAAGTTCTTTGTAAACTGTCGTGTCTTTTCGGCGGATCAATTGGAAGCATTAGGGCGTCCAATCCTTTGTACCGGCTCCCTGGAGCCAGGCCCCGGTCCACAATTTTATCCTGTGATTGTTTCCCAGCGTGATCCTGGTGCTAGCGTTGAAAAGGTTTCGATCTATTTCATCACAAGGTAGCGTTGAAAAGGTTTCGATCTAGGCCTTTGATGTTGTTTCCATTCGTACTATAGCCACCTAATGCGGAGCGCCCTCTCAAACCTGATGAAGTCTTTAACCCCAGGTGTATTATGATCCTAGGCTACTAAAGATGGTACCCTAAATGTTTTGCATGATCAAGCTTGTGCATTTTTATAAAAATCTGACAGTTCTTATGTTATTTTTATGAAACATCTAAAAAATTTGGGTTTTCAAAACATTTTCATGGAAGATGACATTCTTAAGAGGTATTGTCCCAAATCCGGTCAAAATTATCAAGATTTTAGCTGAAATTACCGAAATCACTGTAGCAATTTGAATGTTCTTTATTTTTTTTATTCGGTTGGGATTAAGAATCTCATCTCCGGCTGAAATCCGAAATCTCGATCGAAATAAATTTCAGCAGAATTTTGAACCTTGGTCTTAACAGCTTTCTGTCAACTTTTATTGATATGGTGGGATCAGGTGTCTGCCATGTCCCATCATCCCATGTCCCTTCTATATAGGCTGAGATCGTATGCCATGAATATGGAATAAGCAATATAGAGTAAGCAATATGGAATGGAATAAGCAATATGGAGTATAGTTTAGTAGAGTCCGAACCATTAGGTGTTGGTGTGTGCGGCTAGTTAACCAAGGGGTACGACCCCATTGTGAGCAGACTACATTTATTATCAGATTGATCTAATAGATTGCTTTTGGTGTGTTTTTCATAAACGAGGGTTATCGTTGCTTTCATTGTTCTTGCAATTTATCTAAGATGGGACTAGTACTGTTTGCACATAGATTCTTATTTTCGCGATTTATGCAAAAATAAGGGTTGTTACATAATCTACTCATGCATGCTCGCAATGCTGACGAGGTGAGATGGTGAGGAAGAGAGGTAGGGTTAGAGAGAGAAATAGGAAGAACTAGGCGAGGTGGGTGGCAGCGTAGGCAAGGTCTAACCAGAGAGAGGATGCCGAACTTGGAGAAAATGGGGAGAGGGAGAGATGAGAGACGGAAGAGAGTTGAGCGAGAAGGGGATGAAGAAGAAAGGAGATGAAAAGATAACATGTGGGTCAACAAATATTTTTTGAGTTTTATCTGCTGAGTGGCTGCCATGTCATTGAAAATATGCTTAGTGTCAAAACTATTTGACATGTAGATGCCAAATAAAACCACCATGGTTTAGATTCAGAAGGTCAAGTTGACGGTTTCATAAGTTCAAGATCCTAATTTACATTGTTTCATAGTGCAAGATTGAAAATCAAATGAGACAAGGTTCAAGATTGTAAATTAGAATTTTCCCTTTTACAAAATGCTATCTTTGTGACCAACCGGAGCACACCCAATTGTTATTTGTTAACACCAAGTGTGGCACATGCCTTTCACAACTAAATTACCTGAGTTTCATGGTAAATAAAAAAAATTCTAAATGCTAACTTTTGAAGTGGTATTACGAAATTTGGTCTTTGACTGAGACACCGCGGATGGGAAACACGCCTATTCAGTCCTCTGGTCACAATTTTGAATCGAAATTGATCTCCCAGAAAAAGAAGAAGAAAAAAACACTTTTGCTTTTGCATCAAACAAACTAGAGATGGCCAAATGGGCGTGCCTAATGGGCCAGCCCGAGGCACGCCATCAGAGGCCCGGTCGAGCACGCCCGCGAGCCGTCTTGTGTTTGGCCAAGAACTGCACTCCAACGGCCCGTTTAGTTTAAAAAATATCCGTTTTATAGCTGTTGGAGGATTAAAAATTTTAAAATAATCCGAAAAAATTCAATATACTTCGAGTTTTTCTAATTATTCTAAATTTGTCCTATTTTTCTGATTTTTCTGCATTTTTTCATACTTTTCCTTTTTTCTAATTTTTTATGTTTTTTTTAAAAAATAGCGTTAACGGGCTACGTTAGGCCCGCGAAGGACGACGGACGCACGCAGACGGCCCGAGAGGCCAATCTGCCGCGTTTAAACCACCACCCCAAGACACATGGCCAAACTACAAGACGACCGCTTACAAGCCGACCTAAACGAATGCGTCTTGACGTCTGCTTATTATCTCTAAAACAAACAAGAGATTTGTTTTAATGTATCTCTTTTAAAAATTACATAAATATTAAAGTATAAATACAGATATTTCAGTGATTACTTAATTCAAAATTTGTGTACGAGCGGCGAGGCAGGATCTCTCAAGTCTCAACGAATTAAAAGGGAATCCACCACAGGCCCAAAATCGCACCTCCCATTCCCTGCACCTCCGCCCACCCCGCTTGCACCGGCGGTGAGCCCTGGCCCTCGCTGTCGCCGGCGCCGGCACCACCACTCCCCTTCCCCCTCCCCCCAGCGGCCCCCGTTGGTACGTTCATCGCACCAGGTAAATATCCCTGTATTATTTGTCATATTGATTCCTCACTTTAGACTAAATCCGCACCTCCCTTCTGGTTTGGGTGGAGCAAACGATTCCTGCGGCATTTACGTTTATTTTCAGAGGAATTTCGAGCTGGGGACCGAGTGTGCTTGATTTGGTTGATTTCTGTTGTCCGATGCAACCTGCGGTTGGTTACGTTTAATTCGTGATCTCTGGATTGGTTAGGTTCGTGTGGGGTTTGGGATGCTGGGTTGTGCTCCTCTGCTGCAGAGCAAGACGAAGTCACTGGAGGTTAGAGGTGAAATGTACTAATGTAGTCTTCTTTGACTAGTTTGAGAGGATCACAGAACTAGATTTTGGGGAAACTAGGGTTGGCGGTTTGTTAATTTGGATGTCCAGCATATTTAGTAATGTGATTTTGTCAAAGGGTTAGTTTAGTAGCAGCAAGATTTCCTGGGTTAATGCTACATTCCTTGATGTGATGTTTCTCATTTTGTTTCGTAATAACTAGGGTTTTTTTACTACTGTAATTGACTTTAAATTGTTTCATCAATTTTTTCGCTCATGCCATACTTTAGTGTGAGATGCGTCTTTGTGGACTGGAGCTAGGTTCTGTTATCTCGTGGTGTCGGAACTGTTTTATAACTTGTGATTTATATCTTGTATTGAACTATAAGAACAGATTGTTGGTGAGGTTTTCTATGCGGGTGTGGATGCTGCTAAATACACTAGATTGGCCCATTTTTCTGTCCTGGTCTTACAGTTATTTGGGTTGGATTTGGTGAATTCTTCTTTGCCGTTCTATTATAGCTTCAGTTATTTAGAATACCATCACTTACTCCTTGCTTCTTATTTTTACCATTAGCTTTCTTTTTGTGATCTGTGCTGATAAATGTTATTACCGTATCAGTTCAATAATAGTCTGAATTCTTTCAGCTGTTCTAACTCTGCAGTCTATCCTTTGCCTTGATGTTTGATAGGTTATTCTTTTCCTACTTCGGGTTGGCTCTTTTGTGTACATTATTAATTGGTGGATGATCATTTTTTTATTGGAACTTTATAAATGTTTACAGTTTATCTTCTGTGTACATTGTTAATTGGTGGATGTTCATTTTTCTATAGGAACGCTATAAATGTTTACAGCTTATCTTATGGATGTAAATATTACCTCTTGTTTTAGTCTTACTGTATGAACACTTAGCTGCAGATGGATTGTACGTTATTTAATTTTTACTACAAATTTGAAAAGATGTGGAACTATTTTAGCTGGCACTGTAAAATACTAAGATCACCTTTGTGCTGTATCCTCCATGTCACTCTGCATAGATTGATTACCAAGTTTCTTCGTGTAATAGTACTAATTTACTGTTGCCTTTTCAGTTTCATTATTATTTTCAGTTTACCATCTTGTTTTGTTCTTTTGTAGTTTAAGGGACAACAATGTCGGCTTCAACTGCTGCAATACCAACCAAAAATACAAATGGAAACCATGCATTAAGTTTGGACTCACATTCCAGCCAAGATGTTAGGCGCCGAACAGTACTTGTTGCAAAGAAGAAAGCCACACCTGAGCTTCTTGCTGAAGCTGGAGTCAACGGGGGCTCAGATGATAAGATCACTAGCAAGAAGGACCTTAGTCATACTATCCGTGGAGAATCAGTTCTTGACAAGTCAAAATATTCATCTGAGGCAAGAAAAGATGCTATTGCTTCTGCGGCTACTGCTGAACGTCGAAAGAAAAGCGTTACTAAACAAGAAAAAGGCAAGTGGGAAATTGCCTTAAGTGTGCTGGTGAAGCTTTGCCTTCTTATTTCGGCTATCGCTTGGATGGGGCAGTTGTTCTGGAGATGGCAAAATGGCGATTTATCATTTACAGCACTGGATGTGGAGAGCAGACTATCCAAGGTGGAGGGGTTCAAGAAGACGACCAAGATGCTTCAGGTACAGCTGGACATTTTAGATAAGAAGCTAGGAAATGAGATTGACAAAACAAAAAGGGATATCACAAAGCAATTTGAAGACAAGGGCAATAAATTAGCAACAAAGATGAAGACATTAGAAGGCAAGACTGACAAATTGGATAAGTCACTTGAGGAGCTGAGGGACATGGGTTTTGTTTCTAAGAAAGAATTTGATGATATTGTGAGTCAGTTGAAGAAAATGAAGGGTTTGGATGGTACTGACAATGACATAAGCTTGGATGATATAAGGCTATTTGCCAGGGAGATAGTTGAGACGGAGATAGCAAGGCATGCAGCAGATGGCCTTGGAATGGTGGATTATGCATTACGATCCGGTGGGGGTAAAGTGGTTAAGCATTCGGAAGCTTTCAAGAAAGGTAAGAGCTTTTTTGCTAGTCAGAATGTCAAGCATGAAGCAGCCCAAAAAATGCTGGAGCCAAGTTTTGGGCAGCCAGGAGAGTGTTTTGCACTTGAAGGAAGTAGTGGATTTGTGCAAATCAAGCTAAGGACAGGAATACTTCCCGAGGCAGTCACTCTAGAGCATGTTGACAAGGTAAGGTTATTATATCTTATTATCGTAATTCAATGTTGCTTTGTTTTTACATTTTGCATCAGTCTGTCCAACCTCACATTATCTTGTTTTGGGCACTCTGCTCTCGTTGATCAACTCCACTTCTGATGCCATGACTAGTATATAGGAAAGTTTCTGAAAATCATTTTTTCTAATTTCAACGTCAAATAACATTTGTAGCTTTATTTATCATTTCCTATTAATAGTATTTGTTTTTGTACTTCGTTTTTTCTTCCCCTCTATGAGGCTATATCATGGTTGCTCTATTTTGTAGACAAATTTTTGAGGTATACTCCCCCTCAAAAACTATCCGTTAGCAAATATAGCCATCTGAATTCTGAAGTTGTTGTATAGTCCACACTTTCACAGCTGCCCTCTGTTATCAGTTGAGCTAATGTAGCTTTCTTTGGTCAATAACTCAATTCGGAAAATAGTGGTCTAAATAACCTGCAGTATCTAGCGAAAGTAGCCCCATTTGGCCACTCTGTTTCACCTGGCAGCATGGCCCATGTGCTCACCTGTCAACAATCCTTCTTGGCTTTGACTGCCATGACCTCACTCTCTCTCCGCTCATTCCCTATCTAGCCCACAAGGCCTGCCTTAGAGTTAGAGTAAAAGATTTCATTATGTAGATCATTTTTGGTCCGAGATCTGATTTCCTACACTTAGTTGAGTTCTCTTTGCTGAGGTTGATCTGAATAGCATATGAGATGGAACTGACATAGAGTTTGGAATCAATTAGCAAGGGGACTGAATCCTGGTTAGATTGATGTTCACGGATTTGGCTCAGTAACAGCATGCTGATGATCAACATCAAGTGTGCTGCTCATGCTATCTGACATGCCTAGGATTGGAGATTTCACCACAGAAAAATTAGTCTCTTTCATTTACTTCAATAACTCTCCATTAGTCCATTCCCTTATTCTTCAGCCCAAATACAAGTACCTCAGATCACTGCTAGTTTGAGTTTCCAGATCACTGGATATCTGGCATGAAGTCATGAACAGTAATTGGATTTCTGATGCAAAAGCGTGCAGATGAAAAGTTATGGTTTATGATTACAAAATTACCAATTTATCAAGTTTTGTTCTCATTTTACTGATAACTAAATCTCAATTTGGCAGTTGGGCGTTCTGCCATTCTATTGTGCCTTGACAAACCCATCCTTACCATCAGACCGGAACTAATCTTAACCTGCTATGTCCATTGAGCAATGAACTAATTGAAGATAAGGCTGTTGGCTTGTTGCTGCTGCTGACCCTTTCACCACCATCCTAGCCCACTATGTCTCGTGGTATCATAAGCTCTAGTTTCCCACCTATGATTGATATTGTTGAACTGTTGCAAGCAATTTATGTAGCGCAGCGCACCATAAGAGAAAGAGAATGTTTAGCTAGCCTCGAACCACATGGCTGGGGTGGTCCAACATGTATAATCTTTTTCATCTGTGCTTCAAAAGGGTCTCTGTGATAACCCGGGGGGTTATCAGTTTAATTAAATGATTAATTAAACAATAAAAACATGATTAGGCAAGAAAAATTAAAATGTAAGGATTTGAGAAGTGCCGTCAGTCCCGCAGTGAAAGGTATCGCTCATCGAGGTACCCAATCTGTCCGGGACCCAGACTGGCCCCTCTCGCTAGTTTCGGGTTCATCATTCGGCGTTTAGTAGCTTACCTAGTGCGGTTGCGGGTACCGTTAGAGTTTTGAGTGAGAAATGACCGTAGAACCCTTAAGGCCAATAGCCAGCAGTAAAAGCCCAAGGGCCTTGTGGTAAAAATGACCACAGGGAGGTAATAAAAGAGCAGCCAGCCGAGTGAGCCAGCTTTTGCCAGCCTCAAGCCAACCCATTCACAGCCAATAGCCAGCTCATTCCCCATCCCTCTTTCCTTCCAAACCGAGAGGCAGCAAGAGCAAGCAGCCGAAAGCAAGAGGAGAAGGAGCCATCCAGAAGAAGGAGGCCAGGAGGAAGATCATCCAGAAGAAGAAGGCCATCCCAAAGAGGAGGAGGAGATCATCCAGGAGCTAGCCAAAGGAGGGGAAGCCAGAAGCTAGCTCGGCCAAGAGGGAAACAAGCCAGTGTCTGCAACCTCTTCAACCTCATCAACACCCAATCCATCAACCAAAACCCCAGGTGCATTCACCAGTAGAGTAGTGGTAGATCGGGTTAATCCTTGTGGTCTCAGTCGTTGGGAAAAGCCGTAGTGTAGTATCTGTTCTTTTATTAGTAGATCAAGCCCTCCCAACGATCATCATAGACCCCATCATCTCAAGCAAGATCAATAAAAACAGCAAAGCAAAATCATCATCTAGAAGGGGTAGCAGTAGTAGCAACCCTAGATTAGCAAGCCATTAGAGCTAGGGTGAGAGATGAGCTAGCCGTGTGAGCTCTGTCCAGAGGGAGGAGGAGTTGCGGCTTGAGTCGGTGCCGGGAGGGAGCAGGCCGCTCGGGGAGGAGGCCGGAGCTGTGCGCGCAGCAGGGAGAGCGGCCGGCGCCGAGTCGCAGGAGAGGAAGCAGTGGTGCGGGGGAGGCCGCCGGCCCAGCCAAAGCAGGGCCGGCCGAGCGAGCGGGCGAGGCGGCCGCCGAGCCGGAGAGGCGGGGCAAGGCAGCGGTCGGCTGCGTCTTGTGCCCGCCAGTGGGCGAGCCGGGCAGAGCCGTGTCGCGTGGCCGAGTAGGCGGAGGTGAAGACCAGTGAGCGCGGAGGAGGCCGTGGAGTGGAAGACGGTCGGCGTCGAGTGCAGCGGAGGGAGGCGCCCGGTGGGGAGGAGAGAGGCGGCGTGGGAAGCTAGCTGCGAGAGAGGAGAGAAGAGAGCGATGCAAAGTAGAGGCTTTACCAGAGAAAAGAAAAAGGCAAGGCAGAGAAAAGAAAGGGGAAAGGGAGAAAAGAAAGAAAAGAAGAAAGAGAAAAGAAGAAGAAAGGGAAGAGAGAAAAGAAAAGAGGGGGGGGAAAGGGTAGAAAAAATAATAATTTGTGTCATGGACGCGTTGATTTCAGAATCAAATCATGGATCGTGTAAAAATTGACAACTGGTATTAATTTAATAGTGTCAAGATAAAAATTGAATAACAGATCAGAAAAGCTGGTTGGACGCCAGAATAATTTATTCACCTTAATTGCCCTGAATAATGTTGTATGCTTTCAGGGTCAGACCTGAGCATCCCAGCCAATCAAAATCAATCTTCGGGCGAGGACGATCCTTCTGCTTTTATCCCAGGCAAGATTTCTATTGATCATCTTGTTCTAAATGTTTTTGAATGCTTTTCTATAAGTATCTATATCATCACTGCATGGAAAATCTTATTTTGCAATTGAAAACCTTAAATTGGATTCGGATGGAAAGATGGTTTGTGATGAGATGATGTGATGATGAGTTGGTAATTTAGAATATGGAATTGATGTTTGGCTCGTCCAACGAATGGAGCCGTGGATGTGCGTATATGTATTTATGGTGGGTAGAGGGCGCCGATGAGAAGGTGTTTAGCCGGCGGGGTCCTTTACATAGGCTATAACATAAGGTCAACCAATTGTACTTGGGCAATGAGCCGTATTTTAGTGTCAACCATAGCGAGATAAATTGCTGTCAGAAAAGGTTGTCCTATGAAGGTATTATGATCTCCACATTGGGAAATAAGTATATAACTAGGAGTGTGAAGCTGGGTATGCCGGGAGGCCCAGTGAGGGATACGATATCAGCTGCGGTTGGTCAGGCGCTATATTTAAAGCCTATGGTTGAGTACCGATGCTGCTGCGGTAGTATGGTACAACTGGTATGCTTTGAGGGTAAGTGGGGAACAATTGAGGACACCACTACTCGTTGGCTACCAGGGTTGGAGATCTGGTACTGGATTAGCGATAAACATTCTGGAGCCTCTGTGGTGGAGGCCGTTATGGGTAAAGTGATACGAACCTGCGCAGGGTTAAAATCTTGAATTCAAGCCTATCTCCTGGATTGGAGACTACGGAAGCTAAGTCTGCCTCATATACGAGTGCAATAGCTGTTTTCATATTTTAAAATATCCAACCCTTAAAGAAAACCTAAAATCTATATTCTGTAAAAAGGGATTTTTAGAGAAAGTAAGAAGACGGCTGGATTTGAGAGGAAAATTCATATCTGCATTTGTTATAATGCTTGCTGAGTACTTTTGTACTCTTGCTATATCCCTCTTTTCTAGAGTTTGGCTCCGGTGTTCAAGCAGATGATTGGGGGGACGAGGCAGCAGAGTTCTACCAGGAGGAATAGAGGGGAGGAGCCGTGTGCGTGGCCGAGTAGGCGGAGGTGAAGACCAGCGGGCGCAGGAGGAGGCCGTGGAGTGGAAGACGGTCGTCGCCGAGTCACAGCGTGAGGAGGCGCCGCCGCAGGGGAGAGAGGCGGCGCCATGGGAAGCTAGGCTGCGAGGAGGGGAGAGAAGCAGCGATGATGTAAATGAGAGGCTTCGGCCAGAAAAGAAAAAGGCAAGGCAGAGAAAAGAAAGGGGAAAGGGAGAAAAGAAAGAAAAGAAGAAAGAGAAAAGAAGAAGAAAGGGAAGAGAGAAAAGAAAAGAGGGGGGGGAAAGGGTAGAAAAAATAATAATTTGTGTCGCGGACCGCGTTGATTTCTGTAATCAAATTGCGGATCGTGTAAAAATTGACAACTGGTATTAATTTAATAGTGTCAAGATAAAAATTGAATAACGATCGAAAAAGTCGGTTGGGCCGAATAATTTATTCACCTTAATTGCCTGAATAATGTTGTATGCTTTCGTGGTCGGACACGAGCATCCCACCAATCAAAATCAATCTTCTAAGAGGACGATCCTTCGCTTTTATCCTGCAAGATTTCTATTGATCATCTTGTTCTAAATGTTTTTGAATGCTTTTCTATAAGTATCTATATCATCACTGCATGGAAAATCTTATTTTGCAATTGAAAACCTTAAATTGGATTCGGATGGAAAGATGGTTTGTGATGAGATGATGTGATGATGAGTTGGTAATTTAGAATATGGAATTGATGTTTGGCTCGTCCAACGAATGGAGCCGTGGATGTGCGTATATGTATTTATGGTGGGTAGAGGGCGCCGATGAGAAGGTGTTTAGCCGGCGGGGTCCTTTACATAGGCTATAACATAAGGTCAACCAATTGTACTTGGGCAATGAGCCGTATTTTAGTGTCAACCATAGCGAGATAAATTGCTGTCAGAAAAGGTTGTCCTATGAAGGTATTATGATCTCCACATTGGGAAATAAGTATATAACTAGGAGTGTGAAGCTGGGTATGCCGGGAGGCCCAGTGAGGGATACGATATCAGCTGCGGTTGGTCAGGCGCTATATTTAAAGCCTATGGTTGAGTACCGATGCTGCTGCGGTAGTATGGTACAACTGGTATGCTGAGGGTAAGTGGGGAACAATTGAGGACACCACTACTCGTTGGCTACCAGGGTTGGAGATCTGGTACTGGATTAGCGATAAACATTCTGGAGCCTCTGTGGTGGAGGCCGTTATGGGTAAAGTGATACGAACCTGCGCAGGGTTAAAATCTTGAATTCAAGCCTATCTCCTGGATTGGAGACTACGGAAGCTAAGTCTGCCTCATATACGAGTGCAATAGCTGTTTTCATATTTTAAAATATCCAACCCTTAAAGAAAACCTAAAATCTATATTCTGTAAAAAGGGATTTTTAGAGAAAGTAAGAAGACGGCTGGATTTGAGAGGAAAATTCATATCTGCATTTGTTATAATGCTTGCTGAGTACTTTTGTACTCTTGCTATATCCCTCTTTTCTAGAGTTTGGCTCCGGTGTTCAAGCAGATGATTGGGGGGACGAGGCAGCAGAGTTCTACCAGGAGGAATAGAGGGGAGGAGTAGCCGTGCAAGGCTTTGTCAGTCTTTTGGTGTAATAGCATCTATATTATATCCTTCTGTTGTACAGGAATCATAAGTATAATTATGTAATGGACATATAGCCCTGCGTGGCTTGGTTTGAATATATTTTCATTCAGTCTCTAATTATTGTTCTGTTGCAACACTCTGAATACGGTGTACTAACTGATAAAATATCGAGTGCGCTTGATGTTTGATTAGTTAGTATGCCGAGATTCGCGTAATTATCTCAGAGTGATGGCAGTGCGACTGTCATCACCCTGCGCTAATTATGCGGGTCACCACAGTCTCCCAGTTTATTAGGAATTTTGTTAATAAGTCAAGAGTGAGTATGATGCATCCCAGCATCAGGATGGCAATACTAAAGTGCTGTAATATTATGAAAGGGGCCATGGAACTTCGAACAAAGTTTTCAGCCATGTATGAATGCAAATTATTTGGTAGGATTATAAATGTGATGCTAACATGGTAAAGCCCATGCAGGTCCTAATTTGTGATCCTGAAGAGTAGGGATTATGAAAAATAGTATAAACTGGTTTACATTTTATGAAAACAACTAGGAGGAGATAACTGGTTGTGATTGTATGGACTATGGAGGGAATTGATCTACTTTTGGAGTGCTATGGGGAAAATTTCTTCCTTTATCTATTAATTCATGCCTTGGAGTGGTGTACAACTAATTGTTCCTTATCTATTAGAGCAGTTTAGTGCCTCTTGTTCAATTTCCTTTTGATAATTTACTTGTTCAATGTCCTAGGGTTAATTGCTTCATGTCAACATATCAACTCTGCAGCATACTTCCCATGGATGAAAAAATGCAGTGCTCTGTCTATTGCCTATTGGCATTGTTGTCACAGCCTAAGAAGTATCATTATTTGATTCCACTCAGAAAGTAGACTCAATCATTAATTAAGATAATTAATTTTAAGCTATGAGACCCAAAAAAGGAAATTATTCTGAAAGCAAAGAATGTCCTTTTTTTTTGTTTCTTTTAGTTGACATGATTGGCTCTTCCATTTTGTCATTTTGCTATATAATCTTACTCTTGAACAGTCGTGTCCTCTTATGTCCTTTATTTTCTTGACTCAGTCTTCTGCTTGCTTCATCTTCTTTATTCTAACTTATGAAAATCATACTTGTCCATGCAGAGTGTGGCCTACGATCGCTCAAGTGCTCCCAAGGATTTCCAGGTCCGTGGATGGTACCAAGTTCCTGAAGATGATTCTGACAAGGAATTACGTACGATGACAACTTTAGGAGAGTTCTCTTATGACCTTGAGAAGAGCAATGTCCAGACCTTCCAATTAGAGAGAACAGCTGCTGCACGGGTTGTCAACATGGTTCAGCTTGACTTCTCCTCAAACCACGGGAAGTCGGAACTGACATGCATCTATCGCTTCAGGGTGCATGGTAGTGAGCCTGGCTCTCGCGGTACTGCAGCATTGAAGGCCTGATCTAAGAGCTGCATGTCTGAGCTTGACAAGATTCTCGCAGTCTTGCCCATATGAACTTCGTAGTAGCATTCAGCACTTCAAGACCCTGTCAGACAGTACTTCTAGGCAACTGGACTAACTGGTTGAAGAAAGAAGTGCGATGAGGCTCCATCGTAGGTTCAGCTCATTACAAGCTACAAACCTATATTGCTCAGTTTGATTTCAATCTGTAACATAATGTCATGAACAGACGCTGACCTGCTATTTTATTCCTAGCTAGATTTCCTATTTGTTCGTATCTGGCAACTCTGATTGTTCTTAGCCATGATTGTATTGTAACTGTTAGCAATACTGTAATGGAGTTAAGTTTCTGTTTTGAACAACTTATTCTACTGTTAAATTAAAACTTTCTGACATAGTGCTGAGCAATCCAAACATGTACCAGTAGTCTATCAAGAAAGGGAAAATGAGACTATATTGGTGTGTGTTTGGAGTTATTGTAATTTGTGCCGTTAAGGATCAATGTGCGATAGATCACACAGATTAATTTTGGGGAATCTACATTCAATTCTGCCATTAATTGTTATCACCCAAAGCCCATGACCTTTGGCGCCAGCCACGTGTCCGGCAAGAGTTTCCTCGCGAACAGGTAGCACACCGCCGTGCTCCGGCCGCCGCCGTCGCTGCAGTTCCGGTCATTCCTGATCCCCTCGAGCAGCTCAGCGCTGACGCCCTTGCCAGCCAAGCTCTGGATGCGAGCGCCCCTGCACCCACCGGCCTACGTGATCGTCCGGTTGGCGTTCCCGGGCCACCCGGACGCCTCGATGGGGGTGGGTGGCGCTGGCGCGACGAGCTCGACCACGAGGCCGCGATCGGCGGCGAGCCACTGTGAGCCCTTGCGCCAGGGCTCGCGCGTGACGGTCGGGGCCATGGCGGGGCTGTAGCGGCCGGGGACATGGAAGCCCGGCGCCTTGAAGAGCTCGACGAAAGAGGTGGTGGCGCCTGCGCCGGAGTGCATTAGGTAGGAGTAGACTGCGGTGAAGTTGAGGAGAGGGATGCAGGTCGCGGAGAAGAGGACAATGCGTTGATTGGCGACGTCGACGAGGGCGTTGGCGAGGAGGCGGCGGTCGGCTTCCGCTACGCTGGACTGCCCCCATGGAGCTTCCCACGAGCTCGAAAATCTATAAGCAAAAGTTGGTAGTTGGTGCAATACAAAAGTTACGCTCGGCTCAGTATCAGATTGCAAAACTGACCGACGTTTAGATTCCTTAGACTATACGCAGCTACAGAATAATACTTATATATCTATACTCCTTTATAATACACCTAAGCAATTTTTTTTACGTCCACCCTAAATAATGCACCTCATTAGAGATGACCCAATGTTCATGCACCCAGCAAAACGTTCTCAGAAACTTGCATTCATCAAAATGAACGTCTCAGATCTTTCCTCAGTTTTACTCACCCACATCCGATGGCCATTATTTAGTATGTCTAATCATCCTCAGGCCCACAATGCACCTCCCCACCTACATATTTGGAAGGAGAGCGAATCAAACAAGGAAATAAATAAGGAGGATCCGCATGCAAGGAAACCAGACTTGGATTTTTTACTGTCCAAAATTGTGCGTACTACATATTTGGAAGGAGGGTGAATCAAATAAGGACCAGTGTCGAACCGCAACCGTGACTCCTCCCCCGCAGGCGTCGGTGCCGGCGATCTCGCCGCACCAATGCCGACCCATCATGACCGCCGCCACCCCCGCCTTCCTCCCCTTACGTGGCCAAGCCCAGAGAGCACGCTGTGCTCTATGTGGAAGCTACAAAAAAAAATAATCTAAAATCAGAAAATTCTTTTTTATTTCTCTTTCTTGATTTAAAATCTTTTGGGAGCCCGTTTTCGCCCATTCGACCTCCATTTAGTTCCGTTTTTCTTTCTAAATTCATTTAAAATTCTAAATTTCTCTTTTATTATTAAGTGTTGTATTCATACTTATCTTCTCATTTAATTGATAAGCGGGTGTACTGCCGTTGTAGCGTTAGCACAGACACTATACTAGTATATAAGAAAATATCTTCTACTCTCAGGTGTAGTTACTCCCACCTCTGAAATACCACTTAAATGAACTTGAAATACTCTTTTGTCTCTCTGAATACACTCATACACTAATTATAAAATACCTTAATATGAGCCACATGAAAAAATTGCAAGGGAGTCCATAGTTTTTAGTGTATTTTGCAAATACCTTCATATACACATATAAAATAGAGTATGTCCAAAAAAAATGTGCATACCACCTCTGAAAAAAGTACATACCACCGAGTAGACAGAGCCTTCATATATATAAACCAAGGTTCCGAGGCTGGAATTTGACACGATTCTACCGATTATTTTCGAGATAGCAATTTAAATCCCATATATAAACCCTTCAATAAGAACAACTCTCTAAAATTACTACGAAATCATTTATCTAATAAGAGTCTAAAACTGACGAGATCTCGTAAGATATTCTTCCTTGTATATATAGGCCGCCTTAAACACGGGTGAATTCATCGCTACTGCAGATGAGCAGCCACGCAACGCAAGCTTGGCCATCGGAGTTTCTTAATGATAGGTCGTGTTCTTGCATTGCACTGCACCCAGTGTCCCATGTGGTCATCATTGTGCATTAGTCAACGCCTATACTGTTGAAGCGTAGTTTACTACTCACCTTTTCTTAACAACATACAACCTTGTTTTGCCCGGAAATTTATTGAGTGAAACACCTCTCATTAGGAAAATATATATATTTTTGATTTCTCTAATTTTAGAGCCCAGCCGTAGAGAGCTCGGAATAGAGAGAGGAGAGGAAGAAGGTTTAGCAGCAGCAAGCCAACAATGGAGGCATGGAGAATTCTGCGTGAGGGGAAGAAAGAGTCGCCATGCCCATAAACCTAAGCTCAAGCTGCAACTGGCCAAATTTGCTCGGATTACGGCCAAAAACTGAACCAAGATCTATCTGCCTTACCTCGGAGCCATTCCTCTGAATTTTTTTTGGAAAATAGGCGAATGTTAAAAGGACGTATCTTTCTTCTTACAACAGGATTTCTGGGGTCGGCAGGACAACTACTGCCAGTTGATTAAAAGAGAGAGAATGGGTTTACATCGTATCGACGCGTGCTGCATAGTTGTGCTTCACCGCTCACAGGATATGTTTCTGACATGTATCAGTGCACCATGTAATGAGAGCTTAATGCTGGAAGATCCGATATTAAGGCTCCAAATGACCATGATGTGCAAACTGCCCGCTTCTTCCTATTGTTTCTTTGGTACTCGATTCCGTTCATCACGATACCTTGGTTCAAGAGTAGCTAGGTTTGCTTCCAATCCGCCAGTTCACAACTTGTTGCAGGAGGACATGCATTACAAGTTACTCTCACCGTTTCAGAATACTTTGCACTGCTAACTTTTTACTGCCTTCAAGGTTAAACTCTTGTTAACTTTTTACGGTCTTCAAGGTCTTAAACTTTGACGTTTAAATTTATAGTAACACATTTATAAAATGCCGCGAAAATATAATATTACGAAAGTATATCTTACAGCATATATCTAACAATATTGTTTTAACATGATCAATCTAAATATTTAGAAAATAATTATAGCTTGAGAATTACAAAATTAGACTGGTCTAAATCAAAAGCGCCAAGTATTCTAAAATGGAGGGAGTATATAAATCTTTCTTTCCTGGTATTAACCTCTAACATGAAACAAGATACATTTGACAGCAAGAAATTTTTACCAACCTCTAAAATCAATGAAAGCAGTTTCCACATGAACAATCCTAGAACTTATGCTTCATTACCAATGGCAATGAATGATAACTGAATATAATGAAATAACCTCAAACAATGCAGCTTATTTATTTCCAGAATCGTAATCCCAAATACACATTGCTCATGTCGCAGCCATGAGGATAAAACTTTTATTAACATCAGCCGTTTCCATCACCGTTCAAAGCAATAATAGATCATAATTTACAGAAAAAACTAGCATGGCTAATAGTGTAGGCAAAAAGAATGATCCGGTGTCCCTTGCTCTGACATGAGGAACTGGAGTTTTCTGAATCTTCACCAATGCTGATAAACAATGATTATCCATAAAGGAAAGTTTCTTAGGATTTTATATTCTACATTACATACAATCATTCGGACTCAATCTTCCTCCTCGATCATCGATGCGAAAGCAAAGGGTGCAAACTTGTACCCATCACCCTCATAAAACTTGTTCTGGAACTCCACCCAGTGGAGCCTCAAGGCGTGGAGGAATGCGCTTAGGGTCTCCATCACAAGCAAGACACCAATAGTGGCAAAGATAAAGATGATTACTCCAACGACGAGGATGATAATGTTGTTGTATCTGCAGAGGGGGCACAGCACACGATGAGAGAGAGAGAGAGAGAGAACAATAGATTAGAATAGTAGAGAGTAGCTTTACCCCCAAGCTAGAACAAGCACTTTTTCATAGAAGACACTGGACAGCTCCGAGTGTGCAAGACTGACGAATAAGAACATCAATTGATTGTCAATGCCTGCCTAGTAGTGATAAGGTTGATCTATTCGTGGTGATGTATAATATCAAGTTCAACAGTACCTGAGAGCCCAGAGACGAAGGTAAGAGGCGGTATTTGAGACTGCGCCGAGCACAAACTCAATCGTGTGGATCAGCTGGTGAACAAAAACTTCACTGAATTCAAACTCCTCGTGGTGATGTGAATCTTCATGATGTTCTTCCAATTCCGTCACTGATTCATCTGTGTCCTGAAGCATGGTGTACTGCTGGCCTTGGTGCCTCTGACGAAGCCAAAAACAAACAGTCAGCATGTGAGTATAAAAATTCCAGTTGGAAGTCAACGAAGGAATTCAGAGAAGTACACAAACACATACCTGTTCATGTTGCTTCTTCAAGAGAAATGGCTTCGGAATCAGCATCCAAGGTACAGACACCAATGCAAGCAGAAGTAGAACAAGCTATAAGAAAACAAGAAATGTTAGAAATAATCCTTATGCTTACTACACAGAATCAACAGATAGCAGCAAAAATGAATATAACCAAACCTGCACTATTTTCTGCCCAGGAAATAGTTGGTTCTCTCCCAGATCATCAGTCGGACTGAGGAACATATATATCATTACATGGTAAAGGTCAGCTGTTGATCCCGTGCACCACTTAATAATGATGAGGAGTGACAGGTAACCAAATAAGCTGTTCAAGAAGATCAGCTGAGGAATAAACTGGTACCTGTTGCATAATTACACAACAGCTGAATGAGTATAGTCAACTGTTTAAGTACAACCTTAGGTCAATAATAGAAAGGAACTCTGTTTCAGGCATAATATCCATTGTAGCTCAACTGACAATGGGTCACGCTATTACTGAGAAAGAGATCAACTTACCAAACATTCAGAGAATTTCTGAAAAACTTTGCATTAAAATAACTCATCATAATTCCAAGGTTCATTTGTGCAACTCCAAGAAGAATCGACATTTTCATCTTTAGAGAGTTGAGAAACGGCAACTCACTTCGGCTACCATGCCACACAGGATCCACACCAAATGGATATGTTCGCCTCACCTTAAGCAAACCTTCAGTGGTAGCATCTCTACAAACAAAACAAAGGAGAAAAAAGAAGCAAAAATTAGATTTTTAAAAGGCGTGAGATTAGAAGCATAAATTTATGCAGATGAAGTTCCTTACCCACAAGAAGGATCACGGCATGCATAGGCAGATTTACCAAAGAGCTCAAATGGAACTGAGAAGAATTCATTGTATATCAATCCAGTGTAAATTGAAAAAAGTGACATCATCAAAATTACATAGCGCCCACCAAACATCATATCCATTATGTCATCGAGTTTCTGAAAGCCAAAAGAGAAGTGATTTGAAACTAGGTTCTGGAGAAACGTTTACTGAACGAAAATCAAGGGACAACGGAATGTCAATGCTTCCGCATAACCTTGGGGATTAACCATATAAAATCCCTTAGAATAAGCTCAACAGGGGTATAGTGACAATAACATACATAAGGAAAAAAAATATAACGAAGGCTGTTAACAAAACCTGTGAAGCTAGCTTCTTCTCTCGGATTACGAGGTATAGTGTTGTCAGTAGTAAACAAATTCCATGACCCCAATCTCCAAACATGACAGCAAATAAGAAGGGAAATGTTACAATAGTAAATACACCAGGATTTGCTTCTTGATACTTGGCAACACTGCAACAGATGTTTAATATAAAGTTAATACAGATCCAAATTGAAGGATATATGATATGATTATATGAATCTTAACTGCTATCATATCCAAATTAAAGGATACCATGAACCTCAACAGTTTTTTTTTGTAGAAAGAAGGAAATTCTTTGAAGATAATCTCTTTCAATTATCATAAATATCAGATGAGCAGAATTTGTATTATGAATTTAAACTTAAAATCACAGCACATAATGACAATTATCTAGTATATACTTACAGCAAATACTGCAAATAGCACAAAAGGCAGTTCGAGAAATTATATAACTTACCATAAGTATTATGGGACATGTGACCAAGAAATGTTTTTGTATAAAGAAAAATGAGCAAAAGGACAAGTAAAAATTATTCCGGATGGTTTCCAAATGTTTACTATGAATTTCTCAAGAAATGAACATCGTAGGCAAGGTTTGGGGGTGATAAAAGGGTATGTATCTTAAATTATGGGGAAAGGGAAGTACACCCATTGCATGAACAATGACGTTGATAAATAAGAACACCACAGATCTATACCATCAAAAAATGCACTAAAAAAATTAAAATAAATCGATTTTTTGAAATAAAGGCAACAATGAAGCATCTGAATTATGGAATGCGTCTGGAACTTACCCATAGGCATCAACAATCTCCTGGAATGCTGAAGTAAATTTATTTGTCTGGAAATAAGTTGGAGGAGATTCTTGTGTGTTGAGAACTTGGAAAATCGAACCAACTTGGGATTTGCTATCAATAGTAGCACGCTGAAGTGCATCTCGGATCTGCAACAAATAAATAAACCTTAAATCATATGGACAAAAAAGAGACCAATGAAAACCACAGAGAAGCCAGAAGAACAACAATGGCCAGAAGGATGAGAGCGCATCAGGTTACCTGACTAGTTGCAAAAACTGGACTCCATCCCTCAGCTACTAAGCATTTCTTTGTCACGTCAAGACTCAACATGTTTAAGGTGTGGTAAATAGCTTTTTCCTTCTTTACCTGGAACATTTGTATGTCAATCACAAATGAACTTGAATGCAAGGAAAATAAAAGATATTCCAGTGAATCTTTTTCGCGTAGTACTATTCATAACATGGTATAGAGCAAGATTTTTAGGGTTAGGGTTTTACATGCACCGGCGTCAACCTAGCCACCACCTGCCTACTTCCGCTGTGCTACCCCCGGGAGGAGCAGTCTCCACTCCCGGGGGCGGCCACCTACAGGAGCCCTACGGCGGCGGCTCCTTCTACACGCCGCCTCTGCCATTGTGGTCGCCGTGCCGATCGGGTCGCCATCGTCGTTGCGGTCCTCAGTGTTCACGCGCGCCGACTGCTTCCGGTGCCACCTCGGCTCCGTCGGCCTCTGACCGACGCTTCGTCTTTCGGCCGGATCTTCGGACGCTCACGTCGTTTCGTCTTCCGACTGGCCCAACGCGCTTCGGCCCGCCTATGACGCTGCTGCCGCACGCACCTTGCGACCGCTCCACCCGACCGGGTCCCCGCTGGCCAGCGCTCCTTCGGCAAGCCGGCTCGCTCGCGCCGGCCGACTCCAGCCCGCCGGTGCCGCTGCCTTCCAACCGTCGGTCAACCCCTGGTCCTTGTGCCCGTGAAGAGCTTCGCCCGAGAATCAAATCAACTTTGACAGAGCCTGCTCATTTTTTTGCTCTTGAGAAGAACTCACGTGAAGAGCAACCAAAGAGACAGAGATTGGTTTGCTTCAGTCGGACTTGAATCGAATCCAAAACCGGATTTCATCCAGGTTCTTTGCGTCACGTGGCTTCAGACCTTTTCAGTGCAGCTCTTCGATTCGTGTGCCCGATCATGAATCAGATCTCATAACCATTTTTCAATTTGGCTCCGGCTTTTGGCTATGGTTTTTTGGGTTTTCAGAGGTCTCGACTTCTCTAAATAGACTCTGGCTTCTTAGTCAGCTTCCTTTTGGCTCTAGCATGATTATTTTTTGGCAGCTCGGCTCACTCCAGCGACTTGGCTCTTTGGCTTCGGCTCTTCGACTCTCCTTTGAATCTTTTATTTTTAGCTTCCGTTGCGTCCATCCAAGTCTTTAGCATCTCTTCTTTCGTTAGCTCAGATCTTTTTATCGGCTCGACTCTTTTCGTCGACTCAGTTTGTTCTGTCGACTTTGTTGACTCGGCTCCTTCGTTGACTTGGCTTCTTCGTCGATTCAGCTCCTTCGTCGGCTTTCCATCGTCGACTCGGCTCCACCATCGACTCTTTCTTGTCGACTCGGCTTTTTCTTCGTCGACTCAGCTATTCGTCGGCTTGATTATTCAAGAGTTGGATGCTACGATGACTACTTCAAGACCAGGACTTTGGATTTTTCCTATTTTAGTGTCAACCCTTCCAAATGCAATGCTATTGCATATGCCTTGCATTTGTGGGGGGGTGTTAAGGATATAAATATTGAGTTATATAGACTCTCCATATATAGGCTTTCCATATACATGATTGCCTTATAGTCTTTCCTTTTGTACCCTTATGTACTCTATATATTCTGGCCATTGACCTTATATTGAATACAACAAGTGTTATTCATAACACTATGGACTTCAAATTTGTTGGACGGGAAAATTTACCAAAAACATGCCTTAGAAATACAAGCTTACCAGGTTGTTCCATTGTTCAAACTCAGAGGAAATACGTTTAAGGATGCTGTCCCGATGAGCTAATCCTATTTCAATAGTTGCCTTCAACTCTGATATTTTTCCAGATACCTACACAGTTGCAAATATTTCAGAACAAATAATAGTTATATAGTAAAATTTAGTAGCATAGATCATATGGAGGCCAAAGGCTTTGGATCAGATGTTTTGAAAATGTGCAGCTAAAGACAACAAGGAGTCAATTTCATTAGTAATCAACAAGAATGACTGAGTAAGGTCAACTATCTCATCCAACATGAAATATCAAAATGAATATAGAAAAAATGTAAATCAAGAATAATCTAGCATGAAAACATTCAAGCTAATGAAGACAAAAAATTCTTCTTCAATAAGCTAAACAGCTTATGTTTTGGAGAAAGAAAACGTAAATCAATTTCTCACAGAACCATCACAAAAAGGTCAGAATGGGGACAATAAGCATGAGGCATTGTATACATATACACAAAAACATCCAGATATGATATGTACTGCATGAAATCCATGTCAAATGTACAATATGCACAACCACATGCACATGCATATCTACAGCAAAGGATTCATGCCAAATGTGTAAGTTATTTCTACAGGCACAAACTTGTGCAGGTTTCAAGCAGTGTCTGTAAGAGAACTAATAAACACAGAAGAGTTTTTAAGAAAACCAACAAAGATTAAAGAACACCATACAGGGACACTGTAAACACCAACCTCCTGAATAGTCTGCAATTGTTTAGCAAGGTCTTCTGGAAATGGATAACGATTGGCACCAAAAGCGTCACAAATTTTCACAATCTTGGATTTTGCTCTCTCCCCGGAGTAGAATATGACAAATGCATTTTTTATGGCCTGTCAAGAAAATAAAAGTATAAGTGTTCATAATTGAAACAACAACAAAACTAGAGGGGGAAAAACATGATGACAATCAAAAGCAGCTTTAAGCTAACAGACAAATGCTGAACATCATTGCTTCAGAAAATAATAATTTGTAAAACCAACATTTACAAAATAGGATGCCTAAGCTTCTTTTGATATGCCCTATATTATGCTGATTAGGTGCATTTTCATTCATCTGAAATGAGGATTTGCATCTTCAATGCAGAAATGAAAAAGGGAACCAGCCTCGTGACGAATAATTTCTAAGTTATCCCCAAACATTCTACGAAAGGCAATTGAGAACATAGGAAAATAGTAACCTTCTCTCCAGATAGTGGGTCAGTGACAGGTTCATCTACAGGTTCTTGTCTAAGGAAAATGTTGCCCCTGGTGGCACGGAAAAGTATACGTTCAAAGGCCATAGCCTTTTCCTTTGGCACAAGACCACTCAGGGAACCAAGCTTCACTTGTTTTGATGGATCTGTCAACATTTCCTGAAATAAGAAAAAGATCATGTCAAGAAAGGGAACATGAAGAAAAGCAGGAAAACAAGGAAAGAGATTAAAGATATTGCTTTCTAGAATCATGGCTCACACCTGCTGCAATAAAGGACTCTCCAGAGAAGAATCACCAGATTGATCTGCTGCTATTTCCCTCTGTTGCTCTGTTGCACTTCTTTGAGCTGAATAGAAAAATTCACCAGCCTGAAAGAAAATATAATCAGTGAAGAACAATATAATATATAACCATTCTTTCTTCTTAATACATAGATACACAGCTCTCTTGTGTATTCTTGAAAAAAATACAACAATGTATAATGGTCCTTAAATTTGTTTTTTTAACTATAAAAGGCAGTTAGATATATAAGTATGAGTGGTCCAAGAACCATATAGTTTACTTGAGCATATTGTAGTTGGTAGATGAATTGAATCAAAGTATTATTAGCTTAACTATGTGTATTGTGCAAAGGAAAGGTAGAAACAAAACTTTCGGTGCTAGGCAGCTTAGTTCAGTCAGGTTGAAACTATTGTTCATCTCAAACATGTACAAGTACAATCATGCAGCAAGAAAGGAACCATCAAGTTTCTCTCATTTTCCACCTTGGATGAGATAATATCCAAAGCAGTGAAAAGTGCACAAGGTACAGGCCTAGGAGCCCAGGCCAGGTGCAGTGAGGTGAAAAAGCCTTGGACTGCCTCAGGGAACACACAGTAAGGTGAAAAAGCCTTGGGCTGCACAAGGCACAGCCCCCACAGGAAGGTGCGCTGCACACCTTTAGCAGCAAGGCGCAAAGGCACTCAGGAGCTTTCCTCTCAGCATAAAGGTAACATAGAAAATAGGGTAAAAAATGGGAACAGAAAGCAATTGAACCATGGGCCAAAAATAAGCTCAGTAAGATTATAGGGCTCTCCTAGCTCACAGATCTAGGCCCCTATGGTTATTCTCAAACCCAGCAACCATCATCATTGACAAAAGAAAAGAAGAAACAACTTTCTTCCAAGGTTTCAATATAAGTTGTAAGGAGGGGGGGGGGGGTCACTTCTTTGTTTTTTGTTTAGAGAAACTGCATCAGTTATACCTGTACTTTTTATTCTTTGCAGATATCCACCTGAGATTGGAGAAGGTGCTAAATTTAAAGTCAAGTACAACAAAACTGAAAGTAATGGTGGTAAAAATTGTCGCATTTGAAAGTACATCTGGAAATTTGCAAAAACTTCAGAGTGGTATGAGCTACGAAATTTTCTCTTTTGTTTAAGGACCTAATATTTTTGGGCAAGCTTTTTTCTGTTTGGCGCCATGCTCCTCAGGGCAATTTTAGGACCTAGCTCCCTTCACTTTTAACCACATGATGCTATCATCAATGCATAAAAAGAGAAAAGAGAGCACCCAATGAAATTAAGTACTGGTACTTTAAGCTACAATCATACCTTTTGTAGAATAACATTGTACTCCACCAGCTCATTGTAAGTCCTCTGCAACTTTTCATTATTTGCATTAACTTCAATCAGCTCAGCTTCTAATTCTCCAAGTTTTACCTGTCAGTTGACAATATTAAACAAAATTCTACATTTACAATTTGTACATGACAATTGATAAGGGCATCAATTATTCAATTAAATACCTCTAGATCATCAATTTCCAAAGGATTTCCTGAAAATTGTATGGGAGATGTCGATATGGCAGCTTTGAACATTTGTTCCTTGAAAAACCGCAACTTGCGAGCCATTTCACCACACCTCTTGATCTGCACGAGGTGTAAACATAAGCAGAGCAATAAGACAAATAGACAATAAATATTTGCAGATCATCATGCACTAGTAATTATGATTATGATTCGTGGAACAGCATTAAGTAAAAGAGTTGGTGCTCTCCCAAGAGACTAATCTAAACAATCCTGAGAAGCAGAGGGGGTGCTGAACAAACAGTGTCCAGTGTGTAGGTTAATAATCGCAAATACTGGAAAATTCAGGAACCTAATATTGCAGTTCCATAAGAAACTGAATCAATGACAGAAGTCGATTGCAAAATATTACGGGATTTATTAACTTTCCATTGTTTGCTTAAAGTAAGGCTTTCATAACAGCTAGGTTAACACTAACAGAATACAAACTCAACCAAGGGTTCAAAGAACTGCTCCTCATAATAAGCCAGCCAGATATAAGATCATATAACATAGCATGACATCACAAGAAGACAGCATCAAAACAACACAGTACCTGAGCAGCATAAGTCCGTTGGAATGGGCTCTTGTCTGCATTAAGCTGAAACAACAAATAATTGTCAGGTTGACCAAAACGAAATAGGAGTGACCTTATGGCAACTCCAAATCCGCTCTGTCCACAAGTTACAAGCTTTATTGGAAGCGAATTTCATGATAAACTAAGTTTGACTGAGATTGTTTAATCTCAGAATGATAGTGGTACAGCCCAAAGTATATGGAATTAGTTGTAGAAAAATATTGCAAAGCACTATTTAAATTTTTAAATGTTTTTGAGTTCCATATCTATAATCAGGACCTAAAAAAGCAGGCAATTATTAACTTGAAAGTCATGTATGGAGTATTTATCTTTTGGGAAGGGCGTTTTATATTCATCCCTATCATTATGTCACAGCATATATGTTGCAGCAGCTAACGTTACATCAATTAGGGGACAACAACACAATACATCAGCTAAACAGTTATACTTCAATCAGGGATTCTTATAAAAAAAAGTCATAGCCAGTCCTTTTCAGCATTTCTTATTACCAACCTTCCATGTTTCGATTTACCATTTCCGACAGGGAAATGTTCCCATTTTATTTTGTTGCCAAAATATTCTTTTCAGCAGCAATAACTTCCCTACACACCTACACCTGTTGCAACATGGCTTTAGCTATTTCGGCAATTTCTCTTGTTGAACCGTGCTAGCTGCTATTTTTAGTACATCAGAGGCCATCCTATAATTAGCATCAGCATCGTGTATACCAAGGTACCAGCTTCAAATCACCTCAACTAACCAACACCAAGCTACTACGAAACTCGAACCTTAGTTCACAATTAGCATCCATCCATCTCGTAGCATCGGACCTCGCGCATCACAGCACGCAATTACCCACCTAAGCATCCCGATAAGGCGATTATTACAGGGCAGCGAAAACCCCAAACCCTAGGGATCCACCTCAGATCCGCACGCGAGCTAGCTACGGCAAAAGGAGGAACGCCACGCCGCAACCCTAGCTATTCCCCACTCGATCGAACGGAACGGAGGGGGTCATGGAACGAAATCGAAGCGAAACTCACGTACGTCTTTGAACTGGAGGAGGCCGAGATCGCCGAGGTAGGAGACGGCGAGGTGCGCGGACTCGGCGGGGATGATGACCTGCACCAGCTGCATCGCCTCCGACCGCATCAGATCCATCGCCGGGCAGCACCCGCCGCCTCCGCCGCGAGACATCGCGGGCGCCCACCTGTCTCTCGGGGGACCCTGCGGGTAGGGTTTGGGGGTGGTGCTTCGGTTGCGCACGCGCTCGCTCCGGCGGGTGGGTGGGCGCGGCGCACGGGGGCACGGGGTATCTCCGGGGGCGGTCCACGGGGTGGCGTGGCGGTGGTGATGGGTTCGGAGGGAGGAGGCGGAACGGAAGGCAAGTAGTTCTCGCCGCACAAGCGATTTTGTAAGAGGTTATTGTCCACGGTGACTGACATGGTGGCCCCAGTTGCTTTACATTCGCCGGGGCCCATTAGTCAGGTATTGTTAGTGAGACTTCTGGTGAAACCAATGTTTCGGGAAGTTTTACTTGCCGACCAGGTACGGAGGCTGGCTTGTGGGGTCAGGTTCTGCGCGTGTAGCACAGGTGTAAGTGAAAGTACGAGTCATCGGACAAGCTGTGGGATGTGGACTGACCAATATGACGAATTTTTCTGCTCTGTGGGCATTCGGGCCGGGATCATTTGGACCGGTCTGAGGCACGACGTTACGGTACAGTACGAAATCCGATTCGACATGACACTGTAACACGGGTTGTGCCCGATCTGAGAATCGGATACGATACTGTAGAATGGACCGTACCGGGGCCCGATGACCTAGGACGTGAGGAAGAAGCTTAGCATGAAGACCACCGACTCACAGAGCATGATCGTTATGGATGCATCCAGTAGCATGAACGTCACCTCTATCGTCGACACCTGAGAGAGACGGACAAAACAGGAGAGAAAGCTGAGAGAGATTGAGAGACGATGTAAGAAACTGCTCTCTCTTGCTCGTCCCTCTCAATCTCTCTCGTCTGTCTCGCTCACTCTCTTTCTCGCCCATTGCCCCCTCTCTCGCCCGTATTGAGCACATCCCCCTCGCTCTATGCAACTGTTCAAGAATAATAAATTTTAGTTCTTTTTCTCATAATATTTGAATCTACTACCTCAACTCCATGCGTTTCTGGCTACTTTCCTCTTGTTGCAATAGTGCAAATAGGTCGGGCCTGGATCGGCACGGCACGAAGCAGGCACGAAGCGCAAATGGACCGCACTGGCTCCCCAAAGCGGCCGCCGGCGTAGCGCACGCAGTTCGACCATCGAAGCACGATGAGTCCGTGTCGGACCGGTCCGACACGGCACGACGCTCACCTCTAGTTTAACCAATGTTTTGCCATGTATTTTTTTTACTAATCGGAGGCTCTCCCACCTTATTTCCAGGAGAGAGAGAAAAAAAAGCTAGAAATCATATAAAACCTACTATCGTTGGGATGTATGGCCGAGCTCCCGCTCCTCCACACGTGTCAGTATTTTCATGTGGTTTCTACAGTAACTAGTCATGTGTCCGTGCGTTACAACAGAAACTTAATTTATGATAAAAGAAATTATTTGTAAAGAGCACTAACTTTAGTTATGTTTCAATTGTAGGAAATGCTTGTTCCTCTGAAGAGATTTGAGAGGGAGAGCTGAGCGCGCCGGATCGAGAGAAAGAGGTGTTGCGGGGTCAAAATAGTTTGAGATGAAATACATTATGACCGGAGTGGTTCAGGTTACGTGAGCGTGTGAGAAGATCAGAGGAAGGGGTGAGACTATCAGATTAAATCCTCTTCTATCTCAGCGTTCACGTCAGATCCAACGAATCAGGTACTCTGGAGGAGAACGGACCACCACCAACTCTTAATTAAAAGTAATAGAGATATCTGCATAGCCTCATATATTTATTTTGCATTACAATTTCACGAGAGGCAGTGTTGCTCAGTTAGTTACACCACTCGCTTCCTAGTCGTCGGTCCTGCCTTCAAATCCTGATGCCGCAGCACTGTAGCATGTACAATTCATTTGCTCCTTGGGAACAAGCAGAAAAGGAAGTATTTTTTAATTTTTTTTGCTTACCGAATACTTCGTAAATGAAATTTCTGCCGTAAATTATTGCCAGACAAAATTTGTCCAGAGCACTGTTGTACCTACAGTGCATTTACTTCCATGGAAAAAAGGAAAGGAACTTTTTTTGTAGATAATTTTTTTTGCTTTCTTAAGACTTCTTAAATGAAATTTCTACAGTACATTAGTTCCAAAAAAATAAATTTACTACTGCAAATTGTTTTTTTGTTTTCTTAAGACTTTCCAAATGAGATTTCTACAGTAAACTATACCAAAAAAAACCCAAAACAAGCACAAAACAAAAAGTATCATTTTTTAAAACAAATTAGTACTGTCGGTATTTTTATTTTTTTACTTTCTCAATTTTTTTAGGAGATTTATCTCTCTGTTAAAATTCAAGAATCGCCCACGGCAACAGGCAGTATACTACTAATCATTGGGAGGTACGACAACCTGCTCGCCTGTCCCAATACACGTCGTTTTTCCCTATAGTTTCTACAATAGAGTGCTGCATAACCTCATATATTTATTGCGCATCATATTTCACAAATGCTTTTAGCTCAGTTGGCGAACGGTAAATCATGTTGTAAATCTTTGAAACTTTTTTAGAAGGAGCCTCAAAGCATGCCTAAGCTACCATAAAAAAACGGATCATGATCAAACTTGTGCAATTTCTAAAAAATCTGGCAATGCTACTACTGCATTTAGAGTAACTTCGTTGATTTAATTGAGCTACTAGATTTGCAAATTCTTGAAAAAAAAATAGAAGCGTCCTGAGAGCATGCCTACGCTAGCGTAAAAAATTCAAATCATGATCAGACTTTTGCGATTTTTAAATAATCTAACAATGCTACTACGCACTTAAAGCAAATTCACTGATTTAATTGAGGTTGCTTTAAGTGCGTCAGAAGCATTGTTAGAATTTTTAAAATCGTAAAAGCCTGATCATGATTTGAATTTTTTAAGGTAGCATAGGCATGCTATCAGGACCCTTCAAAAACAATTCAAGAATTTGCAAATCTAGTAGCTCAATTAAATCAGCGAAGTTACTCTAAATGCAGTAGTAGCATTGCCAGATTTTTTAGAAATCGCACAAGTTTGATCATGATCCGTTTTTTTGATGGTAGCTTAGGCATGCTTTGAGGGTCCTTCTAAAAAGTTTTAAAAATTTACAACATGATTTACCGTTCGCCAAATAAGCTAAAGACCACTTGCGAAATATGATGTGCAATAAATATATGAGGTTAGGTAGCACTCCATTGTAGAAACTATAGCGAAAAACGGCGTGTGTTGAGCAGGCGAGCGAGGTGCTGTACCTCCCGACGATTAGTAGTATACCGCCCGTTGACGCGGACGATTCTTGAATTTTAACAGAAAGATAAATCTCCTAAAAAAACTGAGAAAGTAAAAAATAAAAATACTATCATTTATAATTTGTTCTGAAAAATTATATACTTTTTTATTTTCTTTTATTTTGTGGAACAATTTACTGTAGGAATCTCATTTGAAAAGTCTTAAGAAATCAATTTTTTTTTTGCAAAAGTAAATTTATTTTTTTCAGGAAATTTTTTTGGAACTAATGTACTGTATAAATTTCATTTAAGAAGTCTTAAGAAAGCAAAAAAAAAAATCTTCCCTTTTTCACTGTAAGTACTGCACTGTAGATGCAACAGTGCTCTAGACAAAAAATGACGATAACTTACGGTAGAAATTTCATTTAAGAAGTCTTCAGTAAGCAAAAAAACTATCTTAAGAAAAAAAATGAAAATACTTTCTTGTACATCGGCGTCAGGATTCGAAGGCAAAACCGGCGGTTAGGAAGCCAGCGGTGTAACCAACTAAGCAACGCTGCCTCTCGTGAAATGTAACGCAAACTAGATATATGACGCTATGCAGATGTACTGTAGAGCTCGACCATACACCCGGACGATTATATAGTTACTCGTTGCGCAACCGGCCGCGCGTTGCTACGAGGGAAAAGAATAGCTAGAGATTCTAACAGATAAGAAATTTTTTTCGGCAACACCTCTAAAAAAAAAAGAAACCAAATTGTTATAATTTTTTAAAATCGTAAAAGATTGATCATGATCCAATTTTTTTATGGTAGCTTAGATATGCTCTCAGGACCCTTATAACAAATTTTAAAGAATTTACAAATTTAGTAGCTCAATTAAATTAGTGAACTTTTTTTAAGTGCGTCAATAGCATTGTCAGGATTTTTAAAAATCTCACAAGTTTGATCATGATTTGAAATTTTTATGGTAGTGTAGGAATACTCTCAAGACCCTTCTCAAAAAATTTCAAGAATCTGAAAATTTAATAGCTCGATTAAATCGGCGAAGTTGCTTTAAATGCATTAGTAGCATTGATAGAATTTTTAAAAATGGTATAAGTTTGATCATGATTCAAAAAATTTTATGGTAGGTTAGGCATACTTTGAGGACCATTCTAAAAAAGTTTCAAAAATTTACAAACTCATTCAATAGCTCAATCAAATCAGCGAAGTTTGTTATCTTCTCTATTTCAAAAAAACAAACTGTAGTTGCTACAGTGTTTATCGAAGCTACAGTTCCTTCCACTTTTTAAAAACAGAGAAGATACGTAGACCTCACGCTCGGGCCACCTGTGTAATACGGTGCGGAATAAATTTTGAGGTTATACGTAATCGTGCACCGTATAAACTATAGAAAACAGGGCGATACAGTGGGGCGGGCGGACGTGCACCATACTTACCCTACAATATAGGGTTTTACTATATGCTGAAACATTTCAATAAAATATCTTTAATCTAAACATCATCTGATTTTACTATGGTTGTGTTTAGCTTTCATCCGGATATTTTGTTTCTTACAAACATCCAAATTTTAGACCCTTAGATCAAAGTATCAAACCATCCATCAAAACACAATCCCACCTCCTTTCACGTTTTGCTGCAGATCTCACCTTTTACTATATGATAGTGATCATTGCTAAGTTGTATAGACGGCAACACACGATTATACAAGGGCGAGAACTAGCGTCCGGACGTTCGATTCTTGAGTGTTACGTCGGACGTTCGATGCAATATTTTTTTTCAACGTGTGCAATATTTTTTTTTCAACATGTGTAATATTTTTTTTCGCGCTCACATTTTTGTTGTTATCGAAGGAAGCAATTCCGTTATTTATATGTCTCGGAGCACTTCACCTGCAGCCTAATTACTGTACGTCTCTGGCCGTGAACTGCCGGAGACGACCACGGCGGGCACAAGTCTCCTACGCTTCCTCCTTTGCTTACGACCACGGCAGACGGCCGCTCCGGCGCACCAATTACAAAAGCTAAGGTATCCCGCTGAGCTTTCTCCTTCCTTCCTCTTCATGTGTGCCGGCGTTGCTTTTCTGTGTAAACAGGAGATAGAAAAAGGTGTTTCTGATTAAACCATTCCATAACCACCATCTTCCCTGAGATATCAGGGCACAAAACATTTCGTGTAGCGATGGCTGAGTCTGCTGTTTCTGCCGTGGTTGGGAGCGTCACGAGCCTCGCTGCTCAGGAAACCTCGCTGATATGCGGAGCCATGGATGAAGTGGGGTTCTTCAAAGATGAGCTGGTAAGGCTCCAGTGCTTCCTTAAAGATGCCGATCAGAAGATGAGGTCGGGAAACGCTAGCGAAGCCAAGTGGGTTCGCCAAATCAGAGCTGCGGCGTATGACGCGGAGAACATTATTGAAGCCGCTGCCTGAGTACATCAAGAAGCGAAACAGGCTCAAAAAAGGGGTTTATTGGTGCTATTTCAAGGTGTGCTTCTTTACCAAGTGATTTGGCAGCTCCCCATAAAATTGGTGTTGAAATTCAGCGCATAAGAAGGAAACTCAGGGAGATAATTGACAGTGCAAACAGTTTGAAAATTGTTGATTTCGGTACCACTGCACAAGACATGGGTCATGCTGAGTATGAGTTTGCACAAGATTATGGTCGTATGCATCGAGATTTTGAAGATGATACTGCCATTGTTGGTTTTCAGGATGAGTACAAAGAAATAGTGGGAAAATTAGTTGACCAGGAGAATAAACTTAGCGCTGTATCTATAGTTGCCATGTGTGGCGCAGGAAAAACTACACTCGCTAGAAAAGTATACACTTCCCCTAGGATTGAAGTTCACTTCGACACACTTGCTTGGGTGACTGTATCTCAAAAGTTTAAAGGCGTTGATTTACTGAAAAATATCATGAAAGAAATCACAGGGAACAAAAGTGAGTTCAATAAAATAATTGATCAGATGCAGGAGTGTGAAGTGGGGAAGAAGATCCAAGACTTCCTATTGCAGAGAAGATACTTACTTGTTGTGCTTGATGACGTTTGGGCGACAGATACTTGGGACCAAATAAATAGAGAGGTTAAAGCCTTTCCAGATTCAAACAACAACAGTAGAGTACTGTTAACCACCCGAAACACTGATGTTGCACATCATATTGAAATGCCAACCTATGTTCATGATCTGAAGCTCTTGGATGATGAGAAAAGTTGGGAACTTTTTAGTAGCAAAGCTTTACCATCATACAAAAGGTCCATGATATGTAATCTGGATGAGTTTGAAGTACTAGGGATAAAGATTTCAAAGAAATGTAATGGATTGCCACTTGCATTAGCAGTTTTGGGGGGTTATCTATCAAAGAATTTAAATACAGAAGCATGGTCTAATATACTTTTGGGCTGGACATCAAGCAAAAATGGACAGATGATGCGAAACATACTAGCTCGTAGTTACAATGACTTGCCATGACTTGCCAAATCAGTATTTAAAGTCTTGTTTCCTCTATTTTGCTGCTTTCCCTGAGGATTATGTTATATCTATATCGAAACTTATCGAATTATGGATAGCAGAATGCTTCATTCCACATACGACAAAGCATAAACTGGAAGAAACAGCACGTAAGTATGTTACTGAGCTGGCTCAAAGATGCTTGTTCCAAGTTGTTGGCAGAAGCAGGGCACATGGATGGATTGAAAAAATAAAGGATTCATGATATTTTACGTGACTGGTGCACAGAAGAAGCAAGACAAGATGGTTTTCTTAATATCATCGACAAAACTGTAGGTCAGTCTTCCTCTCCTCTCTTTGTACATAGTTCATTCTTGTTTCAATATATGTCCAAATATTTTCCTTCATGCTGACATATGGATGCACTAAAAAAATGCAGGTCAAGTTGGTGCATTATCACCTGATACCACGACATCCTATCGTTATTCATTTCAAAGCTCCTGTGATGATAAGATTATTCGGGCAACACCTAATCTCCGAACTCTGGTTGGCTTTGAACTTTCATCATTCTCCCTGCCTAAGCTAAGACTCTTGAGAGTTCTTCACGTAGAACGCTCATCCGTAAATAATCTCTAGGGTAATTGGTGAGTGCATTCACCTAAAATGTCTTAGGTTGAGAGGGTGTGAACAGGTCACGGTCTCTTCTTCAATTGGACAGCTGCTTTACTTGCAAACTTTAGATCTGAGGGGCACCGAATTGGACTCAATCGTACCAAACTCCATATGGGATATCCCTGCTCTAAGGCATGTTTACCTTGCTAGAGGATTTTCCGCACCAAAGAGTGTCCATCAAAAAGAGCTCCGGACCTTTTATATAGATGCTCTAGGCTACGATGATAGTGGCTACTAGATAATCATACGCGGTGTGCCATGCCGCGGGTGTCGCTCCACACGTGAGCAAATCGAGAAAACGTGCGACTGCCGCTCCTCACGCGAGCAAATCGAGAAAACACGCGAAACGGTCTTTTTTTTCCCAGAAAAGGACCTAAACAGAATTTTGTGTTTTTCGAAAAAGGGCTTAAACGTAATGCTAGAAAAATGCAAAAAGGACCTAAATGCAATGTATAGTTTTTTTCGAAAAAAAAGGACATGAACGTTTTTTTTCCCGAAAAGGACCTAAACGTAATTTTGATTTTCCATAAAAGGACCAGGACCCGAGCGCAATGCCTAAAAATGCATAAAGGATCTAAACGTAATATATATTCTTTTCCAAAAAAAAGATCTAATCGTAACTTTTTTCGGGAAAAAGACCCAAACGTAATTTTTTGCGCAGCTCGGCTCGAGCCACGATTTGGCTCAAATGAACCACAGGCCGGCAATTCTTCAAGCTTTAATGAAGGTACTAGAAACCTATACGCGGCGTGCCACGCCGCGAGCGCCGCTCTCCATGCGAGCAAATCGAGAAAACACGCGATCGACGCTCCACACACGAGTAAATCGAGAAAACACGCGAAAAGGACCTAAAAAGGATTTTGTGTTTTTCATAAAAGGGCTTAAACGTAATGCTAGAAAGACGTAACAAGGACCTAAATGTGATTATATTTTTCAAAAAAAAAAAGGGTCCCGAACGTTTTTGCCCCAAAAGGACCTAATCGTAATTCTATTTTTTGATAAAAGGACCCGAGCACAAGCCTTAAAAACGCATAAGGGACCTAGACATAGTATATATTCTTTTTTCGGAAAAAAGACCTAACCGTTATTTTTTCGGGAAAAAGACATATATGTAAATTTTTTTCGAAAAAGGACCCGGTTGTAATTTTTGTCGAGCCGAGCGGGCTTGCTCCACGGCTCAAACGAACGAGAGGCAAGGAAATCTTCTGGGATTAGGAAAGGTTTGATGATGATTTCTGCAGTGACATACTGATGTTTTTGGGCCACATGACTGAACTAACAACCTTCCACTTGGTCTCGGTCCCATCCCTATCGAGATAATTAAACTATTTGCAAACATGCCTAATTTGGTTGAGATTTTCCTCGATAGATTCGATGTGATCGATAGGCTGCCTGAGAGCCAACTCTTCCCACAAAATCTACGGCAGCTCCTTCTATATGCTAATG
This sequence comes from Otatea glauca, assembly GCA_036346275.1. NCBI lineage: Eukaryota > Viridiplantae > Streptophyta > Magnoliopsida > Poales > Poaceae > Otatea > Otatea glauca. Next base: position 3,403,651 of record CM070732.1, on the reverse strand, counting down.
TCATTAAACCAAACCCGATGCCGGTCCTGGAGAAGCTTCCCTGTCTTGTGGTTGGCAGGGTATGAAGGCTGGACCATGTCCTGCTCTGCCCAAGGGTTCCCTCAGCTGCAAGAGTTGCTATTTCATCGTTTTTCCACTGAGGAGTGGAGGACAGAGGTTGGGGCAATGCCAATGCTCTCTCCCACCTAACACTTGCAATGTGTAAGAGGATGAGTAAGCTTCCCGAGGGGTTGCTGCACCTTCCGTCACTGAAGAAGCTGAATCTGGGGCATATGGACCAGATTTCTGAAGACGGCAGCATTCGCAAAGAGCTGCAGGGGAAAGGATGCAAGGTCGGTAACTATGTCACCCCTTCCCTGCTCTTTGATTTGACTAGTATTTGAGTTCGGAACTTAGCTTATCGTGCAAGTATTTACAGTACAAGGAAATATAGGCTCGTGTTCTATTTGTTTTTTTTTCTCAACCTTAAAATAAGGAGCAATATGGTCAATCAATACCGCTTAGCTTAGCTTAGCTTATGTGTAGCTTTCTCCCCGATGTAGAATCAACACGTTGAGCTTAATTCCTTTTTATGACTGACATTGTGTTCTCTTGAATGAACTGGACTATTGTTCTCCGTAAGACAAGCGATTCAATAACTTAAAGTCATTTTCTTGTGTGCTTTTTGCAGGTGACACTAAGATGATTAGTAATTTCTAAGGCGAGTCTTTTGCTTGTGGTTCAACTCATCCTGCGCGCACAAGTCGAAGGTTTCAACCAGATGTGTCCTCGATCATCCTTATTTGTCTTCCTCTCAAGTACCTCCGGTGTATGGTTTCGTATTATACCAGTGTTTCCTCGAATGTAATAGTAAGCATGATGCAAGTTTCTTAGCGCTTGATGGTTGTTGAGATCCAAAATCATATCGTGTCTTTTTTTTTTCTTTTCTGTTATCCATTGTTGTATAAGTTTCGGACTATTCGTCTCTCCTATCTTGAATAAAAGGCAGAGCTTCTGTCAATCTTTTTTAAAAAATGGCTCATGCACATACCTGGGCTTCAAGACAATGATGTGGTCATCTGTATTTCTATTATGGGTTGGATTGGGCACAAACAACCCATTGTGATGGTAGCTGATGCATTACTCTTTCTCATTTCATGGTGAGCACTGATCTGTTATTGCAATCTGAACTTTTTTCATCAAAGTCGCCTTGTGTTTTGCAAGCTTTCGCTTTCCTCAACCTAGTCTCGTCATTCTACACAATGCCAAGATCTAGATCCACGACGTTAAATATCCCCCTATTTTTTTTTATGTCTTTTCCGCACCTCCGTTACCCGACGGCACACTAATTTTATTTGACTGTACAGGGATTGGCAGATTTGCAGGTTGCATTAATTTGAATACTCCAGCGTGGCATTAGAGAGTGATTATTCGGTTAATTCGGTCGGTTTTGGAAAATTTCTAGACCAAATTACACTATTCGGTTTCCAAGTTTTAATAACCAAATTAACCGAAATAAAAATACGAACTGAACCCAATAGGCCAAATACAAATTTGGTTGGTTCGGTTGATTTGTTCGGCATGTAGTATGAATTTTTTTTGACCAAAATGCTTTTTTTAGTGGAATTAATTTACACGTTGACATGCCATCACTGCACAATAGTTTCTCGTGGTGCAACCTTCTTTTTGCAGGGTTGTAATGCCACGAATCAATGAGATACTTGATCAAAATAGGCCCGTACATTGCTGCGGGCGGAAGAAATCGTCGACACATGTAGAGAGTCTAACAGAGAAAAAAAAATTCAGGAACACCTAAAAAAAGGAAATCAAATTGTCATAATTTATAAAAATCACGAAAACTTGATCATGATCTGTTTTTTTACGGTAGCTAAGGCATGCTCTCAGGACACTTCTAACAGATTTTAAAGAATTTGCAAATTTAGTAGCTCAACTAAATCAGTGAACTTGCTTTTAGCATGGCAGTAGCACTGGATTGATCACTATTTGAATTTTTTCCGGTAGTGTAGGCATGCTGTCGAGACCCTTCTCAACAACTTTCAAGAATTTTTCAAATTTAGTAGCTTAATTAAATCAGCAAAGTTGTTTTAAATGTATTAGTAGCATCGCCATAATCTATACCCCTTTATAATGCACCTAAGCAATTTTTCCTACGTTCACCCTAAATAATGCACCTCATTAGAGATGGCTCAATGTTCGTGCATCCAGCAAAACGTCCCCAGAAACTTGCATTCATCAAAATGAACGTCTCAGATCTTTCCTCAGTTTTACTCACCCACATCCGATGACCATTATTTAGTGTGTCTAATCATCCCTGTGGTCCACAACAGACCTCCCCCACCTACATATTTGGAAGGAGAGCGAATCAAACAAAGAAATAAATAAGGAGGATCCACATGCAAGGAAACCAGACTTGAATTTTTTACTGGCCAAAATTGTACGTACTACATATTTGGAAGGAGGGTGAATCAAATAAGGAAATAAACAGGGAGGATCCACATGCAAGGAAATAAGACTTGAATTTTTTATTGTCCTGGCATTGTGATCGTATTTTTTTCGAATATGACCCTTCTCGAGACTTTTTTACGGATCTAACCCCATAGAGTCTAATTTCAGGTATACGGAGGCGTTGAATTTTTGTTTTATTTTTATCTAAGGAACCAACGATGCAGTGAGTCTTTGCTTAATTTTTTCAATTTTTTCTCATGGAACCAGTGCCGACGAGCACTTTATTTAATTTTATCTTTTTTCCTTGTGGATCCAGCGGTCGGCGAGCGTAGTTTATTTTTCCATATTTTTCTGAAATCATCCCTGTGGCCCACAACAGACCTTCCCTCACCTCTAGCATCAACAAGGAAAAGGAAACAAACGTCTTGGAATCAAGGAAAAGGAAACAAACGTCCTATAAAAGGAAAGGACCATACATTAAGTGCTGGGAAAAGGAAACCGGGAGATAGGATAGCGCGACCAGGAGAACGCAGGTCTGCAATGGCTCCACGGTCGCCATCGGTGGCTTTGCCGACGTGGCGAGGTTGCTGGTCAGCGACCTCGCGGCCGCCGTGCCTCGGCAAATTTATAATTTAATTTTTTTTGAAAATAATTTTATTAAGTACAAAATAATCGAAAGTTTTTTTGAGAATTTTTCTAGAAGTTTTTAACCTAATATGCTATCTTTTCAAAAATCCTTCTATATTTAAAAAATGAAGGCAACTCACATGTAGCTTCTTCTAGTGCAGCCAGCACTGAAGAAACTTCTTCTCTTCCTCCTCCATTAAAGCAAGAAAGAAGCTCCAAAGCTCCATCAATCCCGCACCGAATCTCCTCTTTCCATCTATGGTGTTAATTTCCCAAATTTCGTGCTCTATTGCCAAAATTTTCTCCCAATCTAATTTGATCTCAAATTATGGTTTCCATAAATATGCTTGTTTCGGGGCTATAAAAGCCGACGAGCTCTCCTCCACCCCATCGCATTGCGTAAATCCCTAAGTGCTCCCTCTTGTAAAGATCGCCGGATTTTGGAGGTAACCCAAGCCATCATCATCATCTTTCTGGCGAAATTCACCGCAACCGTGACTCCTCCCATGAGCGCCGGTCTTGGCGATCTCGCCGCACAAATCTTGAGCCCACTGCGATCGGCGGCCACCCCGGCCTTCCTCCCCTTGCGCTGGCCAAGCCCGAGAGCACTGTTGTGCTCTCTGTGGAAGCTGCAAAAAAATAATCTAAAATCAGAAAATTCTTTTTTCTTTCTATTTCTTGATTTAAAATCTTTTGGGAGCCCGTTTTCGCCTATTTGACCTCCATTTAGTTCCGTTTTTCTTTCTAAATTCATTTAAAATTCTAAATTTCTCTTTTATTATTAAGTGTTGTATTCATACTTATCTTCTCGTTTAATTGATAAGCGGGTGTACTGCCGTCGTAGCGTTAGCACATGCACTATACTAGTTTCTAAAAATCACACAAGTTTGATAATGATCCGAATTTTTTTTATGGTAGGCTAGGCATGCTTTGAGGATCATTTTTAAAAAGTTTTAAAAATTTATAGCATGATTTAATAGCCCAACAAAATAAGCGAAGTTTATCATCCTCTCTGTTGTTTGCAAAAAAAAGGGGGGGAAGGCTGCTACAGGGCAGTAGCTAAGTGTTCTGTGACTCCCCGGATTCGCTGCCAAGACCTACCGGTAGCAAACAAATGCTCTAAACCAACTGGGCTAACCAGCGAATGTGAAATGAGATGGACAACAAATATATGAGAATCCAGGGTTTTACTGTAGAATCCACAATAAAAAAAATGGGCGTGACTTGACGGTGGGGTGCGCCGTACCTTCCCAACAATATAGAGTTTTATATGATATGATATAGATTGCAGAGGCATTTGTAGGACATGTGGGCAAGGGAGATAGCATCTTATTTTGGAAGGATCTCTGGAGTGGGAATATCTTTTGCAACAGGTATCCTAGACTATTTTCTTTTACAAAAAACCAAGATGATTCAGTGACAGTTTTTTAAGAATTGATGATCCTCACGAACAATTTTGTTCTTTTCTTTTGCAAAAAAACAAGATGACCCCAATTTGAATATCTAAAAACAATTATTTAAGGAGGGTATCACCTTGCATTTGCAGAGTGAAGAAAGCATGGGCTCTTCAGTCTTTGATTGGCTAGAATCCCAGTAATTGATCTGGGTCCTTTTTAAGGGACCTCTTTGTGCATTATGTAACTTTATTATAAATTAATACATAGTACAGTAGGAACCTCTTCTGTTGTTTACCGTAAAAACATGAAAGTGCAATTACTACTACAGCTAATATAATCCTTGTTATAAATTCACTTTAACCTCCAAAACCCAAATCATTGGGCTCCATCTACTTATCTTTAGGTTAGCTTGCGTAGATTAGTGTCGCGATCACCATGAGATGGAACCGGTCTTGACACACTATCCTACATCCCAATGTGCCCACTTTGTGAGCGACACTTTTGTAACCATCAGTCATAATTGTTACTCCCTCTGGTTACAAATAGTTATTATTTTACTCTGGTTACAAATAGTTATTATTTTAGGCATCGATACGACCTTCAAAACATAACTTTGACCACTAATTTCTATTGTAATATATTTAAAAAGCCCAATAAAATTATAATATTATGAAATTACTTTTCGAGACAAATCTACGATTTTCATATATCCAATTTAAATATTTACCGGAGAGTACTCCATTAGATCGGCATGGTCATTGTTAGCATGCATTGCAAAAAAAAAAACATTGCCATAAAACCTGACAATCTAAGTAGAACAGATTTTGATGATGTAAAGTTACAGTACGATGTTGTTGGTGGTTTGGGGAGGGAGTACAGAAGTTCAGAAATTACGACGATAAACATATACGAGAGAGATATATAGGAAACACCGATTGGAATTTCTTCCCTTACAACTATTCAAATTAACTCTATACCTAAGACAAAATTCATGCAGTCAAAATTTTCTGCGAGCACAGAGAGAACTTAACTTATAGGACTTACATAACATAAACAAAAAAAGAAACAAGCCTTTTCAAGGTTCATCTCGAGCTAGCGCATTATGTGGTCCCTCAAGAAAAATGTATACCAGCTTTGTTGAAGAGTGACAGCAAGTACAAGAAATCAACTTGGCTCAGCTTGGAAGCTCTCTTCTCTGCAAAATCACCCTGCTGCAATATCCCCATAATCTTTTCTTTAAAACTTGCACGGCCATCTCCTACCATGTCTACATCATCCATTTCCATTTCATCGTCTTCTCTCTCGTCACTAGTTTCCATGCCCAGGTCTTCAACCATATTAGCTAGCAATGCAACATCATCTGGTGACATCTTTTCCTCGCCCATTTCTGAATCTTGAGCGAGTTGGAGCGACTGCATCGTCTTGAAGTTCTTCTCTAGCAATTCAAGAACACGCTTCTGCTTGAAGATGGAACCCAAGGTCTTGTTCTTTCGATTGAAACCAAGCCTCACAAGTCCATCCCACTCCTTGAAGCTAACAGGAGGGAGGGGCTTCCTGGGCTCAATACGCACAACTGATGAATCAACCTTGGGTGGAGGCCTGAAGTTGTTCCGTCCAACCTTCAGGAGATGTGACACACGTGATAAGAGTTGCACGTTCACTGAGAGACGACAGTAGAGACTGTCTCCAGGTTGTGCTACAAGTCTCATGGCAAATTCACGTTGAAACATGATCACAGCACACCTAAAGATCGGACGGTGTGACAGAAGCTTGAATGTAAGGGGGGATGAAATCTGGTATGGAATGTTTGCCACACAGATATCAAAGTACGGGAGATCACATTTAAGTACATCTCCTTGGATAACCTGCATTGTGATTCACAAGAATACTCGTTTTATTAACAAAATGTTGATTCACATTAAAATTGCAGACACAGAGGAAAACAAAAGGATACAAGAAATAGTGTGGATTGGATATAAGCCTGTTTTTTTTCAGCTCCCCTCCCGATCCATGTTGGTGCTAACAAATATTTAGTCATCACTACGATCCAACTCTGCAGTTTAATTTTACCCTCTAGGCCTTGTTTGGATAAGTGGTAATTTCTTGAAAGGTTTTGGGATTTAGTTCAAATTTGAACTAGATCCTAAAACATTCCAATGAAACACCCCTAATCCAAACCCCCAATCTTCATTATATCAAGACAATTTTAGTAAACACACACCAATACATCCATATATTTTATACAGGCATGCAGTATTTCGCTACAATCACCCATAACATTTTAGTGATGTTATGTCATTTTAGCGAAGAAGCAAAATTCATCCTAGTTACAGTAATTCACCCTTATACGTCTACCGCTAATACTTTGGACTCACAGGAACAAACATTATGTAGCATTTGACAATTCAGCACCTAAAAAAACAAACCTATCCTGCTGAAACAAACACCATATAGCATTTACCAATTCAGCACCTAATATCTAACCTGTTAACCAACACAACTACCAAAAACTGCAAAGCACAATGGCAGGGAGAAGAAAACTTTGTTCTGTAGAAGCAACTCCACCACACAACCATGAACATAACATCACACCAACCCGAATTCCCCTACTGCCCCCATAACCAACGTTTTCCACTTTGCAGAACAAAGGAACTAACTACAGTACAACCAACTTAAAATTATATCCATCGCAGAAAAAAAAATCAAACGCCAAATACCCCAAACCAGAACCACTCCAGCACCGTAAACAATTTTTAGACACCTCTAAGCAGCCATCGTAGAGCAGACACTGGAGAAACTAATACAACAGCAGAAAGTAGCACTGAATCCTTTTGGAAAATTCAATCTTTCCACCATTCACACAAAAAATAGGAGCCAAGAAGGGCAGCGCTTGTACCTTGAGGCGAGAGGAGAGGGGGTGCCCCTGGAAACGGCGGTTGAGCTCGAGCACCATGCGTGGGTCGAGCTCGACTGCGACGACGGCCTTGACGCCGGCCTCGAGCAGGCGCTTGGTGAGGTTCCCCGTGCCGGGCCCGATCTCGAGGACGGTGTCGGTGGGCTTGAGGCCGGCCTTGGCGACGATGGAGTCCACCAGCGACGGGTTCCGCAGGATGTGCTGCCCCTTCGACTTCTCGAACGGGATCCCGCCCTGCAGCCGTGCGCCGCCGCCGCCGCCGCCTCCCGCGCCTCCACCGTGCCGCTTCTTCTTGATCTTTCCGCCAGCCATGGTGGTGCGCTCGGGTTCCCGCCGCCGCAAGAGGAGAAGGACGTGTTGGTTTGGTGGAGAGGCGGCGCTGGGGTTGGCGCGCGTGGGGAGCGGACCAGGTTAGGGTTTTAGGGTACAAATATAAAGGAACGGATTTTTTTTTTCTTTATGGGTCGGGCCAGCACCGAAGCAGCAGGAAGACAGGCCCATGGAATTAAAACCGGACCGGTTCAATGTATAGGTGATTTGCTATTTACCCTGGAAAAAGAAGTTGTCTGTTCTTCAAGTCACTCCTCTTAACCCATGAGGAAGATCTAATCGCTTCACTCTCTTCCTCCGTATAACCCTTCTCTTACCTCTATGGACCAAGACATGCCCCTGAGAAAAACAACGCTCTATGTTTTTCATGGTACCAAAGACATGCTTCCCAAATGTAGAAGCTGGCAAGCCTTTAGTGAATAAATCCGCAGGATTTTTACTAATCCAAACACCATATTTCTGTGTCCCCTTTCACCTTTGTTCATGGGATACAAATACTTGGTAGATATGAGCATATATGTGAGTTTTGACGTAGCTATTTTTCATTTCTGCGATGCAAGCAGCAAATCCTCATATAGGTAGGATAGTGGGTGTTTTGTCCACTTAGGGGGTGTTTAGGACAGTTCCAGCTCCACCAAAATCCGTGGAGTTGGTGGAGCAGAGTATTTTTAGCTCCAGAAATTTATAGAGCTGGAGCTGTGAGTACATTAAGAGTGTCATCTAACTTGCATTCGGCATTATCAAGAACTAAAAGGTACATATGGGTGACACATTGCAAAGAGGTATACCCTTGATAAGTTTATGAAATTCTTGATCATGAAAGTGCATCTTACTTATACAACCTTGATTCATGATCTTGTATACATCTTGTGATCATATAAGCAATTCCTTCTTGTGTAATCTTCTTTATATGATCTTGATTGTTAGAATTTGATTTGATCATGAGCATGTGCTTAAATTATATAAATTTGCTATATGATCTTGATGTTTAAAGAATATGTGAAATCATATTCGTGTGTCATGTTTAAGCATCACTTATATCCTAAGAATCATGACTTCTTTAATTTGGTATAACTAGAAAAATCTATTACCTAAATCTTGAAATAATTGGTATCATATCTTGCATAGATTTAGGGGGAGCTTAATATGATTGTACTATTACTAGCTCCTTATCTTTATTTTATTTTCTCCCTAATCTTTTTATTGAGTGTGCAATCAAGGGGGAGAACATATTTTATTGAATAAACAATAAGAATCTTTTAAACACCTTTTGGGATTAATGACAAAGGGGAGAATTTATGGATTTATCAATTGTCCCTAATCGATTGACAAAAGGGATGATTTGTAAGTATGATCTCTTATTGTATCTTTATGCTTGTTTTAATGCTAAAATATCTTAATATTGTTATTTGGTGCAATTGATAATAGGTTTGTCATAAATCACCAAAAAGGGGGAGATTGAAAGTGCATCTAGGCACTTATGTTATTTTGGTGATTAATGACAAACACTCATAATGACAATCTATACAATTAAGTAAATGCTTAACTTAGTGCTTAGCAAATGACAAACCTCTAATATGATTATATTGCTATGAGACTAACATGTTATTGCCTAGTTGAGTATCAGTCTCATCTTTTAGAGGAAAATCAAATAGGAAGGTTAAGCAAAGATAAGGTATGCAATTTTGGTATCTATTCTATATTTGTTATTGCATTCCTTTCGTGCAAATGCATAGTGAACTCCAAGTAGCATGTTGATTTTATATATGCACATTGGTTCATGTCATATTTATTTGTGCATATATATTCATTTGAGTTCATTATGGTATGCATGTATTAACTAGAGTTAAACTTCATATTGCTATAGATTGACATGGTGCATGCATGTTTTATTTGTATATCTTCTCATGCAATTCTCTTAGTGAAGTTTATCTAGTGTTGGATCACATATTTACTCTTACTCCAAATATTATTTGCACATATACAATTCGTGTATATTCTATCATGTGCTTCATTTAAGTAAAGTCTGTGATCCTTGCCATGATTTAATTGATTCATCATATTGGCAATTATCTCTCTAGTGCATATAGATCAATTACATATTCATCATGATGTACTTAGTAGAGAACATTTCTTATGTCAAGTGTTTCTAGTTATGTTGTGCTTCTTTTTATGAAACACTTGTTGTATTCAATCGCTCACAAATATCAACTTGTTCATATCTATTGAGCTTTTGGGACTAATGTCTTTCATGAGTAGTTTGGAAAGAATTAGGTCCGTCAGGTATGATGACCAAGGTATCTTGGAGGATGATCATTAAGTGAGGTCAACAAGGCGGCAGTGTCACCAAGAGTTGAGGACTAAGTCAAGAGCGACTTGGCGTGGAGATCGTCGAGAGGATGATCAAGTCAAGGTTGATAGGACGAGAGTCTCATGAGGTGAATCGAGTCGAGTTGGACAAGGCGAAGATGTCATCAATTATATGGTGAAGGTCTTCATGCATCGACATCAAGAAAGAAGACGGCAAGTGACTAGTTCTAGACTTATATTATCTTTGATTTAATTTGAGTCTAAGGATTGCCGTACTATTAAGAGGGATGCGATGTCGAATGACTTTTAGATGTGTCAAGTGCTCAAGTGATCCATCCTTGTTAATCTTAGAAAGAGAGTGGTGTTGGTAGTCTTGGGAAAGTGAGGGTTGTAGGTCTCTCTTGGTTTCTTTGTGAAATCTGTGGTTATCCTTTTAGTTTTGGGTAGTGAGACCTTGTTATTTGTGTAGCCCTCATTCTTAGCTTTGGAAGAGTCCAAAATCTCGAAATCGGTCCGGAGTCAAAAGTTATGCTCGTTTTAGTCGAGTGCTCAGTCTTGATTCGGACTATCCGGAGTTAGTCCGGACTATCCGGATAATCCGGAGTATCCGGACATTTATCCGGACTCTCGGGTTGGGTCTCTCTGTTAGCCTTTCTCAGTCAATCCGAGTATCCGGATTGAAATCCGAGTTTCCGGGTTGTGTCTGGTGTCTCCAACGGCTAGTTTTTGGGACCTCTATTTAAAGCCCTCCTCTTCCCTCTTCAAAGAGGCTGTGTTCCCACTTATTAGAGGTGCTATACCCTTGTTCTTGAGCCCCAAAACACCTCTTTACCCTTAGATCTAAGTGATCCCCTTGTGAGAAGGGTTGGGGAGAGTTTGAGGTGAGGTGCTAGGTTGAGTGAGATTTGAGTTGATTGAGCACTTGATTTCATCTCCAAGCTTGTTCTTCGTGAGCATTTGTTACTCTTGGAGGTTGAGGACTCCTAGGCGGCTAGGAGGTCGCCTCGAGCCACCGGAGCTTTGTGTGGTTGGCCGTGGGAAGTTTGTGAAGGCAGTTCCGCCTCCGTAAGGGAAGGAATCAAAGGAGTGAAGACCGGCGAGTGCATTTGTGCAACACCGGGAGGAAGAGGGTTGAAAGAGACCCCGGCTCAAGTGTGACCGAGCCGCCTCAACGGAGACGTAGGATCCCCTCAAGGATCCGAACTTCGGGTGAAAAATCATCGTCTCCAAGTTTGCTTCTTACTCTTGTTTTAGTATTTGATTTTGAATCTTGAAATTGCCCGATCTACTCTATTGTTGTGTTTGGCTCTAGATCTACATCATCCCCATGTACCTGATGGTATTTAGATCTTTTGTATTCAAGTAGATTGTTGAAAAATTGCAAAGATTTAAAATCTCTATTCGAAGTCTCCAATCCGGAGTATCCGGACTCCATAACCCGGACAGTCCGGACTATCCGGAGTATCCGGATTGAATACCCCGGACACTCCGGGTTAGGACCCTCGGGATCGGACTATCCGGAGTATCCGGATTGAATAACCCGGACACTCCGGATTGTTCGGGACACTCGGGAGATTTTATTTAGCTGCAATATTTTTATTCCGCTGCATTTAGCTATAAAGTTTTTAATTCGCCTATTCACCCCCCCTCTAGGCGACATCCCCTGTCCTTTCAATTGGTATCAGAGCCTGGTCTCTCTTTTTATTAGACAACCGTTTAGAGAGTAAAGGATGTCGACTAGAGGATTAGTGCACTCACATAATCCACTTGTGCTAGATGGCACAAATTATGCTTCATGGAAATTAATTATGACTTCTCATTTTAAATCCATGAGCCCCCAAATATGGTGGATCGTAGATGTCGGCTTTTCCTCTCCATTGAATGAAGTTGCTCCAATGAAGGAGAGAGAAATGCCTACATCTCGACAGCTCAAGCTACTAATGTTTTATTTTGTGTTGTGAGCGATGAAATCTTTGATAGAATATGCAATCTCAAGAGCGCTCATGAAATGTGGATAAAGCTTCAAGAACTATTTGAATCATCCACTTCTATTGAGGATTGCATTAAGGAAGAGATGTCGGGAGATGAAACATCAAGCTCCACCTCAAGCTCAAGTGATGAAGAACCGACATCTCCATCAACCTCAACCTCCGCCTCAAGTGACGATGAAGATGCTCTTCCATCACAAATCCGTAGCTTCATGGCGAAAGGTAAGAATGAGGTAAGTGGCGATGATGACGATGATGAGCTCACTTATAATGAACTTATGAATTTGCTTGAGGAGCTCAATAAATGTCTTGGAAAGGAGAAAAAGAAATATAAAATTTTGAAGCTTGAACATGAATCACTTCGAAATGATTATAATATGCTTCAAGAAAATCATGAATCCCTCCTTCTCAAAGAAATTCATAAGCCTAAGGTGGATATAGGAATCTCATGTGATCTAACTGATGAAATGTCTTGCTTAAATGTTAATCCTAACGTTTCATCAAAATTTAACATATCCACCTCTTGCAATGATTTACCTTGTTGCTCAAATTCAAATGTTTCCACTTCCTCTATGCATGTTGAGACTAATCTTGTAGAGGAAAACAATGAGCTCAAGGCCAAAGTCATTAGATTAGAAAATGACTTGAGCAAGTGCATCAAGGGAAAAGCCGTTCTCGACGAGATCTTGAGCAAGCCAAGGCGCCTCAAGATAGCGAGGACTCGGCTACATCTCCAAGAGGAGACTAGCAAGACAAGGCACAACAAAAGACTTTCGAAGACCATCAAGTGCTTTGCTTGCAACAAGAAGGGACACGTCGCCTCCGTGTGCCCTAATAAAGTGGAGATCAAGCCACAACCATCAACAATGAGGCGAACCGACAAAAAGCAAGTCAAGAAGAAGAAGAGACGCTCAAAGCATACTTGCTACAATTGTCGGAAAAAGGGACACATCGGTAAGGATTGTCCCAAAGGTATTACTCCTAAGCCTATTATTGTCAATGATCATTATTTGCTTAGGAAAGACAAAAATGGCAATGTGTTTGCCACGTTTGTCGATTCTCCTAAGTATTTGCAAAATTATGATATTCAATTGCTTAGGAGAAATGAATCTAGAAATGTGTTTGCTCAAAATGCTAGACTTTCTAAGACCAAGAAAAATCATGTTGATCATGTGCTTAGGAAAAATAACAATAGCAAACCATTTGCTAGATTTGCTAGATCTTCTAAGCCCTTGCATTGTAATGATTATTATGTGCTTAGAAAGGATCAAACTAGAAATGGATTTGCTAAAAATGCTAAAACTCCTAAGCCTCCTCAATTCAATTCCAATAATTTGCTTAGGAGTAATAACAATCGTAAATCCATTGCTAGTCATGTTAGTTCACCTAAGACTATTAATGTTAGGGCCATTTGGGTTCCTAAATCTATTGTGACTAACATTTTTGGACCCAACAAAAATTGGGTACCAACGAGTGCCAGAAGTTTATTAGGTGCTTGGAGATGCATTGGAAAGCTTTGGCTCAATCAAGAGGATGATTTCATCATATGAAAAAAGAAGCCAAGCTTGAAGACATTCATTTCAATCATAAACCAATGTCATCTCGGGTAACAAGTATCTAATTTGATTACTATTTAGCTTATAGCCTTGTGTAGGTTATATTGCATTATTCATGAAAATCAATTTAGATTGCTTGTTATATGCTTGCTCATGCTTATTAGTTGTTTTGATTGCAATCTTGAGTAAGTTTGGGATAGTGGCACATTAAGGGGGAGTGCTAAATCATAACCATGTATATTACATCCCTACATGTGCCCATATTTATATAAGTGCAAATATATATTTTCAAAATCAAGCCATTTAGCCAAAAGTCAAAATTTTGTATACCATTAGTATTCTTGTGAAAAACTAATTGCAAAATGTATACAAATATATTTGAAACGTCTTTCAAAGGTTTTGGCTTCACAAAATCTATTTTGAAAAGAAAATGAGTTTCATGATCAAAATATAGATAGTAGTATCTTGTTTTGGATTTAAACTTATAATTTTCATAAAATTAAATGTAAAATGAATTTGAAAGTAATTCCAAAACAAAAATCCTAGAGTTGGTCATTCTTAACAATTCTTGTGTTCAAAAGACTTTCAAAAGACCAACCTAGCGTAAGTTATTCGATTTTGAAACTCGTCGAAAAACTATATTTGACCCATAATAGTTATATTATTGCACTTAGTGAGTTTCTCCGTTTGGACCGGATCTTGTGTAGTATCTTGGTTCAAAATGGTATCTTAGACTCATACACAAAATTCAAATCTCTATATCTCATCTTATTCTTCATTTGAATCTTGTGTTGAAATATTTGACTTTGTTTTACAAATAGCTATTTCAAAAGGACCTTTTTGGTCAAAAGTCAAATCTTATGTTTAAAAGGCCCAAAATTGTGAAAAGCTTTGTAAAAGTATTCTAATATGTATTTCAAATGTTTTACAAGCTTTCAAAATGAAAATTCTATATTGAAATCAAAATTGGCTAAAATTTTTGGTTTAAACTAAAATAGCTTATTTAAGCATATTGCTCAAATCTTAGCATTCAAGTTGGATTTCATTATAAATGTTGGCTAGAAACCATCTTGATAATCAATTCTAAGCCTTGGAAATTGAAATTGCATGAAATCCAAATTGAGTTGTATTTTGAGGCTTTTTATAAAAAAAAACTATTTCCTATTTAATTTGCTTCAAAAAGGGTTAAAAGCAAAATATTTGTTTGAAATGCAAAATCTTATGAAAATAGTCTTCTAAAATGTTTTCAAATGCATTTCAAATGTTTTCAAGTATCTAACCCTTGGCTAGAAGCTAAAAGTCAAACTTTGGCTTAAAAAGATCTTTGTGATCTTGCTTTTGCATTTAACTTCAAATTTTTCTAAAGCAAAATCTATTTGGAGTTTGAAAAAGTGTTCAATACAAAACTCATAGGGTTGGTCATTTTAAGCATTTCTTTAGTTCAAAGTTTTTCCAAACGACCAACCGTTCAAAAGTTATAGCCATTTGAATTTGGCCAAAATCATCCAATTGACCCAAAATGACCCGTTGTTGCATTTTGTGGATTTCGCTATTTGAATTGGATTTATTTGCATATCTTGGATTGAAACAGTATTTCTTACTCATACAAAGCTATGAAAGTTCAAATCTCCATAAATTTCAATCCGGAATGCATTTTGAACATTTGGCGAAAATTCAATTTCTTTTCAAACCCTCAAAGCAAAATTTGGCATATCTTTTGATTGGAGACTCCTTTTTGGAAAATTCTTTTTGGAAAAGTTTCTTGGGAGTCTAAATAATGTTTATGCCTAATTTCAAATAATTTTAACTTAATTTGAAATAGTTATGCCTTTTTCTCTCTTTCGATCTTATTTGGCATACTCTTGCATTAAGTTGGATTTTACGATTTGAATGGATTTGATTATGCAAATAGGCTTATAAACATCTCTCTAAATCATATGAAGCCATATAAGTGCATATTACCATTCAAAACTCATTTGGTTCCATTTTGAGGATTTGGTGAAAATCTTAATGTTTTATGTGTTTCATATGCATATTTCATCATATTTCTCAAAATGAAATTTATTTATTGAAAATCTTTGTTAGAAAACCTTCTCTCACATATGGAGTTCATATATGAAAATTCTCAAATTTATTTGAACTCATTTGCAAGATTGTTGACTTTATTTGACTTAGTGTCAAAACTAAACCTCAATGCCCATTTTGATCTAATTTTTATTGGAGGTGATATTTGAGAAATTCTTTTGGAGAAGTCTCTTGGATGTTCATGGATCATTTCTGCAAAATCTTATGGCTATTGGACTTCATTTGATCAAGATTTGATCCAAATTCAAAATGTTGATTTAGGGATGAAATGAACAACCCGAGTATCCGGGTAATATATCCGAGTATCCGGATTATTGGACACTCGGATCAAAAACACCGAGTATCCGGTTGTACCGCCGCCCAAATTCTGAAATTGCTATCTATACTTTCTTGCAATATCTTGTTCATCCTATTTTTGGGGTTTCTCCTTTGCTCAAATCAATATTCGTCTTCATAGCTCTCGAAGAGGATTTAGTCGGATCATTCGCGTTGATGATTTTTGTATTTGAGCAATAGTTTAAAAGTTATAATCGACTTTGTGCTGCTATTTGAATCTTTTTGAGATTTTAAGAGTTTTAAATTGGCATCTTGGCAAGCCTTTCAAGATGAAAACTAAGTGAACTTATTCATTGCTCCAAGCTTCAAAGTGGAGCATATCTATTTAAGTTTTCATTCCAATGAAAGTGCATCTTTTGGCTAAGTTATTCTGGAAATTGGATTTAATTGTAACTTAGCCTCAAAATGTTTTCTCTCTTGCATAACTTCGAGTTTATTATGGAAAGGAGAAAATTTCCCTTGTAAGCTCAAGAGTGAGTTTGAATGTGTTTTACTCATTGTCTCTCTTACAAGTGGGTGTCAAGATTAAATTTGAATGTGTTTCAAATACTTTCATTATAAAGTGGTGTAATAAAATCTTCAATTGATATCTTCAAATTGTTTTAAATTGCATGCAAAGAGTACTGTCTTGTATATCATATATATCATGCATGTTGTACTTAGACATTATGAAACTAACTTGGGTCAAATTAAAAGATATTTGTTCCCGGAAATCGTGTGCTTGTCTATTGATGTTCAAGGTATTGGAAAAGGGGTCATCTTCGACGGTGGGATGAAGGAAATGGAGAGGAGCTCCATAGTACGAGGATCTAAGACGGGCGCGGTGATCATGACCAATTCGAACATGCGGTGGACAAGAATCGACAAAGGGCGTGTTTCTTTCTCGACCATATTCAATAATGTCTGTGCACACCATTATGCTAAATTGTGGTATTCTAAATGGTGTTGTATTTTCAATTGGTATGATTAATTGGTATCTTTCAAGAGGTATCCTCTAATCCTAAATTGTTTTGAAGTGTCATCTAACTTGCATTCGGCATTATCAAGAACTAAAAGGTACATATGGGTGACACATTGCAAAGAGGTATACCCTTGATAAGTTTATGAAATTCTTGATCATGAAAGTGCATCTTACTTATACAACCTTGATTCATGATCTTGTATACATCTTGTGATCATATAAGCAATTCCTTCTTGTGTAATCTTCTTTATATGATCTTGATTGTTAGAATTTGATTTGATCATGAGCATGTGCTTAAATTATATAAATTTGCTATATGATCTTGATGTTTAAAGAATATGTGAAATCATATTCGTGTGTCATGTTTAAGCATCACTTATATCCTAAGAATCATGACTTCTTTAATTTGGTATAACTAGAAAAATCTATTACCTAAATCTTGGAAATAATTGGTATCATATCTTGCATAGATTTAGGGGGAGCTTAATATGATTGTACTATTACTAGCTCCTTATCTTTATTTTATTTTCTCCCTAATCTTTTTATTGAGTGTGCAATCAAGGGGGAGAACATATTTTATTGAATAAACAATAAGAATCTTTTAAACACCTTTTTGGGATTAATGACAAAAGGGGGAGAATTTATGGATTTATCAATTGTCCCCTAATCGATTGACAAAAAGGGATGATTTGTAAGTATGATCTCTTATTGTATCTTTATGCTTGTTTTAATGCTAAAATATCTTAATATTGTCATTTGGTGCAATTGATAATAGGTTTGTCATAAATCACCAAAAAGGGGGAGATTGAAAGTGCATCTAGGCACTTATGTTATTTTGGTGATTAATGACAAACACTCATAATGACAATCTATACAATTAAGTAAATGCTTAACTTAGTGCTTAGCAAATGACAAACCTCTAATATGATTATATTGCTATGAGACTAACATGTTATTGCCTAGTTGAGTATCAGTCTCATCTTTTAGAGGAAAATCAAATAGGAAGGTTAAGCAAAGATAAGGTATGCAATTTTGGTATCTATTCTATATTTGTTATTGCATTCCTTTCGTGCAAATGCATAGTGAACTCCAAGTAGCATGTTGATTTTATATATGCACATTGGTTCATGTCATATTTATTTGTGCATATATATTCATTTGAGTTCATTATGGTATGCATGTATTAACTAGAGTTAAACTTCATATTGCTATAGATTGACATGGTGCATGCATGTTTTATTTGTATATCTTCTCATGCAATTCTCTTAGTGAAGTTTATCTAGTGTTGGATCACATATTTACTCTTACTCCAAATATTATTTGCACATATACAATTCGTGTATATTCTATCATGTGCTTCATTTAAGTAAAGTCTGTGATCCTTGCCATGATTTAATTGATTCATCATATTGGCAATTATCTCTAGTGCATATAGATCAATTACATATTCATCATGATGTACTTAGTAGAGAACATTTCTTATGTCAAGTGTTTCTAGTTATGTTGTGCTTCTTTTTATGAAACACTTGTTGTATTCAACTGCTCACAAATATCAACTTGTTCATATCTATTGAGCTTTTGGGACTAATGTCTTTCATGAGTAGTTTGGAAAGAATTAGGTCCCGTCGTGTATGATGACCAAGGTATCTTGGAGGATGATCATTAAGCCGAGGTCAACAAGACGGCGGTGTCACCAAGAGTTGAGGACTAAGTCAAGAGCGACTTGGCGTGGAGATCGTCGAGAGGATGATCAAGTCAAGGTTGATAGGACGAGAGTCTCATGAGGTGAATCGAGTCGAGTTGGACAAGGCGAAGATGTCATCAATTATATGGTGAAGGTCTTCATGCATCGACATCAAGAAAGAAGACGGCAAGTGACTAGTTCTAGACTTATATTATCTTTGATTTAATTTGAGTCTAAGGATTGCCGTACTATTAAGAGGGATGCGATGTCGAATGACTTTTAGATGTGTCAAGTGCTCAAGTGATCCATCCTTGTTAATCTTAGAAAGAGAGTGGTGTTGGTAGTGCTTAAAGTGAGGGTTGTAGGTCTCTCTTGGTTTCTTTATGAAATCTGTGGTTATCCTTTTAGTTTTGGGTAGTGAGACCTTATTATTTGTGTAGCCCTCGTTCTTAGCTTTGGAAGAGTCCAAAATCTCTGAAATCGAGTCCGAGTCAAAAGTTATGCTCGTTTTAAGTCAGCTGCTCGATCTTGATTCGGACTATCCGGAGTTAGTCCGGACTATCCGGATAATCCGGAGTATCCGGACATTTATCCGGACTCTCGGGTTGGGTCTCTCATTAGCCTTTCTCGATCAATCCGAGTATCCGGATTGAAATCCGGAGTCTCCGGGTTGTGTGCTGTTGTCTCCAACGGCTAGTTTTTTGGGACCTCTATTTAAAGCCCTCCTCTTCTCCTCTTCAAAGAGGCTGTGTTCCCACTTATTAGAGGTGTTATACCCTTGTTCTTGAGCCCCCAAAACACCTCTTTACCCTTAGATCTAAGTGATCCCCTTGTGAGAAGGGTTGGGGAGAGTTTAAGGAGTGAGGTGCTAGGTTGAGTGAGATTTGAGTTGATTGAGCACTTGATTTCATCTCCAAGCTTGTTCTTCGTGAGCATTTGTTACTCTTGGAGGTTGAGGACTCCTAGACGGCTAGGAGGTCGCCTACGAGCCACCGGAGCTTTGTGTGGTTGGCCGTGGGAAGTTTGTGAAGGCAGGTCCGCCTCCGTAAGGGAAGGAATCAAAGGAGTGAAGACCGGCGAGTGCATTTGTGCAACACCGGAGGAAGAGGGTTGAAAGAGACCCGGCTCAAGTGTGACCGAGCCGCCTCAACGGAGACGTAGGATCCTCAAGGATCCGAACCGGGTGAAAAATCATCGTCTCCAAGTTTGCTTCTTACTCTTGTTTTAGTATTTGATTTTGAATCTTGAAATTGCCCGATCTACTCTATTGTTGTGTTTGGCTCTAGATCTACATCATCCCCATGTACCTGATGGTATTTAGATCTTTTGTATTCAAGTAGATTGTTGAAAAATTGCAAAGATTTAAAATCTCTATTCGAAGTCTCCAATCCAGAGTATCCGGACTCCATAACCCGGACAGTCCGGACTATCCGGAGTATCCGGATTGAATACCCCGGACACTCCGGGTTAGGACCCTCGGGATCGGACTATCCGGAGTATCCGGATTGAATAACCCGGACACTCCGGATTGTTCGGGACACTCGGGAGATTTTATTTAGCTGCAATATTTTTATTCCGCTGCATTTAGCTATAAAGTTTTTAATTCGCCTATTCACCCCCCTCTAGGCGACATCCCCTGTCCTTTCAGGTGCACTATTCGGATGGCGTGAAAGCTATGATGTGGTTTCCTCCATGTGCCAGCGACACGAACGTGTCGCCATCGCACTACCAGGAGGCAGGGGCGAATCTACCTAACACCTTAAAACTTTGAGAAACGCTACAAAATCACCTCTTCAATAGGTAAAATTTGTTTATTGAATTGGTTTTGATTTTTGGTGCTTTAGGATTCTTAAAACCTTAAAACTATTTGCATTATACTTTTAGCAAATTTTAAATATATATGTTAGATTTATGATGTTATGAAATCATTGCATAAAAGCTTTTCCAGTTTTGCCTCTACCACGAGGCCAACCTCGAAGCCATCGCCTCTTGATCCAGAAGCCGGGAGCCCGGGACCCACTATGCTGCCAGACAAGGCTACCCTCACCAGCCATCATCTCCGGATCCATATGCCGGGACTCACCGCGCCAGGAGGCCGTCCTCGCTAGCCGCCTCCAGGGATACCCTCATGAAGGCTGGGAGCGCATCCTCGAAGGTCACTACTGCCAGATCTAGCTGTGCGATGGTCAGGGAGCACTTTATCGGCAACGCAGAGAGGAGAGAAGACAGGGAGACACGAAGGGGAGGGGAGGGGAGGGGAGGGGAGGAGAGGGGAGGCAGCGCTATGCGGAGGACATGTTGCAATCATCATGCTAGTTGATAGGGAGAATGAGAGGATGTGGGGAAGAGGGAGGTTGGCTTTGGTTATTTTATTGTCATCTGGGCTCACTTCGGCTCTCTACATCGAAGTAGTGGTGAAATTAGAAAATTTTTGTTAGGGATGCATATTTTACACGTACAACCCTGTAAACACGTACAATGATTTTGTAAGATCATAAATTCAACACATATATTTAAAATTTACTAAAAGTACAATACAAATAGTTCAAACGCCTTAAAACTCTCAAACCACTAAAATTAGAATCAATTCAATCAACAAATTTGATTCGTTAAAGAGGTAATCCTATAGCACTTTTCAAATTTTTAGAGGTGCCAAGCATACCTAACACCCCTGCTAATACCGCCCCTGCATAGAAGGAAATTGTAACAACCACATCACTACTCCTTATTAGACAAAGAAACTAGGTCGTGCCATGCCGACATAGCACGGGCCTAATGAGAAGTAGGCCAGGGTCGTGTTGTATCGACACGACTCAGCTAGCCGCTGTGTTGTACCGGCATAGCACGCTTAGCTAGTGAGCCTAGGCACAACTAACGAGCATGTCGTGCTGTCGTAACATGCTAGCACCGGCCTCTTCAACCTGTGGTGGCTGGAGACCGGGATGGCAGTAGTGGTCACCATGGCCAACGTGGAGAGGCACGCTACCGTTGTCGTGGATGGCACTATCATCACCGCGGTGGACGTGCGCCATTGCCGTGGAGAGGACTGGCTCGCCACCATGGATCCCGTGACCTCCATGACACCATCGAGGATGCGAGTCACCAAAGAAGCCTTACGTCGCCACCTAATGACCTGGAGCATCGAGGAGGATGGCAGGTAGGCGATGCCAGGGAAGTGTACACACAAGTTAGTTATTCCACAATAGTAATTTGAAACGGTAATTATTGGGTGGCTATTAATTTTTTATGACATGGCTCTGGCTTGTCTTGAAGTCAAATAATATAGGGGGGAAACATTGGGCCAATCTGAGAAACCACTTATCTAATTACGGGCCGTCTAATTGCGCTATCGGAATACACGAAAATAATCACCAAATGAAAAACTCGTAGGGCTGGAATTGATTTGTTTTTGTTGAGAAACCCTAAAAGCCCACCGAAGGCCCATGTGGTCCCTAATGCCGAAACCCTAGAGAGCGCTATAAAAGGAGGAGGGGGGTCCCCCCCATGTACACAGAATTCATTAGCAATAAAGAATTTCCACTTTCGCTCTCCCTAAACACGTGTCTCTCTCTCTTTCTGTTCTCCACTTCAGATCTGTTCGGGAACCCCGGACTATTCGATAGCGAGGTTCCTCAACACGTTATCAACACGAAGCTCTACCGGAGATCAGATTGAAAAGAAATCGTGTAGCGCCCTAATGGAAGAGATATGCATTGTTGATAGTGGCACAACAAATACCATCTTAAGAGAGTCTAAGTATTTCCAGTCGATCACGAAGAACGCTGGAAAGATTACTACGATCGCAGGAAGCGACTCATATGTAATCGGCTCAGGAAGAGCCATTATTATATTGCCTATGGGTACAACTTTGGTAATTGAAGAAGCCCTTTTGTACCCGGAATCAACGCGCACTCTCTTAAGCTTTAAAGACATCCGCGCCAATGGTTTTCACGTAGAAACCAATGAAGAAAATGGCAAAGAATACTTGTGCATTGTGAAGCACGCGGTATGTGGAAAAATGGTATTAGAAAAATGTCCCTCATATGAATCTGGGTTGTACTACACGAATATTCATGCACCCGAAGTGTATACTTCCTTGAAGACTGTTTTTAGAAGCTCTGAGTTATTTTCTTTATGGCATGGTAGATTAGGTCATCCTGGTCTTAGAATGATGAGAAATATAGTGAACAACTCACAGGGTCATGGCATTAACGTTAAGAATTTCCCGAATCATGAAGATTTTGTGTGCCCTACATGTGCCACCGAGAAATTAATAACTAGACCCTCTGTCATGAAAGTGCAAAGTGAAATCCCTGCATTCCTGGAACGCATCCAGGGGGATATTTGCGGTCCGATTCAGCCCTGTCCGTAATGTTTCGATACTTTATGGTGCTCATCGATGCTTCCTCGAAATGGTCGCATGTATGCTTGTTATCAACAAGAAACCATGCTTTTGCAAAGCTGATCTCGCAGATCATAAGAATTAAGAATGCTTTCCCGATCATCGCGTGAAGTCCATTAGAATGGACAATGCCGAGAATTTACTTCAAAGGCATTTGATGATTATTGCACAAAGAACGAGGATAGCGATTGAGCACTCCATCGCACGCCCACGTCCACCAGAGCGGACTAGCGTAAGCACTAATAAAAGGATTAAGTTCATTGCGGACCGCTTTACGAGTTGTAACTTGCCCAACACTTGTTGGGGACACGCGATCTGCACGCAGCAGCTCTTATCAATTTCGCACCGTCGGCCTACAACATCCATTCTCCTATGCGGCTTGTGCACGGATCATCCCAAGATCTCCCATCTTAGAAAATTTGGGTGTATGGTATATGTACCTATACCACCCCTCGGGATCGCAATGGGCCCTCTCCGCAAGTCTGGGATATCGTTGATTATGAGAGTGCATCCATAATCGGTATTTGGAATCCATATTCGGAGACTTGCACACCCGATTCGATTGCATCTTTGACGAGGATCGTTTCCGTCATTAGGGAGGAAATCAACCTTTGGATGAAAAATGCCGGAAATCATATGGCATTCCACCGATCCCGCACATGACCCCGCACTAACGAAGCAAATCAACAAGTCCAAGATAATTGATTTGCGAATTTAGCAAATGAACCGCTTGATCATTTTTGTGATCCAAGGCGTGGTTAAGTCGCATGTACCCGCAAGGAATGCACCGAGAGGGTGGAAATACCAAAAAAATAGAAGGTATCCCTCAACTGCTCAGAGGCCTCAAAGAAAAAGAGCAGCAATCGGCTCCTCAAACCCAAAGTACCGGAGACGTCCGGAGAAAATCGGGCGAGAGGACTTACCACAACCAATCACGAAAATGCCCCAAGGAAAGAAGGGGCGCCATTGAGACACAGCACTGGAAAGAAGCCAACAGAAAGGCAATTCGGACTTGAATCTTCCACTGCAGAAGCCGCGAAATAATGTGTGCGCACATAGGCGATGAAAAGCTAAAGGAACTTGCTCTGCGATAGGGAAAAGCAACGAAGAGCAAGTAGAAGTGCATGAAGCACCCCATGAAGAAATGGCCATAAACTTTGTAATAACAGAGAATCCTGAATAGAGCAACGACCAACGTTGATGCATACTTCGCAAAGAAGATTGCCTCGATCATTGATCATGATCCCGAGCTGCATCTCTCGCAGAGTGCAAGAAAAGGCTAGATTGGGAAGCATGGAAAAAGGCAATCATCTGCAGAGTTAGTCTCTCTCAACAAGAGAGAGGTGTTTGAGCCGTATGCCGCACACCTCCCCATATAAACCCTGTGAGGTCACAAATGGGTCTTTGTTCTAAGAGGAATGAAAACAACGGTTGTAAGGTACAAAGCAAGGCTTGTAGCTCAAGGTTTCACTCAACGTCCCGGAGTTGATTATGAAGAAACCTATTCTCCGGTCATGGGAGGAATTACCTTTAGATATTTGATCTCAATGGCGATCAACTTGAAGTTGAGAATGAAGCTAATGGATGTTGTCACAAATACCAGATGGAAACTTGGATTCGGAGATATACATGAAAGTACCGGAAGGAATTCCTATCCCAACCAAGATGGAGCAAATAGAAACACATGCAAAGTGAAATTGGAGAAATCACTGTATGGATCAAGCGATCAGAAGAATGTGGTACAATCGCTGAGTGACTTTCTCTGCAAGAAAGGCTACACAAGCAATGAAGATTGTCCATGTGTGTTTATCTGTGATCCCGAATGGATTACAGATAATCTCCGTCTATGTAGATGACTTGAACATCATTGGGACGGATGAAGAAATTGAAGAGGCATGCTCATACTTGAAGTCCGAGTTTGAAATGAAAGATTTGGGTAAAACCAAGTTTTGTTTAGGCTTGCGGCTTGAACATGTCCAAGGAGGAATCTTGGTACATCAATCAACCTACACACGAAAGTGTTGGAAAGGTTTGGTTTTGAAAAGGCATATCCTGCAAAGACTCCAATGGTGGAAGGTCACTCCAAGCGCACCTAGACCCATACTGCACCTAGAGAAGAGGGGAGGAAGTCACGGGAGCGAAATTCCCATATCTGAGTGCAATTGGGCGCTCATGTACCTTGCAAATAGCACTAGGCCGGACATTGCGTTATTGTGAATTTGCTAGCTCGATCTGATCTGAGAACCCACCAAAAGGCATTGGAAAGGGATCAAGGACATCTTCCGTTACCTCCAAGGAAGCAAAGACCTCGATGCATTTTTTCAAAAAACAATGAATTGAATTTGGTTGGCTACGCCGATCTTTGGTACCTATCGGACCAGATATTGGCAAGTCCCAAATCGCTATGTTTTCCTATGTGGAGGAACAGCAATTTCTTGGAAGTCGTCTAAGCGGACTCTTGTCTCAACGTCGACAAACCACTCGGAAATCATCGCCTTGTATGAAGCATCTCGTGAATGTGCATGGCTCGGAAGAATGGTTCACCACATCCGTAAGTCATGTGGTTTGAACATTGAGCAAACTCCTACAATAATTTATGAAGATAATGCAACTTGTGTTGCCCAAGCACAAATGGGTTATGTGAAGAGCAATCTCACGAAGCATATCAACCCCAAGTTCTTCTATGCTCATGAATTGCATAAGATGAGCGAGATCAAGATATTGCATACTAAGTCATGTGAAAATCTTGCAGATTTGTTCACTAAATCACTCCCAAAGATCTACCTTTGAAAGGTGCGTGAAAGGAATTGGGATGATGAGACTTAGAAGTGCAGATTTCGGGGAGATATGTCACATACTCCCACATGAATCTGAGCATGAATTATGAATACCCAACATGAATCTCAAGATTAGCAATTGAAGTTGGGAGAATTGTACTCTTTTTCCTTAGCAAGTTTTTCATGAAGTTTTCTTGCGTAAGGTTTTAACGAGGCAATTCGTGCAACATAGTAAGCGTATGCTATGTACTCTTTCTCCAAGTATTTTTCCCACTGGGTTTTTCTGGAGTTTTAATGAGGCATATGCATCTCGCGGCAAAGGGCCCAAGGGGGAGTGTTGAGAAACCCTGAAAGCCCACCGAAGGCCCATGTGGTCCCTAATGCCGAAACCCTAGAGAGCGCTATAAAAGGAGGAGGGGGGGTCCCCCCCATGTACACAGAATTCATTAGCAATAAAGAATTTCCACTTTCGCTCTCCCTAAACACGTGTCTCTCTCTCTTTCTGTTCTCCACTTCAGATCTGTTCGGGAACCCCGGACTATTCGATAGCGAGGTTCCTCAACAGTTTTTTGCTAGAAAATTGGGATCATCCTTTGTAAATATATGTTTTTTTATCACATCCTATAAAATGCACCACATTACTACAACTTGTCTGACTTATCCTATGCCTGAAATCAATCGATAAGTTTAGTTTGGAGGTAGAGCCGAATAAACCTACAACTACCCAGTTCACACTGATGCGGGGTGTTTTTGGCCCGATCTTTACGTCGTAGGATTAGAGATAATTGGACATGTGTAACCTAATGAATGACACCACCAACCAGCGTCTCTATTACGGCAAACTGTGACACTCGGTTCATCCAACCACACGCTTCGATCCTTTGTCTACTCGATCACGTGGAGTAAATGTGTTCAAGCAATCACCGAGGCAATCACAAGAACGACGGAGTCACGACACTCACAGAATTCCCAATTCTATCAAGGGTAGAAATGTACCTCACACAAACTATAGAACAAGAATATATATTTCTGAGTATCGAAAATCTCGTTACAATGGAGAGAATGCCCCTCCTTTTATAGTTTCGGTTTGCTATAGTAGGTCAGTAGTATAGTGCTGCTATAGTGCAAAAACCTAATTTAGATTTGAGTTCTTCAAAATATCAAGCCATTTCTCCTACAATGCAAAGACCCAATTTGGATTTGAGTTCTTCAAAATATCGAGCCGTTTTTCCTCTTCTATTCAGACTTGGGCAAACTCGATTTGGATTTGAGTTCTCCAAAATATCAAGCCGTTTTTCCGTCTTGTATTCAGACTTGGGCAAACCCGATTTGGATTTTCCCTCTTGCTTCTTTCCTTTATTAGCTTGCATACATGGAAGGAAAGTAGGGTGTAGATCTCATCCAAATTTCCTACAGAATCTTCTATGTGGCTCCGTCCTTCTTCGTCTCCCATTGGGTTCTACTGTCGTACATTGATATAATTTGGCTCCAATTAACATTTGTACAATCTTCATACCTAACAACAATCAAGAACCCACTATTAGATAGTATGTAATTCCTATGTAAAATCCATTGATATTCGATGCGGTTTAATAATTCTATTCAATTAATTAAGCTATTAAATCAGAAAGTACTTGACGTATAGTAGGACCAAACAACCTCACATACATAGAATCCGAGTCTCAATAGGATTAGTTTCTCAAGGGGGTGATCCTACAATTTCAATGGTTTCTAGAGGGAAAGGGGCGACGAGGATCGCCATGTGGGATGAGACGAGACCCGCGCAAGGAAACCTTGCGAGCCAAAGACAGACCATTTGGCTCACCTGGGCGGGCAAGAATTTCATGGGTTGCTAAGCCTGACGAACAAAGCTACCCAAACGCCTATCCTAACCCAGTATGGCTGGGCGAGAAGTTTCCTGTCTGCCGAGAAAACCAAACGTGCCCACATGAACAGATGCTTCTTTCATGTCGTATAACAAGTTAGATACTACTAGGCCAGATCCTTCCAGTGCAATTGAGTCGACAGGGATTTGAATTCGTGTCAGTTTCTAATAAATAGAGCATCAGATATCCATAGAACCAAATATTAAAAAATGCATAATTTAATGAAAACATTTATGCCACATTAGGCACAAAATTTCTCACAGGCGCTCGAAATTGGCTTTGATTAATTTACAGTCACCAAGAGTAATAATAAGATAACTGAAGTCCAACATCCAGTATGAAAGTACATTCATAATTTCATTTCTTTGTGGTCGAAATAGTACCGTACAAATCAAAAGTCAAACAGACGCGCTTCTAGTCGAATTCATGATTAATTTCATGTTCGTGTATCAATATTTTATGGAACTTGTTTTTTAAGTGCAAAATGGCGAAAGCCACACATTAATCAGCTCAGCTTCATTGAAGCTATCTGGGTAGCAAGCTCCATGGCCTCCTTCAGTTGAGAAGCATCACTTCCCTGCATTGCAGAATTTACAGAATTTAGGTAATCATCACGGACTTTCACCGCTGAAACTTTCTTAAATATTAAAGAATGGCGTGCATGCTCACCTGACCCTGGGCAACGCCATTCTTGCCACCGCCGCCTCTCCCCTTGAGTGGTGCAATTGAAGGCGTAAGCCAATCCAACACTGTGAAGCCACTGGGTGCATTAGGAGGCACACCAGCATAGATAATAGCTTTATTTGATGCCTCATCGGTGCTGAATAGCATTATTGGCAATTCCTGGACATTATAACCCACAAGTTCACAACCACATCCGAGATTTGACAAAAGGAACCTTAAGCTTTCGAATTAATACTAGTGGCCCTGTTTGTTTAGGCTTTTTCACCGCTTAAAAGCCAAAAAGCTAAAGCCTAAACAAATAGGCTCCATATAATTAAAAGTCAAAAGCCATCGGAGATGAGGGTTTTTTTGACTTTTGAGGGTTGGTTTCAGACTAATACCACTAACTTATTGAGGGTTGGTTTCAGACTAATACCACTAAAGTTACAGTAAAATTACCCACCCCTACTACGTATAAAAGCCAATAGTTTTAAAGCTGTTTAAACCCAAAAGCTAGCTTTAAGCTATAAGCCTAAGCCTAAACAAACAGGACCTAAACAAACAGGACCTAAAATAAACGTTTGGTGTAACTCGCACCTTTTCCCACTTCAAAAATAAGGCTAAACTTCGCAATAACTACCTTTGGGCATCACAAACAACTTGTGGTCTTAAGGACATCTCCCCTCCACCTAAGCTGTGTCTAACGCCATGAAACATCAGATTTTGGCTGTGGTGGAAGAGATAAAAGAGAAGGAAACCATATTTTGCATGAGAAATGGTTTCTCCCACGAAACAAGGGGCAATACACAGGCAAAAAAGGAACACATTCGGTTCGAGGCGTGTCAATACCATGCGTTTTGGTGTGTAGTGTGTAGGTCAGTGTTTTGGGACTACTAGATACAATAGGTTGGAGATGTTGTATCTATAGTTAGATGACATGGATATTTTAGACACAACTGGGTTGGAGAACTCATTTTCTTGAAACAGTCATAGATGAAAAAAAACAAGAACTATATAAAGTAGGGTACTGACCTTTTGGTCCTTGACTTTGATAGCTGCTTCTCGGATAGCAGTGGTATCAAGACCCACATTAACATGAACAACAACAAATGGCTTTTTCTCAGAAAGAGCAGCATCTGCAGCGTCCATTGCAGTCTTCATAGCCTTTTGGATATTTTCTTCACCCATTTTCTTCTTGGCCTTCCTAAGTTGATCCTGAAAATATGCAACATCTGCAATAAGCTTAAAATTCAACTGATAAAATAATACTGAATATTGTAGGTGATTGTTCTCTTCCTTTGAGAAGATGCGACAGCTGAAAATAAACATTTACAGACCTCAAGCTTCGAGACCATGCCTCTTAGATCAGCTTTTCTTGCAGCTGGGATAGCAGCTGCATCCAGCATACTCTTGATGGAAGCAATTTTCTGATAAAGAAACATCATTGTCAGATCTAATACAAATAGATTAACAGGAAATGTCTCCAAATTACAATTTACATCATCTATCCATATAGTGGCTAAGCACATCAGAAAACCTTTCATTAATACCCAATTTATGAGCGCATCTCAACCCTGCAACTCACATTAGGAAGATGCAAAACACAAAAGATAAGCTTAGTACCTTTTCCAATATGGCTCCCTCCAATTTAGATGCTTCATTGATATCAGCATCAATAGATGATGCCAACATCATAGCCTGGGTGGCACATTCAGCAGTGACAGCTGTTACCCTCCGAACACCTTTCGCGATACCCTCCTCAGATAAGAGGGCAAATGCTTTAGCATCTCCAGTATTCTTGATATGTGTACCTGATACACTTAAAAAACTTAAAACGTAACCACAAAATGTAGTAGTACATAGCAGATAGTAGTAAATATACCTCCACACAGCTCAGTTGATATGGATAACCATTCTTTGCTTTCAGGATTTGCAAGCAGATCCTCCACTTTGCGACCAACTGATACAACTCTTACTGGATCAGGGTAGATCTACAGAATCCATATGTGAAATCCATTACACAAAACAACAGAGCAGCCAGACGAGACATGAGACTATGCTTTGTCAAGCTGGGTAAGAAAACTTACTTCACCAAACACAGCTCGTAGACCATTTATGCGCTTCGCATCAGCTAATTTTATTTCACGTGCAAATACCTCCAACTTGTCCTTTATTTGTTGGTTCACTATAGACTCAATTTTTCTCAAATCTTCAGGCTGAACAGGTTTCCCTGTTATGCACTAACAGTTGAGTGGACAAGCCGAGGAAATACATCATGCGAATCCAATATGAAAAGAACCATATCATACCATGGGAGAAATCAAATCTCAGCTTCTCTGGGAGGACAATGGAACCTTTCTGGTCAACATGATCACCAAGTACTTCCTGCACTTACAATGGCGTAATCATCAAGAGTGCAAAAGAGCATCTGTGTAAATTTTAGAGAAGTAAAGAAACATACCCTTAAAGCAAAGTTCAGCATATGGGTACATGTATGGTTTGGAGCAATCAGAGCACGCCGGATGTAATCAACCTACCAATGGTAACATGAATATTGAAATATGATTTAGCAAATATCACAAATGAACTAATTCAATATAAAGATTTCGTTAGTAAAGAATTTTACCTTGCAAGTCACTTTATTGCCGACAGACAAAGAACCTTTTGTAAATGAGCCAATATGAAGAACATAGCCAGCAAACACTTGGACATTGTTCACATTGAAAGATCCGAATGACCATTCAATACTCCCAGTGTCATATATCTGATGATGAAAAATGCATACGTCAGGTCAAAAAGAATCATAAGTTATGGCACTACAATGACACAAACAAACAGAAAAATTTTCAAGATCTTCGAATATAAATTGCATTATTTATGCTGTTATATAGTGATATTCAATTGCAACAATTTAATTGGAAAATTCAAAGCTTTCACTATATTGTATGAGCAGCCCCCATATTATGCTAATAATCTCAAGAGTTTGGATACAACACCAACTTGACGTTTGAAATGGTAAAATTATGTACATGACAAAAAGAAAAATTCCTTAGAACATTTATTTATCAGGATTCAGACTACAGCAGATTATTGGGATGAAACACAACTGCACAACAAACAACACCAGATACCAGGTTTCAACCATATCAACATTACATCCACAATAAATAAGTTGTACCTGACCACCCTGTTCTGCATAGAAGCTTGTACTTTCCAACACAAGACCAACGTCCTCATCACTGGATGCAGTGGCTATGTACTCTGAGCCAGTAAAGATAGCCTTCACCATACTTTCATGTTCCTGAAAATTGTTTTTTAAGGTAAGTAGACCATAATCAGTATATAAGTGCTTAACCATAGTTCAAAATATGAAAAATGCAAGAGCAACCAGGTAAATTTACTACATTGAATATTGGAAGCAACTGTACCTAATAAAAGATTAATATAGCCAAACCACAACTAAAAAAATCTAAAAAATTATCTAACCTTGTGCTGGAACTTCGGGCTATCATCTGTGCTGGCAAGCCCCTGATTGCGCAGCTGCGATGTAGCATTAGCGTCCATAACAACAGAATTTCCACCAGCCTTCAGAAATAAACATATATAAGAAAAACAGAAAAAAAAAGTACCATCTAAATTATATCAGACAAATCAAGAAGAAAGCTGCCATATCGATTGAAACACAAGCAGCATATCAGAGATATTAAGGAAAATAAATAAAAGATTATTAAATGAAAAGACAAACAGGGAGAGCACTTGGATAACAGATAGCACCACAACGGAACTACTATACTCAGTACAAATAAAAAAAAAACCTTGTGACGAGCATTCCTAGCCTTTTGTCTCGCTTCTTCCATAGAAGAACTAAAACCCTCCATGTCAACAGTCAGCCCATAGTCGATTGCCATGACCTATGGGATGGGAAACAATAACAATACAAGATAAACTGACAATAAAAGCTCTATTAAATTTGCTGATCAAAACATGAGGAACTAACCTCGGTCAAATCAATTGGATAACCATAGGTATCCCACAGAATAAATGCATCCTGAAAGAACAAATAGCAGTTGCAGCATATGAAAGAAAACAACATAAACTTGAAAAGTTCAACAAGCTGTTAGGGCGAGGTTAACAAACATGACTGAAGTATGTATGAACAGAGGACAAGTTATACGCAGTGAACTGCATGTCCATTCTTAAATTAAGGTCAGCAGGAAAAGAGTTATTCCTAATTATTGTACAGAACATGAGATAAGTTCGCTTTGTAGTAGAATATCTGAGTTCTGACAAGTTTATTTGATACCATTTTACGAATGGAAAGAAAGGCTAATCATCCAAGAAGCACAGAAAACTAGTTCTCTATCTGACAGCACACACAAATCTAACATATGATGCCTTCCTTTCATGCTTATTTATTTTAAATGCCATATTTGAGTAGCAGTCTACAAAGGCAGGACTGCAACATTTCAGCTTCATTTATTCAAAAAAAATGTAGTTTTGTAAAAAAACATTCATATCTGTGAACAAAAGAACGAAATTTTCTTCACTTCGTTGATTTCCAGGTCTCAACACAGACAAGGTTAAACAAAGGATGAACGGACTACTACAAACTGCAGTGAGGTTGATATGATCAAACAGCACACGTTGCAAAACTTAAAAATGATGACACAATAACCCACTTAGATGGCTTAAACTATTAACAAACGAGGAACAAACATCCTCCAGTGAAATCTAAAATAAGTAATGCAGCAAAATTCAAAAACCAAAAACACTTGCCTGCCCATTAAGTACTGTTCCCCCACTCTCCTTAACAGCATCTGCAGCTTTCTTAAATTTCTCATACCCCTGAAAAATACACCAACAGCACAAGTATTAATTGGCCAACCATCAGTGAAGAAGTATAATATAATAAATTTGACAGTTGCAAGATATAATTGGCCAGGTAAGTTTCAGTTGCAAGCTTTTATTCTCAGTTTGTATACAGAGATACCACACACTTCAATTGTAATTGGAATGCATTAGGAACTACATTAAAATAGGAGGACAGAAACAAGAACCATGGCCACCCAATTGAATTTTGGATTGTGCAAACCAAAGCAAATTGAATTGCCAATTGTAGACGGCAACGGGGATGGATGTCTAGATCTGGCCGGATCTGCTCGGGAGAGGGGGCGAGCGACCGGTGACGACTGAGATTCGCTATTGCTGCTACTAAACTACTACTACAAGGTGGTTACCCCCAGGGGTGGATATTGCTCCTCCTAGGAGCAGCAACAATGGAAGACAATCTTTGAGCTAGGGTCTAAACCTTAGCTCTGATAACATGCTAGATGGAGAGGAGTGCAAGTGCGCAAGTTGTGTTGCAATAGCCCAAGGGGCAAATTATAGAGTACATGGACACACACAAGACTAAACCCTAGAACACTAGGAAATACCACAAATACCGTTAACAATATACATTCAGAGGGAAGAAACATGCAATGCAAGCACTCCTTAATGTGAGCACCGACTCAGATTTAATGAAAAAAAAATGTTTCAATGAACACTTTGACCAAACTGATGTTACAGTTAAGTAAATCCTTCTAGAAACCGATATTACCTTTGCTAGTGTGTTCTCGAAGCTTTCCTCCTCACCTTTAATTATATCCTTAATCCTCTTTTCATTGTCCTTTAGCTCAGGAAATACATCACTCATTACTTGGACAAAAACATTTACAAGGCTGTTCAAGAGAGAGATATAATTTAAAAGGTAAATCTCACGGCATCGTCATAAAGGACATGCAATTTAGTCTAAACATAGTTATTGGACAAATAACATTTAACCTACTCCAAATATTCAATAAACAGCACATGCACTTCTACTGTGTTAGTGTGTTATTACATTATCCTGGTACATATCACCACATATGCCCTGGTACCAGGGTTTCATGTTCCGGGTTTGCAAATAAAATCTCGGATAACGGCCGGTACTAGGTTAAAATAAACAACGCTACCAAAGAAAATGCACATATCCTAACGTAAAGAATCATAGGCACAATGTTAGTGTGCGCACAAGCAAGCTCAAATGGGTCCAGTTCCAAAACCCTGACCCAAAACCAAAGTCCAAAATGATTAGCTCAACCTCTTGGAGACCACGACTTTGCAATATTAAAATAAAGTTATGCACACATATTGTTTAACATAAAGGTATGGAATATAACGCAGGCAAACGATTGTTCTTACGAGCTAAAAAATCCTTGCTTTGCCTTCAGTTTTTGATGACCAAAGTGAACGGCCCGTCTAAGTATGCGCCTTAGAACATATTCTCTTCCCTCGTTTCCTAAAAAGGAACTCATATTAGAAACAATGGAATACCATTGTGCAAATACAAAATGAAGCCCGGGAAGCATAGTAAATATGAGAAGAATAAAAACACAATCTTTTCAGTTCTGCACCATCCTCAGGACATAGGTTCCCCCATATGGTGGATCCACCCCCAAAAAATCCCAATAAGGGACAGTTTGCGGTTGTTGTGCTAATTTTTAAAGCTGCTGTGGAAAAGGAGTTGTGAAAACTCTATTATGTTTGATAAATCAGATAAGTTAGATAAACTCTGTTATCCATTGGTCGTCCTCTCACATTTCGTCTCATATGCTCTGGAATGCAATAATATATCCCTTCACTACTTGCTTAAGAATAAAGCAGCTAGGCCACCATATAGTATATAAAAGCGGCTCAACCAAATGAGATTATCATAATCCACCGCAATGCCAAACAGAGCCCAAAAACAATAATAGAGATTGCCGTTCCACTGTACCCACCTACATTTAGTTTAGGCAAAATCCCACCATTACTCCTATAATGTTAGGTATTGCAAACTATGTTCATGCACCATGGAGTACTATTTTGCAGCTGTACAGCCATGTAGTAAATTCTACCAAACACGATCAGCAAAAGAATCATAAATCATTCATTTCATATTATAAGCCACTCTAGGCTTATAATATTGTTTCACGTCTAGATCTAGCCCTACACTTTTAAGACAAATTTTCCACATTCATTCCATCCAGTATCCTTCTCTTAATTGATATACCATACCAAATAATTAACGCTTTCTCTTGTGCCAAGACACTTTAAATAAGGTTAAATTGTTAATTTGAGAATTTGAGTAAGCACACCTTAATTCCTGACTTCCTATGACAAGATAGAGACTTGGGGCATGTTTGGATAGGCAGGTTTGGGTTCAATTTTAAC
Organism: Otatea glauca; assembly: GCA_036346275.1. NCBI lineage: Eukaryota > Viridiplantae > Streptophyta > Magnoliopsida > Poales > Poaceae > Otatea > Otatea glauca. The sequence goes on along the minus strand of CM070732.1, from coordinate 3,368,057 downwards.
TAAAACCCAAAGAAATTTCCCTCATCAAAACACCTCCTTACCATACGAATACAGAGGGAGTAATAATTTCTTATTTGACTAATGAGCCACAATGCATTTCTTCTCAAACTAGTGTGATTTTGTCATTTAGATCCCCATGCTTGTAAATTAATCAGGCAGGTCCCAAAAACTAGCCTCCATTAGGCAGTCATTATGGCTATCAATGGGTGGCATAGTGATTCAACTTTTGTCATTTAGATTCCCAAAAATTGGACATATCAGACTACTTAAGGTCCATACACTTGAATTTTAATCCAGTGCCACGTCAATAGCTTGAACATGTGTGTATAACAGGACATTTGGGAACATATCAAATTGGCTTTCAATTTTAGGAACCTACATGGCACAAGTGCACAAGTTTATGAACCTGGGTTGCAAATTTCTCATCTGAAAACAAAGATGCTCACTTGTGGTTTGATATCAGATAGAAACTCCTAAGATCTATAATGCAAATCGGCAAGCTCCTCAACAAGGCATTTAGGTCTTATAATTGTTTTTCCATGTGTTCACAGCAAATAAACCCTAATCATGTATGAAAGGCAATCATTATTAACAATTATCACCAACCAAAACAGTATACACTTACCAGGTTGAGAACCATCAGCTATAGCGAAAGAAAGGGTTCTTATGTGATCTGCAACTACTCTATATGCCATATCAACTTTGCCAACATCATCAGAACCTAATTTACCAGAGTATGATTGAATTCCATCACCAGCCAACTGCATTTATATGTGCATGTCAAATTATAAATATCATGTACTTCAGACAAAACTACAGAGCACAAGCATCAAAGCAATTGCAAGAGTGCATATGACCAACATACTTTGTGGATGGCATCAAATATTGGCATGAATACATCTGTGTCATAATTGCTCATTTTATTCTGAAGGATAGAAGTTAAACGCTCAAAGCCCAATCCTGTGTCAACATGTTTTGCTGGCAACGGTCTCAAAGTACCATCTGCTTCCCTATTGAACTGAATTTTTTTATAAAAAAAACTTAAATCAGTATATATAAAGAGGAAATAAGGAAAGATATCATGTACAAATAAAACAGAATAGCTGACCATGTATTAAAATTGAAGCTTAACTATCCACACAGAAAGATTTTAAAAATAGCATGTTAACCTGAATGAACACAAGATTCCATATCTCAATACATGTAGGGTCATCATTGTTCACTAATGAAGCAGCATCCCGGTTGCCAACACGATCAAAATGGATTTCAGTACATGGCCCACAAGGACCAGTGTCACCCATCTCCCAAAAGTTATCCTGTTCAAATAATACATGTAAATTGTTTGTCAGTAAGCAAATAAGAAAAACTAAGGACATTAAGATAATAGTATAATCAAATAACATTGACAAAATAGTCCAAGAAGAATGAACACCGAAAAGTAAAATGTAAAACTAATAAAACACATTGTCCTAGATTTGACAAACAAACACAGCACATGCACTATACCTTGCACCCAAAAGGCAGAACTTTTTCTTTCGCTAGATATTTCAACCATATGTTCTGCGACTCAGTATCAGGAGCTAGGCCAGATTTCTCATCACCACCAAAGTATGTGGCATAAATTCTATCAGTAGGCAATTTGTACACCTGCATATCCAAAACAGCAAACAGTAGGTCATAAGAAGGTGGCTAATATGTTCCTTCCTTTCAAATATATGCCTTTAACCTTAGCACATAGGGCCTTTTATCCTTCAAGTTTACAGGCTTAATGCCCGTGCATTGCAACAGAAAATCGAAAACCATATTACATGCTTCCTTGTCGGTGCCATTTCCAACCTGCTGAGCAAGTTAGTAGTGAAGGACACAGTTAAAATGACAATGTTGCCCTCAGTGTGGGATTTTTGTGTACGCCATTGCATGGTGGGAACAAAAATAGATACAGTTCACCAAGAGAGGTGGTGAATCTTCATGTAACACCCCAAAAATGCAAATGCAAAGACAAGTAATAATCCTTTCTTAATTATATTTCCCTATTTCCCTTCCTTAATCAATCTCCTACCATAGTCAACTACCATTCCCAAATAAAATACTCAGATTCAGCTTGAAGAAATAAGAAAAGAATAGGAGGTCCTTTGCTTTGGGCCAGCCAGCTAAAGAGGCCCATTATTGTGTTATAAAGAGGTACAAGGAGCCCTAGGGCGTTCCTGTGCAGCCGTAGCTGCCCTTGCACCTGGCCGCCGCCATCTCCTATTCACGCTTCTGCCTTTCTCTAAAACGAAAAGGCAGTGAGAAAATCAGAGAGCTCCTTGCCTCCTCCCAGTCCCAACCCCTTCTTCTTCCTCCTGGCAAGCACCTCCTCCCAACCCCTTCTTTCTCCTCTCTCCCTCAACTTCCCTCACTTCTTTGCTTCTCCTCTCAATCTAAAAAATCCAGATCTCGAATTAGGGAAGAGGTAGAGGTAGAGGGATGAGGTCCAAGAGGAGGCGGACCCATAGTCACAGGGTACGGGGTCGAGGTCGCGTTCCGTGACCCGGGATCGCCGTCCCAAATCGTGGGTCGGGGTCACCTGGGGTCATCGTCCCGATCGAAAGGGGTTCGCGTCCCGTGTACCTGCCGTGCACCGCTGACCTTGGAAGACGCCACACTGGCGTCGCTTGAAGATGCAACACCGCCTGCGCGTATGAAGGTGCAAGAAGAGCAATGTCGCCGCCTTGGCATGGCCATCCCTACCCTTTGTGCCTCTGGTTGTGTTGTCATCGACCCATTGACTCAGGATTCACGCACCAAATCCACGATTCACGCCCCATAGAGGTATACCCCCCTCGTACCATGTTTTTTTCAAGTGTCGACCCTCGACCCGCGACCCCGTTCCTCGACCCCGTCGACCCATGAACTTTGTGACTATGGGCGGACCGTGGGGGCTTGAGGAGGAGGCTGATCTGCTCCAGGAGAGCGGAGGTAGAGCCTCCAGAAGAGGCCAAGTCCCATCTCTCTCCTGTCCCTATCCCCCCACCCCCCAAACAGTGGCGCACCGGCGGTGCGGATGCCGGTGACTGGCAAGAGGGCTGCGTCGTGCCGACGAGCCCCATCATGGTCACCACCAACTGTTGGCTTTAGTTCACGACGGCCAGATCCGATTTGATGTTGCATTGGTATAGGAGGTCGGATCCACCCGTCCTTGATCACGCCACCGACAGATCCGACCGTCTCAGACATGGGGTCATCGACAAGCTCATGAGGCGCAACACGGGCATGGCGACAGCAGGCGGTGGGTGTGAGCAGGCGCTCACGTGGCAGCACAACACAATGTGACCTTGTGCACGTGAGGGGCATGGCAGGGCCCACAGGTCATATGTGAGATGGAATGGGTCGTGGGGGTGTAGAACACACCATCACAGCCACCAACTGGTTCTTTTAAGTAGTAGACATAATGGACACCATTTTTTCCAGACGGTTCATTAAGGATCTAATACATCGACAAGCAGTTCAGCTTTACAGGAGTACAGGCAAATTCCACAAAGACAAACTTAGAACAGTTACTTTTTTTTTCAGGCAGAAGCTTCCCAGGAGCAACTCACCCAATAAACTGAAGTAATAACACACAACATGACAACTTTTCTTCCTAAATTGCTGTCAGCTACACAAATTCATCTCTAAAAAATCGAACCTGTCATCACGAAAAATCCAAACCGGCAGACAAATCAAAACTTTTATCATGCTAAATCTCATAAACCACCAGCACCGCAGCACGTATCTTTCATGAAAAATATCAAATCACCGTCTGAATCACAAGCTGTAGTCCATACCCTGCTAAATTCATATTCCCTAATCCCAAAAACCCAATCCTTCACCATTAAAGCCCCCCTAACTTGAGGCATATGCTCCAACTCCCCCTTGCTAAACTGCTACTAAATCTGCAGCAAAACGATCCCACGCCAACGCACTAATCGATCCCATATAGACGAAGATTCGTACGGTACAGAATCATACGCAGATGAAAACGCAGAACAGGGAGGCGAGAGGGGATCGATACCTGGGTGAGGAGCTCCCACGCAAATCCGATGGCCTCCTCCTTGAAGTAGTCCCCGAAGGACCAGTTCCCGAGCATCTCGAAGAAGGTGTGGTGGTAGGTGTCCTTCCCCACGTCGTCGAGGTCGTTGTGCTTGCCACCGGCGCGGATGCACTTCTGGGTGTCGCAGGCGCGGCGCAGGCGGCCGAGCGGCGAGTCCGGCGCCGCGGTGCCGAGGAAGACCGGCTTGAACTGGTTCATCCCGGCGTTGGCGAACAGCAGCGTGGGGTCGTCGACGGGGACGACAGGGCTCGACGGCCACCGCGTGTGCGACTTGGACTCGAAGTACGAAATGAAGGTCTCCCGGACCCGCCGGGCTGGCCACTCCGGCGACGCCTCCATCGGCGGTCGGGCGGCGGCGACGGTGAAGGCGGGGAAGGAGAAGATCTGGATGGCGGCGGCGGGTAAAACCCTAGTCTTGGCGGGGTTGGGGATGACAAACCGGCGGCACGCGCTCACTAGCATGTACCGGTACCAGTGGAAGGGGCACGACCGCACGAGTAGGATAATACTAGGAATTTTTTCGCGGCGTGCCACGCCGCGGGCGCCATTTTCTACACGAGAAAGATGAGTTTTTTTCCGGGAAAAAGGCCTAAACGTAATGGTAAAGAAAACGCGGAAAAATGTAAGTTTTTGTGAAGAAGGATCCGAACGGCTCGTGGGCTGCGAAAAGGACCTAGACGTAATTTTGGTTGCGCTAAAAGGACCCGAGCGAAAGGCCTAAAACGCATAAAGGACCTAAGCGTAACATATTTTTTTTAAAAAAGGACCTGACGTAAGTTCAAAGGACCTAGACGTAATTTTGCTTTTGTGAAAAGGACCCGAGCGCAAGCCTCAAAAACGCATAAAGGACCAAATCGTAATATATATTCTTTTTTTGGAAGGAGGACCTGTTCGTTATTTTTTCCGGACAAGGACCAGTTTGTAATTTTTTCCTTGAAAAGGACCTATCCGTAATTTAAAAAGGACCCATCCGTAAAAAATTTCGGCTCGGCTCGAGCCGAGCCGCGAGCCGAGCCGGCTCACCTGGCGACGTGGACACGCTCTCCTGGCCGGAACTCTTCCGGGATTAGAGATTGGTATTATATGGTGTGTTTGATACTTGGGGCGGTACATGTATTAGGTGGTTAAAAAAATTATGTATTTAATTGTTTGAATGAAATTATCTTATCTTGATTGGTAGGATACGAATTTAAGAAATACTAGTTATATGTCCGTGCGTTGCAACGAAAACTCAATTTGCAACCAAAAAATTATTTGCAAAGAGCACTAATCATGTCTGAATGATATTGTTCACTTTAAATGTGCAATGGTTGAATGTTTAAATCAATTCATCAAATCATAGAAATTCCACGCGCTGGTGAGTCACCATCGTCCATGTGCTTCTGATCAGATGGTGGCGCGGCTCAATCTGGCTCTAGTGTTTTTCCCATGTAGGGTAAATACACGGGTTTGTTTGGTGCGTGCCGAAACGGCACTGGACAAGCCGATCGAAAATGTGAAATCTCACAGCTCATAGAGCCCAGCCGATCGTCATCCCGCCCTTTCCCAGGTCCGCGAGGCCGCAAGCACCAGCCCGCAAAAACCCCACTCTAAACGCAATGCTTCCAGCTTCTGACCCGCATGCCGCTGCTGCAACCCCCGAACCCTAAGCAATATCCTGTTCACCATGGCGTCGGCCTACGACCGGGAGGAAGACGCACCGCCATCGCACGGCAGGGCCGACGTGTATGACCCCAGCTACGTGCCGAACTCGGTGATGATGTTATGCACATGTATCGGCGCATTCGCGACAAGAACGTCTACGAAATCCACCAGATGTACAAGGGTGGCTTCCAGCGCCTCTCCGATCGCCTCTTCCGCGATGCGCCCTGGCCCTCCGTCGAGGCCGTCGCTCCCTACTGTGATGGTGACCACGTCTTCCTCCTCCTCTACCACGAGCTCTGGTACCGCCACGCCTACGCGCACCTATTCCCGCTAACCACCAGCCACCGCGCTGATCGAGTCATGTAACAACTACTGCGACGTCTTCAGCGTCGTCCTCCACGGCGTCGTCAATATGCAGCTTCTCAACCAGTGGCTCTGGGACATGGTCGATGAGTTCGTATATCAGTTCCAGAGCTTCTGCCAGTATCGCGCCAAGCTCAAGAATAAAAGCGAGGATGAGCTCCAGCAAGTCAAGCAGTTCGACAAGATAAAATGTTCATACATCCTAATTGATTCTGTTAGTTTCTTTTCTAACGTCAAGTCGAGATCGATGCGGCTAACATTTTAAACTAAACCTATTCAAAAATTTGAAAATTTGTTGGCCAGATAAACTGCAAACTATGTAACAATCTCCTTCCATCTCAGTCATTCATGCTAGATCCAACAGATCAGGTGCTCTGGAGGAGAACAGACCATCACCAACTCCTAATTAGAAGTAGTATACAAGATTCTTCATAGATGTTAATCCATTTTATTCACCTAAAACAATAGAATCAAATAGTATAGTACCATCATATCACATTCAACCTCGTTTCACCAACCAAACACACCCTAATTTGGAACATATGCGTTGGTGTTCATTTCTTATTTCTTTTGGGAGAATGCCAACTTGATAGCCAAGAAATTGGAACCAATGAAAATCTATAAACACACCGTAGCGTGCATATTCATTTTTTTAGTATTTATTCGGACGTGAATTGAAAGAAACTATTATTTCTTAGAATATTTTTCATCCTGACGAAATTGGTAATACGATGTCTCAAAAATCACATAGGTGGCACCCACAAAGCTTTGATTGCTACGAGATCCTACAGTGAAAGGTTTTGTTTAATTTTTATCTCCAAATACCTTACCTAGCTAAGAAAGCTAAAATCAATTAGTTACCAGTGTGGTTTCTTGGTGATTCTAGTAAATATTTTTTTTAACTTGCCTTCCATATTTTTTTTTGTTGTGTTGTGTCCTTGACCTTGTAATATTGTATTCTTTTCAAACATCGATGGTAGCAAATACAACCATATTTCCTCAACCTATTGTAGAAATTAGTAGTGCCTAGGATTTATGTCTCCCCTCAATAACCAAAGAGTTGCCACAAAGTAGATGGAAACCGAGATACAAGGCCACTACTCACCTTGTAAACTCTTTAGTTCGTGCCCAAGTGTGTTGCCATGACAGGAGTTTTTTCTTGGTGTCGGCGTTTCGAGCGCCGGCAAGTAAATTTGTAAGTCTAAGGGCTGCTGCGTTCGCTCCCGAATGGTTAGACCGAGTCCAAGATGTATACCGGTTCGGCCAAGGTCCCTACTCCAGTCGTGCGTTGGTGTTGTATTCATCAAAGCGGATGATCGCACCGAGTTTTTTACAAGCGAGAGGTGGAGCCTCAACACTAGAATGATCTAAACTTAGCTCTCGTAAGGAGAAGAAAAGAAGAAGAGGAAGAAGAGGAAAAAGCCCTCTTGTAGCTCTTACTCGCCTGTTAGGAGGTTCCCGCCTCCTTTATTCAAGACGAAGGCGTGTTACATCGAGAATTGGCGGCGCCAGCGAGCTACTTCTAGGGCTTCGGTCTTGCCCCACCGTCGCGCAATCGTTCCGCCGATCGGTCGCTTGCTCGCTGACCGTCGCCGCACGAGCCTATGCTTGGGTCGGTGGTCTAGCCGGTCGAGCGGTTAGGTAATCCTCCGAAGTGGCGAGCCGCTCTCGTGATCCATGTGGGTGCCGACGTAGTCGCATGTGACGCTGGAGTTGCCTCGGAGAGAGCGTGTCCTTGCACCGTGGGTGGTGGTGATGGGACAGAGACGGGCTTCAGCAGCTATCAAACTGTTTTGGGAAGGGACCACCGCCTCGCCGACCACTAATGACCGTTCGTGGGCACGTGGCCTTAGGTTGACACGGACTCCGGCGCGCGCACGCGCCTCGGCGGGATTATCATGGTTCGGTCGGAGCCGGGATCCTGGCCCCGCCGCGGGGTCGGGAACCTCGCTGAGACGGAGTCGCGGATCCCGCCCCGCCGCGGGGTCGGGAACCTCGCTGAAGTCGGAGTCGGGATCCGTCCCACGCGGGGGTCGGGAACCTCCCCTGAATGGTCTCGTAGGCATTTGGGTAGCGTGCCGGGACGGCCTGCTTAGGCTGGGCCGATTCGAGGCCGCCGCTTGCCGCCTCGGGCTTTGCTTGTTGCAATTGGGCCGTTGGTGCACCTGCTTTATGAGTATTCGCCAAGAGCCCGAACCTCCAATCGAGTTCGCGGACTCGATTGGGGTTGAGCTTGATCGATCCGCTCAACTAGGTGGGCCAACGGGCCTACCGCTTTTGCCGGGCGTGCCTCAACGCATCCGACGCCCGCCCGGATTACGCTCTCGAGGTATGCGAACCGCCGGAGCCTCTTAATTGCTTTTGTTAGCGCGCGCGCGCTAGGTGTGTTTTTGCTCGCTCGCCTTCTTGACCGCCGGTTCCGGTGGTGGCGCCGCTTTCCTACGCCGCATTTATTCCCGAGTCGCTTGATCTTCCTTCGAATGGGTATATAAAGGCGCCACGGGTTGCTCGAGCGGCGGACTCTTAGACGAGAATCCTTTCCTTCTTGAAATGTGTTCAAGACACCCTTTAGTCTCCGGGCCGGTGATGACATCGTGGTGGAAGAGGAAGACCCTTTGAACGAGCTTTGGGTTGAGTATGATCGGCGATAGCCGAACTCCCAAAGAGAGAAGAAGTAGCTCGCGACGTTGTTGCCGCTGACGCGCTACTTGTGCAAATTCCGAGGCTTGGAGTGGCAAAGGGGCCTCCTAGAGGCAATGGCGCGAGGCGCCGATTGTAGTAGCGCGCCGCGTCGATGTCGCCGAACGGCAAGAATGCATGCCATTCCGCTGGCCGTGGCTTCACTTTGACGACGGGCAAGGGCCTACCAAGAGTCATCTCCAACGACCTCAGTCCACCGACCCCATATTCCGCCCGTCGGCCGTGCAAGGGCCTACCGTCGGTGTTGTCGTAGGGAGTTTTAGAGTCCGGTGTAGATAGAGAGTCTTGCGTGTGCCTCATGTAAAGTGGTGTAAAGTTTTGAGCCTCACGGCTTTTAATGAAATCCTTTTTTCTCTCTATGAATGACTTCATGAAGGAGTTAGCTTTGCTTGTTCTCGCTTTGATCACTCGGCGCTAGAAAGTTCGGCGATCGGTTTCGAGTGGTCGGACGTGCGAACTCGCGTTTGTTCCTCAAGAAATCTTCCTTCGCGCTCGTTTGGCGCCAGAGCTAGTCGGTGCCTTGGTCGGCAAGGATGAGCGGATGCCTTCGGAAGTTTTAGTGCCCGAGTGCCTTGGTCGGCAAGGACGACCGGATGCCTCCGCGAGGTTCCGGTGTCCGAGTGCCTTGGTCGGCAAGGACGACCGGATGCCTCCGCGAGGTTCCGATGTCCGAGTGCCTTGGTCGGCAAGGACGCCGGATGCCTCCGCGAGGTTCCGGTGTCCGAGTGCTCGCTTAACGTCAGTAGCTAGACGCCGCCTTAGTCGGCAGGACGGCCGGATGCCTCCGCGAGGTTCCGGTGTCCGAGTGCCTTGGTCGGCAAGGACGGCCGGATGCCCCGCGAGGTTCCGGTGTCCGAGTGCCTTGGTCGGCAAGGACGGCCGGATGCCTCCGCGAGGTTCCGTGTCCGAGTGCTCGCTTAACGTCGTAGCTAGACGCCGCCTTAGTCGGCAGGGCGGCCGGATGCCTCCGCGAGGTTCCGTGTCCGAGTGCTCGCTTAACGTCGTAGCTAGACGCCGCCTTAGTCGGCAAGGACGACCGGATGCCTCCGCGAGGTTCCGGCGTCCGAGTGCCTTGGTCGGCAAGGACGCACGGATGCCTCGCGAGGTTCCGGTGTCCGAGTGCTCGCTTAACGTCGTAGCTAGACGCCGCTTTAGTCGGCAGGGCGACGACCGGATGCCTCCGCGAGGTTCCGATGTCCGAGTGCCTTGGTCGGCAAGGACGCACCGGATGCCCCGCGAGGTTCCGGTGTCCGAGTGCTCGCTTAACGTCGTGCCGACATCGCTTAGTCGGCAAGGACGACCGGATGCCTCCGCGAGGTTCCGGTGTCCGAGTGCCTTGGTCGGCAAGGACGACCGGATGCCCCGCGAGGTTCCGTGTCCGAGTGCCTTGGTCGTAGGGCGACGACCGATGCCTCCGCGAGGTTCCGTGTCCGAGTGCTCGCTTAACGTCAGAGCTAGACGCCGCTTTAGTCGGCAGGACGACCGGATGCCTCCGCGAGGTTCCGATGTCCGAGTGCCTTGGTCGGCAAGGACGACCGGATGCCCCGCGAGGTTCCGTGTCCGAGTGCTCGCTTAACGTCGTGGTGGACGCCGCTTTAGTCGGCAAGGACGGCCGGATGCCTCCGCGAGGTTCCGATGTCCGAGTGCCTTGGTCGGCAAGGACGACCGGATGCCTCCGCGAGGTTCCGGCGTCCGAGTGCCTTGGTCGGCAAGGACGACCGGATGCCTCCGCGAGGTTCCGGCGTCCGAGTGCTCGCTTAACGTCGTGGCCGGACGCGGGTATCCATCCCAGTCCCCGTCCGCGAGGGAAGCCGCGAGAGAGTAGCCGCCGCCTATCCTACAAGTTTACCCCATCCGCAGTGTGGGACCTGGAGGGTGAGCGACGCGTTTACTGCGTTGGTTTGAACGCCGTGCTCTTGGAGCTAGTAACGGTAGTCCGAGTGGGTCCCGGGAGGTCCCGCCAAGGGGACCCTTCCGAGCGACGGTCCCGCAGTAGGGTGTCCTGCCTGGCGTGGGGCGACCCATAAGAAACCTTTCTTTACTCAATCTCAGATGGACCACGGTCGTCACCACCCAGAGCACACCGGTGTCCGCCATCGATGAGCTCCCGGAGAGTGTGAAGTATGGTCTCTGACGCGAGTAGAGGTGACTGGTCGTCACCGACCCAACCGGGACCCACCGTGGGGCTCACTCGTACTTGCCCCTCGCTCAGAGTTTCATTGGGCGGCCCTACGCCCATCCGGTGGGTTAGGCCTTTTGAACCCACTTTGGTATTGGCCCCGGCGCAAGCCACAAAGCTTTTTGCCATCTTGGGACCGCAGCGCCCAATGGGCTCTCGCGCCCGAACAACCGTCCGCCCAAAGGCGGAGACCAAGAGGTAACGGACACGCTGTTGGGCGGCGTCTTTATGACTCGCAACTGACGCGAGCAGATTAAATGCGAGTGGAATTGGAAATCGGAGTTACTGTGCCGGCGTGATGCGACGAGGGCGACGCGACGATTCGCTCGAGGAGGCGTCCGTTCGGTCGGCGTCCCTCGCCTCCTATAAGTACGCTGTAGGGGTGCCTCGGGTAGCCACGCCGCCTTCTTCGCCTCCCGTCCCTAAAGCAAGAAAAACGCCAGAGAGCCGAGAAGGAAACCTCACTCTCTTCTTCTCACCTTTCCGCCGCTTCCCGCGAAGATGTCGTGGACGAGTGCTCCGCGACAGAGAGTCGCGCGCCGGCCTAGTGAAGAAGGGCTTCCTCCGCCGCAGGCACCTCTGGCCGAGAGTGCCGACCGGGCCGTTATCCCGCCGCCGCAGAGCGACGAGGTTGTGGTCCCCGCCTCGTTTTTGAGCGCCCGCCGCCGCTCCACCCTTTCGTCCGTGGGCTTCTTTTCCATTACAAGGTGGAGGTGCACCACCTCAACCCTAACGGGTCCTTCACATCGCCATTTTCATTACCCCGCGAGGCCTTCTTTGGGATTGAGCCGCATTGGGCGCCGGCGCGCACTTCTTCCAGCGAGGCTTTGGAAAGACAGCCGTCGGACGCGACGGCGCCCATGGGCGGCCCGCCCTCCACTTCGAACGGCCGAGCTCGAGTACTGGACATCAAGCTGCCGTCCTCTAACAAGGGATGGCGCCCGAATGGATCTATGTCCTAACGTTGAAAACAGCGCCCAAGCTTTTTCTCGCGAGCTCCTGTCGCAGCGGAGCAATGGACCGGGCGCCGAGAAGAGGGAAAGAACAAGGTGGCCCCGATCGTGGAGGAGATCGGGGCTCTAAGGAAACGGGCCGACCGGGATGTTGTCGCACGCCTTCATGAGGATGCGCGTGCGACCGCGCCTCGAGCCGCACCCCATGTTCCAAGATGAGGGCCATCCGACCGGGCAAGGATGGAGGTGGCCGAGTTGGCGCGTCCGAGGTGGAGGCCCGGTGGCGGCGATTATCGGAGGAAGCGCCACGGTGGCGCGGGCGGCCACCCGGCCTTTCGTCGGCCATTCCCAAATCGTGAGTTTGTGGGATTTTTCTTTACGCTTCTTTCTTCTTCGCTCTTAGCGTCGACTGACGGTCGCTTTAGGGGCTCGCAGGCATGTCCTCCGGCACCGCCCCCGGGAGAAAGAAGCGAGGCGGCCTCTCGGCGAAGACCGCCGAGGCCGATTCCCGCAAAGGCGTATGGAGGAGAGGAGGAAGAAGAAGCGAAAGGAGCGCGCGGCAAGGCACGCGCGCGAGGACGTGTCGGAGTCCACCGCGGTGGGGACGACTTCTCATCGATAGTGGGGAGCTTCCCGACTACACACAGATTCCTTCCGACCCTCCGGTGAGTGGTGGCTCGAGTTGGTTCGACAAAGAGCCCCGCGGCCGCGTCCTCAGCGAAGGGCGATCTGCGGCGCAGCTTGTCGACGCTACCGACCGGTGGTAGCCGGAAGCGGCCACCGACCGCCTTTGGTGGGGCCGACGAAGAGAGCGCGCAGCAGCGCGACTCGCTTCGCCAAGAGTATTTCTTCCTTCGCTGAACATTTTTGTAGCAAAGCCGCCGGGCGACTTTTAAATATCGTGGCGTCGCAGCGCCTACACGGCGTGACGGTGGGCGGCCGCACCACTTCTCAAGTGGCGGTCACGGCGGCTCCGTGGTACCGATCGTCGGCGCCTATGGAGCACGCGATCAGGACGCGCCTCCTTTGAGGAGGAGAGATCGAGGCCGGCGAAGAGCTCCACGCCCCGCCGACGCCGCGGCCGACGCGAGGGTCTTCCTGCAGGAGGGGGCGGCGACGCCGCCAGCCATTGCGCCCGGTCGAAGCGGCGGAAGAGGTGGAGCGATCGCCGACTCCACCGGCGGCCGGGCCGAGATAGTCTCACCGAGGGGTCGGCAGTAGGCCGGCGGCCGCCGGCCGGGGGCGGCGCCGATGCCGAGCGTCGCCACCCGCCCCAGGGGCCCCAGAGGCCGACTTCATCGCCCACGCCATGGCGCTGGTCGGGCGCCGCTCCCTCCGGCGACAGGCGAAGTCTGCTGCCGGATGTGGCCCTGTGGCCGGATCCATGGACCCGACCGAGGAGCGAGTGGGCGCCCTTCTTCTGCAGGCGCCACGGCTGCGGAGGAGGAGATAGGGGCGATCCATAAGGGTCCGACCTAGCCTTAGAGTCTTCAACAGGCGCCGGAGGTGATGGTCGGGGATTCAACCCGTAAGTTTGGTAAGTGAGCGAAGGAGTCGTGCTTTGTAACTCTCGATATGCTTCGCGGTTGACGAAATGTCCGTGTTAGCAAAGATTTGCGGACCGCCTGAAGCGCCAGTAGGGCTCCTTCGTCGCTCGGATGCCCAGCGGCGCGCAGTGGAAGAAAGTGGTCACCGCGCTTGAGTTTCGTCTTGCCCAAGAGGCTTTGAACATTGGGCGACGGAGGCGAAAAACTCCGCCTAGGGTGGAGGAGGCCTCAAAGGCCCTTTACGACGAGCGCCTGGGGCCGAGGCCTTGAGGGCAAGGGTGGTGGAGCTTGAATCCTCCTGGCGGAGGTCACCGAGGCCAAGGACGCCGCCGCCACACGAGGGGTGGCATGCGAAGCGACCCATCTGCGGTCGGGCGGGATCGGGCCCGGAGGACGCCGAACAAGCTCGGTCCGAGCAGAGACTGCTCGGAAGGAGCGGCTTCCTTGAGGACGTCCTACGAGAGTCTCGGAGGGAAGTCGGCACTGATCGACTCTGCGACTGGTAAGTATCTCAACTCTCCATTGATTTCTTTGGTTGGGGTAACCCGTAGAGGAGACTCATCCGAGACGCCAAAACTCGCAGAGGTGCAGAAAAACACGAGCGCCGCCATGGAGGCTCGGAATCGCGGCGGAGACCGCGACATGGCGATCGCGCCGGGGGACGAGGCTCGCGCGCCCGAGGGTCTCCGAGGATGGTAGGGCCGAGATGGGCGCCGAATCGAAGCCCTTCGAGGGCGGCCAGAGGTCTGCGCCAAGTCTTGGGCACGATGGCAGCCCGAGCGCACTTGCCCTGCTACCGCCCGAAAAGCCGGCTTGTGGAGGCGGCCGTGATTGCGGGCGCAAAGATCGAGCTTCGTCCGCGACCGGTCAACATCGTCTCGCACTATGACGGTATCGACCTCGCGATGGTGAGTAAGCGGCATCGCCGAACCGACCGACGACGCAGGTCGGCGGTGTTCGAGCTCGTGTCGAGCCGCATGCTCGAGATCGCCACCACGCCCCGCCCGAGGTCGCCTTCAAGATGCGAGTCCTCCTCCTCCGTCTTGGTCGGCCACCGTGAAGAAGAGGAAGAAAGAAGTTAGCCCCCTTTTTTTTCTTTTCTTGCAAAGATCGCTGTGTAAACGATCGTAAGTAATTGTAAGCTCGGTTTGCCTCTTTGCTCTCCTTTATGCTTTGGGTTTGACCGACCATAGCCTCAAGGACCACGGGTCGCTTATGCGTAGGTCGGGTCAATTTGAGAGGGTCAAGAGGATAGGAGTCTTGTTTATGCGGTAGTTACGCGCACTCATGGGGTTCGGAGTGTTCCGATCGGCCAAGGGTTTTCCACTCGGGCACTTCCTTCTTCCGCAAAGTGCTACTTAGCAACCATAGCCGGGGGCGAGGCCGTGGCGCTGGGTCGAGAGGGTTACCGCTCGGGATAGACTCGTGACTAGTCGGGTCACCGACCCACATGAGTACGTGAGTTAGCCGAAGTTCGTGTGGGGAAGATTGTTCCCAATCGACGGTAAGGTCATCCCACTCGTGTGCTTCCTTCTTCCGCGGAGTGCTATTTGGGCAACCATAGCCACCGGGCGTGGCCCGTAGCACTCGGTCGAGAGGGTTACCGCCGGGATAGACCTCGTGGTCGGTGGGTCACCGACCAGCATGCACACCATCCGAGCGGCGGCCGAACGGGCGCCACGGGCGACCCGAGTCGTCACGTGGCGACGGTGCTCGGTTGGGAGGAAGGTAAAGACTTATACCGGAAAAAGAAAAGAGCTTAGGATAGAATCGCTTTAACTTTTCAATGTTCCGGCATTAGGGAGGATGCGACCATCGGCGCCCTTGAGTCGAAGGTGCCAGTCCGAGAACTTCCACGACGGTGAAAGGACCTCCCGTGGGGGCCACCAGCTTATCTTTGGTTGTCCGACTGACGCAGAACCAAGTCGCCAATACCAAGGATCATCCTCGAACTTGGCGGTGTGGTAGCGCGCGAGGCTTGTTGATATCCGCCGACCGCAGACGGCCACGTCGCCGCGCCTCGCCGGTGGTCGATGGCGTCTTGTTGCGGCGAGCCCCGAGCCTCATCGAGGCTTGCAATCTCGGGAGCCGTATTCGGTGTCAAGGCAAAATGGCTTCAGCGAACACCATAAAGAAGGGTGTGAACCCGGCCGCCGGTCGGCGTGGTCCGCAGACTCAGAGGACGGAGGGCAGCTCGGCTACCAAATACCGCGAAATGCTTGAGCCGATCAAGATCTGCGGCTTGAGTCCTTGAAGGATCATGCCGTTAGTGCGCCGACCGCCGTTAGTCCGCGGATGGGCTACTGCTGCCCAATCGACACGGATGTTGAAGTCGTCACAGAACTCGAGAAATTCCTTCCCCGTGAACTGTGTTCCGTTGTCGGTGATGATGGAGTTTGGGACTCCAAACCTAAAAACGATGTCGCGAAGAAGATGGCCGCTTGTACCGACGTGGCGCTCACGACCGGCTTGGCCTCTATCCACTTGGTGAACTTATCTACCGCGACGAGCAGGTGGGTGAAGCCCCGGCGCTTTCGAAGGTTCGACCAAATCGAGTCCCCGCACGGCAAAAGGCCACGTGATGGGGATCGCTCAAAGCTTGGGCCGGGCAGATGCGTCTGTCGAGCAAAGAACGGCATCCTTCGCGGTGCGTCACGATATGCTCGGCGTCGACACGTGTTGGCCAAGAGAAACCTTGTCGAAAGGCCTTTCCGCAAGAGATCGGGTGTCTTGCGTGGTGACCGCAGACTCCCGTATGTCGTCCAGCGAAATTGCTTTCCTTGGTCGGTCAAGATACATTTTGGAGGACCCGGAGGGACTCTTTGTAGAGGTCCGGGCCGATCAGACGAAAGATTTTGCCTCACGGGCGAGGCGCCGGCCTCGGTCGGGTCGGGGGGAAGTGACCCGTCCGTCAAACGGTCGATGTAGGGCCTCCTCGAGTCGGACTCAAGTGCTAGCGCACCACGGGCAGATCCGGCCAAGTCTACGCCCGACCGCGCGTCGGTCGGGGTGACCGTGCTGGATTGGTCGGGTGGCCGCCAAGCCGCCGAGTCCAGCTGGACAGTGGGCCGCAGGAGGTCGGAGACGAAGATCCCGGCGGGGCGGGCTCTCGCGGAGGCAAGATTGGCCAGTGATCGGCCTCGCCATTGTAGCGTCGGTAGCTATGGTGAAGCTCGAAACCCTTGAACCGCTCCTCGAGCCGGCGTGCTTCTCGACGATCTGCGGCCATGCGGGCGTCTCGGGCTCCGCAGCCTTCATGACTTGGTCGACGACAAGCTTGGAGTCCCCGTGGGCGAGCCGGCGGGCACCGAGGTCGGCAGCGATCCGAGACCGTTGACGAGCCTCGTACTCGGCAATGTTGTTGGTCGCGTCGAAGAGCAACCTAATGGCGTATTGACAGCTGTTCTCGGCGGGAGATGATGATTTACTCCGCGCCGCGCCATTCTTGGCGTAAGACCCGTCGAAGTACATTGTCCATGACGGGGTCTTCACCACCGGTGGTGCACGGGCTTGGTCCACTCGGCGGCGGTCGGCGAGCTCGCGACTTGATCGCCGTCCGAGGACGTATATTATGCCATGGCCGCTAAGCTCGAGCGCCCATTTGGCTATCCTTCCTGAGGCATCGCGATTGTGGATGATCTCGCCTAGTGGGGACGTGGTCACCACGGTGATGGCGTCTTGATCGAAGTAGTGAACGAGTTTCCTCTTTGCGATGAGCACCGCGTGAGTAACTTCGCGACTGGGTACCGAGTCTTGGACTCGGAAAGTACCTCATCGATGAAGTAGACCGCCGTTGTACCTTGAGCTCACGGCCTTCTTCCGCCGCTCCACCACGAGGGCCGCGGACGACTTGAGTAGTGGCGGCGATGTAGAGGAGCACGGTTCACCGGTGCCGGCGACATCAGATCGAGGCGAGGACAGAAGGCCTTCAAGCGGTGAGGGCCTCCGAGCCTCGTGTGTCCAATCAAGCGGTCGGATTTCTTGAGCAGCCTGTAGAGCGGCATTCCGCGTTCGCCGAGGCGAGACACGAAACGGCTCAAAGCCGCCAGGCACCCGGTCAGCCTCTGGACCCCTTTGAGGTTGCTGACCGGGCCCATCCTTGCGATCGCCGAGATCTTCTCCTGATTGGCCTCGATGCCTCGCTTAGAGACGATGAAGCCTAAGAGCTTTCCTTTGGGGACCCCGAAGACGCACTTCTCTGGGTTGAGCTTTATGCGAAACCGTCGAAGGTTCGCGAAAGTCTCTTCTAGGTCGGCGATAAGGTCGTCAGCCTTCCTGGTCTTTACGACAATATCGTCGACATACGCCTCAACGTTGCGGCCGATCTGGTCATTGAAGCACGTTTGCATACATCGCTGGTATGTAGCGCCCGCGTTCTTCAGGCCGAAGGGCATTGTGACATAGCGAACGAGCCGACAGAGTGATGAAGGAAGTCGCGAAATGGTCGGACTCCTTTAGCGCAATCTGGTGGTAGCCCGAGTAGGCATCCGAAAGGAAAGAGACTCGCACCACGGTGGAGTCGATGACTTGGTCGATGCGAGGTAAGGGAATGGGTCCTTGGGACATGCTTTGTTGAGACTCGTATAGTCAACACACATTCTCCATTGCCCGCTCTTCTTTTTACAAGTACAGGTTGGCTAGCCACTCGTGGTGGCGCACCTCTTTACAAACCCCGCGCCAAGAGTTTGGCGATCTCCTCCTATAACCCCGCGCCTTTCCTCGTCCGAAGCGGCGCAGCGCTGGGCGGCGGCTTTGAGCCCGGTCTGACGCTCAAGGAGTGCTCGGCGACCTCCTTTGAATGCCCGCATGTCGGAGGACCTCCATGCGAAGACATCTTTGTTAGTGCGAGGAAGTCGACGAGCGCTTTCCTATTTGGCGGGGCGTGGCTTCGACCAAGACGGTCTTGGTCGGATCACGAGGATCGACCGTGACCTCCTTCGTGTCCTCGGCGGATTTGAAGGATCCCGCCGATTTCTTTGGATTCGGGACGGACTCGGCGCTTCCTCCCGAGCTTGTTGAGTTCGCGAGGCAACGATCGCGAGGCGAGCTCGCACCGCCAAGCTCGCGATTGAAGGCAGCCGAAAGACGATGCCGCAGAATGACTCCATGCGGTCCGGCATCTTCACTTGAGGTAGGCGTGGCGGGGATCGCCATGAACTTGGCGTAGCATGGCCTCCCAAGATGGCATGGTAGGCGCCGGGAAATCCACGACCTCGGGTGAGGGTCTCGGTGCGGAAGTTTCCGGCTCTCGAAGGTGACGGCGGTCGACCGCCGAGCGGATGGGCTTGTTGGCCCGGATGACGCCATGGAAAGGTGCCTTGCTTGGCCGGAGGCTTGAGCGCGGACCCCATAGCGCCGAACGTCTCAACGTAGAGGATGTTAAGGCCGCGCCCCGCCCATCAAGACCTTCGTGAGGCACTTCGTTCCGACGACGGGTGACCACCACCGGTACCTCCCGGTGTGGACGCGATCGGGTGATCGGTCCGATCAAAGGTGATCGGAACTCCGATCACCGAAGATATTGGGGACGCCAGCGCGACGGTGTGGACCTCGCGAGCGAGCTTGAGCCGACGCTTGTCGGCGAGCAAGCCGGTCCTCCGAAGATCATGAGGCGGCCGTCGGGCTCGGGAACTCGTCGTCGCTTCTTCTCCGCTGTTCGCGGGCGCGGCGAGCTTCTTTCCTTTGCTTCGCGGCGTGGTGGGGACGCTAGAAAGATAGCGCCTCGACTTGATCCGGTACTTGTGCTTGACGGAGAACCCATGGTTCGCATGGGCCGCCCATCAATTTCGGCGTGGTCGGGCGCGACGGTCGGCCGCTACCGCCGCTTGGCGGTCGGCGACCGTGGCGACCACTTGGTCTCACGGATGCGCTTCCGTGCCGCTTGGCTTGTCGGCGGTCGGAAGGAGACCCGGTTTGACGCCGCCTCTGCTGGGCCTTTCCTCCTTCGAAAATAGCCCCTACGGCCTCCTCGCGAGGCGTGGTTGATGGCGATGTCGAGGAGCTCCTTGGTGGTCCCGGCTTGAGGCGCCACCAGTGCACCAAGGCCTTGCGAGAGGTGTAGATGAAGGCTCCCACGACATCGGCGCCGGAGATGTCGGGAGCTCGTTACCTTGGCGGAAAACCTCCGGATGTAGTCCCGAGAGTCTCCCGGCCGCTTGCTGCCTTCGTGTCCCAGGAGTTACCGGGCGCTTATAAGTGCCACGAAGTTACCGACGAAGAGATTCTTCAAGTCACCCCGATTCTCGACGCTTTTGAGGCGGTACTCGAGCCGTGCTCGAGCCGAGTCCGCGAGGTAGATGGGGAGGTCTTGGATGATGAAGAGATCATCCGTCGCTCCCCCCGCACGACGCGAGCCGGTAATCTTGAGCCGACACAGGTTGGTGGCCCGTGTACTTGGCAATGTTGGTAGGCGCCGAATCGGGCGGGAAATCCGCTGGCGGATCCTTGGCAAAAGCCCGTGGTCCGGACCATCGGGGCTCGGGCCGCGATAGTGGCGCCACCATCCGCAACACGTGAGTGGCGGCGTCCTCCGCCATCTTTCTTCGCGCCGAGGGTGGCGCGATGTCGTAGGCATTACCGAGGCGCCGCGCACGGGTGCGTGAGGCTGGGGTGGTTCATGGTGGGGTGCGGTCTTGGCGCACCCAATGGCCCGCACAGCGCAGACGGCCCGGCGGTGGCGGAAGTAGCGCCGTGTGGTAGGAGCCGAGGCTCATGTCTTGACGGCCGCGCGCCCACCACCCCGAAGGTTCTGGTAGGTAGCTCGCCTCGGGTTTGCGGGCTCGGAAGGCCTCGGAGCAAGATTGCGGCCGCAGACCATGTTTTGGCTTGCGTGAGAGAAAACTGGGGCGCCGGATTACGCCCCCAACTTGTGGTGCTCTTGGCGCGCGCGCGTGCGCGCCGCCCGGACTTGCGCGGGCTCGGGCTCGCCCCGCTCGTGTTGGCTCGAGCCGGTCGAGCTCGACCTTCGCTCTCCACTCTCGCGTTGCCGTTGGAGCTCGGCCACGCGAGCTGGAAGGCTTCAGCGCTTCAGCCTACCGGTATTCCCCTCCCGTGCCTCGGTCATACGGACGGGGACCGTCGAGCCGCGGTGGCTACGGCCAATCGGCCGCGGCCGCCACGCTGCACTCGCGAGTGCCGCCGCGCGGGATACTCCGTGTCGGGCTGGAGCCGTGGTGGAAGAGTCTTCCAAAGAACTCGTGGACGGAGGTTGGCATGTAGCCGACCATAGCTACAAGTCGTGAGCAGCGGGAGGTGACGGATCTCTGCGCGCAGCTCGGAGGGCTTCGCCAAAGGAGGTATAGCGCTCCTCGTTTCGGCTTTGGGGCCATGGGGCGCTCAAGCCGGAGTGGGACGGCCGCCGGAGATGGTGTCGAGTGCTCCCGCAGCGCCGCCCTCGGGCAGCGAGGATGAGCGTGAGCTCTCCTCCGAGGTGACGGTGAAGCCGAGGGAGCCGGCGGATCGGCTCCCGAACACATCATCCATGCCGCGTTGGAGAAGAATGCCATCAAGGAGACGAATGGGAATCCGGAGATGTTTGCCAAGACGCGCAAGCCCCCTACCGGCGCTGCTAACCGCCGGCGTTTGGCGCGCCGCAAGTAAATTTGTAAGTCTAAGGGTGCGCGTTCCGCTCCTGAATGGTTAGACCACGAGTCCAAGATGTATACCGGTTCGGCCAAGGTCCCTACTCGGATCGTGCGTTGGTGTTGTATTCATCAAAAGTGCGGATGATCGCACCGAAGTTTTTACAAGCGAGAGGTGGAGCCTCAACACTAGAATGATCTAAACTTAGCTCTCGTAAGGAGAAGAAAAGAAGAAGAGGAAGAAGAGGAAAAAGCCCTCTTGTAGCTCTTACTCATTGCCTGTTAGGAGGTTCCCGCCTCCTTTTATTCAAGATCTGAAGGGCGGTTACATCGAGAATTGGGAAGTGCGGGCGAGCTACTTCTAGGGGCTTCGGTCTTGCCCGTCGTCGCCAATCGTTCGCCGACCGTCGCTTGTTCGCCGATCGTCGCCGCCGCTGAGCCTATCTTTGGGTCGGTGGTCTAGCCGTCGAGCGGTTAGGTAATCCTCCGGAAGTGGCGTGTCGCTCTCGTGATCCATGTGGTGCCGACGTAGTTGCGTGTGACGTTGGAGTTGCCTCGGAGAGGCGTGTCCTTGCACCGTGGGTGGTGGGGTCGATGGGACAGAGACGGGCTTCAGCAGCTATCAAACCGTCTTGGGAAGGGACCACCGCCTCGCCGATCCACTTCAATGACCGTTCGTGGGGCACGTGGCCTTAGGTTGACACGGACTCCGCGCGCGCGCGCCCTCGGCGGGATTATCATGGTTCGGTCGGGCCGGGATCCGCCTGCCGCGGTCGGGAACCTGCTGAAGTCGGAGTCGCGGGATCCCGCCCCGCGCGGTCGGGAACCTGCTGAAGTCGGTCGCGGGATCCCGCCCCGCCGCGGTCGGGAACCTGCTGAGTCGGTCGGGGATCCGCCCCGCTGCGGGGGTCGGGAACCCTGCCTGAATGGTCTCGT
The DNA here is from genome assembly GCA_036346275.1 of Otatea glauca. NCBI lineage: Eukaryota > Viridiplantae > Streptophyta > Magnoliopsida > Poales > Poaceae > Otatea > Otatea glauca. The sequence continues at coordinate 3,346,083 of CM070732.1, read as the reverse complement.
AGGCATTTGGGTAGCAGGCCGGGGACGGCCTGTTTAGGCTGGGGCCGTATTCGAGGCCGCCTGCTTGCTGCTCTGGGCTTTGCTTGTTGCAATTGGGCCGTTGGTGCACCCCTGTTTTATGAGTATTCGTCACTTGGCTATGGTAACAAATAGGTAACTAGTTATTTTAACCATATAAGAACTATATAATTAAGTGCAAACATAGCCAACCACATGTAGTTGATCATTGTGTGAGGTGCTATATCTGCTATTGCCAACTCTATATGCTTCATTGATAAGCCAAGGATTAGGAACTGATATATAATGGTAATGTGCTACTCTAGTAAAAATGTGTGCCTTTTTATTACTATGAATAACGAGATGAATATGCATGTGTTGTTTGTCCATGCAAAGATTATGTGTAATTTTTGAGCTACTAGTGCTTAGTTTTACTTCATCACTCAAACTATCACGATGCTACGTAATTTCAACCAATTTACGTTCAAATAGCGACCAGTGTGTGCCATCTGTAAATGCATTGGATGCATCTTAAATTGTGACAATCAAAAGACCAATGATTCACTCTGTACGATGTCCATAGCTAATAAAATAGCTATCCACATAGGATAGAAGATGACGCGTCTTCCACGAGACATTGTTTGAGCACACAAATCAACAAGGAAGACATAGCTAAAATATGCATTAGGGAGAACGGTTGTGTAAAATTAATATTAATTGGGGAAAGAGGGAGAGAGAAAGGTGGGACAAGGTATAAGTTTATTAATTGGGCCCACTAGTATACACTATGCATTGAGAGATTTATATCAAGGATTGCTTTATAATTAATGTGACAGGCATTAGACATAGCAAAGCAATGTTTACACTGGAAATGCCCTTAGGGCCTCATCAGCATGTCATATTTATAGTTACATCGGACACATTACTCTTAAAACCACAACCAATTATAAGATAAACAACGAGATACACGTTGAGTCGAGAAATTTGAAGCGCTTGTAAGAAAATTGGGAGGGAGACAAAGAGATGCCTCTAAACACGCTTTAATTTGATTCAGCAAGTAAAATACTGTTGTAGGTGTAAAAACCGAACATGAGAGAGGGGGTGGACGTCGGCCGTTTAACAAGCCATCGTCCACGAGAGTGAAAATGACACAGGGGATTTATACAGGTTCGGGGGTCCGAGAGGACCGCCCTACTCCTATCGACGAGCCTACGGGGGTTAGTCTCCGGAGAGCAGGTCCCCGAGGGCTCGTCAGTTTTAGTTTTCCTTCATATTGCTCAAGAGAGCTCTTCTTACAAATGAGAGGGGGATAAGGTATTTATAGGCTCTTGGCCTGTACAAATGACCGAAATACCCCTTACAAGAATAGTTAAACTATGAGTGCAAATGAAGGGCAATCTTGTCTTTTGCTGACATAGCTGCAATCCCTTGATCATCTGTATGCTGCATAATCAGTAACTCTTCAGGTATTCTCCAACAAATACATATTGTGATGTGATCAACAAAAACTAAGTTTGTAGAACTTTATTCTTAAGTAAGCATGGATGTGCATTATTGTTTTTTTATCCATTGACTATAATGCAATGACTTGAGGACAATCAAACCAGGTTTTATGCATTTTAGAGGGTGTTTGGCACAGCTCCAGCTCCATCAAAATCCGTGCAAAATCCGTGGAGTTGGAGCAGAGTATTTCTAGCTTTAGAAATTTATGGAGTTGGAGCTGTGGGTACATCAAGAGTGTTTAAGTGGGTCATCTTGTTTACATTTTAGACTAAAAAATAAACTTAATTCACTTTATTTTAGCCTACAAGCTCCAGATCTGAGGTGGAGTTGGGATCTAGAGCTCTACCAAACAGTGCCTTACTCTTTAAACATTGATAGCCATAATTGGTTTAAAATAATTGCATACAAGAGCTAAAATATTTTTTAATGATGATTCAATTCAAGACTTGGGATAAGTTAATTAAGAAAAGATGAAAAAGAGCACTCTTTTGGTAGTACTGTGGGTTGTATGAATATGCATGCACATAGGCTATGATACTTATCACTTGGTAATTTAAATATGTTATAGCATGTTAATAGGACATGTGGGAGTTGGAACGATGTGAATATCCACACTTGTTTCGAAACAATTTTTATTCATGTTGCCTTTCGCTGCAAGCTTTATGAATGAAATGAAGACACTTGTGATGCTACGTTTCATCCCCTTCTCTTTTGCATGACATGATGATTTGTGTGGCACCATTTACAGCTGCCATCTGGCACGGATGTGGTCATTTATGGGAGGGTTCTTGAGGGGGCAAGAAAAGGGCTCTTTGCAAAATTTATGGTTTATTTGATACATGGAAAAATACAATAGCAATGATGGGTTAGATGTCAATGAATAATAAAAAAGAGATAATTCATACTATGTTACTCTAGTTGTTGACACTTAGAAAACATCACTCGTTGTCTCAATGATATGTGGGTCCAGGGGCCACATGTCATAGAGACAACGAGTGATATTTCTTGAAGTGTCAATCTTTTGAGTTTTATAGTATGAATTATGCTTAAAAAAAGAGAGAATACTTAGAAGAAACTAGGTATCTTTTCAAAATAACAAGAGTGTGATGACCCAAATTTGAGCTGAGGAGGACTGGAACTTGGTGTACCCCTTCACCTCCCACTAACTAAGCTATGCTTATTCTTCAATTGATTGGTAATTTAAATAGGACACAGCGAGTTAAAAATGTGAGATTTGGTTAAGAAGTTAGATATACACGAGCTGAGGAGGAAATTAGTAAAGTGAATTAGAGTGAGAAGTATCGAATATTCTCGTGACACCTACACTGAGCCAAGTTAGATATAAATAAATCTCCGACGTTTTTTTTCTGACGAATAACACCTTTACCAGGTACAAGTTCTATACATCTACGACGATCATTGACAAGCTATTTCTAGCTACCGGGATCGTTGGCAATCTGGTATGTTCATTGATTCAAGGATTCAATAGTAACACAATGTTTACTAATGGACTTCAATGTGAAAGTTGAGTACTTAGGTACTTTAATCTTGAGTTATTGTATAAAAGTAGGATATTTTTCATAAAAATATGGCAATTTTTGTTTTGTCTAACAATTTTTGTGTTATTGTATAAAGCCTATAAATATATAAAATAAAAGGAGTCCATTGGGCATACACATCAGTCCTTTTGATTTTTCAATAGTCATACTTCTTGTTTAGATATAACATGACTCCTGATCCTAGTTGTTAAGATACGATTGGATCATATCTCTTAACGAGTGAATTCGAATCTATCTCTAATAGAGCACTCTATTATACAAGACAATCAATTTCATAAAGAAAAAAGAATTTGCCTCTCTATGTTCTACGTATTCTTTATAATTATTCTGTCTGTTACATCAGCGTATTGTGATTGTGATCAGAGGCGGAGCCAGGATTCATTCAAGAGGGGGAGCTGAACATAAGTACATATACTAAATATAAAAACTACCAAGCCGACATATTATAGTTGAGATTTAAATTCATGTAATATAGTATTAGTATGTAAATTTGCAAGGAAAAAAAATTACTTTTCATTGACACCGTCTGAAAAAAAAGATTTAACAAATATAATTTACAGCTGCTAACTACTGTTACGTGCGTGAGTCTGAATTTCTCGTGGTGGGGCAGGAGGGGCTGGAGCCCCACCCTTGGCTGAACTACGGCGGTCTAAATCGTTTTACAGCACTTCTACGTGTTTTTGGGTCGTCCGAAGGAGAAAAAAAAATCGTGTGTTTGGGTATTGAGTCAGATAGCAACAACCGTCGACGATCTCGTTGGGAAGACCTCTCCGCCTCTCCGGCGAACCCGCCCTAACCCTTACCCTAACTACCTTACCCCGCCAATGCTGGCAGCGATCACCGGCGGCGATCGAGCTCTCGATTGCCGCAGCTTCTGGAAGGCCGGCGCGTACGAGGCCCCCTCCGCCCCCATCCGCGAGTTCCACGGTTCGTCTCCTCGAGCGTTTTCCTCCCTCTAGTTTTGCTCTGGTTTCGCGATACTCCGACGCGAATTGCATTGCCGATGCTGTTGTTTGTGGTCGCAGATGCTCTGGAGACGGGGGACTTCGACCGCGCGCGCGTGCACCCCAAGTTCCTCCACACCAACGCGACCTCCCACAAGTGGGCGTTCGGAGGTTGGTGTCCCTCTGCTCCTTATCCCTTCCGTTCTGTAATTTGGCTTGCTTTTTCTGTGTGTTGGTGAAGTAGGTGGCGGAGGTGGTTGTGGTTTTACAGATTAGGGATGAAATTGTTGTGTTAAATTGAGAGCTAGGTTTGTTAGAGCAAAGGGGAAATATCAGGTAATTGCAAGAGTTATACCTCGATTACTGTGAATGGGGTATGCATACTGCACAGTGGTTTCTGTTAATGTTATTGGATCAACTGATTTTCGGTGGAAGGAAATTTAATTTACCTGTTCTAGATGAATGATACAAATTCATAGTTTGATGTGTATAGGATGTGTTGGCCTTGCTGTTAGTACCAATGATGCATAGTAGCCTTGCTCTTTAGATCGCAGGCTACATTTTGTTTTTGTTTATCTAGATAAAATAACTTTCACAAGCGGTACTGATAGATGGGATATCAGTTGTGCTCTAAACCCCAATTAGGTCAAAACGCAGGATCCCCAGATGCAATACTCATTCTGTGGTACTTATGCTTAACTTGTGGCACAGAGGGGACAATCCTCGAAAGTTGCTATTTATTAGCATATTTGACAACTATATCATCATCATTTTGGTATGAAAACTAGAAAGTTGCTACTTATTGCTTCTGTACATGTAAAAGGAATGGAAATAAGAGAGTATATTAGATAAGAAGAAAAACTGTTTGCTTTTATCTACTTCGGTTCTTAGTGAGAGAAAGGATGATTCTGCTTTAGAACCGTACTAAATGACATTTTATCTTGCTTCTCTTGTATTCTCTCCACTCATATTTGGACACAACAAAATGTAAATCCATGGAGTGCACTTGTCTCTCCCTTTCATCCCTTTGGTCTAATCTTTCTTTAATGGCGACTTAAATGAGAGAATTTGGTATTTGTTCTTTTTATCCTGTCTTTCCGCCTCTTTGTATTCAGCCCATGTGACCATCAATTTCCTTTCAAGTTCTAAACACAGCAGATAAAGCAAATGCAATGCTGGATCTAAATCATATATGCTGGTACAGTTAATCTATTCACTTGATGATAAGTGGACATTTGTAAACTTAATCTAAACAGGTAGCTATACTTCTAAAGCAAACAGCTTCCTGATTATCCAATCTTCAATGTATCCATTCGGGAGATTTCTTTCAGCAAAATGCACTGCATGCTGGTCCATCTGAATTTCTTGGTTGCACCAATACTAAAGAACATGCTATCCATGGTCCGTCCTTTGCTCGTCCTTTTTAGGGAAGAATGTAGTTTGATAACAAAGTACAAATGAAATGCTTGTTGCTGGGATGCTTACTTGATCAGAACAAACAAAACAACTAGTTGGTGTGGTAATTTTTATAACGATTGTACTTTATCTTAAGTGTTCAAGATACTTGTATCGCCGTGGCCAATATTTTCCTAACAACTTGTTTATTGTTCTTTTCTGTTGCAGCTATAGCTGAACTTCTTGACAATGCGGTAGATGAGGTTTGTAATATCTTTTAGAAACGTCATACATTTAGCTTCAATATTGCCAATGCGATAGAATTGCCTTAGCTTGTTATTGGGTGAATGTTGCAAATAGAAGTAATTATCTTCTGATATGGTGTATCAGATTTGCAATGGTGCTACATTTATAAAAGTGGATAGAAGCATCAATTTGAAAGACAATAGCCCAATGCTGGTTTTTCAAGGTACCCAGATTCAATACAGAACATGAAAGTGGAATAGGTTGGGGTAGATCCATAATGTTTCCTATTATTAATTCCTGCTTACTTGGAGCTACCGTCACAGACGATGGAGGAGGAATGGATCCTGAAGGTGTACGGCAATGCATGAGTCTAGGATTCTCAACCAAGAAATCAAAGACAACCATTGGCCAGTGTATGTATTATTTTGATTGCATTGGAATATTATATGACCGTGGCTAATTTGTTTTGGCTTTCAAATAGATGCATATTTTGTATTACTCTTCCATAATTTCATTTTGAGAATTGTGCGTCCTACTCTTTGGAGAGAGGCTAGTAAATGAGGAAATGGAAACGGAATGAAGATGCAATAATAATGATCTTAATACTTTTGGCATACCATCTTAGTGTCATTCAATCCTTTTAGCACCCTCTATGTTGTATATAATGGTATGCTATTTGATGGAATGCACGAGGCTTTAATCAAGTTGTTAAACCAATTAAATGCACTTCTTTATGATGGAAGGAACGCAAAAAAACTTTTTTGATTCAAATCTAAATGGCAGTTGGAATACCTTGATGTCTAAAAGTATATGGTTCTCCAAATTGAAAGATGGATTGATTCCTCATCGGTAACTAGATTTTGGAAACCTTTAAATGTTTAAGCTGATGCTTGTCCTCTACAATTCATAGGTTCTATTCCTCACAAAAACAGGAATGACCTTTGCTTGTAGCACCAATTCGCATTTGGTATTATACATTATACAACTTAAGTGCTTCTTTTCAAGTATGAAATGTTCTTGCAATTCCAAATCTAAAATAATTATTGAGAGTTTTTAGTTCAAATAATTGTAAGCAATTTATTGTCATCTAGTATCTAGCTGATTTATGCTTTCGTGTCAAAACACTTCTTACCTTTTGCCACTACACAGACGGAAATGGCTTTAAGACAAGCACAATGAGACTTGGTTCTGATGCAATTGTTTTTACTCGTGCAATCCGTGGAAGGTATATATTTTTCATTTCAGTTATTGTTGATTTATTTTTGGGAATCCATGTCATTTGTTGAATATTCTTTATTTATCAATGATTACCACATGGTTCTTTCTCCTGCAGTAATGTTACTTTGAGTATTGGTTTGCTCTCGTACACTTTCTTGAGGAGAACAATGAAGGATGACATAGTTGTCCCTATGGTATGTCAAGCTGATCCAGTAGTGTATCTTTCATACAGGCTTGTCTGTCCAGACCTGACGTTTTCCATCACTATTACAGCTTGATTTTCAGATCAAAGACGGCCACATTGTACCTTTGGTGTATGGTTCACAGGGTGATTGGGATAGTAGCTTGAAGATAGTACTTGATTGGTCCCCTTTTTCTTCAAAGGAAGAACTGCTACAGCAGGTGATGTTTATTCCAGAAATTATTTAGTCCATTCTTCAGTGAAAATTTGAAACCACGTAGTGAGTTTTCGCAATGAGTATGTGTAACTCTACATTACGATAGTAGCTCCTATATGAGGAAGGATGGAGTAATATTTGATGTTGGAATTTGATGTTTCATGCATGAGTGAGCCAAACATAGTAGTTGCAAAGGCTTGATACTAAAGAGAAAAATATAACTTGGCTCCTCTACTTCAGCTCAAATGTAGAATCAATCTTATACTTTTGACAACCCAAGTTAAAATATACAGAAAATTTTGTCATCATGGGTTAAATTCTTGCTCATATGTTTATTGCCATCTATTTTCATTTGGATGAAACCTTTGTCAAGCTTGACATGGTTCGGAAGCTTTTAGATATATTTTTAAAAACTGAAAATATGTAGAAAATAAAAAAGAAAATCTGAAAGATTTTAGATATCAAGCATTTAAGCATATAAATAAGTTTCAGAAGCTTCCAAGAAAAGACAAAAAGAATCACTGAGGATCTAATTAGTGGTGAAAATGGATCGAGTTTGTTCAGGTATTATTGGTATTTGGTCAAAATTAAATGCACATCCATATCTTGAGCTGAACTCATATACAGATATACCGGTTCAAATGTGGATCACATGGACGTGTGATACATTCAGATAGGGTTTTACTCTATTTGGACTGGATTTAGATAGTATACGACTATACGTACAATGGTGAGGGCAATCATGGTACGTACGCCCATTGAATTTTGGTGCATGAACATTTTGCTATGCAAAGTGCATGCATAGGAACAGCAATTAATTGGAGGAGGCATGCATTGGGTGTCATTAGGATAATAACTGCACTTCTGTTTCCAATCCCTTGGAATAACCATTGCCACATCTGTTTGCTAGTTGGTTAATATTTTAGTTATTCTTCATTGCCTCTTTGTCTTCCTTAGAGCATTGTAAGTTTCTTCCCTTCCTGCTGTGAAGGGCAGAGTTTTATTCTCTATATTCCACCAAACTACTGACTTCTGTCCATCATGGATTAAATCTGTTTTATTGCTGTTCGTGGACTTGTGCTGTTCTCTGAAACATAATCCAGATTGGCACTTTTGTCAACCAATCAAGACCAGCACACTTGGAGTTCCAGCAACATGTGCTGCTTCAGGCAATATCCAACTCAAAATAATTATCTAAACTGAACTCAATAACCAATTGAATACATTGAACTAAGCTTTACTGGACATAAGTCCCCCCTCCTTCATTATCGTAGTTAATAAATCGGTAAGGCACGGTGAGGCGACTCACCACCTGTCGACTTTTATAGTCGGCAATGAAATTATGGGGCAGGCGCTAGATCTTAAACTCGAAGGTCACACAAGACAAGGGATTAGACAGGTTTAGGCCCTCAACGATAGAGGTAATACCCTAATCCTGTGTGTTGGGATTATACGGATCTCTTGGATCTAAGATTGCTCAAAGCGCTATGTGCTCTGGGCGATATGAGGTGTGCTATGCTCTATGGCTTGATTGCTCTATGCTTGGATGATCGGATCCCTATGTTGTTGCCTGCCCTCTCCCTTATATAGCGGGGGTGGGGCGGCTTACAGAGTCCTGATCGGTTAAGAGATTTCGATCGGTTACAAGATTCTAGTCGGTTACAGGATAGAGTTTACATCTTTATCTACCTTATTAACGACTCGGATTACAACCGTATCTATCATATCTAAATATAAGTTCAACTTCCTTTAGGATATGTCCCCTTGCTCACGGCAATGGGCTGACGGGAGTATCTTCCGGCCTCCTCTTGGAGTGCATCATGAGGGTACCCGGGTTCTTATATTCCACACCACCTTTTTATCGCTAGAGCGCTTAAGGTTTGAGGTGAGGCAACGCCATACACACATCACACATAGTATTGCATACACAGAGTTCAACCACAGAAGATCCTAGCTCAATAACATAAAAGAAATTAAAAAAAGAAAATTAGGCCATGGGCCGTCCCACCCAGCATATGCCTCTTCCTCACCCTCTACCGTAGCTCTCTCCCACTCACACCCAGCCGCTGCCTCCAGGCTCCAATCCTCCTAACTCCTCCCTATGTTGTGCCTCCTCCCTGTTGCTCTACCATTGCACCGTCGCTCCTCCCAACTCCCAACCTGCGCCGCCGCCCAGTTCCTCTCTCACCACAGCGCCACCTCCCTACTCCTCTCCCACGGTGTCGTCACTAGCTAGGAGGCGATTGGGCAGCCGGCAGCGATGACGTGTGGCCGGCTGGCAATGGCGGAGGGAGTGAGAGAGATGAGATCTAGCGACCATGGCGACACATGACACATCGATGAAGAGGAGCGACGACTTCAGCTAGCAGTGACCACGACGGTGGTGAGTGGCAAGCAACTACCACGGCGACACATCGATGAAGAGGAGCAACGGCTTCTGCGAGCAGTGACCACAGTGGTGATGGTTGTGACGATAGGAAGCAAGGGCAGCAACTGAGGCTAGCTCTCCCTCTCCCTTTCCTCTCTTCTGGTCCCAGAGCCTTTTTCCGACACCATACTCCGCGTAAGCGACGCCATGGCGACACCTTGGCCGTTAGGCGGATGCCATAGGCATGTTCGACAAGGCGAGGCCGTGGTGAACCCTTCTTGACCGCCTCACCGATTAAATGATGATAAAGCGATGCTTGAAGGACGCTTTAATAACCATGCTCATTATACATATACTACCAATTTTGCAACCGATTTAACATAAAATAAATACATTATATTGAACAAGCATCTGGTGGTACAAATATTTTCTACGATACGAATAAGTGAATAATGATATTGTTTGTTGTTATCTTTCTTGTACATTGTACTTTCTAGTCCTTTTTTTCTCCAAAGTGGCACCAAGAATGGTTTTTTAATGCTTTATATCCAGGCATGATTGCTTTACTTAGTCGTGGTTCTTCCATAACAAACTAAATTGATTATCACATGTTTCTGAAGCTATTCCATAACCAACTGTGCAGTGATTATCTTCTTTTTGATAAGCAACTCAATTTTTTTTTGTGTATATGTCTATTGATAGTTTTCTTGTGCATTCAGTTCAAGGATATTGATAGTCATGGAACTAAGGTGGCAATATATAATTTATGGATGAATGACGATGGTCTTTTAGAACTTGACTTTGAGGATGATGATGAGGTAAATGTTCATAAAATTTTTATTACAAGTATAATGCATTACCTCTGCATATTGTGAATTTGTTCAGTCCCATTAATCCTGGCATAAAAAAAAACCCAGAAATGGTGCATAATGTGTATGAAGAATGATTTTCCTTGTCATGCCTCTTGAAACCACCTGACTGATCTGTGCTATGTAGTCGATTTCATCAACGGAAAAAAGGAAGGATAATTGTTCTAGACTTAATATGCTTGATGAGCTGCATGTTCTCTGAGGGAACTAATGCTCATCGTACGAAATTAGATGCGTGAACAGATGCAAATGTACTGATTTTTTGTATTGTTGTTGCAGAGCAGTATACTTGTGCATGTGTTCAAAATTATAATGCAAATTAGGCAATTGAACATGAATAACTGTTTTTTTTTAAAATGTGCAAACCATGGCTACATTGCACATGTAGTCAGGTACTTTTTATTGTATTCTTGTTGCAGAGCAGGATATTCATGCATGTGTTCAAAATTTACACATATTAGATGATGGAACAAGAATCAGTACTGTTGTTTTGAACTTCAGTTCTTGCAGAGCATGGCTACATTCCATTCTTCCATTATTGTACTTCCTGGTTGTTTCTACATAGTGTTACTTTGGACACGGACATGGGAGTCGGAATCCGACTCGGAGTTGGGGTGTCTGATTTGGCAAAAAATTTTGGACATGGGAAATGCTACTCAGAATCGGACACAGGTGTCAGAATCCAACTTGGATTCGAGGTGTCCGATTCGGCAAAAAAATTTGACACGGGTGTCTAAGTAACACTATTTCTACATTGCTCATGTCCTATCGTTTAAATTTCAGGACATATTACTTAGAGATCAAGGTACAACCAGCGGGGGAGCAACAAAGATCCAAAAAGAAATTGTTCAACAACATATATCCCACAGGCTCAGATTTTCATTGCGTGTAGGTTTTATTTCTTTACATTCTGGGTTTATTCCCATCTAGCTTACATATCTAAATAATAATGTGCATTTGTCAATATGCAGGCGTATATTTCCATCCTTTACCTCAGGAAGTTTGAAAACTTCCAAATTATATTAAGAGGAAAACCTGTTGAACAGATAAGCATTGCTAATGAACTGAAGTTTAAGAAAGTAGTTACTTACAAACCTCAAGTCACACATGATTCTCAAGTGGTAAGTAAATTAGTACAATGGTTATTTATTTTATCTGTTCTTTTTCAGGATAGTCTGCACATAATTAGTTAATTCCTTCAATACCTTGTTTCTTAGCTTAGTGGATAATCATGCTCATGTACTGAAGTTCCTCCGTGATTCCATTTTGTGGCTATATGAGTGGATTGAAATTACAAAAACAGTCAATACTTTGTTTAGCTATTCTCCAACTTATTGTCTCATTATGAAATGTTTTGGAATATGCTTTCCTGATTTACAGCCAGCCATATCTCTCCAAATATGGCTGGTCATTACTGCTAATTCCCTGATTTACAGCCAGCCATATCTCTCCAAATATGGCTGGTCATTATTGCTAATTCCCTGATTAGTCCTGGTCATTATAGCCGGCCAATCATAGCTATTGTACTATATATATTCTGTACAGCCTTTCAATAGAAATCATCAAGGGAAATCATCCTAGATCACTTTCTTTCAAAATGGTAGGTCTCAGTGAAGGTAGATATTGGCTTTGCAAAGGAGGCACCTGTTTTGGGCATTTTTGGGATGAATGTCTACCATAAAAATCGACTAATAATGGTAACCACTCTCTCCAGTTCTGTTTTTTTTGTTCATTCATTTGTTTGTTATTGTAAAAGTTGGGTTTCTCCTAGCAACCATGGATGCCCCTGTAGTTCTACTGAGAACTTAGGGACATCTAATATACCAGTTGTATGAGGGTTGAAGGAAAATATGGGGCATGGCGGACCAGTATGCTGTCAGACTGACTAGATAGATCATGTCTAGCAGCAATACTTGTAGAAAGGGGCATTTCAGCAATCAGCAGGACACATAGGTTTTTCGTTGCATGCTACTTTGCAACTAGGTTGCTTTGTTTTGCAGTAGATTTGTGGAATGGTAAAAGGCTTCTTTTGCAACCATTACATAGACTTCATTTTGTTTTTTAGTGTGTATGTGATCCTGGTTGATATCTTCAGTCTTGTTACTGGTACAGAAGTCTTCTTCTCTTCTAGTTTAGACAGCACAAGTCAGTTTAATTCATAACTGTTTTTGCTAACCCATTTTGAGGACTCAGGATGCAATTTAGGTATATGCTACTGTTGAATCATGCAATCAGCGCTTCAAATTTTTTTTGGCGGTTGTATAATTTCTACGATAATTTTTCTGCCTTTTTGTTGTTAATTGATGAACATGTTGAGAGGTTTAAATCCTCATCATCATTTAGATAAGTTTTACATGGTTGGGCTGATGTTCTTTGTAACTTAAAATTAAGGTTCTGAGCTGGGGTTGACCATCTAAAAATGTACTGTTCCAGTGATCCAATTATCACAATGCAATTTTGGTCTTAACTGATTTCTGTAATCTTTTTTCTGGTTGCAGCCCTTCTGGAAGGTCCTTCAAGAAGGATCTAGTAGAGGAAGGAGTGTTGTAGGTGAGTTCATATATCTAATTCTTTCATTATTTCTATTTTGCTTTGTTTCTCCATGGGTTGACACTTGTCATGATTCAGGTATACTGGAGGCAAATTTTATTGAGCCAGCACATGACAAACAAGATTTTGAGAGGACACCACTGTTCATTCGGCTCGAAACAAAACTTAGACAAATTATTGTTGATTATTGGTAAGTGCCTTTGGCAATTTGGTTCAGAATCCTCTCATTTTGCACATGAAATGCTCAATTTAAAATGGAAGTAGTGTACTGTGTTGTGCCTATAATCTAGTCATCACTTGTAACACCCTGATCCAAATTCCGCTCAGAGCGCAACCTACCATGGGGCGGGCCCATGCATGCTTAGCACTCTACTTGCACTTTAGTCCTTGCTTCGTGTAAAGGGTTAACCCGGATATGCTACATTTGGACCTAACAGATTTACTTTAGACAAGCAATGTGGGATTAGTGTGGGACTAATCCCACTATCACTCTACATAGGCCATATGAGCCTTCGTGCTAATGGACCGTGTATTACATTCACCCCCCTTAAGGGTTGACGCCCTCGGCAGTACACCATATACACGACAAATGCCCAGAACCACCCCTTGGTACACGTCCATGCGTCTAGTGCCAACACATATGCCATGCCATTTGTCCACTTTGAGCCCACACGCGCCATGCACATAGCTTGTGCTCCTGTCCCACACGTGCCTGTGCAGTGAAGGTTGATGCTCTAATACTATCTGTAACTTTTGTCCTCGCTTCATATAAAAAGGTTAACCTGAAGACGCTACGTTTGGACCAAACATACATTATATGCTACTTCAACTCACTTTAAACAACCAACGTGGGACTAATCCCACCACCACTTCATATAGGCCACGTGGGCCTTCAGCCCTTCACACTAATGGATGGGGTATTACATCACCATTACAGAGATATGTATACTACATTTTGAAACTTGCACCAACTTCATATTAAATAAGAAACCTGTTGCTGATTTCTTTGGCTGTATCTAATGCTTTTGTGTTAAGCAATTAATTGTTTGTAACAGTACCTAGGCACTGGAAAGTGTACTGTATTGCGTTTTGTCACCTGTACTGTGCCTTAAGTGCCAATAGGTCAAACCTTGGACACTCTGCATGCAACCATTTGTTCTTATTCTGTTTCCTATAATGTAAATTCCTGTAACAAACGGTGTATTTGCAGGAAAGAGAGGTGTCATTTAATAGGTTACCAGCCAATTGATCCACATTTAAGATCCCAGTATAAGGCTGCTCTTAAAGATTCAGGTCGTCCTGGACCTAAGTTTCAGCAGAAAGCTTTGACTGCTCAGAAGACTGGAGGGCATCCATCAAATTTGCTACCGGAGACATACAACGATGTAGCAGTTGTTGGACTGACAACTAATGGTGCAGGTAACAAACTAGCTTCATTGAAATGGTTCCTACTTTGGTCTTTATTAATACTATTTTCTGCTTCTGGTAAAATATTTGTGTAGTGGTTTGATCATTATAAAATACAAATAATTTTCCGATAATTTCCCTATTCTGTTGTGTGCTAAGCTGCCAAGAGGTATCTTACTATCTTCCAGTCCTACTTGAATGCATGCAGTTCAGTTTAGAATCGAAAATTTTGAAATGAGAAATGATGCTTACTTGAAATGCTTTTGTGGCTGTTTAGCTTCTGTTCAATTGAGGGTCATCGTCCAACTAAAATGTGAAGTTACGAGGAAGACAAATAAGTTTGATGTATTGCAAGAGCCCAAAGGGCATAGATATAGACTGCAAGGGAGACAATCAGACAACCTCTGGACTACCACTACAATACCACATATACGCCTAAGTCCTAACATACACATACTATTACACTGCTACCCTTAGCGCCCCACAAACTCAAGGCATATGCAATAGCATTGACCATTGAGTTAGCTCATGATATGTCGTCGTGGCATGCAACTCTTGAAAATACCCGTCGAGTAGCAAACGATCTCCTTTCTCACACACTGATGGCAGCCATCCACAAGGTAGTACCTTGAAGCCTTCACAAATTGTCCTTCGGCTCTTCAAACATAAAAATGTGGTCCACTTGCACTGTATCTTCATTCAGTGATGTTGGAATTGTCAAGAATAGAGAGATGTCTGTCAAATCAAGCCGATGAAGAGAGATAGATTAAATCAAGCCTGCTGGATTGCCACTACAATACCACATATACCCCTAACTTACACATACTGTTACACTACTACCCTTAACATAAAATACTGAGCATAGAAATGTTTTGATGCCCTGTTACCTTGTCAGGGCGAAGCTCTAGGTTTGCTTGCCAAAAGAACAATGTCAAGGGCTTGACACTTTTCACTTTCTATTATTTATACAAAATAATACTATATAGCTCGCTGGTTTGAGCAATTTGGGCACACCCAGGCCTCGCTGGTTTGAGGGAGACAATATAGCTACTAACACATTAAAACTGCGCTAGCTAGCATGTTTCATTTAATTCTTGTTTGTAAAATGATATTTGGACCCAAAAGCACATCTATGGAGAGCATATTGAAAAAGAATATAATGAAAATGATGATAAAGGTACACTCCAAGCTGCTATCTCAATTTCCGAATTGCTAATATATTTTGTTTATATTATATTTTATGGTTGCTAATATATCCTGTTTATATTATATTTTATGGACACGTTTGGTCTCTGGTCTCTTATGTTAATTATTCGGATGGCACCATATGGTGGCCCTTGGGTCGCTAATAAGTTTATTATATCTGTTTAACCCTGAGATACTGTCTGGTATTATATCCAATGTTTGCTAGTGTTTCTTACACTTGACAAGCAAGATTATTTATTAATAGATTGGTGATTTAGTTAATGATTTTAACATTACTGACTATCAGGAAAATGGTTGGCTAGTCCCACATGTTATAAATTTGGAGTATCTTTCTGTCTGAAATAAGTTTGTCTTGAATTTTTTTAGAACACTGTCTCATAATTACTTGTATCAGTAGGGGTGAAAACGGTATCGGTAAATCCCGGAATTCCGGAAACCGTTTTCGGAATTTTTCGATCGGACGTGTCGGTATCGGTAATGTTCGGAATCGGAATCGAAATCGGAAATTTTTGTCGGAAACGATAACGATAACGGTTTTGACAAGTTCCGACCGTTTCCTTCGGTTTTCGGAAAAAATCGGTAAATTCCGTCATTAATTACGGAATCGCCAAACCACGATCACACTCCTTGACCACTAAAACGCCCATAACTTTTTACTCGAACTCCGATTTAGGTGATCTTGGACTCTATGCGAAGCTTATCACGAGGCTACAATCTCCACTATTTTTATGATTTAAGAAATCATAGATATTTTTAAATATGATAAAAATAAAACTCTAATATAGTTATTCAAGTCTAAAATCTGATTTTTCGAAATCCCTCGCATAGACTTGATCAAGGGCATGACTACAAGCTCGAAAGAGTCAATAAGATTAAATATTGAGCCATGTGATGATCAACTCATGATCAAAATAATTTTGTAAAACATATTTGTAAATTCTAATCGCATGCTCAAATATCAAATTAAGCACACTTCATTTGTAACATATATTTGCAAATAAACCAAGAACATATGAGATCAATCCTTTCATGCCCGTCACTCGTTTAGAAGCTTATGCCTTCTATGCCCATCACTCGTTTTCATTGGTCGTATTCCTGATGCTGATGAGTGATAATAACTACTCTGCCAAGATCACATGTTTTTTTGCTTTTATTTTCGTATCTCCAATGCTTCATTATCGATTTATCATTGTGATTATCTATGTGCTCCGAGCTCCGATTATCTATGTGCATGTCTTTGTATGTCATATTTCGGTTTAGCGCCGCAAGAGTCCAGTCGGTCTAGTAGCAGCGACTAATAAATTTCAATCCTCGTGTGGAGAGATGTATTATTTGATATGAGATATTGAGACTATCTTATACTATGTGATGTAAAGACTCGTGTGGAGACTATCTTATGCTATGTATGCTGTATGGAATGTGTGATATAAATCAATCTGTAAATGCTTATAAGGTATTGCTTTTAAGTGCTATGTGAATCTGTTGCTTAATGCTTTAATGTATGCACGTATGTAAGTGCTATGTGATGTTGCTTAATGCTTATGCCGTTATGCGTTATAATATATTGATTTTCTAAATTAGTTATGCTATTGTATACATTTACATTGGTAATGTATATTCATCGTAAATTTGTGAATATTTATTTATTACTAATTTCTATGTGAATGTACGATTTGTGTGAATTTTTTGAAGTCAATTGGTGGTACATGTCGTTACGACGTTACCGGTCTCTTTTTCGGATTCCGATCGTTACCGATATATATTTTGTATCGAATTTTCGTTTCCGATATTTTCGAATTACCGATGCCGTTTTCGTTTCCGTAGTTATCGATTCCGGTATCGTTTCCGAGGAAAAATATGAAAACAAAAATGATTTCGGTGTTTTCCGACCGTTTTCACCCCTATCAGTTCACTTATTTCTACATAAAAAGGGAAATCATGTGGGAAATATAGGCCAGTTATTTTATTTAGAGCTAGGTTCTCTCCGTGAAGTATGATTTTTGGTGATATGGGTTTAACGTTTTGTCACTGCTTACTCTTTAACATTGTTCGACCAGAGCACCTTAACTTTTCTCATTCTGTCATTTTATTTTTCCGTTTTCCTAGATGAGAATCCACATAGCTTATAGATTTTGTTGACATATAATTCATGTTATTTTATTTTGGACAGGTTCTGGTTTACAATCGTCTGGCTTAGCGCAAGAAAACAGTTTGGTGTCAGCAGGTTTGGGAGAGGTTTGCACCTTTTAGGATTTCAATTAAGTCATGTTATCCTTGTAGTTTTTTTTGGGTGTTCGTTTCCTGGACCCGTCATAACTCTTGTTGAAGAAAACAGTGAAGAGTGCCTTCTGCTTCCAATCCCTTAACTGATGATTGGTGGGCTTATGTAATAGCCCTTGTAAACACATTTCATAAGTTTCCAAGTTCATTGCTAGGGATCTAGGTATTTCTGTAACGCAAAAGGCTACATAACCATTTGGTTATTTTTTGGCACTAGGTGCGAGTGTATACAGTCCACATGATGCAAGTATAATGATTGTTGGGCCTATGTATTAGCCCTTTCCAAGTTCATTGCTTCCTTAATCTAGGTATTTCTGTAATGCAAAAGGCTACACAACCATTTGGTTATTTTTTGGGCACTAGGTGCTGAGTGTATACAGCCACATGATGCAAACATAATGTTGACTTCCTAAGTTATGCTGTAATGTTTGTTAATCAATTATAGCATCCTCCAAGTATATTTGAAATGTACACATCTGATCATTACTATTATTTTGAATTTTGTGTGGCATTCAGGATCTAGTAGATATTGGCTCTCACGGTGTACTTGATCCCAATTTCATTGAGAAGCTGAGTGAAGAAAACATTGCTCTGTTCACAAGGTAATGCTTTAATGATGACTGATGAGTTTAAGTATATTGGGGAATTTCACAAGGTATTGCCATCATGTATAGTTAATTGGATGCTGGAATAATAGCTATAGAATTTCCTGCATGGATTTTGCGATTACTGGTCTTCTTGAAATACCTGTTCAATTCTGAACATGATGCTGCTATTTGTTATATATATTTCTTTATATTTTCTGTCTAGTTTGCAGAGATCACTAATTATACCTCCAATTTCGTTAGTGTTATTAGACAAATCATTGAACTGTGTGTGACAGGGTTTTGTGATTTGAGTTTTGATCCATCTGTTGATTCATGTTTGTCATCGACAATCATTTTTCTGCAAATTGGTAGATTAGGCCTTATAATTGGCTGTATGTGAGGAATAGGCGTCCTTTCAGTTCCTGCATGATTGGCCTGTTAGGCTGTATAATTACTGAAGCTTTATTGAGTGGTCTGCTACTGTACCACTTACATGAACATATAGATGTGCTCACTTTCACAATTTCCTTATTTTCACAATGTGGCTTAACATTTAATTCAACACATAACAGTAGCTAGTATGTATTGTGTGAAATCCTATTACCACTTTGTTCTTTGCATGCTGACCTTGAAAATATTCTTTACAGGCGTGAAGATCTTCGACAACGAGATACACTGTTGAAGCAGACGGTATGCCATACCATTGAGTAATTAGTTCGTGGTAAGCATTATATTATGTCACCTGCTCAGATCTGAATGGTTCTTTGTAGATTGGGGAGCTGGAGCATGAACTAGAGGAAACAAAAAGGAAATGCTCTCAGCTTGCTGATGAGCTGCAGGTAAGGAAGAGCCAGCAGCAGCTCCCTTACATGTGAAGGTTAGTTTGTCTACTTCCGACATCGTATCTGTACGTGCTGTGCTTCCAATTTCACTATACCTGTATAGTTCTTTAATCTCAAAATTACCTGTACACTAAAACGTCATGCAAGAAATTAATGCCTATGAATTAGAAAGCTTAAGAAGCTTTTACTTTCATAGCCTTCCTTGATCTCATCTTGGTTGAGCCTCAGCTCTGAATTGTAGTTGCCAAAGCCCTTATGGCTGGTGTCCTGGTAAATGGTATTGTAATTCTATTCAAACCAGTTAATACCTGGGGACAGATTCATTATATATTTCCTTTCATGATTCTTGTGTTCTATTTGGATTGAAGTCTGCCATGCATTCATTTGAATTTTACAAGCGAAAGAATCACACACCTTTTGTAATGAGGTTAGATGGTGTGCTGGTTGGAGACTTGATTGGGTATTTGGGTCCACTCATGGTCATGCTTATATAAAGGATGGACCAGGTTTTCTCATGCTTATAAGAATGAAATTCGTGGTTACCAGAAAATTTTGGCAAATTTTGTTTGAAATTTTTGAATCAAAATTTGAATTTTTAAGGTAAAAAGAAAAACATAAAAAAGTGTGGTTTTGAGGACTCAGACCCATGACCTGGGTTATCCAAGGTTGACACCTTACATTAACCTTACCAACAGGGCACATGCACAGATCTGCTTTGTTGTGGTTATGAATTTCTTTTATACTTTGATGAAAATCATGCAAATCTGAAATTATTTAGCTGGTATGCACTCTTACCAGGGGAGGCCGGTAAATTTGAATTTCGCTGATTTTTGGACGGTAAATTGAACCCTGGGATGGACTAGGATTGCTATTTGGTAGTTGGAAACTGACCTTATCTTTAGAAACTAATTATTGTCCCAAATAACTAATTCTTATCCTCGGAAACTAATAAAATCTTTGTAACTAACCAGACCAACCTCATCCCTAACAAAGGAAACTAGTTATGAGCGAACAACAACTTCGCTCTACAGTACTATGGACAATTAAATGATGTGATACTGTTCCCCCATAAGCGCTTCACAAGACAGTTTGGGTGTGAAATTAAAACGAAACTTTCCTGCAATTGTAGTCCTTGAAGTATTCGAGAACAAAGTAAAAACTTCAAGCTAATTTGATGCTAGAAATGAAACAGAAAATTTCTTGACAAATCATAGATTAAATGGAAAAGGTAAAAGAAAAAAAACCTCCTGATCATGGTAAATTTCTCTTTATAGTTTCTCTGAACACTGCATAAGTTCAAATGTCAAATTCACAGGTTGATGTATACTATAGACTTTTTCATTTTCTTGAGATTCTTTCTTGTTGACCCTAATATGGTGTCCAAACTAGTTTGGTTTTCACCCTTGCACCAACTGGGTGGTTTGCATTAAATATTTCGTCCTAAGTATATAATATATTGGTCCCACTTGCCAAATTTATTGGGCCTAGCTAGTGTTCGGTCATTTAGATTTAGGTTTCACATTTCTGGAATTCACTTTATTTGTATAGAAAATGTTAGGAACCTTGGCCTAGAACAGTCTTTAAATTTTGCTGTGTAACAACAAAATCATAAAAAGTTAATTTTTTCAACGGTACCGAGTGCCAACACATAAACATCTGAGTGGCATAGTGGTGTGGTTGGTTGTGAGGACCCCCCTAATCCCCAATCATCAAAGCATCATTAGGCATAAGCATGTATTAAGGAAGATAATAATTAAGCATGAGCATACATTAGCTAACCAAGTGTATAAGAAAGTGCATAATTATTGCATAAGCATATGAGCATTCATATCAGCATGCATGGCTGTGCCTGTGGCAGTAAGTAGCAAGAGAGCATAGGTAAAATGGTAAAACAGTAAAGGAGTGAATAAGTAAATGTGGCATGGTAAAAGGGTGAAGGCACAGTGCAGTCAAGAGAGAGGCACAAGAGATTCACTTCCCTTGCTCATTCTTTAACCAAGCGACCGGCAAAAACACAGCCAATGCAGAGCCTTTTCCTCATTCTCAGTCGAAGCAAGGCAGCACAGCCAGTACTTTCCCCTTTCTCATTTCTCAGTAACAGCACAGCCGAGAGCAAGCCTCCACACTAGATTCATTTCCTTTCCCTCATTTCCAGCAAGCACAGCCCAGCAGCCATTCAAGCAAGTTCATTCCCCTTCCCCACCTTTTTCTGCCGAGAGCAGCTAGCCAAGAAAGCCATCAAGCAAGGCAGCCAAGCAGCCTTCATCTCCTCTTGCTGCAGCGAGCCAGGTTCATTCCCCTAGCTCATTCCCCAACCGAGCACAGCCAGGCAGTAGCCATTCTTTTTTCCTTTGCTCCTTCCCAACCGAAAGCAGCATGTCTGCATGCATGCATTTTTGTTGGCAGTAAAGGGGTAAAAGAGTGAAGTAGTAAGATGGTAAAACAGCAAGGGCAGAATGATAATTGCAGAGCTCATTGTTTGGATAAGGATGCCAGCTAGTGAGAGAGAGGCCTTCCTTAACTTATTCTCCAGAACCAAAGCACAACCAGAGCATTGCTTCTTCTCATTCAACCGAAAGCAAGCACAGCCATTTCTTTTCCATTCGCATTGCAACCAAGAACCAGAGAGTATAGCTAGCAGCCAACATTCCTTAACTACCATCCATCTTGCCAAACCAAAGCACTAGAGAGAGCCCAGCCAGCCAGCATTTCATTTCCCAGCACTACCAGCAAGCCACACTTTTTCTCCAGCCAAAACCGAAAGCCCCAAGGAGCAAGAAGATCACCAGCCAACCAAAACAAAGAGCAAGAAGAGGTCCCAACCAAGGGAACCAAGGAGCAAGGGAAAAAGTGCAGCCGGTCAAGGAGCTAGGAGAAGGAGACCTTCATCCTCTACCTCAACTCAACCAACCAACTTCTTCAACCAGCCCCAAAACCGAAACCTCAGGCATCAAGTAAGTGCTCTGCCAGTAGAGTAATGGAAGTAGAAGAAGGGTAGTAGAGGGGGGAAAAGGAAGAAAATGGTCTCAGTAGGGGAACCCTAGAAAATCTAGAGCTCTACCCATATGCATCAGACCCTTACCTTGCAGTTGATTTCACCTCAAGAAACCAGTAACAGTAGATCAAATCAAGAAAGCACTAAAGCAAAATCAAAGGAGCATAGAGACCCCTGTTCTGCAGGGCTAGGGTTAGGTCCTAACCCATAAATAGGGTTCGGCCAGGGGTAGCCGAATGAGTAGGAAGAGGGAGGAGAGGAGTAAAGCTGCAGTAGAGGGAGGAGGGTTGAAGAAGTAGTAGCAGGCAGTAGGGAGTAGTAGCAGTCGGCATCAGGGAGAGGAGAGCCCAGTCGACAGGAGAGGGGAGTAGAGCAGTCGAGTGAGGAGGAAGGTCGGAGAAGCAGTGGCCTGCAGTGAAGAGAGGAGAAGTAGCATTTTCGGCCAGAGAGCACCAGAGGCGACTGAGATCAATAAGAGCCAGTAAGGCCCTTGGCCAAAATAAGTAGCAGACCGAAAAGTAAGTAACAGTGAGAAAGAAAGTAAAAATGGGTAAAGACACTAAAGCATTCATTCCATCATAAGTATTAGTAATTGCATTAGGCATATGAAAGAAAATCTAGTAGTAAAATAAAGCATGGCATGTAACAAATGAATATCAATTTTTGTGAATAATAAAACTGATTAGTTGGAAAGGTTGGAAGTTGCTACTCATATTTAACAAATGTCGTAGATTAATGAAGTGTAATTTTCAGGACTCGAACAGAACCCTTCCATTAGTCCAAACCTGTTTTCGAGTGAGGCCGAACCTTCTGGGTTTATTCCAGGTAAGTTTCCTTTGATCACAATTTAGAAATCGTTTTCAAATGTTTTTAGATATCATCTGTGCATGGAAAAATATCTTCTATATCAAAACCCTGCACTGAATGAAATATTGGAAAGTTAGAGTACTGTACTGCTGTTGTTAGTCGGAGTATAGCACCGTGGCGTGTATTGGAATTAGGGTACTGTACTACCGTTGTTAGTCGGAGTACAGCACCGTAACATGTATTAAAGTTGGAGTACTGTACTACCGTTGTTAGTCGGAGTATAGCACTACCGTTGTTAGTTGGAATTGAGGTACTGTACTGTCGTTGTTAGTCGGAGTATAACACCATGGCGTGTATTGGAATTGGGGTACTGTACTATCGTTGTTAGTCGGAGTATAGCACCGTTGAAGCTAGCCTATTGTACTACGTTGTTAGTCGGAGTACAATAGGTAGTGGGTGTATCGCCGATGTGCTTTGAAGTCGAGGTACAGTTGGTATTGTATTATATGGGAATGGTAGTAGCATGTTTGATAATTGGAAACTGGATGCAGATTTTAATAATTTAAAAATCTTGTTTTCTGAAAAGGATTCGAGGAAGGATTAATGAGATGGTTTGGAGATAGCTCATATGGTGTATTTTATTATTAACGCTGGCTGAGTACTTTTGTACTTACTCTTGCTTAACTCTCCCTTTGCTTAGAAAATTGCTCTGGATGTCAAGCGACGGATTTGGACTTGGATCCTAAGGGTGCATAAGAGGCGACTGAGTATTACCAGGAGGGATAGAGGGAAGGGTAGCTTTGCATCGGCTTGCTAGTCTTTTGCGTAATTAGTATCTATGTAATCTATTTTCATTGTACTTGGATCAGATGTATAGTTATGTAATGGACATGTAGGCCTGCGTGGCTTGGGTTGTAATATATTTACATTCCAGTCTCTAATTATTGTTCTGCTGCAACATTCTGAATACGGCATAGTAACTAAAAAAGCATCGGGATGCCCGATGTTTTGCTAGCTACTGTGCCGAGATCCACTTAATTAGCTCAGGAGTGATGGCAGTGTGACTGTCGTTACCCGGGGTTAATTAGGCGGGTCGCCACATTGGTCCACTGCCAACGATTTAGGGCACTCGAGGACGATGAATATATGAAAGGAAATTTGCTATCAACAACCTATTGCAATCTCCGTCATTGTTATGGGTGTTCATTTTGGGGAATGAGTTGGTCCTAGGATCAACCCGTTTCTCTTGTCCCAAAATAAAAATAAAAATAATAATAATCAGTTTCTCACCATCTTGTTTGGTTTGAAGAATAGAATGAATTGGTCTATCACCATGTTATCCCTCTTAACCACAATGCTAATAGAGAAATGAGGTTATTATAGATAATTTGGAATGACCTCATGATGGACCAATTTATCCTAGAATCAATGCATTCCTCAAACCAAGCATGCCCTTATTTTGCAATGACCAAACAACACTCATTCTTGCCATCTTGTCTTTCGTCATTATCCTCTAGTAAATCTACCTTGATTCGAACTGTGGTGCAAATGAACCTAGTGATTGTTTGCATATGTTTTTTTGAGGTTCTGCAAATGCAATGACTTCTTCAAGATGCCCATTGTTTTAGAGGAATGACAAGCTTATAGAAATGTGCATTAGGCTAAAGTTTTCAGCCTACAGTTTTGATCCTAGAAGCCAAAACTTCTAGATCTGCCTCTGGTTTTCATTTTCGCCCATTCTTTGCAATCCATTATATTCCTTTTGGAGCACCTCTTGGAGATGATAATATCAAAGATTAACCTTTATCGGTAATGCCAAGTGTTGTCTCTCTTATCTTGATTTTTTGAAATGGTGACCTATGCTTTAGGTAGGTCGACACAAATAGTTGATTATTTTGTTTGTAAGTACGAAGCAAGCTTAATTTATTTCGCAATTGCAGCAATTCAAGGCACAAGTATGATGCTTTTCTTTATCACGGCAGAATATATGTTACCTGTTAGGTCAAGAGGTATTAGCTAAGACAAATGTTTTTTTTTCAGGTTAGTTCAACGGGGATTCAGAGGGGCAACCAAAACTAACGAAGCATTCAAGGTGTGAAGTGTTGACATTGCTAATATTTTGGTTAGTACAATGCAGGATAACTCTAGTTGAATTACTTCGAAGAACATTAGGAAGTAAATTCCAACCGTGTTCGATACCGACAATGTGGTTATGTCATGTATAAATGACATGATACCAGTGGTTCCAACTGCTGTATTTCAATATTCCAGCTTTCTGGACATCAAGGACTAGTGGCAACCCAAAATATTAAGATTTCACTGTACTTGGCGCAATTCTCATGCTGCAATTCATTGCATTTATGTGCACTGTTGACCTCTACCCAACATGCCACCTCCGGTTGTCGCCGCCCCCTTCTCCCTTGGCTCCAACCGGTTGCCTCTGCCATGCAGAGTCCTCTCCAGGTGGGGGGAGTACCTGATTTCCAATTCCCTGTTTAGCTAGCATTACTATGGGCCTCCTCAGAACATCCATCATAGCATTCTCTATATTGTTGGGACTTGGGAGTAGCTAACCGGATGTGTACAAGTTACATGAATAGAAAACATACATAATCGTCGGCGTTTCGAGCATCGGCGAGTGAAATTTTAAGTCTAAGGGGTCGCGCGCTCCCTCTCCTTAAATGGTTAGACTTAGGAGTCCAAGACGCATACTGGTTCGGGCTGAACATCCTTACTTCAGTTCGTGTGGTGATGTTGTATTGCTACAGGTGCAGATGACTGCACTGTTTTTACAAGCGGGAGTTGATGGCTCGAATGGGTGAGAGCAAGAAAACCTATTCGTGAAGGTCGAGAGCCGGGAGTTCATCGCCTCTCCCAGAGGATCCTGCCTCCCTTTATGTAGCCTGAGGGGGCAGGTTACATGGGAAGTTGGGAGAGGAAAGGGCGAGATGATCTATGCTAGGAGCTCTGGTCCTTCGTCTTGTCGTTTGGACAGCATCTGCTTCCCCCCACGCCGGGTAGGTGAACTCACTGAGCGGAGCAGTTTGCCGTTTCACCGGGAAATAACGCACCTGCTCTTTGTAAGCCTGTCAGGCGCTGACGTTGCCTCGGGAGGGAGCGCGCCCTCATGCCGTGCGCGTTTGGACGATGAGACCGGAGCTTGACTTTGGTGATCTCCTTACCACCTCGGGAAGGAGCCACCTGCCCTCGCACAGTCGCTCTGTGCTATCGTATCCGTAGGGCACGTGGCTAACGGCCGACGGAGGCCCGACACTTGGCCTTTGGCGTAGATCACCTCAGCTTGGTCGGAGATCGTGGGAGTTCGACCCGCGGGGGTCGGACGCCCTATTGGGTCGGGGACGAGCTTGGGCAGCTCGTTAGGTCGGGGTCGATCGTCCTTCGTGGCCCCGTGGGGCCTTTGGCCGGAGTCGGTCTTAGAGCGGCCCATTCGTTACTCCGGGCCGTTGGGATACCCATGGTACGAGTACTCGTCAATAATCATCTGAAGTTTTTTTTTAAAAATAATACATGAAAAATTAAAAATTACAAAAATAATAAACAAAAAAAATAACAGAAGTAGGCTACTGTCGCTATTCAAAGTGGCGACATCATTAAATCGCCATTCAAAATGGCGATTTAATAACGTGGACGCCGAGTAGGATCTCTGTTGCGTCATGAAATAGCGATAGAACCCTGCTGCCTTTTCAAACAGCGACATATATATGTCGCCAGTCAAACTAGCGACATTGAGGGAAGCATGCTTTTTCGAATTTTTTTAAAATAATACACGAAAAATAAAGAATTACAAAGATAATAAGCGAAAAAGAAAAATTATAGAAGTAGGCCACTTTCGCCTTTCTGATTGGCAGCGTGTTGTCATATCGGCCTAATAAAGCAATAGGCAATGTGTTGTCATTTCGCTTTGAGAAAACGGGGGCAACGTGTTGTCATTGCATATTTAATATTTGAACAGAACATAATGAATGAAAGATACCATTTTATAATAAACAGGAGGATTACATGCCTCATACATTTTTGTTCATACAATTTGGTTCGGTGCCCACGTTCGCGTTAGTACTTTGGATGGTACCAACAGCGGTACAGAGCAACCACGAATATGGATAAAAGTATGATACAAGTGCGCCTTTTGAAATTGTAAAAGGGTTGGATAGACTACGCTTAATGGGCGAAGGACGTTAATGATCAAATGGGTAACCGTACGGCACCCACAAGGAGTGCTGATCGTCGGGACGACGTGGACGGAGCTGCTGGTCACGGTAGTAACAAGCACAACTGCAGCTGGCATTGTCGCATCAATAGTAAGTGAGTAGCTGCTGCCGAGGTGGACGACCTCCTTGTTGTTCCTTTCCCTGAGCCTTTGACGGTGTAGGTCATCATTCTGGATTTGGAGCTCCAGATTCTGCCTGCGGAGCTGTTCGTTCTCGTTCTTGACCTCCGTGAGGTCCTCTTTCATTTCATCGAGGTGACACATCAATGTGTGGATGTAACATTGGACATCTATGGGATACGGTGGGTCCACCCAATTAGTGAATTTGCAATCCACGATCTGCAAGCAAGAGTACGTGTCATATAGCGAGACACGCGTGAATGGTATATAAGAGTTTTAACGGTTACCATGAATATAGGGCATCGGTAGAAACGACATCCTGGGCTAGAATTGAACTCGTCGCAAACCTGCACAACGACGTCGAGGTCGTGCTTGCATGTCGGCCACTTCAGGGGGCGGAGTGGGAGGCCGTCATGGATTGGATTTTTGGGGCCGTAATAGTCCCTTGTTTAAATGAGAAGGTATGAGCTCAGGGGATCGGGGTCTTGGGTATTGAGTTGCATGCACTAACCAGTTCACCCAAAAGCTTAAGTTTATGAGGAAAGATGGGCAATTCACTTATACTTCAACACTCCCCCTCACGTGTAGGCTCCCTCAGGCCTAGAACGTGGAATATAAGTGGGCTGCAATTATTTTTTCTTAATTGTGCCAACCGGGTCTTGAACTCGAGACCTCTTGGCTCTGATACCATATTGAGTTGCATGCACCAACCAGTTTACCCAAAAGCTTAAGCTTATGAGGAAAGATGGGCAATTCACTTATACTTCAACATTGGGGACCGTAGATTTGATAGACCTCAAGTGAAAAGGGTCGTGGCCTCGAAACCATGAAGGGTCAGGGCCTCATGGGCTTGACGTGATGTTTGATCCCGTCTACCCCTCATACGGCTTGAGGTGCCTCCTCTGTCTGTCATTGCAAAGAAGTGGAGGTTAGGCTAGTGAAGAAGTGCTGCCTGGGTGGTAAGTGGTTTTATAGGCAATGTGTAGTCCTTGTAGGGTTAATGGAGTGGGTGCAGCGTGCCCTCACTTTGGTCTGAGAAAGCGGGTTGATGCGTATTGTCGTTTCGGTTTGAGAAAGCTGTGGGCAGAGTGTTGTGAAATCAGGCTGAAAAAGAAATAGACAGTGCTGTCACTTTGCTCTGAGGAAGTGGGGGCAACGTGTTATCAAATCGGGCTGAGAAAACAATAGATAGTGTGTTGTACAATCGGCCTAAAAAAGTTGATGTGCGTGTTATCAAATCGGCCTAACAAAGAAACTGGGATTCGTGTTGTCCAATTGACCTAACATAGATGCTGATTTTGTGTGGTCAATTCGCCTTACCATAACGTGTTCGATGTGGTAAACCAAGTGGGATTGTGTTGTCAGCAATCGTTCGTTACTCGTGAGCGTGCATGCGCAGATAATTGGGCAATAGGAAGTAACAAATTGGTAAGCGAGGAGCAATTCGATACGACAAAACATGTGCGAAGAGTAAGTTATGAAAGAACAAAAGTTATGAACTAACGAAAAGTATATTTTTGTACAGTACATAAGTTATAAGAGAAAAAAAATATCTGTAATTTTACTTTTCAACATACCCGATCGACCCTAAACTGCGGTTACAAAAATTTATATCAACACAAATATTACTAACCTACATCTACGTACAAAAAATTTAGAATTTATTATTCTAAATATAGCTCTAACAGTAATATTAATCTTCAAATATTTACAGATAAATATTACTACTCATATCTACAAAAATAATCTAAACATACGTAAATAAATATTTCTAATCTAAACATACCTAAATAAAATTTTCTAATCTACCCATATCTACAAAAATATTTCTACTCTACCAATATCTACACACTTATTACTACTCTACAAATCTAATTATTTGATTTTCTAACTTAAGTTTTGAAAAGCATAAAAAATATTAACAAACAACTTACAAATGTCGTGGACCTTTTTCCTCCTCCTCTCTCTCTTCTCTCCTCTCCTCTCCTCTCCTTCTCTTGAATCTCTTCTCTTTTCTTCTATTCTCTCCTCCTCTTCTTCTGTTAGGCATTTGGCGAAATGGTGATCGACCACGCGGTTTTATAATACGGTTTCTGTTGTCAATTGAAATGATCGTCATTTTGATTGGCGACAGAAACCGCATATCGCTAGTCCAACTGGCGATTAATGATATAGCTCCGAATTGGTGCATTTATGGCTAGTTGAAACGGTGACTGACTTGCTGTCGCCGTTCCAATTGACGACACAAATTCAATCGCTATTTAGACTGGCGACTATACTTAGAAAGGCCACCGTGGTCTACTTCTATAATTTTTCTTTTCAGCTTATTATTTTTTTATTTTTTTTATTTTTTGTGTATTATTTTTAAAAAAGTTCATCATCTGAATTCCTTAAATAAAAACATGAAACCAGTTCAGGACTTTATGCTGAAGGAGTTTGTGAACAAAACAAAGAAACATTTTGCAGCCAACAGGAGCAAGCTGCGATTACAAAGGTCTGGCTTTTATGATCCATCCTTTGTAACATTCCCAGCCATGTAAATTCTTAGTTCCTTGATATATATCACAATATGCCAAGTTCAAGTTGTATATATGTGCCTATTCCGGAACAAGTGCCTCCTCCCAGTGAGTGGCACACCTGAAATCCTGCAGGAAAGAGAAAGATGTAATCGCGCACCACACAGCTAATTCTACATTACTCACTGATAAGAACTGAGTACCCAGCAAAAACACCAGAAAATAACTGGATAATTATTCAATAGTCTCATGAATCGATTAGATCTAGGCCGAAATGTTCAGATCTACAAGCTCAGGACACATACAATGCCGCATAAGCCCTAGATCTACTGGCCACATGACTCCATAAATCGAGCAGAAAAGGGCAAAAACCTCAGATCCGGCGGGATACACACATACCTTGCAGGCAATGGCAATCACAGTTCTCGTCGGACGACGTCGAGCACCCAGTCGATGTGCTCGGTGCCCTCGCAGTTTTCTCTCTCTTCATTTTCCTTCATTCTTCTTCTTCTCTCTCTCTCCTGATATAGACTAGTTACTTGTGTAATCCTGGATTTGATTACTTGGGTAATCATCCGATCCTTTGATTGTTGTTAAGATTTACTTGTGTGTAGATTTGATTATTGTTGTATTCATAAAGATCATGTTTGTTCATGGATGGATCATAATTATTTATTTTCATGGAGGTCATGTGAGTTCTTGCATTTTGGTTTTGTTGATTCATCCTTCATTACCGATCCCTTATGGGCAAAAACCAAGTTCCATTTTGATTGTGCTGGCTGATCATCATTCACCAATAATTAATTAAGTGCTTATAATAAGCGGTTTGCATCACGAATTTAATTAAGTCCAAGTGAAATTAAAAACGTTCAAAAAGTTCTCAATCTAGTATACGTGAAGTTGAAAAAAAGTCTCAAATCGGTATCAAACAAGTCACACCATTTGGCTCATGGGTGTTTCATATATTTTTGAACTCACAACAGCCAGCTAGCCCAACTAAAAACTAGACTACTAAACATCAAGCTTCTTCGTATCAGACACCCAGCCACAGTTGCATTTTTAGAATGCCAAGTCAGAAGTTACTTTTCAGAAAAGGTTTAGGTATGCCAAACAAATGCCTACATCAAGCCTTTATTTTTCCATCCCCGAAGCATCTGAATAGAACACTTGTTACATTTTCGTTGGGAAAGAACGGCGAAGTCCATCAAAGACTTCAAAGGAAGTCACAGCCTCACAGGATAACCTTTCCGAGTTCTAACTTCCAAACCTATAGCTTGGTTTGCTGCTATCGAACTTTCATCAGTCCATTTAATTACAGTAGTTGGTAGCCCCTTCGTTGTATTGTATTGTATGTGCACAATTGTACAAGTTATTCAGCAGTTTTCCCGGTTACATTAACCACATAAAGATGAAACAAAATTTTGATTGGTGAAAAATTATGATCCGGACGACATCATTCAGAAGGTCGTCAGACCATCCGATCAGAAGGGCACAGTAGCAGTGACTGTTCTATGCCTGGGGTCTGTCAGGATGGAATGGACATTGACAAAGCCGGCTTGCCTCATCGTCTCCTCCAAATCTAGCATGTAGTACTCGTCCAGAAATGGTTCAGTGCTTTTCATCAGAGTGAACAACACTGGTGATAATTCCTGAAATGATAATGGCTTCTTAATCAGTTACTGTGAGACATTTCATAGGTTGGCTAGAGCATGAACCAAACGAGCAACTTCAATATATGTTCTGAGATGGTTGAAAGATGTTGCTGAAGCATACCTGAAGTACTTTGGATTTTGGCTGTAACAGATTACAAGAAAAAATGGAGTCAGATTAGTCGATTTTTAACAATGTGTTAATCAGTGAATAAAGGGAAACTGAAATTAATTTCTTACCGAATTGTCGGTTAACGCAATGGTTCCTCCTGGGCGAAGGAGTCGGAATGCTTCCTTCACTAATCCAGTTATTGCTCGTGCTGGGCACTCGTGGCACTGCAATGCAAATGGTCACCAAGTTCATGTAAATGAAGATGTAGAATCATGCTTTGTAGGGCAAGGTGATCAACAGATGCACAAATGAACAAAGTAATTAACGGTTAAAAAATGAACATAACAACAGAACCTCAAATCTCTAGACAACCACGCTATACAACAGTGGAATATCAAGAATAATGACTAGCATAGTTTTTTTAAAAAGAACAATGCCTAGTTTTGCTGTCTCAAGATTCTGAACTATATTAAGATTTCTATATTTTAACTTCGATTAATTGATTTTATGGGAACTATTTAAGAATTCAACTCTGATTGAAATTTACCACATAAGCAAGGGAGACGAGGTCGAATGAATTCGAGGGCAACCCAGTTGCTTCACCATTCGCATGAACCCACCGGATAGGATTTTGCCGAGACAATTGTTCTTCCCTTTGTGCCGCCACTGAGAGGAAGTACGGTGATAGATCCAGTCCCTAGATCATCATGAACAATTTCAAAATTACCATGTTACCAAAGCACCATTCACATGCAGAAAGATTACAATATAAGCTAACAATATATTATGAGAGGTGCTTCCACGCTTTTCCTTTTGTATTGGAAGGGAATGCATTGAAGCACTGGTCATATATTATTTCTATTATTTTGATGAACACGGGGAGCTTCTAAACAACTATATATCCAATATAAGATAAGCAACAAACACATCGTTTCACACGATCAGATTATACTCGTCACATCGTACTATTGAATATCCTTTTCTTATTCGAGAATATGATTTGCAAGAGAAGTTTTGTTTGAAGATGTGTAGAAGTTGTCAGGAACCAAGCTAACAAAATTTCTGAGCCAGCTCACAGATGGAGAAACTGAACATTCTAAGAACTGAAAAGGTGCTTAAGCAGGTTCGAGCACATACCACAGCTTTAGCTGAAGGGAACTTCTCAGCCAGATATCTGGTGCTTACACCAACAGAGCAGCCAATGTCCAGAATGTCATTTATCTGACAATTTCCCGAGTACTTGAGGTGATGCTCCTCAATTGCATCCAGCCAGTTTCCTCGAACAATTTGGTTCGCTTCTTCGATCGATGTAGCTTCAGGTATGGCCCTCTTTGCAATTGACATTGTTGCAGCCTCAGCCTCAGCTGCAGCCTAAATCATTCAAGATTAATGCGAGCAAAAACAAAATAATCGTATAATTTCAAAAACTAAATCATTCAAGGTTACCAATACAATTATCTGAATTTCACAACTTTCATAATCATATAATTGCAACAGTATTATCATTACGAAAAACTCAGTTACAACTCAACAAACTAAATTTACTAGAGTACAAACATTGAGAGTCTCAGAGAAGTAGATTACCAGCCATGATAGGTTTCCTTCATCATAGGCGTGAAATGGGTTCAGATAATCTGCTCAAGAGAAGCAAGCAGTCAATGCTTCAGTTTACTTAATATATCATATCGATCTGATCATTGAATTGGATCGTAAAGAAATTGAAAGAAAAATTCTCAGTGTGAAACTAATGGTGAAATTAATCAGCGAAGAAATAAGGTCGATGAAATGGTATGAACTCACAGTCAGGGTAGACGAGGTTGTGGTCGCGTATCCTCTCGAACACCTCGCACACGTCCGACTCCAGCACCTTCTTCGTCATCTCCCTCCACGGGATGTTCGACTTCTCCGCCGTCCTACACGCACACCCACACCCACATTCCTCAACACTAACTCCGCATCGGTAAGAACAAGAATGCCCAAGCTAAAAGGTTGGTGTGTGCTTGTACCTGATGATGACCTCGCGGGAGGCGAGCTTCATGAGGGAGTACAGCGGCTTGAAGGCGATCAGCGCGCCGACGAGCCGCGACAGAGGCGTCTCCCCGGACCACGCTGGCCGCTCCAGCTCTCCCTCCTGAGGCACCGCCGGCCCAGCCCCGGTCACCGCCGCGATAACAACAGCGCTGCGGCGCCGACGGTCGCCGCTGGCTCCTTGAGGCCGCCGGAGGCTGCCGGTGGCGGTGGCCCCGGCGCGAGCGAGGATGGCTGCCATTTTTTTGGTCGCTTTCTTGGAAGTATCACAGCGATCTTACCGTCGTTCTTGTTCCGGTGGTTCTTGAGCTTGCTGGAGGTGGCTGGAGTGATGGGCTTATGTTTGTGCCGCCTTTGATTGGTGCTTGGGATTGTGTTGCTATCTGGAGGGAAACGCTGCAGCCAATGGAGCTTTGACAGGTGGATGTCCCGTGGCATGTTGTGTTCTTTAATTTGTTTTTTTTCTTTCTTTTTTCTGTCCTGCCAAATTATAAGAAATTGTAACACTTGCATTTCTACATGTGGATTTCATTACTACTCTGCATGTAATTAATTGAATATGTTGAAGAAGTGTGTACTCTTTGACATATATACAGTGTTCTCCAGGATGTATACCACCATAATTTGATGAATTGTGAAAAGATTTTGTGCTCCTTGAAACATAAGTTTTGCTTGCTTGTGAATCATGAGACCAATCCAATAATTTACTGCCGCCTGCCTACATATCAACATTGCAGAGATGGTAGGCAGTCGATGAACATTACTCGTTAGGGTATTGTTAGGCAAATAACAAAACTTATTTAGACGATTTTGCATTCACGCTACTCGTTAGTCTACACACATATAAGATTCTATTCAGAAAAGTCCATTTTACCCCTCAACTTTTCCTAGGGTTCAAATTTCACCTCTGACCACAAACCATTTGCTTTAGGATCTACATCCCTTAGCACTTAAAAGTGTTGTAAGGTAGGCCATATCGCTTTCTCAGTGTTTATCATCTTCTTAGCTCTATTTGCTCTATTCCTTAACATTTACCTTTCATGCTAACATGGGACCTACTAATTCTGAGAAAGCCTAGAAGCCTTGGCTGCTTTCCTTTTTTTTTTATTTGTTAAGCACGCCCTGTAAGTCCCCGTTCGGAACAGCTTTCGAGCAGCTTCTACTTAAAAAAAAAGTGAATTATTTGCCAAAGATTACAAAGCTAGCACCGAATTCTCCAACTGTAAGCGCCTCCGCTAAGGAGCGATGCATGCATGCATAGTCTGTGCTTAATGCCTGTGTCGAAGCCTTATACCCTCCAACGATTAACATCGATGCAAATCTCCTTAGAAAAAAAAATTCTACGGCACTTGGTGTCATATAGCATCTATATCATCCCTCACTTGGTGTCATATAGCATCTATATCATCCCTCACATGATATATATTGGGTGAGGGAGAAGAAGATTTAACTACTTTAATATCTGTACTTTGCCATGTGTCTGATTTTTAGAAGGGGGGTTACATGACACTTGATGCCATAGAATTTTTTTCTAATCTCTTTCGTCCTAAACCACCCTGATTTTGGCTAACGTGGCATCTATATATATGTGCTCAAGTTTCGCTAATATGGCGTCCACGTGGCACAGGTACAACACACATGTACCCTTTTCTCTTCCTCTCTCCTCTCCCAGCAGTCAGGGAAGAAGGGGGTGGAGGGCAGAGGTCAACGTTGAGCTTGTCAGGTGCGGCATGTCTGGGGTTAGGGCTAGCAACTGGGATCCCCTAATCTCTTCTCTACTATGCACCACCGCCTACAATGAAGGAAAGGAGCATCGGGTCACCACTGTCAATTTTCGGCCACTATCTTCCACCCTAATCAGGACCTCACCATAGACCTTGTTGAGACTATAGTCGTCAACCGTTGCCCACTATCTTCACCTACCTCATCACTAGCCTCAACGGGATCTTTTCACGATTGGTTTTGACCCACTTGACGCTGTGAGTGAGCTACAGTGGTGGTTATATCCCCAAGCATGTTGCCGACGTTGGGGGGGAGAGGTGACAGAGGGTGGGGGACGGAGAGGGGGACTGGATCTGGACACATTGCCCCGAATCGGCCACCTACCTTCAGTTGTTGAGGTGCTAAATGAAGGGAGGGACAAAAATAAAATTCAGGAGAACCCTTTTTGTGAAATTGAGAATATGTGGTTGAAACTCTAGCAAGATTGTGTTGGGGTTAACCTCAATGAGAGTTGAGGATACTGTTAGACGGATGCTCATGTCACATGGAAATTTTTCTGTCAAATCGTTCCATCAAGCTTTGAGGGTGTAGGATATTGGGTTTTCGCATAAGATTTTGTGGAATTTTAAAAACCATATCGAAATCTCTTATGATTGATTCTGAAGAAAAGTATTTTAACAAAAGAGAATTTGAAAAAGGATAGGATGGACTAGCTCTTATAACTATCAATTCTGTAGCACACCTACCAGTGTTGATCACTTGTTCAATATGTGGCTGAACAAATTTAATGGATAGTCGAAAAAGCTTCTTGTTCTTGGTGTACCAGTAGTGTTATGGGCTTCTTGTTCTTGGTGTAGCAGTAGTGTTATGGGCAATCTGAAAAATAAGAAATACTGCATGTTTTGAATATAAGCTGCCATTTGATCATTTATCTTTTGTTTTCGATCCATACGGGATATTGATTGAACAATTGGTCACTGTTGCAGAAAAAGGAAGTAAACAGAGAGGCGCTTTGTAGGGGGCAAAGATACTAGAATAGGTGGCGACTGAGGTCTTCAATTTCGGTAAAGGCTGGAATTCAAGCAGGGCAAGGATTGATAGAGCATGAAGTCCATTGTTGTGTTCTGATCATGAAAAAGATGTCTGTGAAAAATCTAAATAGAGAGCATACCTTCTTTTGCAAGTTCAGAGTTTCTGTTCATGGTTTCATACTTTTCCGTTTTGTCGAGAGAAACTGATGTGATGTTTGGAATAGAAGTACTAATATGTAGTTTAGTTGCTGGAGGAAACTGTAGGCACTCTTGCTACTCTTTTACCGAGTTTACCCTGTGTGGAATCTCAGTATTTTATTTTCTTAATCTGTAGGTGGTATATATGTAAACTCTTATTTTCTAATAATAGGAATTGGATGGTTTTCCCCTCTGTCTTAAAAAAAACATTAAGGGGACCAAAATGTAAGGTGATAAATCTTGCATTTTTTTTACCAAGTGATCTTTGTATATAATTTCTATGAAATTTGTTTAATCCATGCTTCACCCATGTAAGCTAAGAACTTGGGATTTGTGGCGACCCGCATATTTAACCCCGGTAACAACTGTTACCTAGAGTTAATTATACGGACCTCAGCACAGTAACTAGCAAAACATCGGCCATTCCGATGCTTTATTAGTTACTACACTGTGTACAGAGTATTGCAGCAGAACAATAATTAGAGACTCACAAACGGAAGCTTTATTTTATTCCATTAGCCACGCAAAGTCTCTTACATACCTTATCTTACACAAATACATAATACAACAAAAGACACTAAACCTCCTATTTCCTGCCGCATGGCTAGCGTCTGGCTGACTAGCACGGGAATAGGACCGGCTATTACTACTACTCCTCCTGATAGTAGTAGTAGTAGTAACCGTCCTTCGGTAGATCCTGCTCCTGCGAAGGATCCTCCACCCAGGCCTCGGAGGATGATCCATGGATCTCACCGTCTAAGCAAGGGAGGGTTAAGCAAGGGTGAGTACTAAGTACTCAAAGAAGCAAATAATAAATATGAATGCAATAGATGCTTTTCAAAATACCCAATTTCCTATACAACTCCATCTACAAACCCTTCTCCTTCCAAAATACCCTCTTTCTAAAAGAATAGACTTTAGTTTTAAAGGTTGCCAGTGTTATATTTCTAAAAGAGACTACTAATAATGAGTATGACTTCTGTAGTCTCTAATCCAAGAGACTGGCTTGAATTCAAGATTTTACCCTGCGCAGGTTTGTACCACTTTACCCACAGTGACACCCACAAGAGATGCCCCAGAACGTTTATCCTATTTCGTATTAGTTCTCCACCAAGACTTTGAGTATGGGTACACCATCCCTAGGTTACCCCACCTCTCATACAGTTGTACTCTGGCATCCTGCCAGCAGTACTGTACCCTAGCATCCTGCCAGCAGTACCCACCGGGCTTCAATATACCGCCCCAACCAACTCCTTTCCAGTCCCCCTGGGTCATACCGGCATTTCCCAGCACGACTATACATTCTTACCCATTGTGGAGAAACTAATACCATCCTAGGACAACCTTTTCTGACCGATTTCACACACTGTGGTTGGCACCAAATTACAGCCCATTGCTCAAAATTAGTTTGTTATTTAACCTTATATGCTAGCCTACTGTAGAGGACCCCACCGGCGACCACCTCCTCATCGGCGTCCTCTACCCTTCCATTTAACACATACCAACACAGTATCCAAATATACCTTCCCATCAACTGTTCCAACCATCCATTCCATTAACCCACACTTCCAATTTACAATTTTCATTAAAAGGTAATTTTGATGCGTTGATGATACCATAATTCATAAACAAGTAAAACAGTTAATAAAAATATGATCAAAGGAAATGCTTGCCTGGAATAGACTCGGAAGGTTCGGCCTCGCTCAAAAATAGGTTCAGGTCTATCTGCGGGTTCTGATCTGGTCCTGAAATTATATTACATTAATCTACAGCATTTTATTAATATGAGTAGCATTTCCAACCTTTCAGTTTCAGCAGTTTTATCAGTTTAACAATTTGACATTCATGTTTTTACATGCATGCACTACATTGATATTTATACTCCTTTTATGCTTCTAGTGCAGCTACTGATGCTTTGATGTATGCATGCAGGTACACTTCATTTCCTTACTTATCATTTTATTGCTTCACTGCCTTTACTCATTTCGGCTGGAAGCCTTGCTGGTTCTCATCATGTAGCTGAAGCCTTCTGGGCTACTTGACTGCCTGGTCATTTCCTCCAAATGGCCAAGTACTAAAGCTACTGCCTACTACTACTGAGTTGCTTGGTTGGAGGTCACTTGGTTGACTGATAGTACTACTTTTCTGCATGCATGCACTTTCGGCCAGCTCTGTTATTTAACTGAGTTGGCCAAGGTTACTCATACTACTACCTGCTTCCTCTCTCATTCACTTCATTGAGTTGCTTGGCCTTTTGGCTAGAGCTCTTGCGGTTGAACTATTTAGTTGGGAGCTACTACTACTGCAGATTCAACTGGCTAGTCATTTGGTTGCTCTCCTCCTCTTCTTTACCACTATCTACTTCCTTACTCCTCCCTTATTTTTCTCCTTCTGATACTTCCTCCCACTAAATGGCTGCTCCCCTAGCCAAGCCTAATGCATGCACATGAGCTAACCCTAGTTCATGCGAAAAGGGAAGTTCTGTTTGGCTTTGTTTTTGCTACATTTTACAAACTTGGATCTATTGGCTGCTTTATTTCTTGGGATAAGTTTACAAATAAGGGTCTATGATAGAAATGGGTTTGAGCTCTAGGTTGGGGCGAGGATGTTGGTACTAGCTAGTTAGGGCGCTCCTCGCGAGCTACCGGGGCTCAAACCTTTTGAGACCAAGGTCAGTGATGAATCAAAATATCCTGAGACCATGCTTTCTTCCTTCCCCCTCTACTACTGTCAATCTAATGGCAGAGACTTACTTGAGGTCCTGCACTTTTCGGTTTTTGAGTTGAGGAAGTTGTTGGCGGTTGAGTTGAGGTAGAGGATGAAGATCTTCTTCTCTAGCTCCTTGACCTACCGCACCTCTTCTTCTTGATCTCACCGATCGCACTTCTTCCCTTGATGTTCCTTAATCCACTGATTGGGTACTTCTCGGATCCTTGGTGCTATCGGATGGTGGCTGGAAAATGATGCTATGGCTTGGTTGCAAAATGGGAATGGAAATGAGCAGTGGTGTTGCACTTGTGTGCTGAGGTTCTCTTGGCTTACTGCTGGAATGAGAAGTGGCTGGGCAGGAGCTCTTGCTGCCTCTAGATATGGCTACTGATTTTGGCTGGAAGGAGTACTTCTCTCTGGCTTTGGGGAATAAAGAAGCAGGACAGCAATCTTGCCTTGGTTGTATCGATACAACAGCTGAAGAATTTACTGAGATGATGCACTCTCTTCAATGTAGCCCTGGCCTTATCTCTTACTGCAGCACTAACTTACTATTTACCTTTACTATTTTACTCTTACTACTTCACCATATTACTAGATCACCTTTCCATTGACTGCAGGTAATACTTCCTTTTACTACTGCACTTTATCACTTTTACTGATTTACTACTCTTGCTGAAACAATGTATGCATGCATGCTTTAGATGATCAAAACACTAATACTAATGGTTATGCTCAAATGATACTTACTAATACTCATGCTTAAAGGATGATTACTAATGATGATTAATGCTAATGAACTACTTATGCTGGCTTATGCATGGGTAATGGAGGGTTAAGGGGGAGGGTCCTCACATCCTACCCCCGCTTAAAAGGGATTTCGTCCCGAAATCCGGCTCACCTAAACAGGTAGGGATAAGATTCTCGCAATTCTTCCTCCTTCTCCCATGTAGCTTCTTTTTCTGTATGATGTTTCCACTGAACCTTGCAAAACTTTGTAGTGGCTCTTCTGAAATGACGCTCTTCTGTATCAAGAATCTTAGTAGGACGCTCTTCATAGGTTAGATCGGGTTTCAGAGAAATATCTAAATCTGGCAAAGCTTGAGAGGGATCTCTGAGACAAGCTCTTAGCTGAGAAACATGGAAGACATTGTGAATTCTGGATAGCTGGGGTGGTAATTCTAATTGATAAGCAGAAGAACCTCTCTGTTCCAGAACTCTGAATGGGCCGACATATCGAGGGCTGAGTTTGCCTTTCACTCCAAATCGTTGTACTCCTTTCATTGGAGACACTTTCAAATACACATGTTCACCGGATTGGAATTTTAATTCTCGTCTACGCTTATCAGCGTAGCTCTTTTGCCTGCTTTGAGCAGTTCTCAGCCTTTCTTGAATAATTTTAATCTTCTCATCATTTTGACGAATCAACTCGGGACCCATTAAGGATTTTTCTCCTACCTCATACCAACAGATTGGGGATCTACACCTTCTACCATATAGAGCTTCATATGGGGCCATTTGAATGCTCGATTGGTAGCTATTGTTATATGCAAACTCTGATAGATGAAGGTATTTGTCCCAACTTTCCTTAAAATTCAGCACACAAGCCCTCAACATATCCTCTAAAATTTGATTCACCCTCTCTGTTTGTCCATCCGTCTGTGGGTGATAAGCAGTGCTGAATTTTAACTGAGTTCCTAAGGCAGTTTGTAAACTTCCCCAGAAATTAGAGGTAAAAATTGAGCCTCTATCTGATGTAATGGTCTTTGGGACTCCATGAAGTGTAACTATCCGTTCAATATAAATCTCAGCCAACCTATGATCTGAATACTTCTGATTAATGGCAAGAAAGTGAGCAGACTTGGTGAGTCTGTCCACTATGACCCATATAGCGTCTTTCTTAGCTTGGGTTCTAGGTAGGCCGGTAATAAAGTCCATACAAACATCCTCCCACTTCCACTCAGGAATTTGGAGAGGTTGTAGCAAGCCTGCAGGACGCTGATGTTCAGCTTTAACCTTCTGGCAGGTGTCACACTTACTCACATATTCTGCAATTTCTTTCTTCATACCACTCCACCAAAAGTTCTCTTTTAAATCCTTATACATCTTATTACTCCCTGGATGAATGGAATACATAGTGTCATGAGCCTCTTTAAGAATGATGGTTCTAATATCTGTATCCTTGGGAACACAAATGCGATGGTGCAATCTCAAGCTTCCTTCTTTATCCAAATTGAACTCAGAAGGCTGACTAGACTTGATCCTCTGAGTTTCTTCTAGAATAAAACTATCTGTTGCTTGCTTTTCTTTGATTTGATCTAAAAGGGTTGATTGGATAGAAAGAGCGGATAACATAGCAGCGGATGAGGATATGCCGAAGCTAATTTCCATTTTAGCCAATTCCTTAATTAGCTCAGGCATGAAGCTTTGAATGGTCAAACTATGACATTGTGCCTTTCTACTTAATGCATCAGCTACCACATTTGCCTTTCCTGGGTGGTAGTTGATTGAAAGATCATAATCTTTAATGAGCTCTAACCATCTACGTTGCCTCATATTCAACTCCTTCTGAGTAAATATATATTTGAGGCTTTTATGGTCACTGTATAGAATACACTTGGCTCCATACAGGTAGTGTCTCCATAATTTTAATGCAAACACTACGGCTCCCAATTCTAGATCATGGGTTGGGTAATTGATCTCATGGGGGCGTAATTGTCTGGAAGCATAAGCAATTACCTTCTCATTTTGCATCAGAACACATCCTAGACCGGATTTAGATGCATCACAATATATCACATACTCAACACCTTCTGCTGGTAGAGCTAAGATTGGAGTGGAGGTTAGAGATTGTTTCAACTTTTGAAAGCTCTCCTCACACTTGTCATTCCAATCATATTTACAGTCTTTCTTCAAAAGCTTGGTGAGAGGAGCAGATATCTGGGAGAAACCTTTTATAAACTTACGGTAGTACCCTGCTAATCCAAGGAAGCTTCTGATTTCAGTCTGAGAGGTAGGTCTCTTCCATGTTGAAAGGACAGGGGATGTCGCCTAGAGGGGGGGTGAATAGGCGAATTAAAAACTTTATAGCTAAATGCAGCGGAATAAAAATATTGCAGCTAAATAAAATCTCCCGAGTGTCCTGAACAATCCGGAGTGTCCGGGGTATTCAATCCGGATACTCCGGATAGTCCGGACTGTCCGGGGTATTCAATCCGGATACTCCGGATAGTCCGATCCCGAGGGTCCTAACCCGGAGTGTCCGGGGTATTCAATCCGGATAATCCGGATTATCCGGACTGTCCGGGTTCAGGGATTCGGATACTCCGGATTGAGGATCTCGAAGAGAGATTTTAAATCCCTGCAATTTTTCAACAATCTACTTGAACACAAAAGATCTTAATGATGTCAGTACACGAGGGTAGAGAAGATCCGAGCCAAACACAACAAAAGAGTAGATCGGGCTCCCAAAGATTCAAAACCAAATACTAAAGCAAGAGTAAGAAGCAAACTTGAGACAATGATTTTTCACCCGGTTCGGATCCTTGAGGATCCTACGTCTCCGTTGAGGCGGCTCGGTCACACTTGAGCCGGGTCTCTTTCAACCCTCTTCCTCCGGTGTTGCACAAATGCACTCGCGGTCTTCACTCCTTTGATTCCTTCCCTTACGGAGGCGGAACTGCCTTCACAAACTTCCCACGGCCAACCACACAAAGCTCCGGTGGCTCGTGGCGACCTCCTAGCCGTCTAGGAGTCCTCAACCTCCAAGAGTAACAAATGCTCACGAAGAACAAGCTTGGAGATGAAATCAAGTGCTCAATCAACTCAAGACTCACTCCCAAACTCTTCCCAACCCTTCTCACAAGGGGATCACTTAGATCTAAGGGTAAAGCTCCTCAAAGCCCCTCACACAGCCCTCAAAATCCACTCCAAAAGCCTCTTCAAAAGAGGAGGAAGGGCTATAAATAGACCTCCCAAAAACTAGCCGTTGAGGCAGATGCGCACAACCGGAG
The DNA here is from genome assembly GCA_036346275.1 of Otatea glauca. NCBI lineage: Eukaryota > Viridiplantae > Streptophyta > Magnoliopsida > Poales > Poaceae > Otatea > Otatea glauca. Next base: position 3,302,586 of record CM070732.1, on the reverse strand, counting down.
ACTCGGATTTCAATCCGGATACTCGGATTGACTGAGAAAGGCTAACAGAGACTCAACCCGGAGAGTCCGGATAAATATCCGGATACTCCGGATATCCGGATACTCCGGAGTAACTCCGGATAGTCCGAATAGCACTGAGCAGCTCGACGAAAACGAGCATAACTTTTCACTCCGGACTCCGATTTCAGAGATTTTGGACTCTCCCGAAAGCTAAGAACGAGGGCTACACAAATAACAAGGTCTCACTACCCAAAACTAAAAGGATAACCACAGATTTCACAAAGAAATCAAGAGAGACCTACAACCCTCACTTTCCGGCACTACCAACACCACTCTCTTTCTAAGATTCACAAGGATGGATCACTTGAGCACTTGACACATCTAAAAGTCATTCGACATCGCATCCCTCTTCATAGTACGGCAATCCTTAGACTCAAATTAAATCAAAGATAATATAAGTCTAGAACTAGTCACTTGCCGTCTTCTTTCTTGATGTCGATGCATGAAGACCTTCACCATATAATTGATGACATCTTCGCCTTGTCCAACTCGACTCGATTCACCTCATGAGACTCTCGTCCTATCAACCTTGACTTGATCATCCTCTCTGACGATCTCCACGCCAAGTTGCTCTTGACTTAGTCCTCAGCTCTTGGTGACACCGTCGTCTTGTTGACCTCGGCTTAATGATCATCCTCCAAGATACCTTGGTCATCATACACATACGGGACCTAATTCTTTCCAAACTACTCATGAAAGACATTAGTCCCAAAAGCTCAATAGATATGAATAAATTGATATTTTGTGAGCAGTTGATTTCAACAAGTGTTTCATATAAAGAAGCACAATATAAATGGAAACACTTGACATAAGAAATGTTCTCTACTAAGTACATCATGATGAATATGTAATTGATCTATATGCACTAGAGAGATAATTGCCAATGTGATGAATCAATTAAATCATGGCAAGGATCACAGACTTTACTTAAATGAAGCACATGATAGAATATACACGAATTGTACATGTGCAAATAATATTTGGAGTAAGAGTAAATATGTGATCCAACACTAGATAAACTTCACTAAGAGAATTGCATGAGAAGATATACAAATAAAACATGCATGCACCAAGTCAATCTATAGCAATATGAAGTTTAACTCTAGTTAATATATGCATACTAAAAACAAAGCACATAATGAACTCAAATGAATATATATGCACAAATAAATATGACATGAACCAATGTGCATATAGAACCAATGTTCATATATATAATCAACATGCTACTTGGAGTTCACTATGCATTTGCACGAAAGGAATGCAATAACAAATATAGAATAGATACCAAAATTGCATACCTTATCTTTGCTTAACCTTCCTATTTGATTTTCCTCTAAAAGATGAGACTGATACTCAACTAGGCAATAACATGTTAGTCTCATAGCAATATAATCATATTAGAGGTTTGTCATTTGCTAAGCACTAAGTTAAGCATTTACTTAATTTACATAGATTGTCATTATGAGTGTTTGTCATTAATCACCAAAATAACATAAGTGCCTAGATGCACTTTCAATCTCCCCCTTTTTGGTGATTTATGACAAACCTATTATCAATTGCACCAAATGACAATATTAAGATATTTTAGCATTAAAACAAGCATAAAGATACAATAAGGGATCATACTTACAATTCATCCCTTTTTGTCAATCGATTAGGGGACAATTGATAAATCCATAAATTCTCCCCCTTTTGTCATTAATCCCAAAAAGGTGCTTAAAAGATTCTTTATTGTTTATTCACTAAAATCTGTTCTCCCCCTTGATTGCACACTCAATAAAAAGATTAGGGAGAAAATAAAATAAAGATAAGGAGCTAGTAATAGGACAATAATATTAAGCTCCCCCTAAATCTAGGCAAGATATGATACCAATTATTTCCAAGATTTAGGTAATAGATTTTTCTAGTTATACCAAATTAAAGAAGTCATGATTCTTAAGATATAAGTGATGCTTAAACATGACACACGAATACGATTTCACATATTCTTTAAACATCAAGATCATATAAAGAAGATTACACAAGAAGGAATTGCTTATATGATCACAAGATGTATACAAGATCATGAATCAAGGTTGTATAAGTAAGATGCACTTTCATGATCAAGAATTTCATAAACTTATCAAGGGCATACCTCTTTGCAATGTGTCACCCATATGTACCTTTTAGTTCTTGATAATGCCGAATGCAAGTTAGATGACACTTCAAAACAATTTAGGATTAGAGGATACCTCTTGAAAGATACCAATTAATCATATCAATTGAAAAATACAACACCATTTAGAATAACACAATTTAGCATAATGGTGTGCACAGACATTATTGAATATGGTCAGAAAAGAAACACGTCCCTTTATCGATTCTTGTCCACCGCATGTTCGAATTGGTCATGATCACCGCGCCGGTCTTAGATCCTCGTACTATGGAGCTCCTCTCCATTTCCTTCATCCCACCGTCGAAGATGACCCTTTTCCAATACCTTGAACATCAATAGACAAGCACACGATTTCCGGGAACAAATATCTTTTAATTTGACCCAAGTTAGTTTGATAATGTCTAAGTACAATATGCATGATATATATGATATACAAGATAATACTCTTTGTATGCAATTTAAAACAATTCAAGATATCAATTAAAGATTTTATTACATCACTTTATAATGAAAATATTTGAAACTCATTCAAATTTAATCTTGACACCCACTTGTAAGAGAGACAATGAGTAAAACACATTCAAACTCACTCTTGAGCTTACAAGGGAAATTTTCTCTTTTCCATAATAAACTCCAAGTTATGCAAGAGAGGAAACATTTTGAGGCTAAGTTACAATTAAATCCAATTTCCAGAATAACTTAGCCAAAAGATGCACTTTCATTGGAATGAAAACTTAAATATATATGCTCCACTTAGAAGCTTGGAGCAATGAATAAGTTCACTTAGTTTTCATCTTGAAAGGCTTGCCAAGATGCCAATTTAAAACTCTTAAAATCTCAAAAAGATGCAAATAGCAGCACAAAATCGATTATAGCTTTTAAACCATTGCTCAAATGCAAAAATCATCAACGCGGAACAGATCCGACTCGAAATCCTCTTTGAGGGCTATGAAGACTGAATATTGATTTGAGCAAAGGAGAAACCCCAAAAATAGGATGAACAAGATATTGCAAGAAATTATAGATAGCAATTTAAGAATTTGGGCGAGCAATACAACCGGATACTCGGTGTTTTTGATCCGAGTGTCCGGATAATCCGGATACTCGGATAGATCACCGGATACTCGGGTTGTTCAAATTCGCCCCCAAATCAACATTTTGAATATGGATCAAATCTTGATCAAATGAAGTCCAATAGCCATAAGATTTTGGAAATGATCCATGAACATCCAAGAGACTTTTTCCAAAAGGATTTTCTCAAATATCACTCTCCAATCAAAAATAGGTCATTAGAAGCATTGGAGGTTTAGTTTTGACACTAAGTCAAATAAAGTCAACAATCTTGCAAATGAGTTCAAATAAATTTAAGAATTTTTAGATATGAACTCCATATGTGAGAGAAGGTTTTCCAACAAGTATTTTCAATAAATAAATTTTATTTCGAGAAATATGATGAAAGATGCATATGAAACACATAAAAGATTAAGATTATCACCAAATCCTCAAAATGGAACCAAATGAATTTTGAATGGTAATATGCACTTATATGGCTTCATATGATTTAGAGAGATGTTTATAAGCCTATTTGCATAATCAAATCCATTCAAATTGTAAAATCCAACTTAATGCGATAGTATGCCAAATAAGATCAAAAGAGAGAAAAAGGCATAACTATTTCAAATTAAGTTGAAATTATTTTAAATTGTGCATAAATATTCTTTAGACTTCCAAGAAACTTTTCCAAAAAGAATTTTCCAAAAAGGAGTCTCCAAATAAGAGATATGCCAAATTTTGCTTTGAAGGCATGATTTTTACTCAAAGAGAAGAAAAATCAAAACTTTTTCAAATTGAGTCCAAATGGTTTGAAACTTTCCAGAAATAAACATTGGACTATTTAGAAGGTTTCCCAATAAGAATTTCATTAAAAGAAATTTTCGTTCAAAAGATATGACAAAATGCGCTTTGTAGGTTTGAAAAGAAATTGAATTTTCACCAAATGCTCAAAATGCATTCCGGATTGAAATTTATGGAGATTTGAACTTTCATAGCTTTGTATGAGTAAGAAATACCATTTCAATCCACGATATGCAAATAAATCTAATTCAAATAGCGAAATCCACAAAATGCAATAACGGGTCATTTTGGGTCAATTGGATGATTTTGGCCAAATTCAAATGGCTATAACTTTTGAACGGTTGGTCGTTTGGAAAAACTTTGAACTAAAGAAATGCTTAAAATGACCAACCCTATGAGTTTTGTATTGACCACTTTTTCAAACTCCAAATAGATTTTGCTTTAGAAAAATTTGAAGTTAAATGCAAAAGTAAGATCACAAAGATCTTTTTAGGCCAAAGTTTGACTTTTAGCTTCTAACCAAGGGTTAGATACTTGAAAACATTTGAAATACATTTGAAAACATTTTAGAAGACTATTTTCATAAGATTTTGCATTTCAAACGAATATTTTGCTTTTAACCCTTTTTTTTGAAATAAGTTAAATAGGAAATAGTTATTCATAAAAAGCCTCAAAATACAACTCAATTTGGATTTCATATAATTTCAATTTCCATGGCTTAGAATTGATTATCAAGATGGTTTCTAGCCAACATTTATAATGAAATCCAACTTGAATGCTAAGATTTGAGCAATATGCTTAAATAAGCTATTTTAGTTCAAACCAAAAACTTTTCGGGCTAAAATTGATTTCAATATAGAATTTTTATTTTGAAAGCTTGTAAAACATTTGAAATACATATTAGAATACTTTTACAAAGCTTTTCACAATTTTGGGCCTTTTAAACATAAGATTTGACTTTTGACCAAAATGGTCCTTTTGAAATAGCTATTTGTAAAACAAAGCCAAATATTTCAACACAAGATTCAAATGAAGAATAAGATGAGATATTGAGATTTGAATTTTGTGTATGAGTCTAAGATACCATTTTGAACCAAGATACTACACAAGATCCGGTCCAAATGGAGAAACTCACTAAGTGCAATAGTATGACAATTATGGGTCAAATATAGTTTTTCGGCGAGTTTCAAAATCAAATAAATTTCACTAGGTTGGTCTTTTGAAAGTCTTTTGAACACAAGAATTGTTAAGAACGACCAACTCTAGGATTTTTGTTTTGGAATTACTTTCAAATTCATTTTACATTTAATACTATGAAAATTATAAGTTTAAATCCAAAACAAGATACTACTATCTATATTTTGATCATGAAACTCATTTTCTTTTCAAAATAGATTTTGTGAAGCCAAAACCTTTGAAAGACGTTTCAAATATATTTGTATACATTTTGCAACTAGTTTTTCACAAGAATACTAATGGTATACAAAATTTTGACTTTTGGCTAAATGGCTTGATTTTGAAAATATATTTGCACTTATATAAATATGGGCACATGTAGGGATGTAATGTACATGGTTATGATTTAGCACTCCCCCTTACTGTGCCACTATCCCAAACTTACTCAAGATTGCAATCAAAACAACTAATAAGCAAGAGCAAGCATATAATCAAGCAATCTAAATTGATTTTCATGAATAATGCAATATAACCTACACAAGGCTATAAGCTATAAGAATCAATTTAAATACTTGTTACCCGAGATGGCATTGGTTTATGATTGAAGTGAATGTCTTCAAGCTTGGCTTCCTTTTTCATATGATGAAATCATCCTCTTGATTGAGCCAAAGCTTCCAATGCATCTCCAAGCACCTACAATTCTTTTAGGCACTTGTTGGTACCCAATTTTGTTGGGTCCAAAATGTTAGTCACAATAGATTTAGGAACCCAAATGGCCCTAACATTAATAGTCTTAGGTGAACTAACATGACTAGCAATGGATTTGCGATTGTTATTACTCCTAAGCGAATTATTGGAATTGAATTGAGGAGGCTTAGGAGTTTTAGCATTTTTAGCAAATCCATTTCTAGTTTGATCCTTTCTAAGCACATAATAATCATTACAATGCAAGGGCTTAGAAGATCTAGCAAATCTAGCAAATGGTTTGCTATTGTTATTTTTCCTAAGCACATGATCAACATGATTTTTCTTGGTCTTAGGAAGTCTAGCATTTTGAGCAAACACATTTCTAGATTCATTTCTCCTAAGCAATTGAATATCATAATTTTGCAAATACTTGGGAGAATCGACAAACTTGGCAAACACATTGCCATTTTTGTCCTTCCTAAGCAAATAATGATCATTGACAATAATAGGCTTAGGGATAATACCTTTGGGACAATCCTTACCGATGTGTCCCTTTTTCCGACAATTGTAGCAAGTAGGCTTTGAGCGTCTCTTGTTCTTCTTGACTTGCTTCTTGCCGGTGTGCCTCTCGGTTGATGGTTGTGGCTTGATCTCCACTTTATGAGGACGCACCGAGGCGTAGTGGCCCTTCATTTTGTTCTCCCTCTTGGAGATGTAGCGATCCTCTCTTGTCAACCAACTTTCGTTGATTGCTTAGAATATCGTCGAGGGTGACCTTTCCTTTGTAGCACTTCTCTAAGTCACCTCTCAATTGAGCGACTTGTTCTTTGAGCTCTTTATTTTCCTCTACAAGATTAGTCTCACAAGACATAGAGGAAGTAGAAGCAATATTTGTATTTGAGCAACAAGGCTTATCATCACTAGAGATGGACATATTAATTTTAGATGAAATGCTAGAATTTGAAGTTAAGCATGGCATATCATCAATTAAATCACATGTAATTCCTATGTCCACCTTAGGCTTATGAATTTCTTTGGAAAGGAGGGATTCATGATTTTCTTGAAGCATGTTATAATCATTTTGAAGTGATTCATGTTCAAGCTTCAAAATTTTATATTTCTTTTCTCCTTTCCAAGACATTTATTGAGCTCCTCTAGCAAATTCATAAGTTCATCATAAGTGAGCTCATCATCATCATCGTCACTTACCTCATTCTTACCTTTCGCCATGAAGCAACGGATTTGTGATGGAAGAGCATCTTCATCGTCACTTGAGGCGGAGGTTGAGGTTGATGGAGATGTCGGTTCTTCATCACTTGAGCTTGAGGTGGAGCTTGATGTTTCATCTCCCGACATCTCTTCCTTAATGCAATCCTCAATAGAAGTGGATGATTCAAATAGTTCTTGAAGCTTTATCCACATTTCATGAGCGCTCTTGAGATTGCATATTCTATCAAAGATTTCATCGCTCACAACACAAAATAAAACATTAGTAGCTTGAGCGTCGAGATGTAGGCATTTCCTCTCTCCTTCGGTTGGAGCAACTTCATTCAACGGAGAGGAAAAGCCGACATCTACGATCCACCATATTTGGGGCTCATGGATTTAAAATGAGAAGTCATAATTAATTTCCATGAAGCATAATTTGTGCCATCTAGCACAAGTGGTTCATGAGAGTGCACTAATCCTCTAGTCGACATCCTTTACTCTCTAGACGGTTAAGTCTAATAAAAGAGAGACCTTGCTCGATACCAATTGAAAGGACGGGGATGTCGCCTAGAGAAGGGTGAATAGGCGAATTAAAACTTTATAGCTAAATGCAATGGAATAAAAATATTGCAGCTAAATAAAATCTCCGAGTGTCTGAACAATCCGGAGTGTCCGGTATTCAATCCGGATACTCGGATAGTCCGATCGTCCGGTATTCAATCCGGATACTCGGATAGTCCGATCCCGAGGGTCCTAACCCGGAGTGTCCGGTATTCAATCCGGATACTCGGATTATCCGGACCGTCCGGTTCAGGATTCGGATACTCGGATTGAGGATCTCAAGAGAGATTTTAAATCCTGTAATTTTTCAACAATCTACTTGAACACAAAAGATCTTAATGATGTCAGTACACGAGGTAGAGAAGATCTGGAGCCAAACACAACAAAAGAGTAGATCGGGCTCCCAAAGATTCAAAACCAAATACTAAAGCAAGAGTAAGAAGCAAACTTGGAGACAATGATTTTTCACCAAGTTCGGATCCTTGAGGATCCTACGTCTCCGTTGAGGCGGCTCGGTCACACTTGAGCCGGGTCTCTTTCAACCCTCTTCCTCCCGTGTTGCACAAATGCACTCGCGGTCTTCACTCCTTTGATTCCTTCCCTTACGGAGGCGGAACCGGCCTTCACAAACTTCCCACGGCCAACCACACAAAGCTCCGGTGGCTCGTGGCGACCTCCTAGCCGCCTAGGAGTCCTCAACCTCCAAGAGTAACAAATGCTCACGAAGAACAAGCTTGGAGATGAAATCAAGTGCTCAATCAACTCAAGACTCACTCCCAAACTCTTCCCAACCCTTCTCACAAGGGGATCACTTAGATCTAAGGGTAAAAGCTCCTCAAAGCCCCTCACACAGCCCCTCAAAAATCCACTCCAAAAGCCTCTTCAAAAGAGGAGGAAGGGCTATAAATAGACCTCCCAAAAACTAGCCGTTGGGGCGATCGCGCACAATCCGGAGACTCGGATTTCAACCGGATACTCGGATTGACTGAGAAAGGCTAACAGAGAGACTCAACCCGAGAGTCCGGATAAATATCCGGATACTCGGATATCCGATACTCGGACTAACTCCGGATAGTCCGAATAGCACCGAGCAGCTCGGCGAAAACGAGCATAACTTTTCACTCCGGACTCCGATTTCAGAGATTTTGGACTCTCCCGAAAGCTAAGAACGAGGGCTACACAAATAACAAGGTCTCACTACCCAAAACTAAAAGGATAACCACAGATTTCACAAAGAAATCAAGAGAGACCTACAACCCTCACTTTCCTAGCACTACCAACACCACTCTCTTTCTAAGATTCACAAGGATGGATCACTTGAGCACTTGACACATCTAAAAGTCATTCGACATCGCATCCCTCTTCATAGTACGGCAATCCTTAGACTCAAATTAAATCAAAGATAATATAAGTCTAGAACTAGTCACTTGCCGTCTTCTTTCTTGATGTCGATGCATGAAGACCTTCACCATATAATTGATGACATCTTCGCCTTGTCCAACTCGACTCGATTCACCTCATGAGACTCTCGTCCTATCAACCTTGACTTGATCATCCTCTCTGACGATCTCCACGCCAAGTTGCTCTTGACTTAGTCCTCAGCTCTTGGTGACACCGCTGCCTTGTTGACCTCGGCTTAATGATCATCCTCCAAGATACCTTGGTCATCATACACATACGGGACCTAATTCTTTCCAAACTACTCATGAAAGACATTAGTCCCAAAAGCTCAATAGATATGAATAAATTGATATTTTGTGAGCAGTTGATTTCAACAAGTGTTTCATATAAAGAAGCACAATATAAATGGAAACACTTGACATAAGAAATGTTCTCTACTAAGTACATCATGATGAATATGTAATTGATCTATATGCACTAGAGAGATAATTGCCAATGTGATGAATCAATTAAATCATGGCAAGGATCACAGACTTTACTTAAATGAAGCACATGATAGAATATACACGAATTGTACATGTGCAAATAATATTTGGAGTAAGAGTAAATATGTGATCCAACACTAGATAAACTTCACTAAGAGAATTGCATGAGAAGATATACAAATAAAACATGCATGCACCAAGTCAATCTATAGCAATATGAAGTTTAACTCTAGTTAATATATGCATACTAAAAACAAAGCACATAATGAACTCAAATGAATATATATGCACAAATAAATATGACATGAACCAATGTGCATATAGAACCAATGTTCATATATATAATCAACATGCTACTTGGAGTTCACTATGCATTTGCACGAAAGGAATGCAATAACAAATATAGAATAGATACCAAAATTGCATACCTTATCTTTGCTTAACCTTCCTATTTGATTTTCCTCTAAAAGATGAGACTGATACTCAACTAGGCAATAACATGTTAGTCTCATAGCAATATAATCATATTAGAGGTTTGTCATTTGCTAAGCACTAAGTTAAGCATTTACTTAATTTACATAGATTGTCATTATGAGTGTTTGTCATTAATCACCAAAATAACATTCATTAATCACCAAAATAACATAAGTGCCTAGATGCACTTTCACATGTCTTGATCGTTTCTATTTTGCTTGGGTCTACCTCTATTCCTTTCCCAGATATGACATGTCCAAGAAAAGATACTTGGCTCAGCCAAAATTCACATTTGTTGAATTTGGCATACAACTGATGTTCTCTCAAGAGTTGGAGGGTGGTTCTCAGATGTTCCTTGTGTTCTTCCTCACTTCTAGAATAGATTAGGATGTCATCTATAAATACCACAATGAATTGATCCAGATATTTCATAAACACTTTGTTCATGAGATTCATGAACACTCCGGGGGCATTAGTTAATCCAAATGGAACCACTGTATACTCATAATGCCCATATCTGGATACAAAGGCAGTCTTTTCTATATCTGCTATCCTTACTTTAATTTGATGATATCCTGACCTTAGGTCAATTTTAGAGAACACACAAGCTCCTTTAAGCTGATCAAACAGGTCATCTATTCTTGGAAGAGGATACTTGTTTTTAATAGTGACACTGTTGAGCTCTCTGTAATCAGTACATAGCCTAATCCCACCATCTTTCTTCCCTACAAATAAAACAGGTGCTCCCTATGGAGACACACTTTCTCTAATGAATCCCTTCTCCTCTAATTCCTTCAGTTGCTTCTTAAGTTCATCCAACTCTAGTAGGTTCATTCTATAAGGTCTTTTGGCTATGGGGGTGGCTCCTGGAATGAGATCTATAGAGAACTCTAACTCTCTGTCAGGTGGCATGCCTGGCAGTTCTTCAGGGAAAACATCAGGAAATTCTTGAACTACAGGGATGAGAGACAGTCCCTGAGATGACATTTGGTGAAGATTGGATTCTGATGAGGGTTGTTTAGCTCTATGTCCCCTATATAGAATGCGGTTCCCTTCTGATGTCCTTATGGATGCAGTTTTACACTCACAGTCTATATTGACTCCATGAGTTGCTAACCAATCCATACCCAATATGACATCTAACTCTGATAGATTAATGACATGCAGGTTTGCAAGAAATGAGGTGCCTTGAATGTCTATCAATTGGTTCTTTCTAATGATTGTGACAGTTATTAGTCCAGCAGGTGTATTGACCCCTAAAGGTATTTCCAATGGCACACATTCTAATTTATTCTTGTCAACAAACTCTTTAGAAATGAATGAATGTGTTGCACCAGGGTCAAATAAAGTAATGCCAACAGATGGGGGAATGGGAAGCATACCCGTGATCACATCGGTTGCTCCCTCTGCCTGCTCCACTGAGATATTATTCAAGCGGGCTGAACCTGCTGTGGAAGCTCCTCGGCTGGACCCATGAGAAGATGATGCTGGATAGTGGCCTTGCACTCGCCCTACCATGTGTGGACGGTTCTGAGACCTCATAGGGTTGTTCTGCCCAGCTTGATTAGGAGGAAGTGGGCAGTTAACTTTCTTGTGGCCCTCTTGACCACAGTTGTAGCACTTGTTAGCCATTTGAGGACAAACATTGATAAAATGAGGTCCTCCGCACTTATTGCATTTGACTGGTGCCCTAGACTGAAAGAATTGAGGACGTTGAGCTGGAGTAGCTACATAAGGCCGAGGTGCTGGATATCTAATCCATACAGGAGGTTTGAATGGCCTTGATTGATTTGAGATAGATGGCCTAGGATCAAATCTAGCCTTTTTCCTTCTCTCTTCATTTAACAAGGCTTGCTCACTTTCTGCTATAATGGCCCTATCAGCTAAATCTTGGAATTCTGTGATTCTAAGAGGGGCAAGTTGCGCTCTCAACTGTGGGTTCATACCCTTTTGAAACCTGTATATCTTTTTGGCCTCGGTATCCACTTCTTCTGGAGCATACCGAGACAACTCATTAAACTTATTCAAATACTCAGAGACCCTTCTGCCTCCTTGAATCAAATCCCAGAACTCTCTCTTTTTATTGTCCATTTCACCCAAGGGAACATGGGTGATACGGAACTGAGAAGTGAATTCTGCCCAAGACATAGGCTGATCCGAGGTATGCAGGTGCGGCAATAATTGGTCCACCATGTTGCCGCAGGCCCAATGAGTTGGTAGGTAGCAAATTGGACTTTCTCTTCTTCTGAGCATCCCACTGTAGAGAGTTTCTTTTCTATCTCTTGAAGCCAATCATCCGCTTCAAGAGGTTACGTGGCCTTAGAAAAGTAGGTGGACGGGTCTCAAGAAATTCTCCCAATGTGACCGGTTTACGTAGGAGGTTGAGCTCGTGTATTATATTTGTGAGCAAGGATTCCAAGAACTGATTTTGATTAGCCATGAATTGATTCTGGGTAGCTTGGGTTTCTTTTCTGGAGTTCTCCATGAACATGAGGACTCTCTCTAACTGATCTGACTGCTCAGGAGTCCTAGCAGTACTGACATTGCCACCAGGAGGGGTGGGCTGCCTAGACTCAGGAGGTTGAGGTTGGTTAAGATCATGAACGGGATTGGCAGGTGACTCTGGAACATTTGGCTGATTCTGAACAGATCCCAACCTAAGGACCAGATCCTGCTCAACTATCTCACGGTCTGACATATCTGCAAAAGACAGGATGGATGCAATGACATGATGACTAGTTTTTGTTTGGAACATATTTTATTTTTTTTCATTAGCCTCTCTTATATTAGTTAGAGAGATATAGGAAATGTTGGACAGCTACTCATATCCAGATTTTATTCATGAGATAAGAGGTCTTATTGTGAATAGAACATGATGACCAAATTTTTTTTAATTGTTAACAGCAATTGCATAGAAGGTGAGAGGTGTTCTTGTGATTAGAGGCTATTAGAGGCTATGTTTTTAAAGCAAGGGAAAGAAAGAACAGATCTCACCGCTCTCATTCGCCACTCCATACAAGACTCAACCTAACTACCATCTCATAATAAGAAGCATAAATCGCGATTGAAATAAACGAAAACAATCCTGATGATCGAGCACCAGGTACTCCCCGAGATTAACGCACTCGGGCCGCCCTATCTACAAAAGAACCATAAGAACATAAGAACCAATGAATAAACGACAAAAAGGTTGGTTTTAGAGTACCAAAAACTCATCTATATCTATTGAAGACAAACGAAACAAACTTGGTTTTGGTGAGCACCAAGAACTCCTCGAGACTCTGCGCTCGAGCACACCGTGGAGCTTTGCGCCCAGGCACACCGCGGACAAAACGGGTCCGGGTCCGTTTCCTAGTCCTTAGCTCCTATGTGCTGTCACCAGCTACTAAATATATATGTAGTCATATACACACAATCTGGTCTCTACCACATGTATAGCATTCATTAGCAACCATATGAGCCTATCTAACCTAGGTTGGATGCAATTTACTACTCATGATGACATAGAAGCAATATATGAACCTAATCCATGATTTCTACCAATTAACAGTTTGCATAACATGCTGAAATGCATACTTAACATATGAGGACAGCAGCAATTACATATTAATTTATCATGCCAGAACGTAGATAACATCAAGATTTGGATTAAATAACAACCTACACATATCATAGCTTAAGAAAGGTAACATACTAGCATGAAAGCAACTACTTGCTGGAATTAATACATGGAAGCATCATTCATAAAAAGAGCACGACATACATAGTTAGATCCATTACAGACTGAGCATACAAGAGGAAATATATCCACTCATACTGACTCCGACAACTAACCCTTACAAAGACATCATGGAAACTCTAATACCCAACCTCTACTCCTGGTCTACCTCCTCAGGATCCTCCTCTGGGTCCTCCTCTCCCCCCTGACCATGGACTCCTACACTGGTGCCCTGGTCTATGTGCCCTAGATATGCATTGAGCTGTGCAGCCTCAATACGGGGACCGAGGTGCACACTCATGCGGCTGGTGCGACGCAAGGGTGGACTACGCGGTGGCGCAGAGGAAGAGGTGAATGGCACAAACATGTATGAGGGAATAGGAATGCCGAGCTCTGGTGGGACTGAATATGGGTAAGGAGGAGGCACAGGAGCTGGGACACCTAACTCGGGGAAGAAGGTGTACTGGTGAGGTGATGCAGCTGCTGGGGGTGGTGGAGCTGTAGTGGTAGCAGGTGGGGGATCGGGTATAGCAAAGGGGTCTACATCGGAAGCGGCATCTGGCTCAGAAGACTGGGGCACCATGCTAAGGAGCGTGGTCTCTAGGGTCCAGCGTCTTGACTCACCATCTTTATCTTCGATGCCAATACGTCACCCTATCCTCAGCGTCCGTCGCTATCTCGTTCATCCCCTCACAATACATGGCATCGGATGCCATCATGAGGTGGCTAGTGGCACTTCGGCCCGAAGGTCCCGAAGTCCCACCAACTCTAGGTGGACGAGGTGAAGGGGCGTGATAGCGAGAGACTCCCTGAGTACAAAGGGGAAACTGACCAAAAGAGGAGCTACTCAGGCACGTAGCAAACTGCGACCTGAGAGCTAACACCGCCTTCCTCGCGGCATTCTGCAGAGGCATGAAAAGCTCTGCATGACGCCACGGAGAGGCAAACTCCTCGTAGTAACTGGGTTGTACCCCCAACCCAGATACTACTACCACGACCTTAGGGGTCGACAGGTCACTATATGACTGCTCAAAATAGTCTATCCAACCCCCTCCTAACTCTACCACTATCTGAGATAAAGCCACAACATACTGGCCCTGCACCTGCGCCGCGGGGATCCTAGAATGAGACATCCTGTAAAAGGCGGCTAGTTAGTAAAGGTTACTTGCAAAATACTTAAATAAATTAGCAATTAGAAAAAAAATGATAGGATAAGAGGTATTATATAATTATAGCGATATAGCTAGGCACACTTATTTTACCTACCTTTCTACCGATACTCTAATTATCTATAGCGTGTTTGTCGTAACCATTGCTCTGATACCAGCTGTGGCGACCCGCATATTTAACCCCGGTAACAACTGTTACCTAGAGTTAATTATACGGACCTCAGCACAGTAACTAGCAAAACATCGGCCATTCCGATGCTTTATTAGTTACTACACTGTGTACAGAGTATTGCAGCAGAACAATAATTAGAGACTCACAAACGAAAGCTTTATTTTATTCCATTAGCCACGCAAAGTCTCTTACATACCTTATCTTACACAAATACATAATACAACAAAAGACACTAAACCTCCTATTTCCTGCCGCATGGCTAGCGTCTGGCTGACTAGCACGGGAATAGGACCGGCTATTACTACTACTCCTCCTGATAGTAGTAGTAGTAGTAACCGTCCTCCGGTAGATCCTGCTCCTGCGAAGGATCCTCCACCCAGGCCTCGGAGGATGATCCATGGATCTCACCGTCTAAGCAAGGGGAGGGTTAAGCAAGGGTGAGTACTAAGTACTCAGCAAGCAAATAATAAATATGAATGCAATAGATGCTTTTCAAAATACCCAATTTCCTATACAACTCCATCTACAAACCCTTCTCCTTCCAAAATACCCTCTTTCTAAAAGAATAGACTTTAGTTTTAAAGGTTGCCAGTGTTATATTTCTAAAAGAGACTACTAATAATGAGCATGACTTCTGTAGTCTCTAATCCAAGAGACTGGCTTGAATTCAAGATTTTACCCTGCGCAGGTTTGTACCACTTTACCCACAGTGACACCCACAAGAGATGCCCCAGAACGTTTATCCTATTTCGGTATTAGTTCTCCACCCTGCACTGAGTATGGGGTACACCATCCCTAGGTTACCCCACCTCTCATACAGTTGTACTCTGGCATCCTGCCAGCAGATCATCGCACTCTAGCATCCCGCCAAGAGCACTCCACCGGCTTCAATATACCGCCCCAACCAACTCCTTTCCAGTCCCCTGGTCATACCCCAGATTTCCAAAGACGACTATACATTCTTACCCATTGTGGAGAAACTAATACCATCCTAGGACAACCTTTTCTGACCGATTTCACACACTGTGGTTGGCACCAAATTACAGCCCATTGCTCAAAATTAGTTTGTTATTTAACCTTATATGCTAGCCTACTGTAGAGGACCCCACCGGCGACCACCTCCTCATCGGCGTCCTCTACCCTTCCATTTAACACATACCAACACAGTATCCAAATATACCTTCCCATCAACTGTTCCAACCATCCATTCCATTAACCCACACTTCCAATTTACAATTTTCATTAAAAAGGTAATTTTGATGCAGTGATGATACCATAATTCATAAACAAGTAAAACAGTTAATAAAAATATGATCAAAGGAAATGCTTGCCTGGAATAGACTCGGAAGGTTCGGCCTCGCTCAAAAATAGGTTCAGGTCTATCTGCGGGTTCTGATCTGGTCCTGAAATTATATTACATTAATCTACAGCATTTTATTAATATGAGTAGCATTTCCAACCTTTCAGTTTCAGCAGTTTTATCAGTTTAACAATTTGACATTCATGTTTTTACATGCATGCACTACATTGATATTTATACTCCTTTTATGCTTCTAGTGCAGCTACTGATGCTTTGATGTATGCATGCAGGTACACTTCATTTCCTTACTTATCATTTTATTGCTTCACTGCCTTTACTCATTTAACTGAAGCCTTGCTGGTTCTCATCATGTAGCCAAGCCTTCAGGCTACTTGATTGCTGGTCATTTCCTCCAAATGGCCAAGTACTAAAGCTACGCCTACTACTACTGAGTTGCTTGGTTGGAGGTCACTTGGTTGACTGATAGTACTACTTTTCTGCATGCATGCACTTTCGGCCAGCTCTGTTATTTAACTGAGTTGGCCAAGGTTACTCATACTACTACCTGCTTCCTCTCTCATTCACTTCATTGAGTTGCTTGGCCTTTTGGCTAGAGCTCTTGCGGTTGAACTATTTAGTTGGGAGCTACTACTACTGCAGATTCAACTGGCTAGTCATTTGGTTGCTCTCCTCCTCTTCTTTACCACTATCTACTTCCTTACTCCTCCCTTATTTTTCTCCTTCTGATACTTCCTCCCACTAAATGGCTGCTCCCCTAGCCAAGCCTAATGCATGCACATGAGCTAACCCTAGTTCATGCAGAAAAGGGGAAGTTCCTGTTTTGGCTTTGTTTTTGCTTCTGTTTTCTGAAACTTGGATCTATTGGCTGCTTTATTTCTTGGGATAAGTTTACAAATAAGGGTCTATGATAGAAATGGGTTTGAGCTCTAGGTTGGGGCGAGGATGTTGGTACTAGCTAGTTAGGGCGCTCCTCGCGAGCTACCGGGGCTCAAACCTTTTGAGACCAAGGTCAGTGATGAATCAAAATATCCTGAGACCATGCTTTCTTCCTTCCCCCTCTACTACTGTCAATCTAATGGCAGAGACTTACTTGAGGTCCTGCACTTTTCGGTTTTTGAGTTGAGGAAGTTGTTGGCCGGTTGAGTTGAGGTAGAGGATGAAGATCTTCTTCTCCTAGCTCCTTGACCGGCTGCACCTCTTCTTCTTGATCTCAGCCGACTGCACTTCTTCCCTTGATGTTCCTTAATCCACTCGACTGGACTGCTTGCTGGATCCTTGGTGCTATCGGATGGTGGCTGGAAAATGATGCTATGGCTTGGTTGCAAAATGGGAATGGAAATGAGCAGTGGTGTTGCACTTGTGTGCTGAGGTTCTCTTGGCTTACTGCTGGAATGAGAAGTGGCTGGGCAGGAGCTCTTGCTGCCTCTAGATATGGCTACTGATTTTGGCTGGAAGGAGTACTTCTCTCTGGCTTTGGGGAATAAAGAAGCAGGACAGCAATCTTGCCTTGGTTGTATCGATACAGCAGCTGAAGAATTTACTGAGATGATGCACTCTCTTCAATGTAGCCCTGGCCTTATCTCTTACTGCAGCACTAACTTACTATTTACCTTTACTGTTTTACTCTTACTACTTCACCATATTACTAGATCACCTTTCCATTGACTGCAGGTAATACTTCCTTTTACTACTGCACTTTATCACTTTTACTGATTTACTACTCTTGCTGAAACAATGTATGCATGCATGCTTTAGATGATCAAAACACTAATACTAATGGTTATGCTCAAATGATACTTACTAATACTCATGCTTAAAGGATGATTACTAATGATGATTAATGCTAATGAACTACTTATGCTGGCTTATGCATGGGTAATGGAGGGTTAAGGGGGAGGGTCCTCACAGGATTCCTAGGCCTTCATCAATTGGAAAGCATATTGGTGATCATTGCATGCTTAGGCCTTGTTTGGTAGAGCTCCAGATTTTGGCTCCACCTCAGATCTGAATCTTGTAGGCTAAAATAAATAGAATTAAGTTTATATTTTTAGTGTAAAATTAAATAAAATGACCTACCTAAACACTCTTAATATACCCACAGATCTAGCTTCACAGATCTGTAGAGCTACAAATACCCAGCTCCATCAGATCCATGAATCTGGTGGAGCTGGAGCCGTACCAAACACGCCTTTAGTTTACGTAATCATCTCTGTAAATGGCGGCACATAAGTGTAAGCAAAGGTTAGTGTATTTTTTAATAGATTTAGTTGATTATATTGTAAACTACAAACTGGATTGTTACATTAATCTGTAAATGGCATGCGAAATAATACTTGTTCTATTATTCTATCATCGCATAGAATTCATAGTTCATATCTTTTCTGTCTTGCAGTTTTTCACAGCTGTTTTTTGAATGCAGCTGAATTGCTACTGTCTTGCCAGGCGTTTATCATAAAAAGGTAAATTTACTGCCTCATATCCTTTGTTCTATTATGTTGTTATCAATATTTAAATGTTAGCTTGTAATGTGTTCTTTTTATTTACGTTATGATAACATCTATACATTTTAAGCCCTCTGCTCAGTTTAAACTTCGTGTTATTGTAATAGCTATACATTCTAAGCCTTCCGCTCATTTTAGTTCTGATTTGCATTATTTTTTCTGTTCTGCAACCTATAGATTTATTTACATGGCTAGTCGTGTTCTTAACTGATATATGCTTCTAATAAACAGTGGCATGAAATCTATCTACGTTATCCCTTCTTTAGAAACATGTACATGCTGAGATTAGAGGATGGATAACGTGCACTTGTTAGAATTTATGCCATATATACAAATATATTGTTTCAGTCTTGATTCCTCAAATTATATGAACCACTGTTGCATTGTAATATATTTCGGATATTTTGGATTTTGTCAATCATATATATGCTACATCTAGATGATTCCTCAAATTATATGAACCACTGTTGCATTGTAATATATTTCGGATATTTTGGATTTTGTCAATCATATATATGCTACATCTAGATGAACTTCGTACATCGAATTGCAACATCGATCTGTCGATCGATGCCCTTCTTTTTCTTAGCCTTATGCATGTTTCAACTGATTGTCCACGGGATCATAGAGATTATGTGTATAATTGCACACAGGTAGATGGATGGTGAAATTTCATTGGGAAACAACCGTTGAATGATCCTGCTTTACTGTAAGATAGAATCTGCACCGCCCAGTCTTTAGTATTTCAAAGGCGAAACTAATTGAACAACGTTTTTGCACACCACATTCAATATTTGTTCTTGGGCCAATACATCTTTGCTCAATCTGCACAAACCCAGTAGTTGAAGGAAAAACATGTAATGCTTATTACCTTCAAACTCATTCACTCGAGTGTAGCTTCACATTGATGCATAATGTTTTACTTCAGAATGCTCTCTATCAATAAAGAACAATGTAGTGTGTTGAACTTTACCATGCGGTTTAAACAACTTGATTCTGCTTTATTTGATAATTTCATCATGCTTGCTTTGATTTTCTCTTGCAACGCTGGAAGAGTCCTCTTCACTAAAAGATATTATAAGATACATGTATAAGATAAAAGAAGGGTAGATCTTTCGGGTGGCCTATATGTATACCTTCAAGTTTTTTTAAGAATATTATTAGTATGCTAATATGGGATTTATATTTGTATTAAGAAAAATGTTTATCTTTAATCCCTCGACTCCCCCTATGGTTTAATTTTCATCTCTCAAGTGTAATACCAGGTAAAACACATCATCTATTCTCAATACCATTTAACTTTGATCCCTTAGGTTGGGAAATAGCAATTTTGACCAGCATTGACCTACGTGGCACGCAACGTGGGATCTGGCTCGTTTTGTAAATAGGTAAATTTGTGCTAGCTGGCATCTTAATAGTATGTGGATTCCATTGTTTCGCTGACTTTTTGTCACGTTTATAGAAATTTGCCTATTGGGGTGCTACCTAAGACAAACTTATCTATTTATAAAATCGGTCGACTCAACGCTAGTCAAAACTGTCGGCTTGAGGGATTGAATTTAAACAGTATTGAGAGATGGGAGACCTGTTTTATCTAATATTGCACTTGAGGGATAAAAATTAAACAACACATAGATTTGAGGTACTAAACCGTGTACTAATACAGTTCTCGATATTGCCCGCGACAACGCTCGGAGCAATTTTCTATTTTATAGGTAACCTCATCATTTCCTCCATGCGGTTCAGCTCCGCCTTTCCCTCGTGATGACATGTGTCAACTGGGAAAGTTTCAACTCGAGAAACTTTCATCTCGAAAAAATTTCAACTCGAGAAACTTTCGACTGGGAAAATTTCAACTCAGAAAAATTCGAATCAAGGACCTTCAGCTAGAAAAAAAATTTAACTCGAGAAATTTCAAACCAGAAAATTTTCGAGTGAGGAAATTTTAGAATAGAAAATTTCAAAACTTTATGTTTGAATTTTTCTGAGTTGAAATTTTCCTAGTTGAAAGTTTAAGTTCCTCGAGTTGGGAAATGACAGGGAGCTGGACATGACGGAGGAAATGATGAGGTTGACCGTAAAAGTCATTACCACGATTCTAATGACGACTCGGCAACGATCGGTAACCACGCTGAAAACGTCCGAGTCCGACCGACTAATCGGATTGCTACGCGGTGGAAGAGCAGAGCAGAGCAGGTACGGCTAAGCTAAGGGGATGGAAATGCCGCGCGCGCGAACCAACGACACAGCGAGCGCCTCGCGAACTCCGGATAAAACTCATCATCATCTCATCATCCCCGCATATCACTCCCCTCGGCCTCACTCCCTTCCCCATGGAGGCCTCCGCCAGGGCCCAAGCCCTGACCCTGCTCACCTCCTCCCCCCGCTTCCTCCACCCCCCTCTCTGCTCCCCCTCCGCCCGCCGCCACAGCCACAGCGGTGGTGGCGGAGGAGGCGGGGGGTTGCTGGTCCGACCGTCGCCTCGCCGGAGGTTGGAGCTGGGCTCCCGTGCCCGCCGCCCGCCGAGATGCTTGGTTAGTGGCGCAGAGGACACCGCGGTGGACGTGCTGGGCAGCTCGGTGGTCGCCGCGGCAGCTCTCCTCGCCGCCTTGCAGCTGGCGTGGCTCCGCTGGCGCGGTGCGAGGCATGGGGATTCCCCGGAGGTGAACTTCTGGTGGATTGAATATTCCTTTTTGCTAAGCTCAGTTTCTTGAAGATTGATTATAATTCAACTCGGGTCCCTCTTTAGTATACTAGTTTAGGTGAGAAGTGCGAACTCCAAAGTCTTATTTGGCAAAAATGTCGGCTTGTTGCCATTGCTCTAACAAATGAATGCACTAAAGCAAATGTATTCAGAAAAAAAAAATCTGTGCAGCTGAGTAGCGTGCAGTGTGCGCAGCTTGTACCCTGGGTTCTTGAAAACTCAGTTTCAAATAGCATTGTGGATGCACCAAGTAGTAAAACTGCCAACCAGAAACTTACTTACTGGTTTGGCTAGTCAAGCGCAATTCGACAATCATAGTTAGAAAATACTGACATCCTAATCACTTTTCATATCCGACATTAAGCATAACTTTGTTTATTTCTTCCAAGGAAAAAAAAATCTTGTTCATTGGTTGGGCATGTAAAGTGAAATATGATAACAGTTTTAATGTATGAATGAAACATGATTTAACAAGCAATTGTTTTCTAACCCATCATTCAAAATTTGGCAGGTTTTACATGAACATGACAAAAGCACTGTAAATAAGGCCCTTGATACAGCAGAAAAATTGGTATATGATAGTAATTATGCACCTTGGAATACACATGACAATGGCTTTCCAGAGCTCTCTCTTTCTGGAGGAATGACTGTTGATGAAGTGGATTTCTGGGATGGTATTTTTTCATGTGTACAAACTGTAAATAAGACTACACAGGATGGTTCTGTAATTACTCCTTGGACGACGGTAGACACATTAGTAGATGTTTCTGGGCCAGAAGAAGTTAGTTGCTCAACTTCAGCAGCAAAAACAAGTTCTATAGGAAAGGTTACAAATATTCTTGCGACGCCACATTCTGTGCTAGAAGGACAACATACAAGCAAGTATTTCTCTAACAGAATGGGCCGGCGAGGTGGACTCCCTCATCAATTTTTATCCCTTTCAGAACGGAAGGAACAATCTCAAAATGGCCAAGGTCCTACTGATAACCAAACAGATAGCGAAGATGCTCATTTACCTGGATGCCATCGGAGTAATCAAGAGGAACATCTTGACTTGACATCTCTTTCGTCCTTGAAAAGAACAGTGGAATATCCTATCAATTTTGTTCCCCAAGCCAGTGTCAGTAATTTGTTCAAACCAAGAAAAGCAGTCGAGTTCGCAAATTCATATGTAGGAGGCTCTTATTTGACAGCAGGTTTAACTTTGGAATTCATGAATTCTTCTTGGTACTTAGTTTGCTGAAATAATTATTTATTTTTTAATATCACCTCTCGCATGATTTTTCCCATTTCATCAGAAGCATACTCTATTTTCAGGGCAACTAGTTCCAGTTGCGTGCTTAAGGGAAGGTCCAGTGAGTAAACAAAAGAAAGTAGTTGAAGACCATGATGATGCAAAAACTATTGGCTGGAGTATTTCTAATATATTAAACAAGGAGAATCCAGAAAACTTTGCTCCAGCAAAGAGAGTTGGATTCAAGGGCACAAAGGATACATCAGATTACTTAAGGAGATACAATAGTTTGTTAATGGATGGAAGGTATAATATTTGATAGATAATCACTACAACACTTTTTCCCAGAACACTCCTTGAGTTACTATATGTAATATTCATTACAAATTACTCACCCTTTGCATCCGTCAATTTTTCGGTTGGTATATCAACTTGCTATTGTCAGGTTGAAAGACTGTGTGGATTTGTTGGAAAGCATGGAGCAGAAGGGATTGCTTGATATGAAGAAGGTAATACCTGTTTTAATGGTCCAATGATTTTTAAAATTTATCTTTTATAATGTCTTCTTCAAGTTCCTGATTTCCATCTATTTTCAGGTCCACCATGCTAGCTTTTTGAGTGCCTGTAAGAAGCAAAGGGACGTTATGGAAGCTGTTCGCTTCTGCAGGTTGATTGGCAATCCGAAAATGAGCACCTTCAATATGCTTTTATCTGTTTGTGCTATTTCACAAGATTTTGATGGTAACTGATCTAGCTTCAAATTTGCCTTTTCTCGTGAGATGTGCTTAGAGTTGGAGATGGGACATTGAGTATGACCAAATGCTTTTACCTTTACAGGGGCCCTCCAAGTTATGGTGCTCCTAAAGGAGGCTGGGCTAAAACCTGATTGTAAACTTTACACCACACTGATATCAACTTGTGCAAAGTGTGGAAAAGTTGATGCCATGTTTGAGGTAACTAAATCACAAATTCACTGTAGGGGGTTGCCATTTAAATTTTGGTAATATACTATACCTCACATTATATCACTCATAGTGTACTATTGTTTTAGGTCTTTCATGAGATGGTTAGTGCTGGAATAGAGCCAAATGTTAACACATATAGTGCGCTAATCGATGGCTGTGCTAAAGCTGGACAAGTGGCAAAAGCATTTGGTGCTTACGGGATCATGAGTTCAAAGGTGAAGTTGTTCTGTCTGATGAATTTTTTTATTTTAGATGTCCTCCATTCACTTGTGCTTTAAATGCTACTGAAGAAATCTTCCAATTTAAAAGCCTCTGTAAGCATCTTCATGCTTTTTTGAACTTACTGGGTCATACTTGCAGTAGAAGGTGAAGCCAGATCGAGTTGTCTTCAATGCTTTGATCAGTGCATGTGGTGAATCTGGAGCTATTGCTCGAGCTTTTGATGTTTTATCAGAAATGACAGCAGAATCCTCAGAATCTAAGGGATCCAAGCCAATTCTTCCTGACCATGTCACAGTTGGAGCACTGATGAAGACATGTATTCAGGCCGGCCAGGTGTTTTTATGAATTAACATCTTTTCAGAATTGAAAAAGGGAAAATATAGTTCCTGTCCAAAATCAAGTTGTGTCATTGTTTTGTTTGTTTAGGCTGATCGAGCTCGCGAGGTGTACAAAATGCTTGAGGAGTACAATATAAAGGGTACCCCAGAAGTTTACACAATTGCACTGAGAAGCTGTAGCATGACTGGTGATCTAGGGTTTGCACTGAAGATCTATGAAGATATGAACAAGATTGGAGTAAAACCTGATGAGGTGTTATTTCTTAGTGGGAACACTAAAGATACCTAATGTTCTGCCCGCACAGCTTATTTGACTCTTCTGTTTGTTTAATGCCATCAACTACAGATGTTTCTGAGTGCTCTAGTTGATGTAGCTGGCCATGCTAGGAGGGCTGATGCTGCCTTTGAAATAATGAAAGATGCAAGAGCAAAGGGATTGCAAGTTGGAACCATGGCATACAGTTCCTTAATGGGTGCTTGCTGCAATGTAAGTCTGCCATAAACTGTTGGACGAAAAGCACATCTAGGATTTTATTGTGACTTGCTTGTCGTACAATAGTCCTAGATTTTGTACGTATTTAGTTACTTCCATCTTTTGCTTGCATTCTATGTACTTATGATTTTAATCCATTGGTATAATTAGATTCTTTTAAGTTAATCATGATCTGATCGCTACTGTTTTAGGCCAAGGACTGGAAAAAGGCACTGCAACTATATGATGAGATCAAGTCGATCAAATTATCTCCAACAGTTTCAATGATGAATGCTTTGATCACCTCACTGTGTATGTACACTCTTAGAGGGAAATACAAAAATTCCGTTCACTTGCCATCTATATAATTTTTTTTTCTGAAAGAGAAAATTGCACCAGATGCCTCTATACTTGTAGCAGTGCCTCATTTATGTCCCTAAACTTGAGTATGAACTTGGCCGGTCCTCCAATATGTAGACTGCCACTCAGGCTATTTCCTTCATTTTTTTAAGAACGAAACTGCCACTTAGGCTATTTCATCTTTTCAATTATCTGCAAGTGCTGATGTGGTGCAATAAAGGTATGAAGCTCACTTCACACTTTTAGCTGGTTAAAAAGTCATAATAACAAACATGATACAATTTGTTGCCAGTTAAGGATCCAAATGGCACTTCATTATGAGTTTAGGGACCTAAATGGTATTACAGAACAAGTATAGGGACCTTCGTGCGATTTTCAAATTCTGAAATGTGCATAATAGTTCGCCACTTTTTATATTGAATCTCTCCCTTCTTTGGATATGGGAAGAATGATGGTTTCACGCTTTTTATTGACTATGCAATGAAATTTCAGGTGACGGTGATCAAGTTTTGAAGGCTGTTGAGGTCCTTAATGAGATGAAGAGCTTAGGAGTCCGTCCAAACGAGATAACCTATTCTGTCTTATTTGTGGTTTGCGAAAGGTAATAACTCTGAGCAATCACTGTACATTTCAAACTAATCTCATGGTATTCTTTGGATACTAACAGCTGACCTGCAGAAATGGTGAAGCACAACTAGGTCTGGATCTATTTGAACAATCAAATATAGATGGTATTGGCCTCAATCCCACCATCATCGGTTGTCTTACTGGTAAGTTTCTTTTGGGGTCCATACTTTATTGAAGAACCTGCATTTTCTTTGTTTCCTCAACACACTTGTTTTCGTTTTCCTTACGTCTACACCTGCTAGCAGTTCATTTTTGTTAGCTGTTAGCATTTTTTTTCCTTTGGTGACAATCCTTCCTAATGAAATATTTCTTCTTCAGGTTTGTGTCTACAAATGTTTGACAATGATCTCTCACTTGGCAATATCATTGTCAGATTCAACTTAGGGAAACCACACATTGACAATAAATGGTACACTCCTTGCTGGACCATCCTTAGATTCAAATATGTATGCCAAGCTTCATGTAAATAGATCAAATTTGTTAGCTTATCCCTTATGCTAAATTCACATACAAGGAATAGTTTGACAAAGTCTTTTACATACTATATCAAAAACTTGTGCTTTTGAAGTATTGTTCAATAGAACATGTTCTAGTTGCTCTGGTTAAATTAATTGATTCTTTAAATTTCTTGCATAGGAACGTAGTTATTTTGTATAAATTCCTTTGCATGATTGGAACCGTGATGGATGTATTATGGTACCACTACACCTACAATTGTTGTAAATGAGAGAAGTGGTAAGAGTTAAACCCAATAATTTGTTTGGGTAAAATATTGAGATTGTTGGATTGTTAAGATTGAGTCAGTTAAATGTTATGCTTAGTATTTGTTACAAATAATGTGCAAAAAAATAGGGAACAAGAGACACAATTTTTTACATGGAAAACCCTTGCGGGAAAATACCACGGGCGCTCGAAGGCAATTACTATATGATTATATGTTTACATTGGAGCGCTTGCTTTTGCCCTAGGCTAGAGGGTCATATTTATAGATGTACAAATTAGATTAGAGATAGAGTTGGTTAATTAGAGATAGAGTACGAATTTGTATCATACTCCAACTCAACAATCTCCACCGTGAGACGAATTCATCTTGTAGTCAAAATGTAATATAACTCTCTTCTCGAAATAAATTATCATGAACACCTTGTGCGCCACAAGTCCAAAGGACTACTGAGCAATACCAACTAAGTCTGGGCAAAGCTCAAACTTAGCGGTTGGAACTGGCTTTGTCAACATATCTGCTGGATTATCATGTGTACTTATCTTACTGACTTTAATATCACCTTGAGCAGTGGCACCTCAAATGTAATGATATCTGACATCAATGTGCTTTTTTCTCTCTTATGGAATATCTGATCCTTTGTAAGGTAAATAACACTCTATCACAGAATATTGTAGTGCAAGATGTACTTTCACAAAGCTCAGTAAATAAACCTCTCAGCCAAATGGCTTCTTTGCAAGCTTCAGAAATAGCTATATACTCAGCTTCTGTAGTAGACAACGCAACGGTAGCTTGCAGACTTGCTTTTCAGCTAACAGCACATCCTCCAACATTGAATACATAACCAGTAAGAGATCTTCTCTTATCCAAATCTCCAGCAAAATCTGAATCTACGTAACCCACAAGTCCATCTCTAGTTTTCCCAAACTGTAAACAAGTATTAGAAGTGCCCCGCAAATATCTGAAAAACCACTATACTGCTTTCCAATGCTCTTTGACAGGATCAGCCATATATCTACTAACAGCATTCAGTGATTGAGATAAGTCAAGGCGAGAACATACCATGTCATACATAAGTAAACTAACTTCACTGGCATATGGAACTCTAGACATGTATTCAATTTCATCATCTGATTGTGGA
This sequence comes from Otatea glauca, assembly GCA_036346275.1. NCBI lineage: Eukaryota > Viridiplantae > Streptophyta > Magnoliopsida > Poales > Poaceae > Otatea > Otatea glauca. Next base: position 3,274,856 of record CM070732.1, on the reverse strand, counting down.
CATGACGCTGAAGATAGTTTGCAATGTGCAGCTAACGGAGTACTCACCGGTTTAGCTTTATGCGCATTGAAATGGCGAAAGACTTTATCAATATACCCTTTCTGACTTAGGTATAATTTTCCAAACCGTCTGTTTCTGATAATTTCCATACCAAGATTCTTTTTTGCTGCACCGAGATCCTTCACCGCAAATTCACTGCTCAATTGTGCATTCAATTTTAATATTTCTGCCTTGTCTTTTGTAGCAATCAACATATCATCAACATATAGGAGCAAATAAATAGCTAAACCGTTAACAGTCTTCAAATAGACACAGCTATCATAATCTGACTTTTGAAATTCTGAGAGATCATAAAGGAGTCAAATCTCTTATACCACTGTCTATGCGATTGCTTCAAACCATAAAGAGATTTCATTAACTTGCAAGCAAAATTCTCCTTTCCCGAAACGATGAAACCTTCCGGTTGCTCCATATAAATGTCTTCTTCTAATTCCCCATGTAAGAACGTAGTTTTCACGTCCAATTGCTCAAGCTCATAATTATGTATAGCCACGATGCTGAGTAAAGTGCGAATAGAACTATGCTTCACAACTGGGGAAAAGACATCTGTAAAATCAATACCTGGAATTTGGCTGTATCCTTTAGCCACAAGTCTTGCTTTGTATCTAACCTCTTCGGTTGGTGATACGCCGCCTTCCTTCTTTTTATAGATCCATTTGCAACATATAGCCTTCTTCTCAATTGGCAACTTGACCAGCTCCCAAGTGCTGTTCTTCTCAAGAGATTGCATCTCATCGTGCATGGCAATCATCCATCTTTCTGAATCACCAGTAGAGATTGCCTCTGAATAAGTTGAAGGTTCTGTAGTACCTTCAATTTCTTTGCCACATTTAAACAATAAGCCACAATATTGGCTTCTTCAATCAACCTCTTGGGTGCTTGAATATTCCTCTTAGGCCTGTCGGTTGCAATGCAATGTTGTGTTGGTTGTGTAATAACAGGCGCATCCTGTATGTTTTCCTTTTCGGATTCTGGTGTAGATCCTGAATCAATAACATGCTCCACCTGCACGCTTGATTTCTGCTGTTCCTCAGCGGGAACATTAATAGATGGTTTATCATGCAACATAGTAGATTCATCTAAGGTAACATCTCTGCTAATAACCACTTTCTAGTTTCAGGATTCCACAATTTATAACCTTTCACACTTGACTTATAACCAAGGAAAATGCACTTAACAACTCTAGGGTCCAATTTGCCATTATTAACATGAGCATAAGAAGGACAGCCAAATATTCTCAAATTTGAATAATCTGTCGGAGAACCAGACCATACCTCAATTGGGGCCTTCTTATCAATTGCTAGGTTTGGTGATTGATTGATTAAATAACAAGCAGTGGATGCGGCTTCAGCCCAATAACTCCTAGATAAGTCAGAGTTTGATAACATGCAACGTACCTTCTCCATGATGGTTCTGTTCATGCGTTCGGCCACACCATTTTGTTGAGGAGTACCTGGAATAGTGTAATGTCTCACAATACCCTCAGATCTGCATAAAACTTCAAATTGTCCAGAACAGAACTCCAAGCCATTATCGGCACATAGCTTCTTTACATACTTGCCAGTTTGTTTTTCAATCATAATCTTCTACTCAAATGTTTGGAATACATCCGATTTGTGCTTTATGAAATATGGCTAAACCCTTCTCGAGTAATCATCAATGATGGTCAACATGTAGCTAGCACCTCCAAGCGATAGAACACGGGATTCTCCCCACAAATCTGAGTGAATATAATCCAATATGCCTTTTGTAGAGTGAGTTGCTGTGTTGAATTTCACCTTCTTTTGCTTGCCAAAGACATAGTGTTAACAAAACTTCAACTTGTCGATACTTTGACCATCAATAAGACCTCTTTTGCATAACTCCATCATGCCAATTTCACCCCAGATGCATATGCCAAAGATTAGTAGCATCAGAATCAGATGATTTATTTGAGGCAATAGCCGCATTACCTGAAATTGTAGTGCCTCACAAATGATATAGGTTGGCAGCCTTCATATCACCCTTCATCATAACAAGAGAACCTTTGGAGACCTTCAGAACTCCACCTCCACCTGAATATTTGTACCCTTTTACATCAAGAGTATTGAGTGAGATAAAACTTCTCTTTAAATTTGGGATGTGTTGAACATCCGACAAAGTTTTGATGGTGCCATCAAACATCTTGATCTGGATAGAACCAATGCGTGTAATCTTGCATGGTGTATTATCACCCATCAACATGGATCCACTTGGCATAGCTTCATAGTCAACGAACCACTCACGGTTCGGTCTCATGTGGAATGTGCAAGCTGAATAAAGAATCTTTGGAATCACCGGCAAAAGCAACGAGAACATCACCATCAAAATCTTGCTTAGTAGCAATGGTGGCTTTGGCTTCATCCTCTTGCTGATCCTTTTTAGAGTTGTTATTCCTTTTATCCTTTTTCTTTACCCACCAGCACTTAGATAGGTCGTGTCCACCTTTCTTGCAAAACTTGCATGACTTGTACCTTCCTCTGGATTTTGATTTGCCTTTGTAATTTCTGCTCGGGCTTTTGCCTTTTGATTCGCCGTTAGAGCTCCTCTCTTGTTGTCTTCCATGGACAATCAGGCCTTCTGCATGTTTACTTGAACGTTCGTTCGGAACCATAAGTTTTATATTTTCCTTCGCATACAGTGCTTCATACACTTCACTAAGTGTAAGAGTATCTTAGCTATATAGTATTGTATCTCTGAACGTAAAGTATAAACTAGACAACGAGCATAAAAGAATAAGACCCAAATCTTCATCATCATATTTTACCTCCATAGATTCGAGATCCGAGACTACTTCTTTGAATACTGTTGCAAATAATGCTGTCAGGTGGTTCAATAATGACCCGCCTTTCGCCATCTTGTGCGAATAAAGCTTTTGCTTCAAATGCATCTTGCTGATCAAATCTTTGGTCATGCAAATCTGCTCCAGCTTCAACCATAATGCGGCGGCGGTCTTCTCCTTCAAAACCTCCATATTATTTGATAGATGAAGGTGAATCTGAGATAAGGTCTTACGATCTTTGCGTTGCTTCTCCTCTAGGGACCAAGCAGTGGGCATCTTGTCAATCCCCAAAAGAGCATCATCCAAATCGAGCTGTGCAAGAACAGCTCGCATCTAGACTTGCCAAAGGGAAAATCTTGTGTCTTGATCCAATAGCGGAAGATCATACTTCAGAGTCGCAATGTGGAAGAAATCCTTTTTTTTTCTCTTCTCCTCTTCTGTCCTTGCTACTTCAGAGTCGCCATGTAGAAGAAATCCTTTTTTTTTTCTCTTCTCCTCTTCTGTCCTTGCTGTTCATTGCTTACTTGTCCTTGCTGTTCATTGCTTACTTGTGTCGATGTGAGAAGCTTGATGTCTTACTGTTGTTGCACATGGAACTTCGCGTCTCCTGTAACCAATGTAAGAGCTTGGCCGTCGCTTCTTGTCTTTGCTCAATGCACTATTGGTGCTCTTCTTTGTTTTGCGATGAAGTGCTGCAACAATAGTTGCTTTGCTGTTTTCTTGCGCCTATAGTACAGGACGTGGCTCCTCCAACTGCCGCACTCACCACTGCTACCACCTAGTGAACGAATCCCCGCGTGCGCTCTTTTTCCTTGTGTCACCCCAGGCCTCGTACATGCCGCCATTTTCTCGCTGCCATCTCCTCGCGTATTTCTTTTCTCAGGTGCAGCACTTCTGGTTCGCGTGTTTCGCTGTGGAATCGCTGCTCTCCCTGTTGCCTTCCTGCTACACGGAGCCCTGGAATTACCACACAGAGCCCTTGCCGTGAGTCGCGATCTGCGCTTTTCTTGCTGTAGCCGCCGGCGATCGTCACGCGCCGTTGCTAATAGATTGGATCTGCGCCACCTTGTCCTGGAGATCGGGATCTCCTATGCTCTGATACCACTTGTTGCAAATAATGCGCAAAAAATAGGGAACAAGAGACACGAATTTTTACGTGGAAAACCCTTACGGGAAAAAACCACAGACGCTTGAAGGTAATCACTATATGAGGAGATGTTTACAATGGAGTGCTTGCTTTTGCTCTAGGCTACATGGTCATATTTATAGAGGTACAAGTTAAATTAGAGATAGAGTTGGTTAATTAGAGATAGAGTAGAAATTTGTATCGTATCATACGCCAACTCAACAGTATTCAATTTGAAGTTTCATATTGTATTAGCAGGCAAGAAATGAAGAAATGTTATTCCCTACAAAAAAATGAAGAAAAGTTCTATGTCAACTATTTCCCTATCCGCTGGCCATCTTGATAAATGATGAACGTGGCAGGATGAGGAGTGTCCAACGTGAAGTCCAAGCGAAGCTGCCCAGTTTCCCTCACACTACGTTCCCCACTCATCTTCCTTGGCACATATCAGAATCGTAAACCATATAAATATTTGATGTTTGTAATGCATATTCTCTTAATGAATTCTCCTATTCATACAAGCTGATGTTGAAAGAGCATTCGACAGCTCCAATTTGAAGATAAGGGATGTTATAACTTTAGCCAATCCATTGTTATTAACACCATTGGTAACTCCATTTTATAGACATGTGAAACTGCAACTTGTCGCAACACAATCAGATCTTCTAGATGCAAGCTTTACCATAGTAATCTATTATTAAAAGCATATATGGCTTTTTTGAAATCTAAACTCAATGATGCAAGAGAACAGCTGGTAAACCTTGTACGTTCTTTGGTTGTTTTATCAATTTTTTTTCTGAGAGTAAATTGCAAGGACCATAGAGTCTCCTACTGGGGTGTTTGGTTTGAGGAATGGGTTGGTCCTAGCACCAACTCATTCCTCATGTTTTTCTAGTTTGACGAATGGAATGAGTTGGTATATCACCACCTCATCCCTCATAAGCACAGGGCTAGTAGAAAAATAAGGAATAGGGTCATCCCACAAAACACATGGATGATCCCATGATGGAGCAGCCCATATATCCTAGGACGAGGTGTTCCTTCAAAGCAAACACCCCATAAATGGACAGATTCCAGCATAGTTCTTCACTAGTTTCTGCAAAATGGATTTCTTCAGCTCTGGACCAGACTTCAGCACAGCTCCTTAACAACTTTCTGCAAAATGGATTTGTTCAGATATATCTATAATCAATTCTACAATTATCTTCCTTAGTAACTTATATTTGGTGATTTTGTTTTTGTAGGACCTCCTCAGCAATTGGGGTCTACCGTGAGGCAATTTCCACTGGGCTGGTACCCTCAAGTGATGTTTTATCTCAAGTGTTGGGATGTTTCAGGTTTCCTCATGACAGTTCGTTGAAAAATTCTTTCATTGAAAACATGGGAATAAGTTGTGATATTCCACATCATCCCAATATAAATTCGCTGTTGGAAGGATTTGGTGAATATGATATTCGTGCTTTTTCAATACTGGAGGTAGTGATGCTATATTCAATTAAACCATCGCTCCACTTTAGTATTCTGTAGATATTAATCAAAGCAGCATGCCTTCTTGTCACAGGAAGCTGCTTCATTAGGAGCAGTTGCAAGTATTTCCACAAAAGACAGTCGAATTGTTATTGATGCAAGAAAGTCAAAGATCTACACAGCCGAGGTTTTTTTGCTTGTTGCATTATGTTCCTATCATGAAACTTATTTAGTATGTTTTCCTCTAAATAAAATGAGAGGTATGGTTGTCACGGTGTACATGGCGACACGGTGCCTAAGAGGCGCTAGGATGCCATGGCGTCCTCAAGGCGAGGTACGGCGAGTGACACTAAGACAACACATTAGAAAGAGAAAGAAAAAGTAGAGGCAGAGGAACAAAGCAAGAAGGGAGGGGAGCTCACCGGAGGGAGAGGAGGGAGGGGAGCTCATCGGAGGGAGTGAAGGACAGAGGGGAGCTCATCGGCATCCAGCACAATGAGGGGCGACGGCTAGGGTTGAATCTTTAGCCTAACGCCCCTTGCTTGACCCCTCTGCCAACTTATCTAGCCCAGACCCGACCCCTCTGACAGCTGGCCAAGTCGCCCGCCTAGGATCTTGGTGATGCGACGCCATGGACACCGCAAATTCGTGGGCGCCTGCCTAGATGTCCAAGGCGAGGCGGGCATCTATAGCGTCCCACCCAGAGCGCTACGATGCCAAGGCGACGTCATGACAACCATGATGAGAGGTCACATCATTAGTGTGCCCTTGCTTCTGTATCTTAGCACATTTTTGCAGTCAAAACTGGTTCTGTGGTGGCTATCTTCTATTGCATGTGCTAGGTATACTGCACGATTTTCCAGGAGATTATAATACTTAATGCTAGAAATTGGTTTACCGATACTGCATATTTTGTCCATGTCATTGAACTAGAACTTTAGCGTTGTCCTGCCCTGTCAATCCCATAACTCATCTTGGTATGAGTTAAACTATTTTCTTTATAACATCAGGATGATTTAGAAGTAGATATTATGCCTTCTAGTTACATAAAAAAATAACCTTTGAAACAATGTAGCATTTCATGTTATTCATGATTTTAAGAGAGGAATAGTGATCAGAGAAAATTACTGTACGTGCATTAGTTATATAGACTGGTTGGATGTTGCTTTTGCTGATGAAATGGAGATTGACTTCAAAGTTTAGTTCAGAGCACTTTCTTTGATGCAAGTACTGGACAAAAGTAGTTTTTTCTTTCATGCCATACGTACTTATACTTTATTTTTGTCAGATTTCTCTTCTAACAACATTGAGGTCTTTGAAGCATCGACTAGCTGCAGGTGAATACTAAAATATTTCCGATATGTCAAATAATTTGCTTTGTCTATAATTTATTTGGTGTATCAAGAAAATAAATAATTAAAATACTGTGGCAAGAATAACAAATATGCATGGATTATTTATGCTCCTATAAAGTTCGATTAAAGAATTAATAAGGTTCAGAACTTTGTGGTCATTTCCTTGTCAAACCTGCCACAGGAGATATCTAGAATCCGGTTCAACTTATTCCGAGCTTTTTGTCTGATTCTGGATTATTCTAACTTATCTCATTCTCACTTAGTCAAGTCTTTCTGGGGGAATTACAAGAACCTACTAGTCACCCGATTCCAGCTCTTGTAATCTGTCAAGTAACAACTAAATCGTAATGTGATTTCCACTTACACCAATAAGAAAAGGGATAAAATTATTGTATAATTTACATCCTAGTTGTTCAGTTCTAATTATATTATGCCATGCAGGTGCAAGGTTACCAAATGTGACAATTTTATTACCGACCGAAAAGAAACAAGTTGATCTTGATGAAAGGGAGAAAACACTTAAACTTGCTGGAAGGTGAAATTGAATTCATTGTCTTAATACTTTGTCCTATTTATTGACCAATCTTCATTTACTAATGAAGTTGGTCTGAACTCTAAAGAGTACATTTTCTAAAAGTTTTTTTTATTGCTTCTACTTTTTGTTTCTATCTAATTGTTTGAACATTAACCAGTGCTATTGTATGCTAGCAGCTAGTTCACTAACCATAAATCCAAACATTAACCAGTGCTATTGTATGCTAGCAGCTAGTTCACTAACCATAAATCCAACAAATCAAATACAAGTTCTTTTTGGGTGCTATGCCTGCTTCAGATTTCTTTTTTTTTTTCCAAAAAAAATATCTCATTTATTCACTGGAATTATCCAGTAACTTAGAAGAGACTGATTTCAATAATGACATACAGAGTTGGTCAAACAGTTGGTGCCCTCCTGAGGAGATTAGGAATTAAATATCAAGGAGAGGAGTCTCACGGGAAGATGAGAATCAACGGCCTCACGCTAAGAAGGTGGTTTAATCCAAAATTCACAAGCACATCCTCCATTGGAGCACCAGCTGACTTGGTTCCATTACCCTCGCGGTTAGCCAAAGGGATTGCTGATCAGCAGCGCACCATCAGAAACATTTCTCTCGACTAGTACAGGACATGAGGACAGTATTCACCTTTTTCATAGCTCAAATTTTGCATACCAACAAAGCAATAACTATCCAGCATAAGCAGATCTCACAACTGGTTGAGCAAAACGTTCAGGAAGATGGAATCTGTGAAGAGTTTGTTAAAAAGGAAAGAAAAATGCAAACAGACAGTTTTGTGCATCAGGTTGCATAAATGGATTTCAGGATTTAGAATGTGAAGCAGTTTTTGTTCTTACACGGCCTCTGGCCTCTGTCACATAAGAAGACGAATGTCGTCGCTTCTGTAGCATAGTCGCATAGACAATTTTATAAGGTATTTTCATTAATGCACTAATGGTACTTCTGTCTGTAATTTATTGGTTCTACTTATTACATAACTGTACCCAATTATAATTTTGTAAATTCGATATCGATTCTGCTCATCGGAAAACGCGAATAATAGCCTTATTGGCGCTCGTTGATTGGATAAACGCTCCAGCGTGTGCCCAAGGCGACAAGCATTTTGTCATCGAAGTGCTTTTATATAGTAAACAACGAACCAAGATTGACCTTCAGGTCTCTTTCTGCTTAAGTAATTACTGAAATTCTGAACATACAAACTGAAGTATTTTTAGAATTTCATCAAAATTGACCTTCAGGTCTTTCTGCTCCAGTGTATGCAGAAAGCAACAAGCAATTTGTAATCAGATGTTTTTATTTAGTTAACAACGAAGCAAAATTGACTGTCAGGTCTTTTTGCTTAAGTAATTACTGAAATTCTAAAAATACTAAACAGAAAATAGCGGAAGGACACCCCTAACACAGTGAATTTCTGCAATATTTGTTTAATGTGTATGTGTATCATTGAAATATAGATGGAATATGTCACATATACGTTGGATACTTGAACTGTTCATTGATTTCTACTGATAAATTCAGATTTACCGGACACCCCCGGTAAGAATGCATACCAGTAAAAAAACTGGGTTAGCATGAATTCATCGATATATAAAGGAATTTCAGAACAACAACAGGACAGATGTATGCACGCGCCTTGTGGTAAGTCAGCTGTTTTGGTTATGGCAGGTCTTAGGGTTTGAATCCTCAAAACTGCAGCTTTTTTTGTTTTTCCTTTTTTCCATCAAGAAAATTCAAAATTGAATTTAACAAAATTTGTTCACTTTCCGGTTTTCGCAAAATTCGTTTTTACTACTAGGGTCCGGTAAAAAAAATTGCCAGTAACCAAAACCCCGCGCCTCACCTCTATTATTCTAGCTCGTGATTTATAAGTGAAAAGTCCTGTTCCTGAGGAAATTGCCAGTCTATGTCCCGACTAGTTGCTGGAGGCTAGCTGATCCTTATGTAGTTCACTGCGAGACACATCCTTTTCAAGGAAATACACCTATATATTTTCGCGGCATCTAATTCTTGCAGATCTTGCTTACTGAAAAGAGCAAATGGAGAACTATGGGATAAACTGGCTATTAGAATATAAGGGCTTCAATGGATTGTCGAGGTAGTCCAAGCAGAAGGTTCTCCAGATCAATGTTGGACCATAACATATATATCCTCAAAGTGAGACTTAATAATCTCTAATTCCTTGTCAGAAAGTTGTCGTGTCCAATGCCCACATATCAATGCAATATGATAAATTTAGGTTAGTGCTGTCACAAACGTCGATATTTAGGAAAGGAAGCTGTTAGCCCATGCTATACCGTTAGAATGCATTTCGAATAACATAATAGCTTCATGGAATTTCATGAGGTTTCAGTCGCATAAAAGTTCCACACAGGTTTTAGGTTTTCGAGTTAAGTTTTAAGTAGGTTTCAACACATTTCATTAAAAAGTTTAAGAACATTTCAAGTGTTTCAAAGAAGTTTTGAGTGGGTTTCAAGAAGTTTTAAAAGGTTTCATCCATGATTTTGGCAAGTTTCATAAAAAAAAACAGATGGAAAACAAATGGTAGTTATAAAAAGTTCAATGGTCATCAAGGCAGGTGACATCAATTATTTTATCAACGAGGTTTCAATCCTTTCTTAAATAAATCGTCGAAATGTCATTAAACTATTTAGATGTTGCCTTGATACCGAGGTTCCCTTATAAGTATATGATTTTACTCCCAATGATTTATTATTTGGAATTCTTCATCCTAATTCAAGCAACATGCATGTTCTCTTTGTCATGAGACGATTGTCTAAGGATTGCCGCAGGAGCTGCTGGAGCTCTATATACTGTCTCCATTCATTGCTTGCTAATACTCAAAGGATCCGATATAAATTGTAATAAAGTTTATTTTGCTAATATCGATGATGACATTGGCTCTAACATACCCGCAGCAACATGTGCTAATTATTTTACCTTGATGAATGAATCGAAAATAAATATCGATACAGCCTAAAAACGTATCATTTATACCCGCAGGAATGTGTGGGTAGACTACTAGTCTTATTCCGATAGGATTTCGTTGTTAAGGCTTCAAAATAGATATTTCCTACTACTAGACGAGAGGTGTTTCCATGTTTTTCTTTTTACAATTAAACAAATATTAAAGCATTAATAAACAGTAGATATTGATTACTTATATCTTCGCTTGCTTCAAGATTTGTACAACTTATATTAGGAGGGAGGGAGAGCCTACATATAAAAAACGTTGCATTAATAATCCGTAAACTATTTCAAATATTTGTGTTTTTTTTTCTTCTGGATTGCCACTTCTATTTTGGATTTTTTGGCTTTATTTTTTTGTCCTGTATAATTCTGTCTGCTTTTCCTCAAACACCAAGTCATCGTGCGCTTGTTAATTTTGAGAATTACATACTCAACATAATGTCCCGTGGTCAATACGAAATTGTAATATCCCGAAACCACCAACGATCACCAAGACGTGAGATTCAGATCCAGACCAAGGGAAGAAAAAGATTTAAGGGAGATAGAGAGAGAGAGAAGCGTGCCGGCACAGATATTGACTTCAATGAAACAGGGACATGCAATAGACTTGTTGAAAAATATGTACCACTTGTATCTATACATGTTAGCGTTTTGTTCAACTTGGATTAATTGTTCCTGCAAAGACTTTCTTGCTTTGTAGACAATCCATTGTTCAATGTCCCATTGTAGGGCAAGACTAGATGGTGAGTGCCTTGGAATTTCCTGAAATTGCACTTTGAAGGACCATGTGGAGGTCTATCTATGTTTGTGATGAGTATTTGACTTTATTTGAGCAAGGTGTGCTCAAGTTTGAGTTTGATTTGGATTGTTTTTCGAGCTAAAGCAATTTGAGTTACTGGTTGGAGACCAGTCGTCCGACCCCGAGTGGTCGGGTCGTCCGACCCCGAGTGGTCGGGTCGTCCGACCTGAGTGGTCGGGGCTTTGGCTGGTTGGAGACCAGTCGTCCGACCCGGGTGGTCGGGTCGTCCGACCCCGAGTGGTCGGGTCGTCCGACCGAGTGGTCGGGCTTTGGCTGGTTGGAGACGAGTCGTCCGACCCCGGGTGGTCGGGTCGTCCGACCCCGAGTGGTCGGGTCGTCCGACCTGAGTGGTCGGGGCTTTGGCTGGTTGGAGACCAGTCGTCCGACCCCGGGTGGTCGGGTCGTCCAACCCCGAGTGGTCGGGTCGTCCGACCTGAGTGGTCGGGGCTTTGGCTGTGTTGCAGACCAGTCGTCCGACCCCGAGTGGTCAGGTCTCTCGCTGATGGAGACCAGTGGTCAGACCATGGTTGGTCTGGATGGAGACCAATGGTCAGACCATTGTTGGTCGGGATGGAGACCAGTGGTCAGACCTTGAGTGGTCGGGATGGAGACCAGTGGTCGACCATTGTTGGTCGGGATGGAGACCGCGGTCGGACCTTGGTTGGTCGGGATGGAGACCGGTGGTCGGACCACGTGTGGTCGGGGTTATCTTTGGTCGACATAGTGTATATCTTTCTGTTGAGATGGATATGTGTTGTTGGACATTGCTATGTGATGTGGTTTCCTTGTCTATGATGGTTGCGGGACTTTGGAGCTAGGTCATGGTGAGGCGAAGGGGATCGGGACTAGGCCGGGAGAGCCGAGGTCCGGATGATCAAGGTGTCGCCAAAGATGACCGAGGCCGTGGAGTAGCCGCAAGCCGAGAAGACAAAGGAATGGATGAGATGCTAACTTGGAGCTGCTCGATCTAGGAGGACCGTTGGATCACGGTCGGGAAGATAGAGTAGTGGGTCAAGTTAGTGTGAGTTGAAAAGCGTGCAAAACCCGTTGGGTTGTTGGGTTTCGGGTGAGCCCATGCATAGCTTTGTGAGTGGGTAAAATCTCAGCTCTTGATGGAGTGCTCTAGGGTTTAGAGGCTCATCCAAGGGTGGTAGGTGTTCCAAGCCTTCTATGAATAGACATGGAGAGGGGTGTCTCCTTGGGGGTGAGCAGGTGAGGAAAGTCTACGTGAGTAGTTGAGAGTTGTTGAGAGTGACAGTGTAAGGATCAAATCCTGGCTCTTGGATGTTGGCTTAGGATTGAAGCAGGACATCCAAAGGTGGGAATTGATCCCAGGTCACTATAAATAGAGGGGTAGGGGCAGCCTCCCCTCTCTGAAGGTTCTAAGGTTTTTGCTGCTCATTTGAGCTTTGTCCACTTTGTTGTGAGGCTTTGTAAACCTCCCTTTCAGAAATGAACTGTTCTTCATTTATACTCTTGTTTCATTTCTCTTACGTATTTACATTACGCACTTGAATTCTGTTATCTAAATTCCGCATTTACTTACTTGCAATTTACTTTACGTAATTTGGATTTGCCTCATCTCCTTCTACATGCTATTGAGTCTTTGTTGAAATTCATGATTGATGAACTCTTCTCTGGACTTGGTGCTTTCAATCATCTAGGCAATCCTTGCATTCTTGTTGCAAGTTAGTAAATCTGTGTGTTCCTAAAGTGCGTAAACGTGTGACTTGCAGTCTTTAGTCTTGATTGGCTTCTGGTTCTTGTTGCCAAGGATGAAAGATTGCTGGATGAATCTTCTATAGATCATATCCCAATCATCTAGGCAATCTACAACCTCTTCTATTCAGTTTTGCAAGAAACCAATTTCTGTACCTAGTTTTCAGATAGTGTTTCTATTTGTTTGAAGGGTTGTTTCTTCGTGTACTTACTTGCTATGATTTGTGGAGAGTCATCCAAGGATTTCTGACCATCAACTCCCATCAGCAAGTTAGGGGTAAAGTCTGTGTTTGTGACTCTATTTTTGGTGTTGCATTTGATAAACTGAAAAGGACGGAACCTTGGTATTAATTCCTTCGATTGTTGATTAAAATAGGTTCCTGACATCCTTTTGGAGGTGCACACCAATTTTCACTGTTTTTGGATCAGCCGATCAAAAGCTACATCGATTTCTGTTTTTGAGATCGTGCTGATTTTACTGTTCACCCGAACAGTATTTACCCGAGTACTGTTCACCCGAACACTATTCACCCGAGTACTGTTCATCCGGCCACTTCAGGTCGAGAGTACTGTTCATCCGACCACTTCAGGTCGGGAGTACTATTCATCCGAACAGTGCTGGTCGGGGGTACTGTTCACCCGAACACTATTCATTCCGAGTACTGTTCATCCGACCTCTGTAAGTCGGGGGTACTGTTCATCCGACCAGAAATACCCGACCAAAGCGCGCTTTCTTTCGGTCTTTTGGTGGTTTGAATTTTAGGGGGAGAGTTTATTCGAAAATTTTATTTGGCTCCTATTCACCCCCCTCTAGTCGCCTTTTTCGATCTTTCAATTGGTATCAGAGCCGGTTCTGCTCTTTCTAGATCTTGACCGGTCTCAAGAGCCATGGCGATGGACAAGTATTCCACCAAGCCTCTTATTTTCTCTGGAGTTGATTTTCCTTTTTGGAAATCTCGGATGGAGTCGTACATCACTGCCCAGGGTTTCCTGATATGGTAGAAGGTGAAGCTCCCGTATGAGGTTCCTGCCGATGAGAACGTCACGGCCGGCAATATGGCTGATGTTGAGGCAAATGCTAAGGCAAGGAACATCCTCATACAGGGCCTTAGTCGCAGTGAGTACGATAGGATCTCTCACCTTCGTTCTGCTCATGAGATTTGGGTGACCCTCGATGCTTACCATGAGGGCACTACCCAAATCAAGACGGTTCGACAGGACCAATTCAAGCGTGAGTTCAACAAGTTTGAACAACACACGCGGTGAGAGTCTTGACGAGTGCTTTGGTCGGTTTACGAAGATTTTGAGCGACCTCCGAGCAGTCGGTTGCATATACCCTGACTCGGATAATGCTCGACATTTCTTGACCGCACTTGATCTTCGTGTTTGGGAGATGAAGGTGACCACCATCAAGGACACCACCGACCTGTCGACCTTGACTCTTGACGGGCTTTATTCCCGCCTCAAGACTCATGAGATCGATGTTGTCTCGCGGAAGACGAAGTCTCGATCGATGGCTTTGGTCACCGATCCCATTGATCCTCTCTTTCGATTCTTCATTGGTTTCTCTCTCCGCCTTTGCGAGCTAGCGATGACCAACTGGAAAAATTTCGAGAAAATGAGCTTGCTCTTCTTGCTCGCAAATTTTCATATGCATACAAGAGAGTGAGAGAGAGAAGAGAGGTGGGATGATCACTGCTTTGAGTGTGGTGGCCCCAACCACATTCGAGCAAACTGTCTAAGCCGGAGAAAAGCAAAACGAACAAGGCGGTTCGGGCAAGAACGACTACACCGACAAGAACCGCAACAAGAAGGCCCACTCGTGAGCCGCGAAGAAGAAGTACCACAACTTTGCTAAGAACAAGAAGCTCTTTCATCGGGTCCTCGCCGCGCTAGATGATATCGAGCTCTCCGACTCGGAGACGTGGAGCGACGAAGGCGAGGATGAACCGCAAGTGAAGAAGAGCGGCGACGACTTCTCCGGCATGTGCTTCATGGCAGACGCCATTGAAGCAAGCGACTCGAGTCAGTCAAATGACTCGGACGAGGTACCCACCTCGACGAATTAAATGTCGCTTCGTAAATTAGGCAAGTTTCATGCTAAGGCTAAGTCGAGGTGTTCTGAGTTAGAAAAGGAAGTAGGTACCTTGACTCGGGAGTTAGCTTCGCTTAGATCTTCTTCCTTCCGAGTCACTGATGACTGTACTTTGTGTGATGCTTTGCTTGTGGAGTTAGAGAACCTAAGGACTATGCATGATAGTGTGTTGTATGAACTAGATAGTCTTAGGTTGAAGAATGCTAGCAATGAATCTGTTGATACTCATTCTGTAGATGCTAGTTTTCTTCCTGCTCACTCTACTCCTTCTTGTGCTAATTGCCCTAAATTGCTTGCCGAAATTGATGCCATGAGCGATCACCTTAGGAAGCTCTCTTCTAGAAACGATGAACTTGAAATGCATGCTTCTAAGGAACCAACGACTCATGTGAGGGTCAGAGGCAACTAAAACTTGACAATGAATCCTTAAATGTCAAGTGTGCTAAACTTGCTAAGGACTTACTAGATAAGTCACAAGAAAGTTGCTTGCGATGTTCTGTGATTGAGGGGGACTTGGATAAAATCCATGTCGAGCTTAGGAAGAAATTAGAAGACCAAGCCAATAGAATTAGAAATGCGTCTTGCGTTTCTTGTGAGGCCCTCAAGATTGAGGCAGCCGTGCTGAGGGAGAAAAATGCACGTGCTGAGAGAGCTTATCTTTCTGGTTCTTCTTCTTCTTCTTCTCCCTGTTCTTCTTGTGCTTCTTTCTTTCGAGATTGCCAGTATCTTATGAGCACTCTCGAGAAGTTTGTTGGAGGCAAGAAGAAGCTCAATCTTATTCTAGACCAATCCAAGATTAGTAGATTCAATCAAGGTCTAGGATTTGATCCTTGGAGCACGCTAGGCGCATCCTCCCACCATTGTGCGCGGCTCCAAGAGTGGTGAGATTGTGGTAGCTCCCAGTGAGCACCACCAAGTTTAGGTCTGTGGTGTTGTCCATAGGACTTCGACTGTAAGGGTGTTACTCCTGTTGCTTCGCCTCTAGCAAGACGGTACACATGCACCTTCCGTAGAAGGATGGTCACCTAGTAGATTTCTGCTTCAGGCGCGCTAAGATCACTCGGCGTGAGCGTGTTGTTGCTCTTAGGGGTATTCAGGGTCATCCCCAGACTTTGAGTGCTCCTAAGGCACACACTGTTTCTAGCCAGGTTAGAGAGTCGCCTGTTTTTGGGCAGCGTCCAGGACTCGGTTCTCATGCTGGTTCTTCGAGTTTTAGTCTTGGAGCTGTTCGTAGTCAGTCTTTCCGCCGTCCTTTTGATATTCCTCGTTTTTTCCTTCGAGGTAGATATCAGCGGTGTGAGGTGTTTTCTGGTAGGAGATTTAGGAAGCCTCACTGGGGTGGCTCGGCTTTTGCACCACGGCATGCCAACCCAGTTTCAGCTCCTAGATTATCTACTAGAGTTGCTCCTAATCATGTGAGAGTTGAGCGTCAGAGAGACACTCGAGTCCAGTCTTCTTCTGTGACTGGTACTCTGAGGCGTCGTGTGGTTCAGTATTGGGTTCCCAAGTCTTCACTCTATCCTAGTACTGAGTCATCTCTCTCTCTTGTGTCTTGATCAGGTTCGTCGGATGGGGAAGGGAGATGTTTGGATTGTCGACTCCGGTTGTTCTCGTCATATGACCGGAGATTCTCGATGGTTCTCTTCCCTAGTCCGAGCCCCCGGTGATGAGTTGATCACTTTCGAGGATGCTTCTTCAGGTAGAGTCATAGCTAAAGGTACCATCTGCATTAACCAAAATTTCATTCTTAAAGATGTTGCCTTAGTAAGTAAGCTGCAATACAATCTGCTCTCTGTTTCTCAGCTTATTGATGACTCTTTCGAGGTAAACTTCAAGAGTAATGCCTGTAGAATCCTTGATTCATCAGGAGGGTTAGTTTGCGGGATTTCTAGATTTGGGAGAGTCTTTCGTGCTGATTTTTCTGCTTCTTCTGGAGACTCTCTTCGATGTTTGATTGCTTCTGAGTCCCGTGATCTCTCCTTCTGGCATAGGAGACTTGGTCACGTTGGTTTTGATCATTTGACCCGAGTCAGCAGCCACGATCTCATTCGGGGTTTGCCCAAACTCAAGATGGTCAAAGACTTAGTTTGCTCTCCTTGCCGACATGGCAAGATGGTTATCGCTTCTCATCCTCCAAAGGACCGTAGTGATGACTGATGTACCAGGACAGCTTTTACATATGGACACTGTTGGTCCAGCTAGAGTGCAGTCAGCAGGAGGGAAGTGGTATGTTCTTGTCATCGTTGATGATTTTTCTAGATTCTCTTGGGTATTCTTCATGGCCTCAAAGGATGAGACTTTTTCTCACTTCAGGGGTCTGGTCAGTAGGTTGTCTATTGAGCTCCCAGGTGCATTACGAGCTATTCGCAGTGATAATGGCACGGAGTTCAAGAATTCCTATTTTGAGAGTTTTTGTGTGGAGTCTGGTTTAGAGCATCAGTTCTCTTCTCCCTACGCCCCTCAGCAAAATGGCGTAGTGGAAAGGAAGAACAGACCCTGGTTGAGATGGCCAGGACGATGCTAGATGAGTACAGTACTCCTAGGAAGTTTTGGGCTGAGGCTATAGCTACTGCTTGCCATGTTTCTAATCGCGTGTTTTTGAGAGCACATTTGCATCGCACTTCTTATGAGTTGAGGTATGGGCGAAAGCCCAGTGTGTCTCATTTTCGCGTTTTCGGTTGCAAGTGTTTTATCTTGAAGTCCGTAACCTAGATAAGTTTGAGTCTCGCTCTTCCGATGGTATCTTTCTAGGTTACTCGCCTTCTTCTCGTAGCTATAGGGTCCGGAGGCCGATGCGCATAGGATCATAGAGACCGTGATGTGACCTTTGATGAGGCTAGCCCAGAGCTAGACCGATGTTTCGTGCTCTTCTTATCCTCCGAGACCATCTTTGAAGAAGATGAGGATGATGGAAATGATGGTGTTCCACCGGATCCAGTCCGTCTTCACCGAGGTGCCTCTGCTTCCATTTCGCACCTCGGGAGACCACCCTTGCTTTCCGACTCTCCTTCAATGAGTGGCTCTGCTCCTACCTCTTCTGCTCAAGAGGTAGAGGCCACTGCTGCTGGGACCTCCCGTCATATTCAGAGACGTCATCCTTCTGATCAGATGATTGGCGATTTGTTCGAGCGTGTCACTCGCTCAAGAACGGGTCTGTCCTCTTTCTGCCTTCACTCTGCATTCGTTACCTCTTTTGAGCCGAATGATGTTTCTCATGCATTATCCGATAAGTCGTGGATTAATGCTATGCATGAGGAACTTGAGAACTTTGAGAGGAACAAGGTATGGCAGCTTGTCAAGCCCCCATCTGGTCATAATGTCATTGGGACCAAGTGGGTGTTCAAAAACAAGCAGAGTGAGGATGGGGTTGTAATTAGAAACAAGGCTAGACTAGTTGCACAGGGCTTTTCTCAGGTTGAGGGTCTTGACTTTGAGGAGACCTTTGCTCCTGTAGCTAGGCTAGAGGCTATCCGAATCCTGCTTGCATTTTCTGCATCCAAAGGCTTCAAGCTTTATCAAATGGATGTCAAGAGTGCATTCCTCAATGGCTATATTGAGGAAGAGGTTTATGTCAAGCAACCTCCGAGATTCGAGAACCCCAAGTTTCCGAGTCATGTATACAAGCTTTCCAAAGCTCAGATGGACTCAAGCAGCCCCCAGAGCATGGTATGAGAGGCTCAAGTCTTATCTTCTCACCATGACTTTAAAATGGGCATAGTAGACAAAACTCGCTCATCGACACCATGAGTCTCATTTTCTTCTTGTCCGATTTATGTGGACGATATCATTTTTGGTGGCTCGTCTCATTCTCTTGTCTCTCGCTTTTACGATGTGATGAGTACAGAGTTTGAGATGAGTATGATGGGCGAGTTGAGCTACTTTCTTGGCTTCCAAATCAAGCGGACTCGGAGGGTACTTTATTGCATCAAGGCAAATATACCCGTGACCTCCGAGGCGCTCGACATGTCGATGGGAAGCGGTGATGACTCCTATGGCCACCACCGCCGTCCTCGAGCCCGATGAGGATGGTGAGCCCGCGATCAAAAGGAGTTTGAGCATGATCGGCTCCTCTTGTACCTCACCGCTTCGAGGCCGACATACATTTTGCCGTGTGTCCGTGCGCTCGATTTCAAGCTTCTCCTCGCCTCTCACCGCCAAAGCGATCAAGCGCATCTTCGTGTACCTTCGTGCTACCACCGATTATGGTATTTGGTACTCTTCTTCTTCTTGTCTATCTCTTAGAGCCTTTTCCGATGCCGACTTTGTCGGGTCAGAGGATAGATAGGAAGAGCACTTCGCACTTGCCAATTCATTGGCACTTCTCTTGTTTCTTGGTCATCTAGGAAGCGATGCAGGGTTGCATACCCACTTTGAGGCCGAGTATGTTGTCAGCAGCCTATTTCTTTGAGCTGTGCTCTGGATGAGATCGACCTTGCGGGACTATGGGTTAGAAATAGAGAGTGTGCCACTTTTCTCGTGACAACATTTCAGCTATTTGCATTGCTAAAAACCCGATGCAACATTCCCGACCAAGCACATTGATATTATATATCACTTCCTTAGAGACCATGTGGAGAAGGAGATATCGCGCTCATTCATAGAGAGTGACCTTCGCTAGCGATATCTTTACCAAGCCTTTGGATAGCTCCAGTTTGTTGCCTTGAGGAGTGAGCTTGAGTCGTGAGCCCTTACGGCTTTTCGTGAGGGGAGCTGGTTTGTATATTATGTACTATATATTTTCTTCCAAAGATTTCCTTTCTTCTTACGGATGACTTTGGGCTTGTTTTCTTAAGTTGAGTTCACTCACTTAGACTTGGCATGCTTCGCATGGACCTCTTATCTTGTGCTTTAGGTTGCTATCATACGTGATTAGTCGTTCTCTCTTCTCTCTAGGTTGAGTTCCCTCACGCCTTTTAAGTCTAGCGTGTTTTGGACCTCCAGGTAGACAGGTCATGTGCACTCCTTGGTTGGGATCTAGAGTCAGCTTCCCTATGTTAGTCATTTGGGAAGAGCGAGTCTAAGCTGTAGTGGTCAGACCATGGTTGGTCTGGATGGAGACCAATGGTCAGACCATTGTTGGTCGGGATGGAGACCAGTGGTCAGACCTTGAGTGGTCGGGATGGAGACCAGTGGTCAGACCATTGTTGGTCGGGATGGAGACCAGTGGTCAGACCTTGGTTGGTCGCGATGGAGACCAGTGGTCAGACCACGTGTGGTCGGGGTTATGCTGGTCAGCATAGTGTATATCTTTCTGTTGAGATGGATATGTGTTATTGGACATTGCTATGTGATGTGGTTTCCTTGTCTATGATGGTTGCAGGACTTTGGAGCTAGGTCATGGTGAGGCGAAGGGGATCAGGACTAGGCTGGGAGAGCTGAGGTCCAGATGATCAAGGTGTCACCAAAGATGACTGAGGCCAGGGAGTAGCTGCAAGCCGAGAAGACAAAGGAATGGATGAGATGCTAACTTGGAGCTGCTCTGATCTAGGAGGACCGTTGGATCACGGTCAGGAAGATAGAGTAGTGGGTCAAGTTAGTGTGAGTTGAAAAGCGTGTAAAACCCGTTGGGTTGTTGGGTTTCGGGTGAGCCCATGCATAGCTTTGTGAGTGGGTAAAATCTCAGCTCTTGATGGAGTGCTCTAGGGTTTAGAGGCTCATCCAAGGGTGGTAGGTGTTCCAAGCCTTCTATGAATAGACATGGAGAGGGGTGTCTCCTTGGGGGTGAGCAGGTGAGGAAAGTCTACGTGAGTAGTTGAGAGTTGTTGAGAGTGATGATGTAAGGATCAAATCTCGCTCTTGGATGTTGGCTTAGGATTGAAGCAGGACATCCAAAGGTGGGAATTGATCCCAGGTCACTATAAATAGAGGGGTAGGGGCAGCCTCCCCTCTCTGAAGGTTCTAAGGTTTTTGCTGCTCATTTGAGCTTTGTCCACTTTGTTGTGAGGCTTTGTAAACCTCCCTTTCAGAAATGAACTGTTCTTCATTTATACTCTTGTTTCATTTCTCTTACGTATTTACATTACGCACTTGAATTCTGTTATCTAAATTCCGCATTTACTTACTTGCAATTTACTTTACGTAATTTGGATTTGCCTCATCTCCTTCTACATGCTATTGAGTCTTTGTTGAAATTCATGATTGATGAACTCTTCTCTGGACTTGGTGCTTTCAATCATCTAGGCAATCCTTGCATTCTTGTTGCAAGTTAGTAAATCTGTGTTCCTAAAGTGCGTAAACGTGTGACTTGCGCCTTTAGTCTTGATTGGCTTCGGTTCTTGTTGCCAAGGATGAAAGATTGCGGATGAATCTTCTATAGATCATATCCCAATCATCTAGGCAATCTACAACCTCTTCTATTCGGCTTTGCAAGAAACCAATTTCGTACCTAGTTTTCGATAGTGTTTCTATTTGTTTGAAGGGTTGTTTCTTCGTGTACTTACTTGCTATGATTTGTGGAGAGTCATCCAAGGATTTCGACCATCAACTCCCATCGCCAGTTAGGGTAAAGTCCGTGTTTGTGACTCTGCTTTTGGTGTTGCATTTGATAAACGAAAAGGACGGAACCTTGGTATTAATTCCTTCGATTGTTGATTAAAATAGGTTCCTGACATCCTTTTGGAGGTGCACACCAATTTTCACTGTTTTTGGATCAGCCGATCAAAAGTTACATCGATTTCTGTTTTTGAGATCGTGCTGATTTTACTGTTCATCCGAACACTATTCATCCGACATCCGCAGGTCGGGGGTACTGTTCATCTGGTCGGGGGTACTGTTCACTCGAACACTATTCATCTGAGTACTGTTCATCCGACCACTTCAGGTCGGGAGTATCGCTCATCCGACCAAAGGCTTTGGTCGGGGTACTGCTCACCCAACACTATTCATTCCGACATCGCTCATCCGACCTCTGTAGGTCGGGAGTACTGTTCATCCGACCAGAAATACCCGACCAGTGTAGTTTCTTTCTGGTCTTTTGGTGGTTTGAATTTTAGGAGGAGAGTTTATTCGAAAATTTTATTTGGCTCCTATTCACCCCCCTCTAGTCGCCTTTTTCGATCTTTCACACTTGCAATGATATGGACCATGCACATCTTTTCCAACGAAATGCTTTCACAAAAGTATTTGTCAAGATTTTTCATGTCCACTGAACTAGATGAAATACCGCGTGTTTGCACAGTCACCATAACTGTTACTGGATAATTACAATCTTTCCATGGCCAAATTTAAAAACAAAATCTTTTGCAGATAAGTTAAGAGAATAGCAAGTACTTTTATACAAATATGATAATAATCCTTCCCATTGATAATATACTAGCTCAACTCTGTGGAGTAGTGGGATGGACGAAAAAATTAGCTAAATTAAAAATAGTTTATTGGTAACAAGATTCAGTTTTCGTTTTTAGAAAGGAGAGAATTGGCCATTGAAAGTTTTGTGATGAAACTAACTGTCTTACAATCAAACTTATGTTATTCTCAAAATAATCTTATTCATGTGCAATGGACGGGCACAAGCCTAGTGTTCACTTAATGTTTGTATAAGACTCCATATGTCCAATGCGGTGTTTATTCCTGTCGACGATCGGAACCGCCGACCGCAGAGGGGGATGGGGAAGATCGTGTGAGGGTGAGGCTCAATGTCGTGCTAGTTTGGGAATGGCGCGCGTCGCGGGGTTTACGTCGGGGAAGAAGTAATGAACATAAGATTTATACTGGTTCGAGCCTGCGGGTTCGGGTAATAGCTCTACTCCAGTCTTGCCCTGAGGCGAAAGATGTATATGAAGCTCCACGGGAGAGTACAAGCGGAGCCCAAACTCGGAGCCGCTCGGAAGCGAAGCTGCGAGGGAGAGTTCAGGTATCTTTTTCCCTCGGCGGGAGTGTGTCTTCTCGGAGTCTAAGTATTCTGGTTGGAGGAGTTCGTTTGCTTCTTCTCCTCCCCCTTAGGTCGAGGTGATCCACCGCCTTCTATAGCCCTCCGGGAGCTTCGCCACTTGGTCCCGAGGCTGACATCAGGTGACCGTGGTGAGTTGACGGGAGTTGCTGAGAGGCGACGACAGTCGTTGGGAGTTGACGGGAGTCGCTTGGCCCTAGTTCCCACGCAGGGGCATGTCTGGCGCTGATTTCCACGCAGGGGAGAGTTTTTACATGATAAAGACAAATTATTACAAATGCCGTTTACCCTGGGAGGTGTAGAGGTCGTGGTGTCAAGCTCGAACCGGGTCCTTGTCCTTGCGCTCGATCCCGAGCTCGCTGGACCCGAGCCCGGGTTTGGGGAGTGCTCCCTCTAGGTCGGAGACAAGCCCTCGAGGTCGTGGGAAGCGGCCACGAGACCCGAGGGGATGTTTACACGTGGCGAGGCTACCGATCCCCGATAATTCCCTCAATAATTATTAATTCTCTTTACCACACATGATCTCATACTTATCATCTCATTCTTAGCTCTTAATCCCTCTGTAAGGTGCATCTTTATACTTAATTTTGTTATGCTGACTTTAAATTTGAATTTTGGATCTCCATGAGCTAGTTGCCCTCTTCCTCGAGACCTTGCACCACATAGATGTTTTTCTCCCTGAATGTATATATTGCTAGCTGCTCAATAATACTATGTGTCTATTGATGAATATCTATGAGGACTTTACGCCACAGGGATGTTCGAAAGCCGTCTGTGAAGTACCTTATTATCATTGATATATGGTTACAGATAGTTCACAAAATCATCTATGATAAGTTTTTAGAACTGTCTGTCTGTGATGACTATTTACGTAGTAGTGACACAATCATGCTCTTCCTGTCCCGTGCGTCCATCCCCAAATCGATCGATCGATCGCTTCACTCCCCCTGCACGGCCACGGCAGCAGCACCACCACTAGCAGTTCATTGCGCTTGCCGCCCAGATCAGCGAGGGAACCGATCCAGATCTTCAGTGGGGTCCACGACAATGAAGTGATTGATTGGTTCTGCATTCAGGCGCAGTCCTTTCAGATAATGCAGCATGTCGGAAAATAATCGAGACCTACACGTACCACAACTAAGCTTCATTGACTTGACTTGCAACATTGCAGGTTCTTCAGTTCTTGATGGCTTCAACAGCAACAGGACTAGCATCCACCACTCAACAAGCCATGAGACTGCTTTGATGCTTACAGATTCAGAAACGCACAAGGAGGATACCACAAGTCCAGCATCGAATCTGGCCGGGACAAAGCTATTAGAAGGCAGGTGTGTCGCATCTTTAACGATGTCATATTTATCAACCTTTCCTCCCTCTATCTTGTTGAAGACAATGTCAATGTACGAAACGAGTTATATATGCTCGTTGAACAAGAAAATGACCAATAATTCGTAACGTATAGATTACTCCCATAGTATCTTTTTATCTTAACAAGGAAACTTCCTCCGGAACTTCTACCAGAGTGTCCATTGATGTTGACACCTGGAGCATGTCTTTTGTGTCCGTCTATAAATACAGGCCCGGCCGCCCTGTGACCAAAACCATGCATATATCGCTAGACATGAGGTCTGTCATATTGTTAACCAAGTACTTCCCATTTGAATTAATTCAATGAAAAAAGTAAAAGAAGTGTTGAGTTGAGTGTATGGTCTTTACTACTATATTGCTTAGCTAGGTGGAGTGCAACCAACTTATAAGGAGAGTTAATGCGTGGACTCTAATATGAGTTGGTGGAAGGCTAAATGTGCACATGGTTGGCTTTGCTAGGCTATATACACGCGCGCGCGTATTTCGCATGTTTATCGCGTGACGGAGAGCGGCGTCTCCGATCCGACGTCGGTGACTTGACGCCCTGCATGGGATACCGGCGATCAGGTTTCTGGGAAGCGCTGCATCGTGCGACTGCTCGTTTTTATCTTCGACCGTCGCATCGCTTCTACGCTGCTTCCTGTTCTTCATCAAGCCCACAGTGAGTGCTCTGGACTAAGTTGCTCTTGGTCCAAGTGAATCTTTTTATGATTAGATATGTTGAGAATGCATGCCGCTATGATAGTTTTGTATCTTTTGAACTATCTAGCATATGTAGGCATGTTTTCTTCACTAGCATGTTCTGTCAATCCATTGACTACTAGTAACCATGTTGTAGACGCAATGTTTAACTTCATGTTCTTATTGCGTATATTTGAAATCAAATTAATGTTATGCCATGTTAATTTTTGAACACTTCCACCAGTCTAAACTTCAAATTCCTCGAATATCTCACCAGTTGAGCACGAGTGGAGATGGGCCACCTCAAAACCATATTGGTTTTTCTCATACTCGCATCATTAGATTTGGCAGAAGCGCCAGCACCTATGATTGTGAGAAGTGTCGAGAGGAGTGTGATCCGATACCACAACGATTTAATCCCCTCCTCGAAGCTTATGACCAGATGGTTGAATTCTAGGCTCAGGTAAATCCTTACCCGAGAAATTTAATTTCGTCAAGATTTACGTACCTGATGTGTAAAGAAAATCCTAAACACCTTTGGTTAGCCGATCCTCTCCGTTTACTAGCTAATTTCCTCTCCTCTTTTCCACTCAATTCTAGTACGAGTTCTTCTAATGGGACCTTTCTATCTGTTGCTACACCTGCTGGCTGTCCAAAGAGATGCGGCAACTTGAGCTTCGACTATCCATTTGGCATAGGAGCTGGCTGCTTCCTATACCCCGACTTCAGTCTTACTTGCGACAACACCACCACCGACCAGCCCCCCAAGCTTCTCTTACACGATGGTACCACCGAGGTTGTTGATGATATTGATGTAAACGGTATGGAGAAAATGGACGAATTCCTTCAAGTGAACAACATTTTGGTCTCCTTTTCCCGTATCATCCCCATGAAACCTGGTGTGGATATCTACAATATGTCACTGAAGGCTCCAGGGGATTCCTTTACCATTCTAGAGGCCATGGTGATTGATATTGCGAGTTGCGATTTGGATGTGTTCTTGGTAGATCAAGATACAGGTCGTTCTGGGTGGCTTTGCACGGTGAGCTGCCCCAACGAAGAGATTGCGGAGATGGTGTATAGGCAGGATCCCGAGAGCCCTGGACACAGTGGACACTGCCTTATATTAAATGCAAAACCTGTTCATGCCCTTCAATTACAATTTGTTCGCCATAAAAGGGGTAGGTTTGAAACACGCTCTAATCTGAGCGTCTTGTGGGATAGAATCAACATAACTACTATGACAACCATTTTATGGGGTATCGTCGACAAATCAAGATGCGCCCGCAGAATGGAAGATAAGATAAACAATACCTGTGTCAGCAACCACAGCGGATGTACAACTTCCTTGTATAGGGATATTGGTTATGTCTGCCAGTGCGATAGAGGCTACCTAGGCAATCCCTACATTTCAAATGGCTGCTCACCTGACAATGGTAAGTTCCTTCATCATAACTTTTATTAGATGACCTTAATTTCATTAATTCACATATCCTTTTATGTGTTTTTATAACGGGAGATTATCCAGTGAAAACATTCATCTTTATGAAAAATTTGAAAGCTTTTTTAGTTTTAACACCAAAGCACTAAGAAAAATTTCAAAAAAAAGAAAAGTTTGAGGATCCTCCATATATAGGTGGACCAGCAACAAGTGGCAGATCTAGGACTTTTTTTAGATGGGGTTGCAAATTCTAGTAGTACAGCGATCGATAGTAAATAAGGATAATAGTGAGGAACCTGCAAATGACTATTGTGATAAAGGTGTACCTGTGATGGTAGTTGCTTCAAATTTATTAGTGAGAATTGGGACATTAATTGTATGATAAGAGGCCTTTGGGTAAATGATATAAAAAGATACAATTTCTTGGGGAAATTAGAGAATAATATTAAAAATGTGGGATAAAAGAAATATGACACAATAACTATCTCATTGTTCTTTCAAAAAAAATATCTCATTGTTCTTATATATTCTATTATTTCTTAAAATGAATCATAATATAATCAAACGCTAGGATAAAATGAAATAGAATGAAACACTAGTGCCGATTTACTTCAATTACAGGATCAGATTGGAAATGTGGTATAAAAGCAATTGTAACACAAAATGTCATCTCATAGGTCTTGTCGGTCAATTATCAAATGAATTAGTATCAAACACTTTAAACGACTAGACAGGCAATACACCTGACTGGCTGCTTTTCATGAGAGTAACCTGAATAGACTGGATCAAATTATTTTTCATCTTTAAATAAAGTGGCTTGTTTTACTTTAGCTAATCTGATGAATTTGATTTTTCATTGAAAATAGGGTATAATCCAAGAACACAAAAAGCGAACTGTTCCCGAAACTGTGGGAACATTGCTGTCCCGTTTCCTTTTGGCCTAGAAGAAGGTTGCTCTGCGAGGGAACTTTTTCAGCTCAGCTGCTCAAACACAACACCATCGGTCCTCCAGTACAATGAGTTCCTTCTTGTGACGTACATAAATGTGAGTGAAGGGCTGGTAGGCATCAAATACAACCAGTCTATGGCAGAAATGCAAATCAATATGTTTATGAAACTCATCAGCTTCTCTTCGAAACAACCTGACCTGTATGTCGATCCTTTGGAATCAGCCTCTGTTCAATGGGCTGTTGCCAATCTAACATGCCAACAGGCACAACTGAACACCTCCAGATATGCATGTGTAAGTATCTATAGTTCCTGCGTGAATGTCACTAGCTCCATGGAAGGTTATGTTGGCTACAGATGTGCATGCCTGCCCGGTTTTGAAGGAAATCCATACATCCCGAATGGTTGTTACGGTAATCTCTCTTCCACACACGCAAACAAAAGAAAAACAAAATGGCTGATTATCACGTTAATCTCTCTCTCACACATACACAAACGAAAATAGTAGTGTTGTAAAAGATGTGCTTGCAAACCAAGTAAGCGTTTTCCCATCTACTATGGAACATTCTCGCTCGAACAGACATGAAGTCTCTAATCTCTTCGCAAGATTTTTTATACAATAATAATTAAAAAAAGTTCCTGGTATCAACTATCCACTTCCATTTGTTAGACAACTCAATATCTTTATTTCACAATGTTATGTATATATATCACCTTACTGAGATGAGGTTGCAGATATTGACGAGTGCCAACGAACACCAGACCTTTGCAGAGGAATTTGCAGTAATACCATAGGAAATTACAGTTGCACCGGGTGTCCTGATCATACAAAGTATGATTTTACAAACATGAAGTGCACCCCAAAAGGAAGACATAATTTCTTTTTAGGTGAGTCCCATGCATAATAGTCAATTCTGCTGCACTGAAAAAGGGGTTTTTGAGATATGTTCGATTTAGGCCTTTCACCATTGTAGGTATTATAATTGGGGGTAGCAGTGGCTTTGTCATGCTACTTCTCGGCTTCAGTGGATTTTTTCTCTTTCGAAGATGGAAAAGACATGCCCAGAAGAAACTACGAAGGAAGTATTTTCGAAAGAATCAGGGACTTCTCCTGGAACAATTAATATCATCAGACGAAAATGCAAGTGAGAAGACAAAGATTTTCTCTATAAAGGAGTTAGAAAGGGCAACAAATAATTTCGATCCCACACGTATCCTTGGCCGTGGAGGGCATGGCACGGTGTACAAAGGTATCTTAGCTAACCAACATGTGGTAGCTATAAAAAAGTCAATGGCCATCAAGGAAGGTGAGATCAATGATTTTATCAATGAGGTTGCAATCCTTTCTCAAATAAATCACCGAAATATCGTCAAACTCTTTGGATGCTGCCTTGAAACCGAGGTCCCCTTGTTAGTATATGATTTTATTCCCAACGGTTCATTATTTGGAAAACTTCATCCTAATTCAGGCAGCATGTTCACTTTGTCATGGGATGTGAAAGATCGAAAAAGGCGATTAGAGGGGGGGTGAATAGGAGCCAAATAAAATTTTTCGAATAAACTTTCCCCCTAGAATTCAAAACACCAAAAGTCTAGAAAGAAATCAGACTGGTCGGGTATCTCGGTCTGATAAGCAGACTTCGACCTACAGAGGTCGGATGAACAAGATTCCCGACCAAAGACTGGTCTGATGAATAAGACTCCCGACCCGGAGTGGTCGGATGAACAGTACTCCCGACCCGGAGTGGTCGGATGAACAGTACTCGGGTGAACAGTATCCCGACCGGACGAACAGTACGCCCGACCTGCGGAGGTCGGATGAACAGTACTCGGTTGAATAGTATTCGTGTGAACAGTATCCCGACCGGATGAACAGTACCCCCCCTGCGGAGGTCGGATGAACAGCACTCGGGTGAATAGTAAAATCAGCACGATCTTAAAAAACAGAAATCGATGTAACTTTTGATTGGCTGATCCAAAAACAGTGAAACTTGGTGTGCACCTCCCTAAGGATGTCAGGAATCTATTTCACTCATCAATCGAAGGAATTGATACCAAGGTTCCGTCCCTTTTCAGTTTAACAAATGCAACACCAAAAACAGAGTCACGGACACAGACTTTACCCCTAACTTGCTGGTGGGAGTTGATGGTCAGAATATCCTTGGATAACTCTCCACAAATCACAGCAAGTAAGTACACAAAGAAACAACCCTTCAAACAGATAGAAACACTATCTGAAAACTAGGCACAGAAATTGGTTTCTTCCAAAACTGAATAGAAGAGGTTGTAGATTGCCTAGATGATTGGAATATGATCTATAGAAGATTCATCCAACAATCTTTCATCCTTGGCAATAAGAACCAGAAGCCAATCAAGACTAACGAACTTCAAGTCACACGTTTACGCACTTTAAGAACACAGATTTACAACTTGCAACAAGAACGCAAGGATTGCCTAAATGATTGAAAGCACCGAATCCAGAGAAGAGTTCATCAATCATGAATTTCAAAAAGGACTCAAAAGCATGTAGAAGGAGATGAGGCAAATCCAAATTACGTAAAGTAAATTGCAAGTAAGTAAATGCGAATTTAGATAATGTAATTTAAGTGCGTAATGTAAATACGTAAGAGAAATGAAACAAGAATATAAGTGAAGAACATTTCATTTCGGAAGGAGGTTTACAAAGCCTCACAACAAAGTGGGCAAAACTCAAACGAGCAAAGAAAAACCTCGTAACCTTCAAAACCTTCAAAGAGGAGGCTGCCTTACCCTCTATTTATAGTGACTGGATCAATTCCCACCTTTGGATGTCCCGCTTCAATCCTAAGCCAACATCCAAGAGCCGGATTTGATCCTTACAACGCTACTCTCAACAACTCTCAACTACTCACGTAGACTTTCCTCACCGCCACCCCCAAGGAGACACCCTCTCCCTGTCTATTCATAGCGAGCTTGGAACACCTACCACCCTTGGATGAGCCTCTAAACCCTAGAGCACTCCATCAAGGGTCGAGATTTTACCCACTCACAAAGCTATGCATGGGCTCACCCGAAACCCAACAACCCAACGGGTTTTGCACGCTAACTAACACTAACTTGACCCGCTACTCTATCTTCCCGACCGCGATCCAACGGTCCTCCTTGATCGAGCGGCTCAAGTTAGCATCTCATCCATTCCTTTGTCTTCTCGGCTTGCGCCTACTCCACGGCCTCACCATCTCTGGCGACACCTTGATCATCCGGACCTCGGCTCTCCCACTTAGTCCCGATCCCTTCGCCACCATGACCTAGCTCCAAAGTCCCGCAACCATCATGACAAGGAAACCACATCACATAGCAATGTCCAACAACACATATCCATCTCAACAGAAGATATACACTATGCTGACCAACAAAAACCCCGACCACACGTGGTCTGACCACTGGTCTCCATCCCGACCACCCATGGTCTGACCACTGGTCTCCATCCCGACCACTCGAGGTCTGACCACTAGTCTCCATCCCGACCAACCATGGTCTGACCACTGGTCTCCATCCCGACCAACCATGGTCTGACCACTGGTCTCCATTCCGACCAACCATGGTCCGACCATCGGTCTCTATCCCGACCAACCATGGTGCGACTCATCGGTCTCCGACCAATGAAAGACCCGACCACTCGGGTCGGACGATCGTCTCCCACCACCAAAGCCTGACTTCTCAAATGGACGACCCGACCACTCGGCCTGGACGACCGGTCTCCAACCACCAAAGCCCCGACCACTCAGGTCTGACGACCCGACATCTCGGGTCTGGACGACCGGTCTCCAACTCACCAAAGCCCCGACCACTCGGGTCGGACGACCCGACATCTCGGGTCTGACGACCGTCTCCAACTCACCAAAGCCCCGACCACTCAAGTGGACGACCCACCACTCGGGGTCGGACGACCGTCTCCAACCAAGAACTCAAATTGCTCTAGCTCGAAAAACAATCCAAATCAAACTCAAACTTGAGCACACCTTGCTCAAATAAAGTCAAATACTCATCACAAACATGGATGGACCTCCACATGGTCCTTCAATCTCCCCTTGATGAGTATATTGACAAACCACACAAAAGGCATAAATTTGAGTTTGAATGAGAGAAGAAGAAAGCAATTTGATTGCAAAGCCAAACTTGGTCCAGAGAGAAAGATATAAAATTATGACCAAGTTGGCGTAAAGAATTTAGAGCAAGACCATGAAAAGAGCAAGTTTTCAACAAAAGCTCTAAAACCAATCATAAGTGTCAAATGTGATTATGATCCATAAGAGATAGCAAAGAAGCTTTCACATTTCTATCTCCTCCTTTTCTACATTTTAAATGATGCCTTTTCTACATTTTCTCCCTTTGGCAATATAGACATCAAAATAGAATTTTCTCCTCTTTATGTATGCATGAAATGCAACCTAAAGAGCTTTGAAGATTATCCAAATGATCATAATGACAAGATATGACACCAAGCTTATTAATCTCAGATTATGACCAAACTAAGACATGTCCAAGTGCAAATAACAAATTTTGCTCATAAGCGAAGTTTTGAAAATGTATCATTTTTAGCAAGATTTGACAAGTGCAAAACTTAGCAAAGTTTCAAAACTAGAAGCAAAACCACTCAGGGATCAAATGGAAAACCTAGAGTTCAACCTACTCAACACTTTGGGAAATTTGAAGTGCATATTAGGTCCTTCGAGCCCATTTTTCAATTTATGCAAATTTTCTTTAAGACTTCGAAAAACATAGCGGGGTGCAAATGTTTGACATTATTTGCATTCTTTACCCACTTATGTTTTTGTTATTTGCATTTCTTAATGGTTGACTCAAGCCATGTTCGATCACCCCAAGAGTAACTCTTAAGAGAATGATCTTGGTCATACATCTGATATTCCAAGTTCATCCCAAGTGCAATGGGAGGCGCCTCTAGAATATATAGTGTTGAGTTCAATTTTGCACAAAAGAGTCAAGTTTTTTTATTTTAGCACATATGAGCAATTCAAGGACTCAAATATGGATCAAGCAAATTTCACCCAAGTTGCTATAGGGACTCTAGAGAATTCCAAAATTTCACAATTCATGGTAAAAGCTCTTAGAGAAGAAACTTAGTAAGTAAAAGCAACATGTTTCATCAAGTTTTCATTTAAAGCTTTTAAGTTTTTCAGATTTCAATGAACATTAGCTTGATAAAAGAACTTGGACATATCTAAGCTAGTGATTTTCTTCGAAAGATATAGCATGATGTATTTCACGAAGATTGAGTCAAATGCATAATAGACAAAGCTCATAAAACGAAAAATGCAGTCTAAATGCAATGCATGAATGATTCCCAAACTCCCCTCAACAATTGAATCAATTTTAAGCTCAAATCTGTTAAAGTTGAGTTATTATCAAGATTAGGCATAAAGAAAACCCGAATGAACTCAATAATAACCAGAACAACAGAATGAGGAGAAGAAGTCGAGAAACTGCAAAACTGGATGGCTATAGGGCATAGAAAAGATATAAGAAACTCACTACAGCTTAGACTCGCTCTTATCTTCCCAAATGATCGACATAGGAAGTCGACTCTAGATCCCAACTAAGGAGCGCACACGCACTCGCCTACCTGTGAGGTCCAAAACCTGCTAGACTTAAAAGACGTGAGGAACTCAACCTAGAGAGAGAGAGAACAACTAATCACGCATGAAAGCAACCTAAAGCACAAGATAAGAGATCCATGCGAGGCATGCTGAAGTCTAAGTGAGTGAACTCAACTTAAGAAAACAAGCCCAAAGTCACCTCAAGAAGAAAGGAAATGCTGGAGGAAAAATATAGTACATAGTATACAAACCAGCTCCTCAAGATAAGCCGTATGGGCTCACGACTCCAAGCTCACTCCTCAAGGCAACAAACCCGAGCTATCCAAAGGCTTGGTAAAGATATCGCTAATCGGTGGTCACCATCTATGAATCAAGCACGATATCACCCTTCTCCACATGGTCTCTAAGGAAGTGATATCTAATATCAATGTGCTTGGTTCGGGAATGTTGCCTTCGGGTTTTTAGCAATGCAAATAGTCAAGTGTTGTCACGTAAAAGTGGCACACTCTCTATTTCTAACCCATAGTCCCAAGGTCGATCTCATCCAGAGCACTGCTACAAAGAATCGGTCAGCAAAGAATATACTCGGCCTCGGTGGATCAGGCAACCCTGCATCGCTTCCTAGATGACCAAGAAACAAGAGAAGTGCCAATGAATTGGCAAGTGCGAAGTGCTCTTCCTATCTATCCTACACCAAAGAAAGTCGGCATCGAAAAAGGCTCTAAGAGATAGACAAGAATAAGAAGAGTACCAAATACCATAATCGGTGGTGGCACGGTACTGAAGATGCGCTTGATCACCGGCGCGAGAGGCGAGGAGAAGCTTGAAATCGAGCGCACGCACACACAAATAAATGTATGTCCTACCTCGCAGCGATGAGGTACAAGAGGAGCCGATCATACTCAAACTCCTTTTGATCAAGAGCTCACCATCCTCATCGGCTCGAGAACAAGAATGGTGGCCATAGAGTCATCACCGGCTTCCCATCCGACATGTCGAGCGCCTCAGAGGTCACGTATATTTGCCTTGATGCAAGAAAGTACCTCCCGAGTCCGCTTGATTTGAAGCCAAGAAAGTAGCTCAACTCGCCCATCATACTCATCTCAAACTCAGACTCATCACATCGAAAACCGAGAGACAAGAGAATGAGACGAGCCACCAAAATGATATCGCCCACATAAATGCGACAAGAAGAAAATGAGACTCATGGTGTCGATGAATGAGTTTTGTCTACTATGCCCATTTTAAAGTAATGGTGAGAAGATAAGACTTGAGCCTCTCATACCATGCTCTGGGGCTGCTTGAGTCCATACAGAGCTTTGGAAAGCTTGAAAACATGACTCGGAAACTTGGGGTTCTCAAATCTCGGAGGTTGTTTGACATAAACCTCTTCCTCAATATAGCCATTGAGAAATGCACTCTTGACATCCATTTGATAGAGTTTGAAGCCCTGGATGCGTAAAATACAAGCAGATCCTAATAGCCTCTAGCCTAGCTACGAGGGCAAAGGTCTCCTCAAAGTCAAGACCTCAACTGAGAAAAGCCCTGTGCAACTAGCCTAGCCTTGTTGCGAATGACAACCCCATCCTCACTCTGCTTGTTTTGAACACCCACTTGGTCCCAATGACATTATGACCGATGGGCGCTCTACAAGTCGCCGACTTTGTTCCTCTCAAAATTCTCAAGTTCTCATGCATAGCATTAATCCACGACTCATCGGATAATGCATGAGAAATATCCTTCTACCAAAGGAGGCAACAAAGGCAGAGTGAAGATGAAGGAGGATGACCCGCTTCTTGAGCGAGTGACACGCTTGAACAAATCGCCAATCATCCGATCGGAAGGATGACGTCTCAATATGACGGGAGGTCCAGAGCGTATGGCCTCTACCTCTTGAATGTAAGAGATAGGAACAGAGCCACTCGGCGAAGGAGAGCGAAGACAAAGGTGGTCTCCCACGAGGTGCGTAAATGGAAACAGAGGCACCTCGGTGTAGAGGATGGATCGGTGGAACACCATCATCTCCATCATCCTCATCCTCTACAAAATGGTCTTGGAGGAAGAAGAAGAGCTCAAACATCGTGTCTAGCTCCCGGCTAGCCTCATCAAAGGTCACATCACAGTCTCTATGATCATATGCGCATCAACACCTGCACTTATAGCTACGAGAAGAAGACGAGTAACCTAGAAAGATGCCATCGTAAGAGCGAGACTCAAACTTATCTAGGTTACTGACTTCAAGATAAAACACTTGCAACCGAAAACGCGAAAATGAGACACACTGGGCTTTCGCCCATACCTCAACTCATAAGAAGTGCGATGCAAATGTGCTCTCAAAAACACGCGATTAGAAACATGGCAAGCAAGAGCTATAGCCTCATTCAAAACTTCCTAGAGTCTCAGACTATCTAGCATCGTCCCGCCATCTCAACCGTGGTCCTGTTCTTCCTTTCCACTACTATTTTGCCGAGGCGTAGGAGAAGAGAACGATGCTCTAAACCGCACTCCACACAAAACTCTCAAAATAGGAATTCTTGAACTCCGTGCCATTATCACTGCGAATAGCTCGTAATGCACCGGGAGCTCAATAGACAACCCATCGACTGCACTTCGAAGTGAGAAAAGTCTCATCCTTTGAGGCCATGAAAAATACCCAAGAGTATCTAGAAAATCATCAACGATGACAAGAACATACCACTTCCTCCCGCCGATCGACTCTAGCCGACCAACAAAGGTCCATATGTAAAAGCTGTCACGGTGCATCACCATCACTACGGTGGATCGAGGATGAGAAGCGAGAACCATCTTGCCATGTCGGCAAGGAGAGCAAACTAAGTCTTTGATCATCTTGAGTTTGGGCAAACCCGAATGAGATCGTGGTCGCTAACTCGGTCAAATGATCAAAACCAATGTGACCAAGTCTCCTATGCCGAAGGAGAGATCACGGGACTCGAAGCAATCAAACATCGAAGAGGTCTCCAAGAAGCGTAAAAATCAAAGACGAAAGACTCTCCCAAATCTAGAAATCCCAAGAACTAACCCTCCCGATGAATCAATGATTCTACAGGCATTACTCTTGAAGCTTACCTCGAAAGAGTCATCGATAAGTGAGAGAAACAGAGAGCGATTGTATTGCGACTTATTACTAAGGCAACATCTTTAAGAATGAAATTTTGGTTAATGCAGATGGTACCTTTAGCAATGACTCTACTCAAGATGCATCCCAAAAGTGATTAACTCATCACCGGGGCTCGGACTAGGAAGAGAACCATCGAGAATCTCCTATCATATGACGAGAACAACCGAGTCAACAATCCAAACATCTCCTTCCCCATCCGACCAACCCGATCAAGACACAAGAGAGAAGATGACTCAAGATCGGGTAGAGTGAAGACTTGGGAACCCAATATCAACCACACGACGCCTCGAGTGCCATCCACGAAGAAGACGGACTCGAGTGTCTCTCGACATTTAGACTTAACAAGATCAAGAGCAACTCTAGTAGATGATCTATGAGTCAAACTGGTTGGCATGCCGTGGTGCAAAAGTCGGACCATCCCAAAGAAGGTCCTGGATCTCCTATCGAAAAACACCTCACGCCACCGATATCTACCTCGATGGGAAGAACGAGGAATATTAAGAGGACGGCGGAAAGACCGACTACGAATGACCCAAGACTAAAACTCAAGAACCAAAGATGAAAACCGAGTCCCGGACGCCCAAAAACAAAGCGACTCTCTAACTCGTCTAGAAGCGGTGTGTCTTAGGAGCACTCAAAGTCCGGGATGACCACAAATACCCCTAAGAGCAACAACACGCCACGCCGAGTGATCTTGGCGCGCTGAAATGTAAATCTACTAGGTGACCATCCTTCTACTGTAAGGTGCATGTACTTCCTTGCTAGAGACAAGCAGCAGGGTAACACCCTTCCGGTCGGAAGTCCTATGGACAACCCCAAGAGACCTAAACTTGGTGGTGCTCACTCTGAGCTACCACAATCTCACCATTCTTGGAGCCGCGACAATGGTGGGAGGATGCGCCGAGCGTGCTCCAAGGGATCAAATCCTAGACCTTGATTGAATCTACTAATCTTGGATTGGTCTAGAATAAGATTGAGCCTCTTCTTGCCTCCAACAAACTTCTCGAGAGTGCTCATAAGATACTGGCAATCTCGAAAGAAAGAAGCACAAGAAGAACAAGGAGAAGAAGAAGAAGAACCAGAAAGATGAGCTCTCTCAGCACGTGCATTTTTCTCCTCAAAGACGGCCGCCTCAATCTTGAGGGCCTCACAAGAAACGCAAGATGCATTTCTAATTCTATGGGCTTGGTCTTCTAATTTCTTCCTAAGCTCGACATGGATTTTATCCAAGTCCCCCTCAATCACAGAACATCGCAAACAACTTTCTTGTGACTTATCTAGTAAGTCCTTAGCAAGTTTAGCACACTTGACATTTAAAGCATTATTGTCAAGTTTTAGTTGCTTACTGACCCTCACATGAGTGACCGGATCCTTAGAAGCATGCAATTCAAGTTCATCATTTCTTGAAGAAAGCTTCTAAGGTGAGTGCTCATGGCATCAATTTCAAAGAAGCAATTTAGGGCAATTAGCACAAGAAGGAGTAGAGTGAGCATGAAGAAAACTAGCCTCAACAGAATATCATCAATAGAACTAGTGCTAGCATTCTTCCTCCTAAGACCATCAAGTTCAAGAAGCACACTATCATGTATGGTCCTTAGGTTCTTCAACTGCACAAGAACAAAGATCACAAAGAACACACCATCGCTGACTCGGGAGGAGAAGATCTAAGTAAAGCTAACTCCCGAGTCAAGATACCTACTTCCTTTTCTAACTCGTAACACCTCGACCTAGCCTTAGCATGAAACTTGCCTAATTTACGTATGACATTTAATTCGTCGAGGTGGGTACCTCGTCCGAGTCATTTGACAAATGAGTCGCCGATGTCTTGCGTTGGCGTCGGCCATGAAGCATCTTGCCGAGAAGTCATCGCCGCCCTTCTTCTCTTGCGGATCATCCTCGCCTTCGTCGCTCCATGTCTCCGTGTCGGAGAGGTTGATGTCGCTCAGCCGGCGAGGACGCGATGGAAGAGCTTCTTGTTCTTAGAGAGTTGCGGTATTTCTTTTCACGCGCTAGCTCGCGAATCGGAGGCTTCTTGTTGCGGTTCTTATCGGTGTAGTCGTTCTTGCCCGAACCGCTTTGTTCGCTTTTGCCCTTCTCCGCCTTGGGATGCTTTGCTCGAATGTGGTTGGGGCCACCACACTCAAACAGCTTGATCATCCCACCTCTCTTCCTCTCTCTCACTCTCTTATATGCATATGAAAATTTGCGAGCAAGAAGAGCAAGCTCATTTTCTGAAATTTTCCAGCTTGGTCATCGCTAGCTCGCACAGTATGGAGAGAGAAACCAACGTAAGAATCGAAAGAGAGGATCCAATGGGATCGGTGACCAAAGCCATCGATCGAGACTTCGTCTTCCGCGAGACGACGCCGATCTCATGAGTCTTGAGGCGGAATAAAGCCCGCCAAGAGTCAAGGTCGACAGTCGGTGGTGTCCTTGATGGTGGTCACTTTCATTTCCCAAACACGAAGATCGAGCGCGGTCAAGAAATGTCGAGCATTATCCGAGTCGAGTATATGCAACCGATCGCTTCGGAGGTCGCCGTAATCTTTGTAAACCGACCAAA
Source organism: Otatea glauca (assembly GCA_036346275.1). NCBI lineage: Eukaryota > Viridiplantae > Streptophyta > Magnoliopsida > Poales > Poaceae > Otatea > Otatea glauca. Next base: position 3,236,289 of record CM070732.1, on the reverse strand, counting down.
GCACTCGTCAAGACTCACCAGCGTCTTTGTTCAAACTTGTTGAACTCACGCTTGAATTGGTCTGTCGAACCGTCTTGATTTGGGTAGTGCCTCATGGTAAGCATCGAGGGTCACCCAAATCTCATGAAGCGAAACGGCGGTGAAATCTGTCATACTCATCGGCTAAGACCTCAGATGAGGATGTTCCTTGCCTTAGCATTCGCCTCAACGTCGGCCATATTGCCGGCCGTGGCGTTCTCATCGCCAGAACCTCATACGGAGCTTTACCTTCGCCATATCGAAGCCCTGGCGTTGATGTCCGACTCCATCCGAGATTTCCAAAAGGAAAATCAACTCCAGAGAAAATAGGAGGCTTGGTGGAATACTTGTCCATCGCCATGGCTCTTGAGACCGGTCAAGATCTAGAAAGAGCAGAACTCGCTCGATACCAATTGAAAGATCGAAAAAGCGACTAAAGGGGGTGAATAGGAGCCAAATAAAATTTTTCAATAAACTTTCCCCTAGAATTCAAAACACCAAAAGTCCGAAAGAAAGCGCCTTTGGTCGGGTATCTCTGTCGGATAAGCGGACTTCGACCTACAGAGGTCGGATGAATAAGATACTCCGACCAAAGATCGGCCTGGATGAATGAGCGATACTCCCGGCCGGAGTGGTCTGATGAACGATGCTCGGGTGAATAGTGTTCGTGTGAACAAGATATCCGACCGGATGAATGATGCCCGCCTGCGCGAGGCCTGATGAACAATACTCGGGTGAATAGTAAAATCAAGACGATCTTAAAAATGAATCGATGTAACTTTTGATCTACCGATCCAAAACAAAGAAACTTGGTGTGCACCTCCCTAGGATGTCAGAACCTATTTCACCATCAATCGAAGGAATTGATACCAAGGTTCCGTCCTTTTCGCTTTAACAAATGCAACACCAAAAACAGAGTCACGGACACAGACTTTACCCCTAACTTGTCAAAGGGAGTTGATGGTCGAATATCCTTGGATAACTCTCCACAAATCCACGACAAGTAAGTACACAAAGAAACAACCCTTCAAACAGATAGAAACACTATCGAAAACTAGGCACGTAAATTGGTTTCTTCCAAAACCGAATAGAAGAGGTTGTAGATTGCCTAGATGATTGGAATATGATCTATAGAAGATTCATCCAAATCTTTCATCCTTGGCAAAAGAACCGAAGCCAATCAAGACTAACGAATCGCAAGTCACACGCTTACGCACTTTAAGAACACAGATTTACAACTTGCAACAAGAACGCAAGGATTGCCTAAATGATTGAAAGCAGAATCCGAGAAGAGTTCATCAATCATGAATTTCAAAAAGGACTCAAAAGCATGTAGAAGGAGATGAGGCAAATCCAAATTACGTAAAGTAAATTGCAAGTAAGTAAATCGAATTTAGATAATGTAATTTAAGTGCGTAATGTAAATACGTAAGAGAAATGAAACAAGAATATAAGTGAAAAACATTTCATTTCGGAAGGGATGTTTACAAAGCCTCACAACAAAGTGGGCAAAACTCAAACGAGCAAAGAAAAACCTCGTAACCTTCAAAACCTTCAAAGAGGGAGGCTGCCCTACCTCTATTTATAGTGACTGGGATCAATTCCCACCTTGGATGTCCCGCTTCAATCCTAAGCCAACATCCAAGAGCCAGATTTGATCCTTACATCATCTCTCAACAACTCTCAACTACTCACGTAGACTTTCCTCACCGCCACCCCCAAGGAGACACCCTCTCCCCGTCTATTCATAGCGAGCTTGAACACCTACCACCCTTGGATGAGCCTCTAAACCCTAGAGCACTCCATCAAGGGTCGAGATTTTACCCACTCACAAAGCTATGCATGGGCTCACCAAACCCAACAACCCAACGGGTTTTGCACGCTTTCAACTCACACTAACTTGACCCGCTACTCTATCTTCCCGACCGCGATCCAACGGTCCTCCTTGATCGAGCAACTCCAAGTTAGCATCTCATCCATTCCTTTGTCTTCTCGGCTTGCGGCTACTCCTGCCTCGATCATCTCTGGCGACACCTTGATCATCGGACCTCGGCTCTCCCACCTAGTCCCGATCCCCTTCGCCTCGCCATGACCTAGCTCCAAAGTCCCGCAACCATCATAGACAAGGAAACCACATCACATAGCAATGTCCAACAACACATATCCATCTCAACAGAAAGATATACACTATGCTGACCAGCAAAAACCCCGACCACACGTGGTCTGACCACTGGTCTCCATCCCGACCACCCATGGTCTGACCACTGGTCTCCATCCCGACCACTCGAGGTCTGACCACTAGTCTCCATTCCGACCAACCATGGTCCGACCATCGGTCTCCATCCCGACCAACCATGGTCTGACCACTGGTCTCCATCCCGACCAACCATGGTCTGACCACTGGTCTCCGACCAGCGAAAGACCTGACCACTCGGGGTCGGACGACTGGTCTCCGACCAGCCAAAGCCTGGACTTCTCGGTCGGACGACCACCACTCGGCCGGACGACCGGTCTCCAACCGGTAAAGCCCCGACCACTCGGGTCGGACGACCCGACATCTCGGGGTCGGACGACCGTCTCCAACCGCCAAAGCCCGACCACTCAGGTCGGACGACCCGACATCTCGGGGTCGGACGACTGGTCTCCAACCAGCCAAAGCCCCGACCACTCAGGTCGGACGACCCGACCACTCGGGGTCGGACGACTGGTCTCCAACCAGTAACTCAAATTGCTCTAGCTCGAAAAACAATCCAAATCAAACTCAAACTTGAGCACACCTTGCTCAAATAAAGTCAAATACTCATCACAAATATGGATGGACCTCCACATGGTCCTTCAGGATGATTGCCTAAGGATTGCCGCAGAAGCTGCTGGAGCTCTATACTATCTTCATTCTGCAGCATCGATATCAATCTTCCACCGTGATGTGAAGTCCTCTAATATACTCTTGGATGCAACCTATACTGCTAAGGTTTCGGATTTTGGTGCATCAAGATCTGTTCCCATCAACCAAACTCATGTTGTTACAGATATACAAGGCACAGTTGGTTATTTAGATCCAGAATATTACCAAACTGGGCAGCTAAATGAGAAGAGCGACGTCTACAGCTTCGGTGTGGTACTCCTAGAACTTCTTCTGCGAAAACAACCTGTTTTTACAACCCAGTCAGGAATGAAGCAAAACTTGTGTAACTACTTCCTTGCGGAGATCAAGACGATGCCAATTAACACTATAGTAGCTTCTCAAGTTCTCGATGAAGCAACCGAGGAAGAGATTAGCAAGGTTTCTTCCCTCGCGGAGACTTGCTTGAGGCTCAGAGGTGACGAAAGGCCTACCATGAAGCAAGTGGAGACAACATTGCAGCTTTTGAGAACAGAAAGGATGAACTCATCTCAAGTTGATCCAGCCATTAACCAAGAAATACAACCATTGCTAGCTCAAGGACCTACATCATCTCAGCGCAGCCAAAATGCATGCTATAGCTTGGAGCAAGAGTTCCTGTCATCCGCGAGCCTTCCACGTTAGATATGCTTGTCTAGTTTCCAATGTATTTGGTTGTTCCTTGTACTACTCGGTTTCTATGTATTTGTAATACCTACGATGTAATAGTACTATGTACTATATAGCGTCCTCTTAATGAATAAATTTCTTAAAAAAATTGTTATGTGAAATTGTTTATTGTTTTCAACCTAGGCACAAATTATTCTGTAACATATAAGGGCTCGCTGGATGAGCCGGTGCAAATCCTGCAATGCTATTCTAGTTAGTAATCATAGGGACAAGAACCGCATCAGCTGATATTGGTTCTGAACCGGTTACCAGCCAGCTTTCGGTGGCAGGGCCTCTTCCAGCTTGCAAGCTGGCTACCAGCGGGAACACGAGATATATCGCCTGAAAGAAAGAAACTTGAAGTTTGAATTGATTTCCGAAACAAAAAAGGGTTGATGTTTGGCAGCAAACTGTTACGTCGTCCTCGCATGAATGGTACTAAACCAAGAAATCGGTATATGAATTACTGAAGGAGTGGAAAATTGAGTAATGTTAGGAGTTAACTTCATTTTTTGCGGCTAACTGGTGTGTTTAGTTCGTCTTGTGCTTTACCTGAAGATTACAAAATTCACGAACTGGTGTGTTTACAGGCATCTAACCGTACAAGCCCAGAAGCCAAGGCCCAATCTCATTATTTGATTGCTGGCAAATAAGCCCAAAGTAGTACAGCCCATTTGTTTAGTATCTTGAAAATGTCGTCGGGGAAACGCAGAGCAGCCTGGTTTTCCATTTTTCTTGGAGCATTTCAGAATATATCCCATATTCATTTTAAGGAGTGTTCTTATGTTTTCCCTCTCAACATAAATTATACAAACCTTAAAACAAGTGAAGGATAAATAATCATCATCTACCTTTATTCATACTTTAATATTTATACAACATTTTAAAAAAAAAAAGCATACAAGCACCTCTCATATTTATTTTGAGCTGATAGCAGAAATTACTAGTGGTCGGCTATTTTGCCTTCTTTGTAAGAGTGAAACTGTGATTCTGCTAATGAAGTTCCACGAAATTCTAAAAGAATTTCAGATGTAGAACATCCCTAAGGAGAAAAGAGTGTGGTTGTTTCAACAAAATATTCATTTTTCGTATCTACCAATGCCATTGAGCTTCAAATTTTTTGCAGAAATATAGAAGTTTATGAAAGCTTTCACACGCGTATTCACCCAACTCAAGTACTCACTACGTTTTTTAATACATGTTGTTTTATTTTTCAAAATTTATCTCTAAATACATGTCATTCTATAATTTTGATGTAACTTTTTTACTACCCTTTAACTATTTCTAATGTTATTTACTACATGAACTTATTAAAATATACCATTCAAATATATAATAAGGAGTAGTAAATCTATTAAAATATATCATCTAAATATATAATAAAGAGAAGCAATAGATGTGTCTCGAGCGTAACATCACGAAGGGAATAGGAAATACTAGATGAGTGACCGCTATGTGCCACGCTACGATCGCCGCCCCCCACGAGAGGAAATAGAGAAAACACGCGAAACAACTGAAAGGATATAAACGTAATTACACTCTTTTTATTTATTTATTTATTTAGGGTCCTTTCACGAAGGATCCGCGATTTCGCTGAATAGAAAGGCCCTTTTCGTAAAAAAAAGGTTTAAATGATCTAAACGTAATTACTTATTTTTTTTGCATTTATTTGAGGTCCTTTCAGAAGGATCCGCGATTTCGCTAAACTGAAAGATCCTTTTCAAAGAAAAAAAAGATTGAAAGGATCTGAACATAATTACCAATTTTTTCGAGGGGCTTTCACCGGTCCGACACATAGCTGGCCTCATTGGCGAGGAAACTTGTGAGAAATAGGATGGCAAGTGGGACAGGATCCACACACTCCACAGCAATTGCCTTGTGGTGTGGACATTTGCCCAGACAAACTAGAGAATCTCACATTACGTCCGTAACACGGCGCATTTCGAGAGCTAACGGCACCGAAATTCATAAAAAACCAACGGTCTTGAAAGTCAAAAAAAATTAAAATCTTATCAACCCACGAAGCGAAATTTGAAAGAAAAGGTCGATTTTCGAGCGGTTTTCGCGAAAATCGACGATATGTTGAAAAATTAGGAAAAAATGCAAAAAATATTGTAAATTTCAAATTCGTTTTTTTTTAAAAAATATTCACACCAGAGGTCATAAAGCTATTAATACTAATCTTAAAAATTTTGTAAAATTTTTTAATTTGAATTTGAGCGATAAATCAAACAAAATCATTTTCTAAACCACGGTGCAAGTAAATTTCGAGCAAAAGTGAAACCCTGACGCGGCGTATCATTTCTCGTGTACACGCGTGCTGCTGCACATGAACCGACGGAGCGGCATCCAGTGCACCCATCGCGACGCGTTGATTGTACCACCATAGCATGCGTGTCAATATTCGAGAATCGGATCCCGTGTTCCATTTGTAGTCCGGGAGGAAACGATGAGAAGCTAAGGACTAGCAAGCAATGCCGGATAGAGAAAATTATTCATGATTTTAAGAGAGGAATATATTAGAGAAAATTACTGTACGTGCATTAGTTATATAGACTGGTTGGATGTTGCTTTTGCTGATGAAATGGAGATTGACTTCAAAGTTCAGTTCAGAGCACTTTCTTTGATGCAAGTACTGGACAAAAATTAGTTTTTTCTTTCATACCATACGTACTTATACTTTATTTTTGCCAGATTTCTCTTCTAACAACATTGAGGTCTTTGAAGCATCGACTAGCTGCAGGTGAATCCTAAAATATTTCCGATATGTCAAATAATTTTCGTTGTCTATAATTTATTTGGTGTATCAAGAAAATAAATAATTAAAAAACTGTGGCAAGAATAACAAATATGCATGGATTATTTATGCTCCTATAAAGTTCGATTAAAGAATTAATAAGGTTCAGAACTTTGTGGTCATTTCCTTGTCAAACCGGCCATAGAAGATATCTAGAATCCGGTTCAACTTATTCCAAGCTTTTTGTCTGATTCTGGATTATTCTAACTTAGCTCACTCTCACTTAGTCAAGTCTTTCTGGGGGAATTACAAGAACCTGCCAGGTTATCAATTGTGTTGCACTAGTCACCCGATTCCAGCTCTTGTAATCTGTCAAGTAACAACTAAATCGTAATGTGATTTCCACTTACACTAATAAGAAAAAGGATAAAATTAGAACTCTTTTACAGTGGATTAAAATCAATATAAACCGTCAATTCCTTTGAATCTAATGGTTGAGATCAATTTAGATCTAGTTATACTACCACCTGTAGTATTGGTAGTAAAATTGAAAGAGGGGTAAAAGGGTAAAAAATTCTGTCATACCATGTTCTCTACGGTAAAACTCGTCATGTGATCCTGATGAATGACGGATGAATGGATAAGAAGTCTTTGAAGATCAATAGGTATTCGGTGAATCCAAAACTGTAAACGAATTAGGAAAAATCTAAAATACCCCTGATAAATTGATAGAAAAAGTCTAAAATACCCTTGAGAATGGATGGTTAGATTTGATTCCTACTACCACTACATACTATCTATGTAATCTACCGTAAAATTTCTCTAAAATTATTGTATAATTTACATCCTAGTTGTTGAGTTCTAATTATATTATGCCATGCAGGTGCAAGGTTACCAAATGTGACAATTTTATTACCGACCGAAAAGAAACAAGTTGATCTTGATGAAAGGGAGAAAACAACTTGCTGGAAGGTTAAATTGAATTCATTGTGTTAATACTTTGTCCTATTTATTGACCAATCTTCATTTACTAATGAAGTTGGTCTGAACTCTAAAGAGTACATTTTCTGAAAGTTTTTTTTATTGCATCTACTTTTTGTTTCTATCTAATTGTTTGAACATTAACCAGTGCTATTGTATGCTAGCAGCTAGTTCACTAACCATAAATCCAACAAATCAAATACAAGTTCTTTTTCGGTGCTATGCCTGCTTCAGATTTCTTTTTTTTTTTCAAAAAAAATATCTCATTTATTCACTGGAATTATCCAGTAACTTAGAAGAGACTGATTTCAATAATGACATACAGAGTTGGTCAAACAGTTGGTGCCCTCCTGAGGAGATTAGGAATTAAATATCAAGGAGAGGAGTCTCACGGGAAGATGAGAATCAACGGCCTCACGCTAAGAAGGTGGTTTAATCCAAAATTCACAAGCACATCCTCCATTGGAGCACCAGCTGACTTGGTTCCATTACACTCGCGGTTAGCCAAAGGGATTGCTGATCAGCAGCGCACCATCAGAAACATTTCTCTCGACTAGTACAGGACATGAGGACAGTATTCACCTTTTTCATAGCTCAAATTTTGCATACAAACAGAGCGATAACTATCCAGCATAAGCAGACCTCACAACTGGTTGAGCAAAACGTTCAGGAAGATGGAATCTGTGAAGAGTTTGTTAAAAAGGAAAGAAAAATGCAAACAGACAGTTTTGTGCATCAGGTTGCATAAATGGATTTCAGGATTTAGAATGTGAAGTAGTTTTTGTTCTTACACGGCCTCTGGCCTCTGTCACATAAGAAGACGAATGTCGTCGCTTCTGTAGCATAGTCGCATAGACAATTTTATAAGGTATTTTCATTAATGCACTAGTGGTACTTCTGTCTGTAATTTATTGGTTCTACTTGTTACATGACTGTACCCAATTATAATTTTGTAAATTCGATATCGATTCTGCTCATCGGAAAACGCGAATAGTAACCTTATTGGCGCCGTTGATCGGATAAACGTTCCAGCGTGTGTGCCCAAGGCGACAAGCATTTTGTCATCGAAGTGTTTTTATAAAGTTAACAACGAACCAAGATTGATCTTTCAGGTCTTCCTGCTTAAGTACTTACTGAAATTCTAAACATACAAACCGATGTAGTTTTAGAATTTCATCAAAATTGACCTTCAGGTCTTTCTGCTCCAGTGTATGCAGAAAGCAACAAGCAATCTGTCATCAGATGTTTTTATTTAGTTAACAGCGAAGCAAAATTGACCTTCAGGACTTTTTGCTTAAGTAATTACTGAAATTCTAAAAATACTAAACCGAAAATAACCGACGGACACCCTTAACACAGTGAATTTCTGCAATATTTGTTTAATGTGTATGTGTATCATTGAAATATGATCGGATATGTCACATATACGTTGGATACTTGAACTGTTCATTGATTTCTACTGATAAATTCAGATTTACCGGACACCCCCGGTAAGAATGCATACCGGTAAAAAAACCGGGTTAGCATGAATTCATCTCTATATAAAGGAATTTCAGAACAACAAGAAGGCAATGTATGCACGCGCCCTTGTGGTAAGTTGTTAGAACAGAATACCAAAATGCTTTAGGACAATTTTCTTTTTTATTACTTCTTGATCTATTCGCTTACAAAACTCAAACCTACCTCTCAATTTATTTCCAAAACTATAGCCCTAAGAAACGGAATAGGATTCTCCTTCTTTGTCCTAATCCAACTCCTTATCCTAAACGAACTCTAACCAAAACTCTCAAACTGATTACAAGATTATTTCTAATATTTTTCTCCTAATCTTATAACATTTAATTTCTAACTCAACTCTACCTAATCTTTTCAATTTTTCTCAGAATTTCCTCTTTTTCTCCCTCTTCTTTCTTTTTTCTCTCTCTCCTCTCTCTCTCTCTCTCTTCTTTCTCACGCAGTCACGCGCGCTGCTCTGGTGGCTTCCAGCGCCGCAACACTGTAACACGAGCACTGTAGCGCCGAATCTCTCTCTTCCTGTATTTGCTTGCACTGCGCGCTGCCGTTGCTCGGCCTCCTGCTGCATTCTGTCGATGTCCTGTTCTTTGCTGCTACACCCCCGGGATTTCTTCTCTTCTTTGCTGCTGCACGCCAGTCGAGCTAATGCCTCGCTTCACCTTTTCTTGCGCCGCCACTGCTTTTCTATTTCTTCGTTGCGAGCTGCCTCCTCGACCTCTTTTTCTTTGTTTCGTGCGGTTCCTATTTTCTTGCGCCGCCCCTAGGCGTTTCCTTCTTTTTTTTTTTCCTTTGCAGCTCCCTAGCCTGAATGTCCACCTTCTTCTGCAACATATGTTAACGAGTTTCTATCTTTTCTAAAATTATTCCCTTCAAACTAGCCTCTTGATAAACTGGCTTACAAATTTTCACAAAAATTTTGTACAACCGGTTTAAGGATCTTATAACCTTTATCAACAAATCATTGTTCTTATCATAAACACATAAGAACTCCGCCTACAGCTCTACCTTGCACCGTTCTTCTACCAATTGTCCGAGACTGAGTATGTTGTTATACAAACTCGGTATATAATAAATTTCAGAGAACAACTTCTGATCATCGTTCTTGCATTGTACCAGCATCGTTCCTTTGCCTCTTATTTGCACCGTGGAACCATCACCGAATTTGACTTTTCCTGAAATTTTCTCGTCAAGTTCATGAAACACGGAGTGATTTCCAGTCATGTGATTGCTAGTTCCATTGTCCAAGTACCATAGATCAGTGTGATCGTGACTATCTCCCTCCATGCATAGTTTAGGAACAATGTTCTCCTCATTCAACATCAGTATATTTGGCTCCTCTTCTTTGCACAATAAGAGGAGTAGAGCCGGTTCGTCGTCTTCACCTCCTCGAGTGAGGCTTACCTCCTCGTTCTTCTTCTTGTTTCAGCAATCCAAAGCGAAATGCTATACTTGTTACCGTTGAAGCACTTTATGTCACTGCGACACTTTGACGTGTATTGACTATATTTTTCACATTCAAAACATTTGATATGTGACTTATCTCTATTGGATTTAATCTTGGGCTAACTATCCAAGGATCAACAGATCCGGAATTAGGGGATGAGATCCCAAAATCAGACCCGAAATTAGGGGATGAGATCCCACCTTTTGTGCCATGATCGGAGGCTCTTTCCATCTATTGGTTTTGGTCCCGAGTTGCACTGCACATATATATAATGGGGAGCCAACCTCTCATGAGTTTAAGCCAACATTTGAGATTAGGCAGCCCCTAAATACACTAAGGCCGATCCTAAGTTGTGTAGGAGTAGCCCGAAGGCCATCACCGTCGTTCCTTCTGCAGACTCGTCTACACGGCGCTAGAAGTTGACGACGGCTTCTTCATTCTACGTCACCGTTGACGACCATTGCTTCTACCTCATCATCTCCACCGATCTGCAACCGATGGCTTCGCCTAACGGTATATATGCTAACGATTTCCGTATTCGGTGTTCATGTGAATGGCTAGTTAGTGTCTTAAGAACCCTAATTTTATTTCTAACAGTTGGTATCAGAGCAGCTAGTCTCTTTTACATGGACCATTAATTTTATTCGGTGATGTTTTGAGTAGTAGATGAGAGTGAGAAAATTATTTCGGTTTGAATCGAACCGAATGTATTAAGGTTTTATGTTAAGTCGGGTTAATGTTAATCATTCGGCATGATGTCTCTTGTGGTCTGGTCAAGCATTTTAGAAGGAGGGGAAATTTCAGCAAATCTCAAGAACCCTAGTTAGCAAAATGTACACCTAAGAACTAAGTATAACTTACCTGTGCGTCGCCTTAGTCCGCGGTGCCGTCGTCCCGCCGCGCGCATTAGTCGTCGCGCCTCAGTCTTGTGCTGCGACTTGGCCGCGCGCATTAGCCGCCGCAGGAGCTCCTGCGCAGCCGCGCCTCAGCTCCTGCACAGCCGCGTCGCATTGCGCGTTGCCGCCACCACGCTCATGGCTCACATGCAATGGATTTCACGTATGCATCAATGGTAAGCATGGATGGATGGTTTCTTTAGTAAGCATGGATGGATGGTTTCCCGTCGGTGCCTTAGCCGCACAAGAGCACGCCGCCGCTTCTTTTTTTTCTTCTCTCACGCGAGCAAGAGCAATCAGATTATGAGGCTTTAGGGTTAGGGTGTGCATGAGTGCATCTCAGCCATTCTTTTCAATCCAACGCTTGCCAGTCACTCGGGCGCAGAAATGGGCCTGCATAATTTGTTTGGGCCAAAAGTATTTGGGCTGCAATTCTGAGACCGAATTAATTAAGCTTTGGGCTATTTTATTGAATTTTTTTTTCTTTAATATTTTTTTTATTCTTTTTTCAAAACTATGCGTCCGAATTAAAATTTTACGAAAATACCCCCGGTCGCCCGTGTATGGGGGCGATCGCCCCATACACGGGCGATAGCTCCTCTCTTTGCTCCTCGCCGTCAGAGAGCACACCGTTACACACATGGGCCCCATGCTCGAGACAGGGCGATCGCCGAGCTGGGCGACAGCGGCTTTAAAGCCCCTGCTCGCTCGGCAGTAACAAATGAGGCGTATAAACGAAGAGAAAAGAGAAAGAGAAAGAAGAAGAGAAAGAAGAAGAAAAAAGAAGAAGAAAAAGAAGAAGAAGAAAAGAAGAGAAAGAAGAAGAAAAAGGGAAAAAAAGTCGATTCGTCGTTTCTGCGAAGGTATTTTTTACAAATTTTATAAATCTATTATTTAGGAATTTTACGATTTTGTAGTGTTTAGAAAATACTGTAGGATTGTTTGTTATTAGAATTCTAATGTAGCATGTAATATTCAGTCGAATTTAGGATTGTGTAGCGTTTAGAACTTTAATGTAGTATTTAGTTTTTAGAAATTTGAGGACCGTATAGTATTAAGTACGTTACAAATTTATTGTAGTATTAGAAATTTATTGTAGTGTTTAGAAAATTTAGGATTGTGTAGCGTTTACATTTTCTCGGATAGTGTTGTTTAGAAATTTAATGTCGCAGTTCATATTTAGAACTTTAATGTACTATTTAGTTTTTAGAAATTTCAGGACTGTATAATATTAAGTACGTTACAAATTTATTTTTAGTCTTAGAAATTTATTGTAGTGTTTAGAAAATTTAGGATTGTGTAGCGTTTACAATTTCTCGGATAGTGTTGTTTAGAAATTTAATGTCATGATTCATATTTAGAACTTTAATGTACTATTTAGTTTTTAGAAATTTCAGATCAGATAGTATTAAGTACGTTACAAATTTATTGTAGTGTTTAGAAAATTTAGGATTGTGTAGCGTTTACAATTTCTGATAGTGTTGTTTAGAAATTTAATGTCGCATGATTCATATTTAGAACTTTAATGTAGTATTTAGTTTTTAGAAATTTCGAGGATCAGTATTGTATTTTAGAGTAATATTTTTCCGTCGGACGTTGCGGCATGTCGGAGAAATTGTATTTCCAAATATTTTATGGAGATGGGGAGATAGCACGGGCGGATGGGGTGGATCTATCATCATTTTCAAGAGTCGACGGGCATATGCGCATCGAGCGATAGGACATACAGGGTTTGTTGGAGTGGATGTCTCGGATGTTCGGTTTGATGCCCAGATTGTTCTGGCTATGGGTCGAGCGAGAGTGAGCCGAGCGCAAGACCGCTTTTACGAGAGTTGATTCCTATTAACTCGACGTCAACATGGAGGAGTTATGTTGGTTTTGGCTGTAGAGCGGGTTGGCGCTCATGTTGTTGGTCTGATGCTACCCAGAGCTCCATCGGTGTCGCAAGTTCGTGATGTCGGGTGGACATTACGGCGGAGGGACATCAAATGTAGAAGGATGCGAAGAGGAAGGCGGCGAGGAGCCCGAGACGAGGAGCACGAGACCGGCGGTGGCGAAGGGACCGGGGCGGAGGAGACAGCGGAGGAGCGAGGGGTGGCCGACGAGGGGAGGAGGTGGAGGACATTGTTGACTGATGGAAGAGGAGGACCGTGCGGATGAGGAAGTCCTCGATGGTGAGCACTCCGACGAGGAGGACAACGCCCACGAGGTGCCTATCCTCGTGCGTGGACCAATTACAATTTCAAGACCTAACGATGAATGAAGGAACATTGATGCATGGGAGTATCGTGAGAACGAGGTGACGCAGGGGGCCATATATAAAGACAAGGAGGCTGTGATGGATGCGGTGAAGCATGGGCAATGTCTCTCCCGGCAATTCGTGGTTGTGAAGTCCAAGAAGAAGGACTACGACGTGAAGTGCGTAGTTGATTCGTGCCCATGGCGGGTGCATGCATACCGGGGAAGTGGACGGACTATCGGAAATGCTCCATAGTGATGGAGCATAATCGCGAAATGGAAGAAGCGAGCGTAAACCACCGCAATCTGTCGTCCCACTTGGGGTGGCAAATGTGTTTTATGGTCGATCGTGGACAATCCCCATCCGCACCTCGATCTATTATCACACCGTGGAGGAGAGGTTTCAAGATAAGATTAGCTACGCAAAGGCATGGAGAGCAAAAAGGACACTCTGGAAATACGGTTCGGGGCGACGAGGCTTCAGACGAGAATATTCCCCACTTGCTCGTGGCAATCGCACAAAGGAACCCCAGACATCCATCGACCTTGCGGAGTTCCTGCGGGTGGTGCGTGCACCGGAAGTGGGTATTGCAACGTGCATTCTTCGCCACAGGCGTATGCATAAATGCGTCCCAAGATCGCCGCCTGGTCCTTTGCATGGACGGCACATTCCTCACGGGAAGTACAAGGGCGATTCTAATCTGCGATCGCGGTGGATGCCAACAACGTGTTCTACCGGTTGCGTTGGCATTCGTGGAGGGGGAAAACACGGAGAGTCGGTGCTCGTTCCTTGAAAGAGTGAAGTCGGCGCTTGTTCTCGATAGGCACGATGTTTGTGTCATCCATGACCGACATGCGGTGGCGCTAAGGGCGATCGTGGATATGCAACAAGGGTCCGCCGTCGTGGGAGCAACAAAGTGGCGGATCCGAGGAGCGGGTGGTGCATGAGGCACATGGGTGCCAATTTTTCCGTCGATTCAGAACAAGGAGCTTATGAACATGTTCAAGCGCTGTGCAAACAGAACCAACGGAGGAAGTTCGACGCGCTTTGGAAGACGTTGGGCGAACTAACGAATAAGCAATCAATGGATCCGAGAGGTACCGCTTGTTCATCAAGGAACCCGATGGTGTACCATGAGCAAGGAGAGGACCCCACACCTTATAAAGCGCCGCCGACAGCACTCCCAAACATCCGGCGAGGTCGTACCAAAGATAAAGAGTTTCACCGATTGGATACGACATGAGCCTTTGGATAAATGGTCCTTCAGACGCACGCGAGGCGGCTCGCGTTATGAGATCATGACAACGAACTCAAGGAGATTTACAACTAGGTAATGAAAGGCACGGATGCCTTCCATCGGTGGGTATAGTTGAGGTGTCTTATTAGGGACACGAGAGATATTTCATTGAGCGATACAAGACCTCCACAAAGATGTATGTCGGACAATCGATCGTCTTACTCAACTGTTGTGTCTACCTACATGTCCAAGAAAACAAGAAAGACGCAGACACATCGGGTTACACCGAGAGTGGCGTGGAACGGAGATACCACGTGCATCGCGGTGACCGAGGTCACAGGTGCCACCGAGAGGACTTCCCATCTGCATGCATACTTCGAGCGGTGATTGCGAGTGCTCTCGCTAAACCACGCTGCTGCACTTGCCGTGCTCGCACGTCATTGCCGCACCGCCGAGACGCATCAATCTTGTCGTCCGCTCGTCTCCCGCACTACTACAAGCGAGCGTTCTCAACACGTGGCATCACGAGGTGTACGGTACCGAGTGGATGGATCGCTCACAACAGCCCCTCCCACCATCGATGGGTACCGACATCCGAATGTTGAAGTCAAGGTCGGACGTCAAGGACAAGGCGCGTTCGAACGATATGGACGAGTCCGAGGCGCGTCGCAATCGCGGATAATGTAATTTTCCATGTTGTTCCCATCTTGTATTTTTCAATGGACCAAGAAGTTGTGATGTAAGTTGTAATGATCGATGTAATTTTCAATGTAATCGTAAGTTATTTTTCGCATCATGTAATTCTTCATGTACCGCTTAGTAGCTATGAGGATAATGTAATTCTCGACGTTGTGTGCCTCGTCGAACATGTCGTTGTCTTTCGTATGTTTGTAATATGAGTTTTTGGCTCTCGCACTTCGTTGTATTGTTTGATGAGTATGGTACAATTAGTTATTTCGCATTTCATTTTGTGTGCACATGTAATTATTGACAAATTTGTTGTATTTGCTTTCTAACAGCCACGATGGCGCGACCTTGCCCTCGAGTGCTGGACGTGACCGTCGATCGACTCCACCGGTCTAGGTACTCCGCAGAGAGAACCGAGAGCTAGGGACACTCCGACCTCGGGTGCCCAACGAGTCGCCGCATCGACCCACGCTGGTTCCACGGTAAGTCGCCAACGCTTGCACTCTTTACGTACATATACTTACCGTGAATGCAATTTAACGACGCATTGCACTACATGCAAAGTTGCGGCGGTGGCTTACTTCCTCTTTGTAGGATGGTGGAGCGGTGGATCGCCTGCTAGCGGGCAAGGAGGTCCGCGGTTCGCACGACCGGTCCTCGCCGCCGCACTCGTGGACCGGTGGAGACCGGAGACGCACACGCCCACCTTCCGCGCGAGAGATGGCTCGACGCCGCAGGGCGGTCGCACCTCTTAGGCCTCTCCCGCGGGTCCAGCAGATCCGCCGCACGACGCCCAAATCACGTGGCACGCCGAGTTGTCCGCTGCGTTTCACCGAGGTGCGGCGGCACCCGGCACCCCCTACCAAATTTCTTAGGGAGGCCGAGCGCCACTGACCGACGAAGGCGTGGTCGCTTCGATTCACGGTGAGTACCTCTTTCTTTGAGAATTAAAATAGAAGCGCCAAGTTGCCGATAATGTTTGTTGCGAACGCCGCAGCTCGCTTCTCCACCAAGACGCGGAGGAGGCGGGCGTGGCGCCACTTGGAGGCATACCTCCCGTTGTTGTTCGGTTGGGTGATGTTCCGTCCTCCCACGGAACACGGTGGACCGTCACCGATCGAGTACGCCCGACATCGCCGACACCCGGTGGATGAGGTAACACACTCGCCCAATCTCGTCTCGGTGAGCACGCCTAACTCCCCTTGTAAACAGTGATGCACGGTGGTCGTGGGCCTCGGTGTGCTTGCGCGACGTCAGAGGTCTCAGGCGACGCCGTTTCTCAGCGAGCACGACGCGACGATGTCGTTGCGCCCTACTCCTCCGATTGTGGTCTTGGGAGCGCTTCTCCGTCGGCAGCTGTTGTTGACACGACACCGCACTTCCGAGGAACTTTACGGAGACGACCGGTGGATCGCCCACCATGGGCCACTCTCGGGTCCGACGGCGTGTATGCTCCTCGTATCTTTTTCCCCACTAACGCACTTGAATAACCTTCGCCATTTCTTATTTCCTCGCGGCGGAGGTTCGCGCAGACCGACAAAGTGAGGAGGTCCTATCAGAGTTCGTTCGAGTTCGACCGCCTCCACGACGAGGACGTGCGGTGGACGCCATACACCGCGTCACGACGTCCACGCCGAGCACCTCACGGGGTCTCCGTGCTTTGCACGCGAGATGAGGCCTTTGGCTCACCCGTAAGGTGCTCGCCTTTGACCTTTGTGTCGAGGAGTACTCCCGCACCGAGTCTTTGCGGCGATTGCCTGTTCCATCCTTTCCTTTGCCGCCTCGTCACGTTGTCGCGCGTGGCGCTCACAGTACTTGCCCGATCCTACTACTCCGCATCTTTGCGAAATTAATGTGGTGTGTACTTACTGCTTTTGCATTGCAGATGACCGGATGGGTGCCGCGGTGGGCTCTCGATTCACAAGACCGTATGCGAGCCATGGGCCTGCGCAGTGGGACGCCGCGACTCGACGAGAGGGTCACGAGACCCGGCCAGACGACCATGACATGTACGATCAAGACATGGAGTGGTTCGCCCACAGACTCGCCTCGGGGTGGGTACACACCAAAGACCGTGACGTCGCCGACGGCATGCATCGGTAGCGGACACGCATTCTTCACGAGATGTCCCGGAGGGACAACGCCTCGGTAAGTGTCGCAATCGAACCTACATGGGCACGCCTTTTTCATGTAACTTACGTAATACCAACGGCGTTACATGCGCACTCGGCTCTTGGCGGAGATTGAGGTGGAGGTCAGGTCCATGTTGACACGCCTGAGGGGGGCATACAGTGACCACCGCCGAGTCCGGACAGCTTGGGTCGGGTCCTCGCTACGGTGAGGCGGTTGGCTCGCTTGGCCACCGCCGAGGGCGCGAGACGCCGGCGGACGCAAAGACACCACGCCACTCGCCCCAAAGACTCGCCCCTACCCCCGATGCCCGTCACGCCCCACGCACCGCAGGGGGACGGTGGTGACGAGGCTCCTTCGCGTCTCGCCCTACCCCGTCGGTTCCTCGCTACGCTCCCACGCAGAGCGGTGGGGGCGATGGTGAGAGGCTCCTTCTGCCTCGCCCTACCTCGCCGGTTCCTCGCTACGCCCCACGCAGCAGCCAGCGGGGGGCGGTGGCTGGAGGCTCACTCGTCGTCCGCGCCCAGCGAGGACCCTGTGGTGGTTTCGACGACGAGTTCGACACGGAGGAGTACCTTTCGACCGACTACCTCGACCCTCTCGGCTCTCGTGCGCCGCCACAGACTTGGCCTCGCCGCCGCAAGACTACTTCTCACGCTGCGCGCCAGCAGGACGTCCGTCCGCCGTCGCCACTCACCTACCCCACGCCGATTAGGAAGCGTGGCGTGATTGACTTGTTGTACGGATGTATTTTTGTAATGGCTTTACGCTCAAGAAGACATTGTATAACTCCCGAGTTAGTAACATGACAAATATTATCACTATAAATTGTTCAAATCATTTATGCATTGCTTGCCTATGCCACACGACGTGACAACACACCAACGTTTGGTACACCTATCGCCTCTAGTAGGGCGATCGCCTAATGTGAGGCGATCGCTTACATGGGGCGATCGCCCAAATATGAGGCGATCGCTCCATACCCGGCGATATCGCCTTTATAACATTCGCTCACAAGCGGTCTCGCAAAGAATAGCGGGAGAAAGAATAGAGGGTGAGCATCAATCGAAAATGCCGAGGTGCAAGTGCAAAGGGTAAGGGAAGGCAAAGGAAGAAGCAAGTGCATGCTCGCGAATTTAGCGCATCAAGATCTCTTCCTACCTCGTGGAGTCAGAGCACCCATGTGTATGTGCGGAGATCTTTGCAGCTTGTCCGCTCTTGGGAAATTTTAACTTGGAAGAGGAGGTATTGAAGTGCCGCACCACGCCTTCGATCCGCCGGAGAAGAGCTCAAGGATCGCCGCATGGTAACAATCGTGCGGGTTACATAATATTTGTGAATGAAACTTTGCTAATTTACGCTTCATGTAGTCACCTCCGCCATCGTGTGAATTTGAGCAATGGTTTGATACGAGATCAACCCCGAGGACCAACGGCTTCTTGACCAAGCCAACCGGCAGGATGAGTTCACGCGCGGTTTCAAGAACAACGCGATGCCGCACGCGAGGAGGCATGTAGGAAGGAAGCGGAGGAGAAGGAGGCCGAGAGAGAGAGAAACGAGAGAGGCGCGACGTGCGCAGAAGCCCTCACGAGGCATGGGCGAATGGGAAGTGGCCTCAAGCATTCAATAGACGTCTGGTGTTAACTTTGGTTTTCTTTGTTCGTGGTACTCCTTTTAGTTTTAAGTCGTAATAAACAAAGGCGCCCAACCTTCAAGAGTATGCTCACCGTCCGGAGGGCTCAGATATGTCCTATCGCTCCAGCTTGTCCCAAATGATGTTATTTTTCTCCATCGAGATAGGTTATAGCATTTTCATTCGTCGATTTGATTTCATCGAGTTTTACCATCGTTTGCGAAGATACGGCAATTTTCATGTTTTACCGATTGCATGTTCTGACAACAATAAAATAGTGCACCTAAAGTGACATCTAAATATTTTTACATAATTGTAACCTATGCAAGCCCAAGAATGCAACAAAACTGGTTCTCATTAAGTTTTGAGGTCGTTCGAACATTATTCTAACCGCTTGAACAATGAATGTTATAAAGGGTTTAAACTAGCCATCTTTTATTCAAAATGCAATCATATTTAGATATTTTTGCAAAAATAAAGTGCATAAGGTTGTAGTAACTTATTCTATTTATTTCATGAATTATGGATCAACACACATTATAATTCCTTCACAATCCACGCTTAGAGCCTAGCATTCAACTCAAATAAAAAAATTTCTGCAAACAACACATGGGTTTTATTTTACACTCTAATTCTTCATTCCAAAATTTAAATTTAGAAACAAGTTTCATTTAATTTGGACACTCCTAGCAAAAGTTACGGGTTTATATTAAAAGCATATAGTAATTACAAAACAAAACTAAAAAAAAAAAAGGTTCAAGGCCGGCCGCCTCTGTCTCGGGCGGCAGGGGCTCACCAATGGCGCCGAACGGCGTTGATTTGCAGAGGGCACCGATCGCCTGTGTATGGGCGATCGCCCATACACAAGCGACGGGGCATTTTTATCATTTTTTTTTCGGACGTATAGTTTTGAAAAAAAGAATAAAAATAAATATTAAAGAAAAAAAATTCCTATTTTATTGTGCTGAAGTTTTGGTCTACTTTATAGAACAAAAAATTTAATGAATTGAGGGTTTAATTTACAGCATTTTCTCAGAATTTAAATGTTGTTTATTCTTTTAATATGATAATGGGACTGTTTTAATATTGTTAATTGCTAGATAAAAATATTTAATTAAGTTGTCTCTAATTAAGATGGAACCAACGAGAAATCTTGATTAGAGATTTAATAATGTTTTGGGACTAATTTTTATGATCATGATTATATTCTGACCAAAGTTGATTATATTCATGAGTTATACCCATTTAAGTTAAAATTTAAAGTTCTTTTCATATTCTGCCCAACGGTGATTATGAATTAGAACTGTCATTAGCATATTATTAACCAGACCAACGTAGGGTTAATTTTGTGCCAGACATTAAATTGCTTACTAATATTTGTATATATTTTATTCAGCTATGACCACTACAAACATTGCCAGTACCTTAAATAGCATGGAACAGCTTTCTGGTAATAACTTCCCCTCCTGAAAGGAAAAACTGCTCATAACTCTCGGAATAATGGATTTGGACCTTGCACTTCGTGAGGCTGCTCCCACTCCTCCTACTGCTAATGTTGAAAACTTCTCTGAGTTAAAGAAGTCCTATGAAACTGCATCAGAGAAATGGGAGCGGTCTAACCGCATGTCCTTGATGATAATGAAGAGCACGATATCAGTAGGAATTAGGGGAGCAATCCCGACTCAAGATGCTAAGGTGTATCGGCTTCATGAAGGAGCAATTTAAAGGCTCCTCAAAGGTCTATGACAAGACATTAATCATGAAAATGCTCACTTCAAGTATGAGGGATGAGGCGTGTCGTGGAGCATATCATGATGATGATGATATGGCTTCCAAGCTTAAAGGAATGGACATGGCTATTTCAGAAGGCTTTTTGGTTCATTTCATAATGACTTCTTTACCTTACGAGTTTGGTCCTTTTAAGATCAATTACAATACTCAAAAGGAGAAGTGGACCATGAGCGAGTTAATTGCTATGTGCGTTCAGGAGGAGGAAAGACTGAAGGCCGACAAGAAGGATGTTGTCCACCTTGTTGGCAATAAGAAAAGAAAATTCCAGGGAGACCATAAGTCCAAGAAGAAACTCATTTTCTCCCCCAAAACTGAGTCAAATAAGGCAGAGCATAAAGGCAAAGCCCCTGCAACACCCTCTTCATCCAACAGCGTCGTATGTCGCTTCTGCAAGAAAGATGGGCATATTCAGAAAAATTGCCCAGGATTTCTAAAGTGGCTCACGAAGAAGGGTAATGATGAAATCACCTTTATTGAGGAATCTCTTTATGCTGATTTTTCTCCTAATTCTTGGTGGATTGACTCACGTGCCTCTATACATGTTTCAAATTCTTTACAGGGATTCCTTTCCGTGAAGACGCTAAAAAGGGGGAGCGAAGCCTTAGAGTCGCTAATGGGAAGAAGGCTGAAGTTGAAGCCATTGGGACCTTACCGTTAGTATTAGAAAATGGCTTTGTACTTCATCTAAATAATGTAGTTTATGTTCCTAGTTTGAGTATGAACCTTATCTCAGTTTCATTATTAGATGATGAAGGTTTTTATTGTAAGTTTGGGAATGACCAATGCATAATAAAGATGAATTCTAATGATGTTGGACTTGCTACCAAACGAGACAAGCTTTATATTCTTTCCCTTAAAGAATCCCCTATGTTAATGACTGTTGTAAACGCATTATCTTGGTGTGTTGTTTTGTTAAGTATGAACTTATGTTAGCCTTACGATTAAGTGGGAGAATGTTGGATTTAATCTTGGGCTAACTATCCAAGGATCAACAGATCCGGAATTAGGGGATGAGATCCCAAAATCAGACCCGAAATTAGGGGATGAGATCCCACCTTTTGTGCCATGATCGGAGGCTCTTTCCATCTATTGGTTTTGGTCCCGAGTTGCACTGCACAAATATATAATGGGGAGCCAACCTCTCATGAGTTTAAGCCAACACTTGAGATTAGGCAGCCCCTAAATACACTAAGGCCGATCCTAAGTCGTGCAGGAGTAGCCCGAAGGCCATCACCGTCGTTCCTTCTGCAGACTCGTCTACACGGCGCTAGAAGTTGACGACAGCTTCTTCATTCTACGTCACCGTTGACGATCATTGCTTCTACCTCATCATCTCCACCGATCTGCAACCGATGGCTTCGCCTAACGGTATATATGCTAACGATTTCCGCATTAGGTGTTCATGTGAATGGCTAGTTAATGTCTTAAGAACCCTAATTTTATTTCTAACAATCTCGTGGCCTGTTATCACTGACTTGTTCAGTCTTGTCTCCTCAACCACCTCTGCCTCCTCGGCTACTGAAACCGCCGCGCCCATGCCGGCGGTTACTTGATGAGCCATGGCCGTCCCTGATCTATGGTTCCTTGTTAAACTGCTTACCATCACCTTTGCATCTCCCTTTAACAACAACACCTGCTCGTTACGGGATTGATGCCCTTGCTCATTATGGGACTGATACCCCCTCAGCAGCTCCTCATGCGCCTTAAGCGAGCCAGTGATCTCCTTGATTTTTATGTCCTCCAGATTAAAGAAGTACATGAGCGTGGTGACGACAAGCACGAACTTTTGTGGTAGTACGCGCAAGTCCTTCTTCACTGCGACAGATTCTTCTATCTTGTTGCCGAGAGAAATAATCTGGTTATACAGTGAAGTAAGCTTACGTGCAAACTTGTCCACCGACTGGGTTTCTCCCATATAGAGATTCTTAAACTCGTTCCGTAGATTTTGTAGTCGTATCTCCTTCACGTGGTCAACTCCTACGTGTATTTTTTAAAGCGTTAACTATGCTCCATGTGCTGTCTCCTCTCCGATGAGCTACAGTACAGCTTCGTTTATTAGGGTGCCGTGTGCGGCTGCTCCGATTGCTTTTGACTTGCGGCTGTTTTTCTTGCTTTCCTGCGTACGGCCGCTGGAGAGGCTTTTCCGATCTTGTGCTGCGTACTGATGCAGGACGTAGCAAGAAGCTTTCTTGCTACAGGATTCGTCTTCTACTGTTGCCCAAGTGGTCCCCTTTTTCGTGCGCAGCAACAACCAGGAAGGAGACACGGTCACCGTGCGGTCTTCTTTTTCTACCGCGACGGATCTGGCCACGTCTTGGATTAGCGTCGGCTGTTGTTCCTTCGGGTTTGTTTCAAAGCTTCCTCCGCTAAACGTCCTTTAATTAGATGAGATTGGCTTGGCTTCCAATCACGAAGAGCTTCGGATTCGACTGCTCTTCGGAATCGATCTTAGTAGCGTCTGCCTCCTTAGTCTTTCTGTTTCTGTCCTCGGTGGTGCAGATGGCCTCCGCCCTATGCTCCCCGCTGTGGTACGTACGTA
The DNA here is from genome assembly GCA_036346275.1 of Otatea glauca. Lineage (NCBI taxonomy): Eukaryota > Viridiplantae > Streptophyta > Magnoliopsida > Poales > Poaceae > Otatea > Otatea glauca. The sequence continues at coordinate 3,212,892 of CM070732.1, read as the reverse complement.
TCGACCGCTTCTCGATCTGTACGTCTGGACTCTAGACGCCTTCGCTGCTACCACCAAGAACGCAAGCTCTTCTGCCGCTCCTTTTTTTTTTCCCAAGTGTCACGACGCCGCTGCCGGCTTCTTTTCTTTTCTTGCGCAGCGCTCTGATCTCGTAGCGCCGCCGCTCGAGACGAATTGCTACTGCCAAACACCTGACATCTCTTTTCTTTGATTGAATCTTCTACGCTCTGATACCAATTGCTGGAACAGAAGACCAAAATATTTTAGTACAATTTTCTCTTTTATTACCTCTCGCTCTGTTCGCTTATAATAAAAGTCAGGCCTACCCTTCAATTTATATCCAAAACTACAGCTCTAAGAAACGGAATAAGATTCTACTTCCTTATCCTAATCCAACTCCTTATCCTAAACGAACTCTAACTAAAACTCCCAAACTGATTACAAGATTACCTCTAACATAAGTTAGATGTATTGATTATGGCAGGTCTTGGGTTTGAATCTTTCAAACTGCAGCTTTTTCTGTTTTTCCTTTTTTTCCATCAAGAAAATTCAAAATTCAAAAAAAAATTGTACAAAATTTGTTCACTTCCCGGTTTTCGCAAAATTCGTTTTTACTACTAGGGTCCGGTAAAAAAAATGCCAGTAACCAAAATCCCGCGCCTCACCTCTATTATTCTAGCTCGTGATTTATAAGTGAAAAGTCCTGTTCCTGAGGATATATATACCTATGTGAGGACTAGTTTGCTGGAGGCTGATCCTTATATAGTTCACTGCGAGACACATCTTTTTGAAGGAAATACACCTATTTTCGCGGCATTAATTCTTGCAGATCTTGCTTACTGAAAAGAGCAAATAATGGAGAACTATGGGATAAACTGGCTATTAGAATATAAGGGCTTCAATGGATTGTCGAGGTAGTCCAAGCAGAAGGTTCTCCAGATCAATGTTGGAACATATATAACATATATATCCTCAAAGTGAGACTTAATAATCTCTAATTCCTTGTCAGAAAATTGTCGTGTCCAATGCCCACATATCAATGCAATATGAGAAATTTAGGTTAGGGCCGTAACAAACGTCGATATTTAGCAAAGGAAGCTGTTAGCCGTTTCGTGAGGTTTCAGTCGCATAAAAGTTCCACACAGGTTTTAGGTTTTTGAGTTAAGTTTCAAGCAGGTTTCAACACATTTCATTAAAAGGTTTAAGAACATTTCAAGTGTTTCAAAGAAGTTTTTGAGTGGATTTCAAGAAGTTTTAAAAGGTTTCATCCATGATTTTGCCAAGTTTCATAAAAAAAACAGATGGAAAACAAGTGGTAGTCATAAAATGTTCAATGGTCATCAAGGCAGGTGACATCAATTATTTTATCAACGAGGTTTCAATCCTATCTCAAATAAATCATCGAAATGTCGTTAAACTATTTGGATGTTGTTTTTATACGTACTGATGTTCCCTTATGAGTATATGATTTTACTCCCAATAATTTATTATTTGGAATTCTTCATCCTAATTCAAGCAACAAATTCTCTTTGTCATAGGATGATTGTCTAACACTACTACAGAAAAAGTCATCACAGACGGTTCGAAACCGTTATTACAGACGGTTTTTTGAACCGTCTATAACCATGGGTCAGTGATGTTACGGAACATCGCAGACGGTTTATGAACCGTCTGTAATAGAACATATCACAGATGATTTCAAATTAAAACCGTCTGTGATATGCAAACATTACAAACGGTTTTTACTAAGAACCGTCTGTGATAACAAACTATCACATACGGTTTTTACTAAGAACCGTCTGTGATAACAACTATCATAGACGGTTTTTACTATGACCGTCTGTGATGTTACTTTTGGAAACAAAAAAAATATCGTCACGTACAGATAATATTTCTGTGATCCAGCTGCTCTGTGCTAGTTCAGGCATAATATAAAAGCTAATGGATGTGACATATCCCATATCACTGCTCTGAAGAACTTGAAAACGCAAAATCGATGAAAAAAAACTTCGGAGGCAATTTTGAGGCCCTAAACGACGTTTTTTCGAGATTGACGTTTTTTCGGAGCCTCACGTGTACTTCTGATATAGCCCCCTGACTTCGATTAATGGATTTTCAAATCGAACTTTTCGTTAGCTTTAAAGGAAGTCGAAAACGAGATGAGCGGGAAGTTCAAATTTGATGAGAGCGCGTAAGTTGAAATATTATCACAAACGGTTCTGTCTGGATAAATCGTTTGTGATGTGGTTTATCACAGACGGTTATTATAACGAACCGTCTGTGATAAGTCGCTGACGGTTTTATTATAAAACCGTCTGAGATAATACATGATATCACAGACGATTTTTAACTAAAATCGTCTATGATATTAATGTATATTACTGGCGATTTTTGAAGAGTGCCGTCTATGATAATGTTACTGACGGTTACAATATAAAACCGTTAGTGATGTTCATCGTCACAGACGGTTTTGAGAAACCGTCTGTAATGAAACGTCTAATATAAGACTTTCTGTAGTAGTATAAGGATTGCCGCAGGAGCTGTTGGAGCTCTATATACTATCGCCATTCATTGCTTGCTAATACTCAAAAGGATCCGATATAAATTGTAATAAAGTTTATTTTGCCAATATCGATGATGACATTGGCTCTAACATACCCGCAGCAACATGTGCTAATTATTTTACCTTGATGAATGAATTGAAAATAAATATCGATACAGCCTAAAAACGTATCATATTTATACCCGCAGGAACGTGTGGGTAGACTACTAGTTTTATTCCGATAGGATTTCGTTGTTAAGGCTCCAAAATAGATACTTCCTAGTTCCTACTACCAGATAAGAGGTGTTTACATGCTTTTCTTTTTTACTATTGCATAAATATTAAATCATGAATAAAAGGTAGATATTGATTACTTACATCTTCGCTTACTTCAAAATTTATGCAACTTGTATTAGGAGGGAAAGCATTGAAGCACTGCCAAACGGAGCTAGCCTACGTATAAAAAACGTTGCATTAATAATCCGTAAACTATTTCGAATATTTGTGTTTTTTTTTCTGGATTGCCACTTCTATTTTGGATTTTTTTGTCTTTATTTTTTGGATTAATTAATAAAATGCCCTCACTTACATGTGCCATTGATAAAATACCCCATAATATCTCACTGACATGTGAACCCTGAGGCTACATATCAGTGAGACAAACGGGGTATTTTATCAATTGCACAATGTAAAACAGAACATGATCAATTCTCTCTCTTTTTGTCCTCTATAATTCTGTCTGCTTTTCCTCGAACACATCGTGCGCTTGTTAATTTTGAGAACTACATACTCAACATAATGTCAAATGACCAAACTGTAATGTCCCGTGGTCAATACCAATTTGTAATATCCCGAAGCCACCAACGATCACCAAGACGTGAGACTCAGATCCAGACCAAGGGAAGAAAAAGATTTAAGGGAGAGAGTGAGAGAGGCGTGCCGGCACAGATATTGGCTTCAATGAAACACGGACATGCAATAGACTTGTGGAAAAACATGCACCACTTGTATCTATATACATGTTAGCGTTTTGTTCAACTTGGATTGTTCCTGCAAACACTTTCTTGCCTGTAGACAATCCATTGTTCAATGTCCCATTGTATGGGCAAGCCTAGATGGTGAGTGCCTCGGAATTTCCTGAAATTGCACTTGCAATGATGTGGACCATGCACATCTTTTCCAACGAAATGCTTTCACAAAAATATTTGTCAAGATTTTCATGTCCACTGAACTAGCTGAAATACCGCGTGTTTGCACAGTCACCATAACTGTTACTGGATAATTACAATCTTTCCGTGGCCAAATTTAAAAACAAAATCTTTTACAGATAAATTAAAAGAATAGCAAATGATTTTATACAAATATGATAATAATCCTTCCCATTGATAATATACTAGCTCAACTCTGGGGAGTAGTGGGATGGACGAAAAAAATAGCTAAATTAAAAATAATTTATTGGTAACAAGATTCAGTTTTCGTTTTTCAGAAAGCAGAGAAGTGGCCATTGAAAGTTAATTTTGTGATGAAACTAACTGTCTCACAATCAAACTTATGTTATTCTCAAAATAATCTTATTTATGTGCAACGTACGGTCACACGCCTAGTGTTCACTTAATGTTTGTATAAGACTCCAACTGTCTTTGGATGTTAGAAGTTTGCATGTCTCAGTGCGGTGTTTATTCCCTTATACTTATTAACTCTCTTTACCACACTTCTCATACTTATCTTCTCATTCTTAGCTCTTAATCCCTTCATAAGGTGCATTTTTATACTTAATTTTGTTATGCTGACTTTAAATTTGAATTTTGGATCTCCATGAGCTAGCTGTCCTCTTCCTCGAGCTCTTGCGCCACATGGATGTTTTCGCCTGAATGTACATATTGCTAGCTGCTCAATAATGCTATGGGGCTATTGATGAGCATCTATGTTGCCCTTGCGTCACATGGATGTACGAAAACCGTCTGTGATGTGCCGATATTATCACTAACATATGGTTACAGACGATTCACAAAACCGTCTGTAATGAGTTTTTAGAACCGTTTGTAATAACTATTTGTACAGTAGTGACACAAGCATGCTCTTCCTGTCGCGCGCGTCCGTCCCCGAATCAATCGATCCATCGGTTCCCTCCCCTGCACGGCTACGGGCCTACGGCAGCAGCACCACCACCAGCAGTCCATTGCGCTTGCCGCCCAGATCAGCGAGGGAACCGACCCAGATCTTCAATGGGGTCCACTGACAATGAAGTGATTGATTGGTTCTGCATGCAGACGCAGTCCTTTCAGATAATGCAGCATGTTGGACAATAATCGAGACCTACACGTACCACAACTAAGCCTTCATTGACAATAATCGAGACCTACACGTACCACAACTAGAAGGCAGGTGTGTCGCATCTTTAACGATGTCATATTTATCTACTTTTCCTCCCTCTATCTTGTTGAAGACAATGTCGATGTACGAAACGAGTTATATATACGCGTATATCATGTATTTCACGTGAGGGAGAGCAGTGTCTCTGATCCGACGCCGATGATTTGACTCCTTGCACGGGAGATCGATAATCAGGTTTCTGAGAAGCACCGCATCGCGCGACTGCTCGTCTTCATCTTCGATTGTTGCATCGCTTTTGCGTTGCTTCCTGTTCTTCATCAAACCCACAGTGAGTGCTCCGGACTAAGTTGTTCTTGGTCCAAGTGATTTTTTTCATGATTAGATCTATTGAGAATGCATGCTGTTATGATAGTTTTGTTTACATTTATGTATCTTTGAACTATCTAACATATGTAGGCATCACTAGTATGTTCTGTCAATTTATTGATTGCTAATAGCCATGTTGTAGACGCAATGTTTAACTTCATGTTCTTATTACGTATCTTTAGAATTAAATTAATGTTACGCCATGTTAATTTTCCAACACTTCGACGAGTCTAAACTTCAAATTCCTCGAATATCTCACCAGTTGAGCACGAGTGGAGATGGGCCACTTCACAACCATATTGGTTCTTCTCATACTCGCATCATTAGGTTTGATCCGATACCACAACGATTTAATCCCCTCCTCGAAGCTTATGACCAGACGGTTGAAGACTAGTAGGCTCAGGTAAATCCTTACCCGGGAAATTTAATTTCATCAGGATTTACGTACCTGATGTAAAGAAAATCCTAGACACCTCGATCCTCTCCGTTTACTAATTTCCTCTTCTCTTTTCCACTCAATTCTAGTGCGAGTTCTTCTAATAGGACCTTTCCATCCGCTGCTGCTACACCTGCTGGCTGTCCAAAGAGATGCGGCGACTTGAGCTTCGACTATCCATTTGGCATAGGAGCTGGCTGCTTCCTGTACCCCGACTTCAGTCTTACTTGCATCGACAACACCACCGATCAGCCCCCCAAGCTTCTCTTACACGATGGTACCACCGAGGTTCTTACAGATATTGATGTCACCGGTATAGTGAACCGTTTGTATGTCTCCTTTTCCCGTATCATCCCCATGAAACCTGGTGTCGATATCTACAATTTGTCATGGAAGGCTCTAGGGGATTCTTTTTCCATTGAGGCCATGTTGATTGGTATTGCGAGCTGCGACTTGGATGTGTTCTCGGTAGATAAAGATACAGGTCGTTCTGGGTGGTTTTGCACGGTGAGCTGCCCCAACGAAGAGATTGCGGAGAAGGTGTATAGGCGGGATCCTGATGCCCCTAGATGCCATATGTTAACATCTCTACCTCCTCATGCCCTTCATTTACAGTTTGTTCGCCTTAAAATGGGTAGATTTGAAACACACTCTAATCTGAGCATCTTGTGGGATAGAATCAACATAACCACTAGGACAAGCCTTAGATGGAGTATCGTCGACAAATCAAGATGCTCCAGCAGCTTGGAAGATAGGATAATAAACAATGCCTGTGTCAGCAACCATAGCAGATGTAAAACTTCCTTGCATAGGAATATTGGTTATGTCTGCCAATGCGATAGAGGCTATTACGGCAATCCCTACATTTCAAATGGCTGCTCACTTGACAATGGTAAGTTCCTTCATCGTAACTTTTATTATGTTACCTTAATTTCATAAGTTCATATATCCTTTTATGAGTTTCTCTAACGGGAGATCATCCAGTGAAAACATTCGTCTTTATGAGCTTTTTTAGTTTTAACACGAAACACCAAGAAAAAATTCAAAAATAAAATAAAATTGAGGATAGGTGGAGCAGCAATCAGTGGTGGATCTAGGATTTTTTAGATGGGGTTTGAACTCTAGTAATAGCGATCGATAGTAAAAAACGATAATAGCATGTGAGGAACCTGCAAATGACTACTGTAATAAAGGTGTGCTTGTGATGGTAGTTGCTTCAAATTTAATAGTGAGAACTGGAACGTTGTATGCTAAGAGGCCGTTGGGTAAATGAGATAAAAAGATACAAATTCTTGGGGAAATTAGAGAATAATATTAAAAATGTGGGATAAAAGAAATATGACAATAACTATCTCATTGTTCTTATCCTATTATTTCTTAAAATGAATCATAATCAAACGCTATAGGATCAAATGAAATAGAATGAAACACTAGCTAGTGCCGATCTAGTTCAATTAGAGGATCAGATTGGAAATGTGGGATACAATTAAAGCAATTATAACAGAGAATGTTTTCTCATAGATCTTGTCCGATTAATTATCAAAATGAATGAGTATCAAACACTTTCAACGACCGTACAGGCACTACACTAGCTAGCTAGATTTAAAGCGAAGAGAGTAATTAACTAGAATCAAGGTGAAGCGAACAAAAAATAATAATAATTGGAAAGTACAAGGGCTCGGTGATTCGAACAGGTGAATTCCTGTTGAACTGCTATCTCTAATTGCCGACTACTGTTCTTTTGATGTGGACTATTAGAAGCAATGTAACTATGGGGAATCATAATCCTTGATCAAATTATTTTTCATGACAGTAACTTGCATAGACTAGATCAAATTATTTTTCATCTTTAAATAAAGCGGTTTGTTTTACTTTAGCTAATCTGATGAATTTGATTTTCCACTGAAAATAGGGTATAATCCAAGACGACAAAAAACGAACTGTTCCCGAAACTGTGGGAACATTGCTGTCCCGTTTCCTTTTGGCCTCGAGAGAGGTTGCTCTGCGAGGGAACTTTTTCGGCTCAGCTGCTCAAACACAACACCATCGGTCCTGCAGTACAAGTACAATGAGCTCCTTCTTGTGACGTACATAAATGTGAGTGAAGGGCTGGTAGGCATCAAATTCAACAAGTCTGGGTCAGAAGTCGAAATAAATGTGAATATAAAACCCATATCGAGTCTTTGGAGCGAACCCGACCTGTATGTCGATCCTTTGGATTCAGCCTCTGTTCAATGGGCTGTTGCCAATCTAACATGCCAACAGGCGAAACTGAACACCTCCGGATATGCATGTGTAAGTATCAATAGTTCCTGCGTGAGTGTCACTAGCCCCACGCAAGGTTATGTTGGCTACAGATGCGCATGCCGGCCTGGTTTTGAAGGAAATCCATACGTCCCGGATGGTTGTCACGGTAATCTCTCAGCTTCCACACATGCAAACAAAAGAAAAACAAAATGGCTGATTATCATGTTAATCTCTCTCACACACATACTCAAACGAAAATAGTAGTGATGCAAATGATGTGCTTGCAAACCAAGTAAGCGTTTTCCCATCTACTAGGGAACTTTCGAACATACATGAAATCTCTAATCTCTTCGCAATCTTTGTAATACAATAATAATTAAAAAAAATTCTGGTATCAACTATACACTTCCATCTGTTAGACAACTCAATATCTTTATTTTACAATGTTGTGTGTGTATATATATATATCACCTTACTGAGATGAGGTTGCAGATATTGACGAGTGCCGCCAACGGACACCAGATTTTTGCATAGGAATTTGCAGTAATACCATAGGAAGCTACAACTGCACCAGTTGTCCTGATCATACAAAGTATGATATTACAAACATGAAGTGCACCCGAACAGGAAGACATAATTTCTTCTTAGGTGAGTCCCATGATGCTCAATTCTACTGCACTGAAAATGGGGTTTTCGAGATATGTACGATTGAGAACTTTCACCATTGTAGGTATTATAATTGGGGGTAGCAGTGGCTTTGGCATGCTACTTCTCGGCTTCAGTGGATTTTTTTCTCTTTCGAAGATGGAAAAGACACGCCCAGAAGAAACAACAAAGGAAGTATTTCCGAAAGAATAAGGGGCTTTTATTGGAACAATTGATACCATCAGACGAAAATGCGAGTGAGAAGACGAAGATTTTCTCTATAAAAGAGTTAGAAAGGGCAACAAATAATTTCGATCCCACACGTATCCTTGGCCGTGGAGGGCATGGCACAGTGTACAAAGGTATCTTAACTAACCAACACGTGGTAGCTATAAAAAAGTCAGTGACCATCAAGGAAGGTGAGATCAATGATTTTATCAATGAGGTTGCAATCCTTTCTCAAATAAATCACCGAAGTATCGTCAAACTCTTTGGATGCTGCCTTGAAACTGAGGTTCCCTTATTAGTACATGATTTTGTTCCCAACGGTTCATTATTTGGAATTCTTCATCCTAATTCAAGCAACATGTTCTCTTTGTCATGGGATGATTGCCTAAGGATTGCCGTAGAAGCTGCTGGAGCTCTATACTATCTCCATTCCGCAGCATCGATATCAATCTTCCATCGGGATGTGAAGTCCTCCAATATACTCTTGGATGCAACCTATACCGCTAAGGTTTCGGATTTTGGCGCATCAAGATCTGTTTCCATTGACCAAACCCACATTGTTACAAACATACAAGGCACATTTGGTTACTTAGATCCAGAATATTACCAAACTAGTCAGTTAAATGAGAAGAGCGACGTTTACAGTTTTGGTGTGGTACTCCTAGAACTTCTTCTGCGGAAACAACCTGTGTTTACAACTGAGTCTGGAATAAAGCAAAACTTGTGCAACTACTTCCTTTCCGAGATTAAGACGACACCAATTAACAGTATAGTAGCTGCTCAAGTTCTCGAGGAAGCAACCGAGGAAGAGATTAGTAAGGTTGCTTCCCTCGCGGAGACGTGCTTGAGGCTCAGAGGAGACGAAAGGCCTACTATGAAGCAAGTGGAGATAGCATTGCAGCTTATGCGAACAGAAAGGATGAACTCATCTCAAGTTGATCCAGCCATTAACCGAGAGATACAACCATTGCTGGCTCGAGGACCTACGAGGACTCACCTGCCCATAGCTAGGAGTATAAGCTTGGATGGGAGAGCTAACAATGTAGCATCTCAGCGCAGCCAAAACGCATGCTATAGCTTGGAGCAAGAGTTCCTGTCATCCGCGAGCCTACCACGTTAGATACGCTTGTCCAGTTTGCAATGTATTTGGTTGTTCCTTGTATTCTACTCGGGTTCTATGTATTTGTAATACATTGGTACTATCTTAATATAAACTTTAGTACTTCACAGAGGTGTTAAAAAGTCTCGTATAGCATACATGCAGTCCTGTTTCGATGAAGTAGTACTGTGTACTATATAACAACCTTTTAATGAATAAACTTCTTAAAAAATTATTATGTGAAATTGTTCCTTGTATTCAACCTAGGCACAAATTATTCTGTAACATCTAAAGGCTTGCTGCTTGAGTCAGTGCAAATCCTGCAATGCTATTCTAGTTAGTAATCGCAGGGACAAGAACCGCATCAGCTCCTGGTATTGGTATTGGTTCGGTGGCAGGGCCTGTTCCAACTTGCAAGCTGGCTACCAGAGGGAACAGGAGATATATCGCCTGAATGAAAGAAAGATACTTGAAGTTTGAATTGATTTCCGAAACAAAAAAAAAAGGGTTGATGTTTGGCAGCAAACTGATACGTCCTCCTGGCATGAATGGTTATAAACCATGAAATCGGTATATGAATTACTGAAGGAGTGGAAAATTGAGTAATTTTACGAGTAAACTTCATTCTTTGCAGCTAACTGGTGGGTTTAGTTCGTCTTTTGCTTTACCTGAAGATTACAAAATTCAGCGAACTGGTGTGTCTACTGGCATCTATCCGTACAAGCCCAGAAGCCAAGGCCCAATCTCATTATTTCATTGCTGCCAAAAAAACCCAAAGTAGTACAGCCCATTTGTTTAGTACCTTGAAAATGTCGTCGGGGAAACGCAGAGCAGCCTGGTTTTCCATTTTTCTTGGAGCATTTCAGAATATATCCCGTATTCATTTTAAAGAGTGTTCCTATGTTTTCCCTCTCAATATAAATTATAAAAATCTTAAAATAAGTGAAGGGATAAATAATCATCGTCTACCTTTATTCATACTTTAATATTTATACAACTTTTTTTTTTTAAAAAAACATACAAGCACCTCTCATTTTTATTTTCAGCTGATAGCAGAAATTACTAGTGGTCGGCTATTTTGCCTTCTTTTTAAGAGTGAAAGTGTGATTCTGCTAATGAAGTTCCACGAAATTATAAAAGAATTCCAGATGTACAACATGCCCTAAGGAGAAAAGAGTGTGGTTGTTTCAACAAAATATTCATTCTTCGTATCTTCCGATGCCATTGGGCTTCAGAAATTTTGCAGAAATATAGAAGATTATGAAAGTTTTCACACGCGTATTCACCAACTCAAGTACTCCCTAATTCACCAACTCAAGTACTCCCTACGTTTTTTAATACATGTCGTTTTATTTTTCAAATTTTGTTTCTAAAATCGAACCGTTTCGAAAGTCAAACGAATTTAAAATCTGACCAAATCGCAGATTGGAATTCGAACGAAAAAGTCAAAAAGCGGCGAATTTTGAGCTGTTTTTGTGAAAATCGGTGACAGGTTGAAAATTAGGGGGGAAATACGAAATAATTTGTAAAATTTCAAATTTCGTTTTTTTCGAAAAAATATTCACAACAAGCGTCATAAAGCTATTAACACTAATTTTAAGGAACTTTTGAATAATTTTTGTAAGATTTTCTGAATATTTTAAATTTAAATTTGAGCGGTAAATCGAACAAATCATTTTCCGAACCGAAAGTACAGCGGATTTCGCTAATTTCGACCAAAAGTGAAACCCTGACGCCGCGTATCATTTTCTCACGTACACGGTGCAGCCGCACATGCACCGACGGGGCGGCATCCAATGCACCCATCGCGACGCGTTGATTCTGCCACCAAAGCATGCGTGTCAATCACATTCGAGAATCGGATGCCGTGTCCCATTTGTAGCCCAGAAGGAGACGATGAGAAGCTTCGGACCAGCAAGCAATGTCGGATAGCTCTGAAGATCAAGACCAATCAACCTGATGGGAATCAGTTTGCTGCCCTTCGTGTGCTGTTCAGTTCAGATGAAACCAAGGCATGCCCATGTTCAGCTACAGGTTTCAGCAATGGCAATTCATTGATTATTCAGACAGCATAGGATTCACAGGCCGGAAACTAAAGCATTCAGTCTACTCGGTAAACATCAAACTAAATATGCATTGCAAATCTTTATCCATTATGTCTTTTTCTTGGCAAGACCAATGCACCCGTTGCAAGATCAATAACTGCGAAATGATGGGAGATGAAAATTGCTAACACCACCACACATTGATTCAGAAACATCCATTGCATGTCGATCATCAACAACAGAATCTTCCAAGCTCCCAACATCACTCAACTTCTTAAGTTATAATTAACACAGACATGCAACAATACATATACAGCAGAGACAGATCCTACAACGACGCATCACACACTGCTAAAGCTTAAAAAGAAAGAAAAGAAAAGAAAAGAAGGAATGAAGCAAAGATCCATGGAACCTGCTCTATCAGTAGCGCCAACAAGAAAGGTGGCGGTGGAGAGCACTCAGTGGGTGAAGGTGTAGAAGACGGTGCCGATATACAGCACGAGCGCGGTGGTGACGAGCCCAACGAGCCCCGCCGCGGCCTTGGCGGCGGCCCGGTTGCTGGCGCAGCCCAGCGTGCCGAGCCGGATCTGCACAACCATCACCATGGACACCATCAGGAACACGCACCCGACGACGGAACCAACGGCGGAGGCGAGCATCCCGAGGCGGAGCACGCGGGCGTCGATGTGGGCGTGCAGCGTGTCGTGGGGGTCCTTGGAGTTGATGAGGTTGAGCGCAAGCTTGAGCCCCTGCGCGACGAGGCTGGAGAAGAGGAAGGAGGAGAAGGCCACCACCTCGAGCACGAGCAGGGACCGCGCCACGCCGGGGCCCGCGTCGCAGGACGGGTCGCCGGCCAGGCTCCGGAGCTCGCCAGGGGTCGCCAGGGAGAGCCCCACGAAGACGGCCACCGTGAAGAGGGAGTTCACATTCACCACCCCGTCCAGCGCCGTCACGTGCACGCTCGTCGTGTTCGCGGACAGCGCCGCCGGGAGCTTCCACTCGTACCCGTGGTGGTGGCCGCCGCCTCCATTGCCGCTGCTTTGCTCCTCGGATCTGGGAGAAAAACAAGGAAAAATCGGATGAGCACGATAGGGGATCTAACTTGAGATGCATGTCTCTTACAAGGAATCGAGTTCTTGATCGACGCGTAGCTTTGGCATTTGAGTTTGTGATTGGTGCTCGCATTTAGATTATACATTCCTGATGTGTTGCGTGGGATTTGGAGAAGCAAATCGAGAGGAAGGCGGAGAAATGACTTACTCATCCATGGATGGTGGAGAGGAGATTGGATTCGAGGCTTGCTGCTCTTGCGATGTTGATGTTGCGGATCGAGTTGCTTTGCTGGATGCGAAACTGGGGATGAAAGAGAGAGAGATTGGGGGAAGAAGACGATGACTCCAAATTCCAAAAGCTGAAGCCAGAGCCACTAGTGGGGAATCAAAAAAGCTGCTGCTGCTCGTGAATAAAAAAAAGAGGATGAAAGCATGGCTGAATGAACAGCCAACCGAGAACCGACTAACTTAAAATTAATTTTATTTTTACAGTATATTTCACGAAACAAGGCAATCTTTGCTAAACTATCACGAAATCACACTTTTAAACAAAAATCTTCAAAGAACCACGCTTCTCTTTGCCTAATGTTTCATTAAAACCACATTTTCAAGCATTCCAACGGCCAGGGCTACTTGTCAGTCTCACCAGCTTATCCGTATTATCAAAATGGAAAACAGTATATGCTTGTGAGACTGACGAGTGGGCTTAACCCATTGGGTACATAAAAATGTGGTTTTGTGTAATGTTATGTAAAAAGTTGTAATTTTTTGAAATTATTGTTTAAAAGCATGGTTTTATGATAATTTTACTAGAGTAGAGATAGTCTGTGTTTTACTAGAGTAGAGATAGTCTGTAAATTTTACTTTTATTTTTATTAATAACCATTCGTTTAACGGTGGCTGGCTTAACAGTGTTGGTGATGGTCATGGTTAAAAGTTGGACGATGAGTCAATAAAAATAACTTAAAAAGCTTACGTAATACTTCCTCCGTTGATAAATATAAGGTTTATAGTTTGAATGATCTTGTTGAAAATATAAGACGTGTATGTAGATTTAATGAGTTTTTCCATATATACCCCTATTTATTCTCTCTCAACCATATACATTTATTCATTACCACCTGCACAAAGTATTATCTCTCATTTTTCAAGACAATTAAGAGGGATATATAAATCATTTCCTCTCATATTTTCCTCGATTTCACCATAACCTTAATCCTTTTGCCAAGTCAAAATACGTCTTATATTTATCAACGAGGGAGTAAGAATTTCTCACTCAAAAAATAGAATTGTATAAAAGTACTTTTGTACATCTTATGCCTGAAGATTATCTGACTGGATCAACAGGGCAAATATGTAGTAAAAAGGATTTCTTGTACAGTAACCATTTTACTTTTTTTTTTTTGCAATATCATCTTTAATAACAAAACAATGGTTGTCTTGCGAATTAACCTTCCAATGCTAGAAGTCGTACAACTGCAATTCTTGTCATGGCGTTGCAATGTTCATTTACAAGCCGTAGGTTAAATTTCGAGAAAAAGTTTGAGACTATCCATCGCACTTGAATCGACGCCGTTCCAAAATTTGGGATGGGTTTATTTTATATAAAAAAATTGTTCGTTGCAGGCATTCAGAAGTTTTTATCTTACTGAGCTTATATATATAGAAAAAGGCAGAAGAATGATAAGGACGGCGTGTAATCTATACAGTCACCGTTGTCGGCGATTAGGTCGGCGGTGACCTAGGTCGTCGACGAGCAGGTCGTTGAGGTTTTCACTGGAAAAGTAGATTCAGGTCCTCCCATTGTCATTAGTCTATCAAGGTTAACGCATTATTATCGGGCTTTTTCGAAATTAATATTACTTAACATAAAATTATTTTATTTATCATTTAAATAGTTATTTCAAATTCAAACTAACAAATCACTGTCAAGTCAAGCCTCATTAAAAACATTCCGTTTGAAATGAACTACTAATTTCAGTTTTAAATTCATTAACCACTGTAATCAACTTTGATTCGAACCAAGAAGAGTTTTTTTTTCCCGGCCAAAATCAACTTCTCCCGTCGAGAGAGCATCAACAGTGCACTTTAAATTAGGAGCAGTGCGGCCCAAAGGAGTTTTAGTGATCTGACGGCCTTACTTGCTCTGCCTCGTGTAGCATTCCAAGCTTGAGCCTTTTCCAGCCCAAAGGGATCTTATTCTTCACGCCCGTTCCAACTGCAGAGATGCAACGCTAGACGGCACACATAATTTGATTGCCTCGTGAGATCCATGCGGCTGGCTTCTACGGTTAGTGCGACTTGCGCACCTCTACCTAAACCCAGAGATCCTGAGATTCTGGGTACTTAACATGCACTGCTAATGTGATCTTCTCTCTGCCGTATCAATTGAAAACAAAAAAACTGCACCATTCCCTATACGATGGTACACTACTACAGAACAGCACATCACTGCTGGTTCCAAAACCACATCACTGCCGGTCATTGGCGCCGGCAGTGATTGGTCGGCAGTGATACTCGAGGATTATCACTGCGGCTCGAGAACCGGCGGTGATAAGGATTATCACCGCCGGTTCTACCTACAACCGGCGATGATATTGACTATCACCGCGGATCAAACTAAAATCCGGCGGTGATAAGGACTATCACTGCGGATCAAACCAAAATCCGGCAGTGATAAGGATTATAACCGCGGTTATATCTACAACCGCAGGATATTGTACTAGCACCGCCGGGTTGTACCATAATCCGACGATGATATATACATATCACCGCCGTTTTCTCAAGAACCGCGAGTGAAAATCTTGCATATTTTTGTGCAATATATATATATTTTTATATAATTGTTTACAGTGTCCATATGTTAGTATATAAAGCATCGTTCAAAGCATAATTCAAATATATGCATGTATCGACTAAGCATCGTTAAAATCATAATTCAAATATATTAAATTACGCATCATATAATTTGCTTTTACAATGTAGCTCGACTACATGTCATCCCGTTGCTTTGATTTTACAATGAGTCGAAGTAGACATGTCACGCGTCTAGGCCGTAGGAATGAGGCGATGAGGCTACTCGTGGAACTCGCCGCTTGGATTGATGATCTCATCATGAATGAATCCGTGAGTGTTCTTGAATTGCTATAATTTCGTGAGCAATAACTTATTGGTTCTCGCTTGGAGCGCTGTTTTGAAAAAAATGAAGTTACTTAATGATGATATTTGTTAAATAAAAAGGGCATCAAAGTGTAATTACGCACCATGGCTTCATTATAGCCGACACTCTCCGTGACAATTGAATGCATATTTGTACATACATAGAATGCACATAAATTGTTTCCGGTTCTGCTTCATGCATGGGAAGTCATTTATTATTTCAAAATTTTTCCGGTATGGACGATACCGAACACTTTTCTTGCAAGATCGCAAGTAAAGCCCTGTGAATGATTTTGAATAGTAATTAAACTTAAATGCAATAGAATGGAATTTTGCTAGAGTAATAACGCAATGATCGAGTTTACCTGTTCAGCATGTCCCAAAGGTCTTGGTATAGATTAGTTTGTTTTCTCCTGGAGTCCAAGACAAAAATCCTGCTAGCATCTAATTGGATGACGAGGAGGACCCAGTGAAACCTGCACATATATGTCAACGTAGTCAATTACTCCCACATCGTACGTGTTACGCAAAAATAGTAAAACGATATTAGAAGTCGGAGATCGTACTTGAAGTTATAGGGTAAAAGAACGGAGGTTTTGTATTGCGACTTCAAAAAACATTAAATAAATAGTCTTCAACGAATCAGATTGTCGTTCACAAGTTTCTCGTTGACGAGCCCGGATCTAAGAATGCTAGATTGTCATTGTTATTTCTTCTACATGTCTGTACCTCCATTCTACATAAGAAAGAAGTTAGAGATGCAATTAAACAATGATGAAATGCTCAACGATATCTTGACTGGACTTACAAAGTCCATAGTCTAAGTATGTTCACGTCCGTGGCATCTTCTTTGGTACAACATATACTGACTCAGTGAAAAGAACCCAGCAGATGTTATCCCCATTGTGAAAATCTTGCTCGTGTATCGATCGGGAACGCCTCCATACCATCGTTGGATCTTTGCATGTACCATCGATGGACGCTGCCGCAGATTGAGTTGTAAGGTTGTCGAAATGAGCTGGTTCAACCAGCGGTTTTCCCATAACAAACTTCCACCTGAGACCTTGCGCCAGAGCATCTAGTTGAACATCATCTGCTTGAGCATCCCGCTTTAACTCTTCCTCGTCGACAACATTCTCAACCCCGACAATCCTTCTTTTTCCTTGAATAACCACGTGGCGCTCCTTGTTAGCTGGATCGGATACAAAAAAGATTTGTGTAACACAATTAGCAAGTACGAATGGTTCTTCTCAGATCCGATCGCTTTAGGTCTACGGTAGTGATACCGTATTTGTCGATGTTCATGCCCTTGGAAGTCTTACCCATTGGCACCGAAGAGAGGGACCTTCAAAGGTCCGTAATCAAGCTCCCAAATCTCTTCTATGAATCCGTAGTAGGTTTTCCTATCTCCGTTGCTGTCGTAGGCATCTGTACGGATACCGCTGTTTTGGTTGGTGCTCTTTTTATCTTGTGCTCTTGTATAAAAAGTAAAACCATTTATGTCGTATCCTTGGAATGTCCGAATTGTAGTGGACGGTCCCTGAGCCAACACTTTCAACTGAGCGCACTCTGTCTCCGTATGCATCATGTGCCTACGCAACCAATCGCCGAAGTTATGTCTATGCTCTCTCGCGATCCAACCCTCGACTTCGTTGGGTTTGTTCTAGATAGCATGCTCTTGTGCATGTTGACATACGGGCCACCACAACCGATTGTCTCGTAATCGCGAAATGTGCTTGTGTGAATGAAGCTAGATTGTTTGTACGGAGTGATTTCTCGCCAGATGTCCCTTTTCCTGTAGCCTACCCTCATGTCGTGATGTAGGCGCACCAATCGGTTTGAGATCCATGTAATCAACGCAGAACTCAATGACCTCCTCGGTTCCCCAACCATCTGCAATGCAACCTTCCTACCGATGTCGGTTACGAACATATTTCTTTATGACCCCATGAACCTCTCAAAGGATACATCGATGTAGAAACACGGACCTAGAATCAGATCTCTTTCACGATGTGAACAATGAGATGGACCATAATATCAAAAAAGATGGAGGAAACACATCTCGAGCACGCAAAGAGTGTGGACCACGTCTTCCTGTAGCTTATCTAGTTTCAATGGATCGATGGCCTTCTGTGAAATCGCGTTGAAGAATGAACACAACTTCACAATTGGGTCTCGGACTTTCTCTGGCAGAATACCCCTAACTGCAATTGGAAGCATCTGCGTCATCATCACGTGGCAATCGTGAGACTTCATACCAATTAATTTTAAGTCTTTCATTGAGACTAGTCTCTTTATGTTGGCAGAGTATCCGGACGGAACTTTCACTCCGTGCAAGCATTCGCACAGCTAATTTTTCTTTCTTACTCAGAGTGTAGCAGTCATGGAAGGTACTTTTCCCTGTATCCATGTCTCTGTGATGCAGCTCCTTCCTGAGTTTCATATCTTCAAGGTCCATCCGTGCTTGGAGAGTATCTTTTGTTTTGCCAGGTATATCCACTAAGATACCAAGCAAGCTGTCGCACACGTTCTTCTCTATGTGCATGACGTCGATTGCGTGTCGCACTTCTAAGTGCTGCCGGTAAGGTAGGACCCAAAATACTGATCTCTTTTTCCACAAAGGAGCCTTATCACGGGAACTCGGGATAGATGTACTGCCTGCTCCCTTTCCGTGGATAATTTTAAGATCCCTTACAGCTGCAAATATCTCTCTCCCAGTGTGATTCTTCGGAGCTAAAGCGGTCTCCTTTGTCCCATCAAAAGCTTTCTTATTATTGCGGTATGGGTGATCCTTGCGGAGGAACCTACGATGCCGCATGTAAGACATTTTTCGACAGTTCTTCAGCCACCGACTAGCTGTACCATCTAAGCATTGGACGCATCCATTGAAGCCTTTTGTCGTCTGGCCCGACAGGTTTCCAAGGGCAGGGTAATCATTGATGGTTACGAACAACAATGCGTGTAGGATAAAGTTCTCTCTTTTATACTCATCCCATACCCGTACTCCATCGTTCCACAAGATTAGAAGATCTTCAACCAATGGTTTGAGGTACACATCGATATTGTTGCCAGGTTGCCTGGGCCCTTGGATCAGTAGTGGCATCATAATGTACTTCCGCTTCATACAAAGCCAAGGAGGAAGGTTGTAGATACATAGAGTTACCGCCAAGTGCTATGACGATCGCTCATGTTACCGAAAGGATTCATCCCATCCGTACTCAACCCGAACCTTATATTCCTTACATCATATGCAAAGTGCTTCTTATATTTTCTCGTCGATGTTCCTCCATTGCACGAGTCGTGGTGTCTGAGCATTCCATCGTTCTTACGTTCTTGGCGTGCCATCGTAGCAATTGGGCATGCCTTTTGTTCGCAAACAATCGATTCGACGGGAATTATAGGAAAATACCACACCACCTTACGGGAGATCTCATCTTCTTACGCTTCACCCGACATCTTCATTATCGATGTCTTCATCGTTGCTTATACCGCTTTGCTTTGCAAACAACACGACCATCCAAGTCCGCAAACTCATTGCGATACAACATGCAATCGTTTGGACATGCGTGTATCCTTTGTACTTCCAATCCCAGCGCGGACAACTGCTTGGCCCGATGCGTACTTGTAGGCAACACGTTACCCTCTGGAAGCAAATCCCCAAGAGACATAAGAGCTCGGTGAAGCTTTTATCGGACCAACCATTGCTTGCCTTCAAGCTGCGATGAGTGTAAGCACGATGCGCAATTTTTGTGCTCCTCCTTGTAGCCCAGGTACAATGGTGTCGTGGAGTCTGTACCATATGTTGGAACTTTTGAAACTCTTTTTCACTCGTGAAGTCTCCTCCCCATCACGCAACATTTGATCCAGATCTTCGTCGTGGTACGCCGACAAACGTATCTTCAACTGCCACATACCGTTGTCTCCGTCATCTTCAATAATGTGTTGCCCTTCATGTACAATCTCATCTTCGCCGTGCTTGGTCCAACAGTATAGCCACCTTGAAACCTCTTCGAAGCAAGTGTGCACGTATCGACTCTATGGTAGAAACTTACGATTTTTGCGATCAACGCATGGACAGACACATGTAGTCCGCCAGATTCTTCGACTTGTGCGCCGCAGCCACGTTTAGAAAATAACTCACACCATTAAAAAACTCTGCCCCACAACGGTCCGTGCCATACATCCACCTTCGGTCCATCTACAATTAATTAAATCAAACATTACATACGCATATAATTGCAAATAACAAATAATTGTAGACAATTAAATTTAAAAACATATGTAGCAATTTTGACTATATTAAAATACATCAACCTTTTTCCGTTATGTAAATATCCATATAGCAATTTTTTAGTATTGTAAAAAATGAAAATAATTGTAAATAGTTATGATATATTTAGACTATATCCAAATATATCAATCTTTTTCATTAAATCAATATCCATCTTGCAATTCCTTATTATTTACAAATTTGGAAAAAATTGTAAGCACTTAGGATATACTTTGAGTACATTAAAATATATCAAAATTTTTTATTAGGTAAATATCCATCTAACAAGTTTTATTATTTCAACATTTGAAAATACACCTTTTGTCATTATGTAAAAATCCACGTGGCAATTTTTATTATTTACAAAAATAGAGATCAAATTACTAACCTCGAAAAGAAGTACAATACAAATTTTAACAAATTTTTCTGCAGCAGATCGTTGCAATATGCAATCGAGCAAAGACAGAGCGCCTCTGTCTTTGCTCGATCGGTCGGGAGGCAGGGGTCTCAGTTATATAGAGCCTCTCTGTCTTTGCTCGATCGGTCGGGAGGCAGGGGTCTCAGTTATATAGAAGACTTATCACTGCCGGTTCTGCGCGAGAACCGGCGGTGATAAGCTCTGAATCTTGCGCGAAAAACATCTTTGCGCGGAAGATAATATCACTGCGGTCCTTGCTTTAACCCGGCGGTGAAAATGCAAGTATCCTGCCGGTTTAAGCACGACCGGCGATGATATATCTCTGCCGGTTGTTGTCTCAAACCGACAGTGATATCTTGCTTTTTACTGCCGGTTGGTTGCATGAACCGGCAGTGATAAGTTATCCCCCCCAACTTAACTTTCGAACCGGCAGAGATACGTTATCACTGCCGGCTCGATCCTAACCGGCAGTGATATGCCAACAAGGATTGACTGTTCTGTAGTAGTGGTACATTGTAGATACAGCAAAACTAGCTTATTGGATGTTCACAAGAACTTTGACTTTAGCAACTTATTATGGAAGTCATCAACGGCTGTAAACATACGTGGCTGGGACACGTAGTTGGATTGAGAGGATTTTTTTTGCTTGCATGCATGCCCGCACTGGTCTCATGGACACCTCATCCTCCTGCTCCATCTTCCTCGCATCGCATGATTTCTTCTCCACGCACAGCATGAGAATATATAAAATTCTCAAATTTGGCCTATAAATACCTCACCCTGTCGACACAAACTCTCCACAACAAAGAAAACCACACAGCTTCCTCCCAATACATACATAGGTAGCTAGCACTTGCACAGCCAACCATGGCTCCCAAGTCCACAGCCTTCCTTGCCCTCTTCACCATCCTGAGCCTTCTCTCTGTCGTCACCGTCCACGGCTGCGAGTACGGCTGCTCAAACCCGGCTCCGCCACCGCCGGTCGTGCCAACACCACCGGGGACTGCTACGTGCCCCAAAGGGCTAAATCTCAGCGTGTGCGCCGACGTGCTGGAGTACGTCCTCAAGATCCGCTTAAATGTTCCTTCCTCACAGCAATGCTGCACGTTGCTTCAAGGACTTGCAGATCTTGATGCGGCACTCTGCGTGTGCACCGCCGTCAAGGCGAACGTCCTCGGTGTGATCAACCTCGATGTTCCGGTTGGTATCAGGCTCCTCCTCAGCTACTGCCACAAGGACTGCCCTCCTGGGTTCACCTGCCCGCCCTAAGTACGTATTTGCGTACGTATTTGCATGTCCATGCATGTGTTGTATGTGTGATGTTAATTTCTTGGGTTGTCTTCGAAGACCTATAGCTATGTCTCGTCCTGGCAATAGGTCGTTATGTATGAGTAAGTGTTTGCTTTTTATCTGTGTTGTGCATGTTGTACCACTGGGTTTGTACGTGCATGTTTGAGTACTCATGTACGCAGCTCTTCTTCTCTGCATTAATAAAGTTCTGTGTAACGTTGTTGTTTGCAAATGTGGAAGAAATAATATCCCTTCTTGTAACGGTGGATCCAGCTTCCCTAACATGCATCCCTAACATGCACCGTGCATTTATTTAATCCCAGGAAATTCCCCAACAAACCCTGCGTACTTAAGGTAATTAATCTGCTACACTGAAAGATTTTTATTGGCACATTAGTTATGTCCTTATAGAGTTCGCTTATCCGAAGGGCCTGCGTGACTAGTGCAACTCACAGCGCTCCCTCCCAAGCATAACTTTCATATATGTTAAAAAATGATCCGAACAATTTTTCAGTTCAAAAAAAATTAGAAGATAACGATGGATTTGTTATCAAATATCAAATACCATCATTATATATCATCACCCTACCTACCTTAAACTAGTAATTAGAGGGGGGTGAATAATTGCGCGGAAGCCAAAATCAAATTTTTTTATGATTTTTGAAACACCCTAATCCGGACTCAAATTACCTGATTCGGATTCGACAAAACAGAGTAAGACGTGATTGCTAAAACGTATGTTCCCGGGGATCCAACCGAGGGATTGACTTGAAATTTGAACTGTAGAAACTAGATTCCAATATGAATCTAAAAAAAAAAGGAATAAGCATGATCGGATCTATGGAACAAAAGTTATAGGCTCCGAAAGATTACTAAAACAGATTTTGACGAGAATTGACTTAACCCTAATTTCGAGATTAATCAAAATCTACAAAAGATTGACCAATGAAACTTTTAAGATCTCTAAGTTGATGCCCTAGAAAGGTTTTGAATGGATCAAATCAAAATTAAAATCGTTGAATCAAGAGAGAACAAATAGATCTATAACAACCAAAACGGCCAAACAAAATCAGAAGCTGATACTGTAGCAAATCATGCTAATCCGCGAATAACTGTGGCAAGGCACTGTATCTTCGCGAAAATACTGTAGCACTGAGAAATTTTCCGTCCTCGCAAAGCTCGGGTCCTGGTCGAAGAAATTGATTTTTATTTTTTTTATCTAGTCTGATTACATTAATCCAAAATAAAAAAAGTACAACTATAAAAATAACTCTCTCATTTATAAATAGGAGATATCACTCTCCTATTTATAATAAGCAACAGTTCGCATACATATCCACCTGACCCAATACATGCAAACTGCCCATTATAGAACTCTGAGGAATAATGATTGGAAGGGGGTAGAAGAAAGATTTGAGAAGCGTTTGAGTAGTTGGAAGGGCAAACATTTGTCTGTTGGAGGTCGATTAGTACTTCTAAACTCCGTACTTACCAGTGTACCTATGTTTATGCTATCCTTTTTCGAAATACCTCGTAGGGTGCTTAAGCGGTTGGATTATTACAGATCCAGTTTTTTTTGGCAAAGTGACAACCATAAAAAAAAGTACAGGCTAGCTAAGTGGAATATTTTATGCCGACCCAAGGATCAAGGTGGTATGGGCATTCAAGATCTTGGTGTCAAAAATATATGCTTACTTAGCAAATGGCTTTTCACGCTGCTAAATGAAAATGGTGTCTGGCAATCTATCCTCAAAAAAAATATGGGGAATAAACCTCTTTCTTATGTAGAAAGACAGCCAGGGGACTTTCATTTCTGGACTGGCCTAATGAAAGTCAAACATCATTTCTTTAGATTTGGATCTTTTCACATTTGTGATGGATCTCAAATACGTTTTTGGCAGGATGTATGGATTGGGAACAAACCCCTTAGTATACAGTACCTTCGACTTTTTCACATTGTCAGGAAAAAACATGTCACAGTGGCTGAAGTAATGTGTTCTGTACCGTTTAATTTGTCTTTTCGTAGGGCAATTACGGGAAATAATTTAATGGCCTGGCATGAGATTGTTGCAAAGATTGCTGGGGTGCAATTATCCTCAGATCGGGATACTTTTCGATGGACCCTACATCAAAATGGACAATTCTCTGTTCAGTCGATGTATATAGCGTTAGTGCATCAAAATATCCCAGTTACAAACCGACAATTGTGGAAGCTTAAGGTGCCTCTAAAAATAAAGATTTTCCTATGGTACCTACGTCGTGGGGTGCTTTTGACAAAGGATAACCTCAATAAAAAAAATTGGAATGGTAGCAAAAAAAGTTGTTTCTGTAACAATGAGGAAACTATACAACACCTATTTTTTGATTGCCAGTTTGCTCGTTTCGCATGGCGTGTCATACAAACGGCTTCTAATCTACAACCTCCTAAAAGCATGAATAATTTGTTCGGAGCTGGTTAGTGGGGTTGGGAAAGGATTTAAGGGCTCACATTTTGGTCGGGGCTGCCGCTTTGTGTTGGTCAATTTGGCTATGTCGAAATAATATGATGTTTGATAAACAACGAATTGCTAATCCATTGCAGGTTGTATACTTTTGCACCAACTGGTTGGGCTCATGGTCGGTGCTGCAGCGTCCAGAGGCTCGAGAGGTGATGTTATCAGCATGCAGATCACTGGAGATTGTACTCATGGATCTCTTCAGCAAGCATGAGTGGAGATTTAGTAACAGGCTATGTGATTGAGACTTTGTGTTTCGTATTTTTATGGCTTGTTGCAACTCATTTCAATATTTGTCTCAATCTTTATTATGGCATTTGTCTTTGTATCTCATGTAATAAACGAGGGTGTGTGCATCTTATGATGCAGAGGCCGGGAGATTAAAAGCTTCCATTATCTAAAAAAAAACATGCATACTGCCCAAACGATTACAACTGTACGCGTACGGCCCACCTGTCGCTCTGCGTGACTAACCAGCCTCCATGTGCACCGTTCTCTAGTCTGAACGTCCCACATGACATCCTCGAATACTAGGACCTCGATTCCTTTATGAACCTAGTCTCGAACCTCAGTTCCTCTATAAACCTAGTTCTAGTCCCGTCATCGACCATGTTCGCCCTCGAGCAACACCTGCATATGAACAAACAAGAAATAATTCCGAGCACAAGTCCACGACTTGACTCAACATCAGTACATGCAATTACTCACACGAGCATTGCATAAAATCAGACAATCCACGTAAAAATCACGATGGCCGGTACTACCGCTCAGTGGCCCGGTAGCACCACTCGCATTGAAAACCAATTCTGAGCTAATTTTTCAACACATTTCGCAAATTCAAAACTAATTTTTCAGCACATAATTTCACAATAACAACGGATTTGTTGGCACGAAAACAAAAACAAAATAAGTCCACACCATGACCTTACCGAGCATGCAAGAAATTTGAAGATACAACATGACAGGCGTGGAGGAGATGAAAGATGGTACTAATGACTGAGTATGCAGGGAAGCTTGATCGATGAATGGTATGAAGCTAAGGTTTGGGTTACTTCTAATCTACTTCTATCACGTTGAGTGAAACATAATGTAACACCCTGGCTGAACCAAGAGTCCAGAATATCACCACTACACTTTTCACTCTAAATTTAAGTCAGTATTACTTATAAATTCAGCAATGCTTTCCCTAATAAAAATTCTACATAAGTTATGCTACCAAAAATTGTATCGAGATGCCATGACCAGGAATAACCATTCGCACATGACTTGGGAACTATGCTATATAATAAACTATTACCATAAAAGTAACTCAGACTCATCATTGACCATATGCTCTATGATCCACACAATTACACTGAAGCATCAAAGGTTCCACTAATTTAGTTCCAAATAGATAAGCTAATTCACTAAGATGTAAATGAGGTAACTAAATGAGATAATTAAATTAATGGTTGTCTGCTCGTGATGTGTATGTGCTACTCCCATCCTATGCATGTTGCTGTGAACGATCACATAAAAACAACAACAAAGCAGGTGCAATTCCAACGCTTAGCAATTACATAATAAAATAGTGAACATACACATAGATATATCATCATTCATTATCTCATCATCATCATATGTATTTTCTTTTCATGGAGGTGCTTGTGGAAGGCTTCGAGAGTTTTGTGAATTGTTTGGAGTCAACTTATCCGGAGTAGAGAAGGACTACTACAAGTGGATGGCTTGATTCTTTATGCGGTTTCAAGTCCGAGCTAGACTCTTACAAGAGCACTTTAACAAAGAGTAGGAGAGATTGTTGAATCTCTAATACCTGGTAAAAATTGCTTGTGCCTTTTGTATCTTTTATGTTTCCGCATTTATTTTGTTGCCATTCTATTGCTATATTTGTAGAACTGTGTAGAGTTGGAATTAGGATGCAAAACTCATGTGGAAATCCTAGGCACATAGGTTGAGTTAGCTGAGTTCAATTTTGAATTATGCCTTGTTGCGAAAAAGGACATATCAATGAAACAGCATTGCCTATTGCAAATAGAAGGTACACCAAGAGAGTATTTGGAATGCAACAATTCAACAGTAAATTAGTAGGAATTTTATAAGAAATCATTCATTTCCACAGTAACTATTTTTTATCTGTTTTACTTGTTTAGTCTTTTGTGGAAAGAATTACACAAATCAAACAATCAATTACTTCTTAAGCAAAAAATCCAGTAACCTCTTCCACCTTCTGATTGGGTCCGAGATCCGTGCAATCAAGACACCTACAGACCCATGACCTTAGATATCGGCGTAGAAACATGATAGCAGGGTGCCCAAAATATAGATCTAGAAAGGGACAACAGGATGGAGTCTGAAACCCCAAAATACAGATTTAGAAGGAGGCGACAGTAGAGAGAGATGCGAAAGAGGATGCAAAACTGGCATATGAGTGCTAGGTGGTGCTTGATTAATAGGCTATGGCAACTGTTGGATGGATGCAATAGATTGGGCAGAAGAAGTGGTGGTGTAGGTAGGAAGGAGGGCTAGGTAGGAGAATGGTAGAGTCAAGTGAGATGTGATGAAAGGGAGACAAAGATGAGGGTGATATATATAGAAAAGAGCCATTTTCGTCTAATAATATGATACATAGCACTGCTCATGTGTATTTTGGTACACTTCATCAATCTAGAAGGTATGACTAAACCTTACCTTGAAAACCAACGGAATGATTTGAGATCGGGCGTCTGATTTTTCCGAGCGCTGTAACATTTTTTTCCATGCGTGAAACATTTTCTTTCTACGTGTACAACATTTTCCTTCGACAACAATAGAAATATCGACCGGATCGCTGCAACATTTTCTTCCCATGCGTGCAACATTTTCTTCCTACGCGTGCAACATTTTCTTCGACAACAGTAGAAATGTGCGCGCGAAAAAAAATATTGCAGAAGTTGGAAAAAATATTTTAGACGTTGGAAAAAATGTTGCACTGACACGTCCGACAAAAAAAAGTTCAGATCGGATGTCCGACTGTTAGTATCGCCCAAATTTTAAATATGTAACACAAGCTTGGCCCAAGCCTTTTAGTTCACCTTATTAAGCCCAATCGGCCCAAACTCAGTTCTAAAGCTAGATTGGTTCAATGCGTAGCCACTAGCCGACCAATAACCAGTCTTTTTCTGGGCCTAGTCACGACAAAACATCTGTAGCAATATACGCCTCCTTGATGTCTGGTTGTTCCTTGTAATCTCTACTACTTCTAATTTAAAGTTGATGACGGTCCGTTCTCCACCCCTAACCCATCTCTATATAAAAACAATCATCGTAGAAAAAACGGATCGATCCAAAAAAAAACAATGCTTCTTTTTCGCTCCGCCCGACCACTTCTTCCTCCTCACGCCACCCGCGACAAAGAGATTTGACGGAGATGGGCGACGCCGCCGTGGCCTTGCTCGTCGCCGCATGCCTCCTTGATCTCTCGTGCTGCGCGCGGGCTCCTTGAGGTTACCGCCGCGACGGAGGAGGAGAAGGCGGGGACACGGAGGAGGAGGACCAGTAGCAGCTCGACTTCTTGGACCGGACTTCCCGACATCTGGGACCCGTCCCCGAGCTCCGCGGTGCGGCCGCCTCCTCTGCGAGGCACCGGAGGTGAGCAGAGCTTACGGGCTTGCTATTTTTTGGTTAACTTTTGTGCTTTTATAATTGGAAGAAATAGATGTTTGATCTTGTAGCAAAATTTTCGTTATTGCTTAACCTTTATATTTCGTTAACAATTTATTTTTCATAGCAACGCATGGACACTGAACTAGTGCATATAATTGTTCTATCAGCACTTCTCAGCCGACATATGCTGTGAGAGTTCACTCCAAGGTAAAGAATCATTACGTAATCAATCAAATTCAATATTGGATAACTCAAATTCAATTGGACGGAATGAAAAGATTATTTACTCCCCTGTTCCTTTTTAGATGTCGTTTTATAATACATGCATTCAACTTTTAAAACTTTGACCTCTATTATACACAAAATTACCGATTTGTCATGTTGCAAATATATTACTAGATTTGTAAAAAAAATACTTCCATATAATTATGTTTTCAATAATTTTTGCTGATATATAACTAGAAAAAATAATGGATGGATGTTTGTATTAGAAACTATGTCGACATCTAAAATGATAACTTAAAAAAATAGAGAGTACTTTATAAATGACCACCTAGTTTATACTCCGCTTCACAGTTCAAATCTTGGGCTTGGACCACCTAGCACCGTGATATATTAAGGGGGTGTTTGGCACAGCTCCAGTTCCATCTCTACCAAAATCCGTGAAATTGGTAGTGCAAGGTATTCCTAACTCCAGAAATTTATGGTGTTGAAACTGTAGATACATTAAAAGTGTTTAGATGAGTCATCTTGTTTACATTTTAAACTAAAAATATAAATTTAGTTCACTTTATTTTAGCCTACAAACTTTAAATCTGAGGTGGGATCTAGGCCGTACCAAAAGAGTCCCTAACTTTCTTATCCGTGCGCTCGTGGATCTCGAAGCCCAGCGGGCCACTCACGCCAAAACTAATCAACCAGACAGATTAACTTCATAACGTGCCTAAGCAGTCACGTTTAGTCTAGTCTATGACATAATCCAGCAATGGAAACGATATTTCGCTCAAGTCGATGCCAACTCGCAAGCAGCTAGCCGTTTGATACCCAAGTTTAATTATACATGCATTCTACTAATAAGTCACGGATACCTGACATCAAGCAAGCGATCGAGAGCGGGCCAGCACAACACCATTGCATACACATGCTCCTCCACTCCTCATTGCATATCGTCGTGTGCTCATCTAGGTCAACTTCCTCCTCCTTGTAGTCTATTATATATACAAAGAGAGATAGAGCTATATACGCTTATACAGCACGTACCACATCAAGAAAGTGCAAGGAGGGAGAGAGAGATCAAGAGCTTTTAGAGTAATGGCGCGTGTTGTCATGGCTGCCATCGTTGTCGTTGCTCTGGCAGTCATCGTCGGGACGGCCAGCGGCGCAGAGGCACCTGCAACGGCGCCGACGACGGCGCCCGTGCCACCCGCGCCGACGCCAACACCTCCGTCCACCATGCTGCCCCCGAGCCTGCCGTGCGTGGCGCAGCTGATGCCGTGCGCGGACTACTACCAGAACGCTTCGGTGAAGCCCGCGGAGGCGTGCTGCGCGCCGCTGAAGAAGGCGTACACCGGCGAGCTGCGCTGCCTCTGCGCCGTGCTGACAAACCCGGCGCTGGGCGCCGCGATCGGCGTCGACCTGACCAAGGGGATGGGCTTGTTCGGGCGCTGCGGCGTCAAGGTTCCTGCCGATGTCTGCAGTAGCCATGCGGCTGCTCCGGGTACGTGAATGTGAATCGTTGGTTTTCAATTTGGCGACGATCTACTCTTGCATCTCTTGCTGTCTATCAGCCTATTTGAACATACAAGTGGAGATCATATTCGCTACGTGATCCCATCATCTGAGTTAGAATGGTTTTGATTTCTTTCTATTTTCTGGCAAGTAAAACATTTATGCCTGCGGTATTTAGCCCATATGTTAAGTCAACTAAAAATCGATTTCTCTCTCAAAAAAAAACATAAACTAGAATATTGCCAACTGTTTGGTAATTAATTGGTGTGGCGCATGTGACATGGTTACACAGCTCTAAGTCCATTACTTGATTATTTCTACTGGTTTCAATTACTTGATGCATGAAATCCGATTCCTACAACTGCATAGTTGGGCGATTTATTACGGATTTGCTTGGACTTAATCCTGTGACCACTTGTGGGTAAGTTCTACAGTAGTTAATCATACCGGTTTTCCCCTTTCTGAAAAAGAACAATTTATGCTATCCATGTCAACAGCTGTGCTCTCCCTCCGTCCTAAATACAGGTCTACTTAGGATCCGTACAATCAAACTTTTAAAACTTTGATCACTGTATGTAAAAGTGTATACATAAAAATATATAATGTACGTCATTGGACGTGTCTTACAAAATCCTTTTGTAATATAGAGAATTTTTTTTTTGCTAGCATATTATCACAACATACATAGTCAAAGTTTTGCATTCGAGACTACTAAAAATCAAAACAAGTTATATATGCGGATGGAGGTATTCAGGCATGTATATTGATCGCATTTTCTTAACTTGGTTATTTACAGGTCCGGCCAGCAGCTCTCCAACATCTCGTAAGCGCAACTTTCTTGAATCTCATCAATTAATAGTCTAAGTTGATCCCCACCCAAAAGAAACTAATTTAACCTTTGTTGTTTACTTACAGCATCATTTTGCTGGTGTCGATTTTGGGTTAAATTTTTACTGTCTAATCTATACCCCTTTATAATGCACCTAAGCAAATTTTTCTACGCCCACCCTAAATAATGCACCGCATTAGAGATGGCCCAATGTTCGTACACCCAGCAAAACGTCCCCAGAAACTTGCATTCATCAAAATGAACGTCTCAGATCTTTCCTCAGTTTTACTCACCCACATCCGATGGTCATTATTTAGTGTGTCTAATCATCTCTGTGGCCCACAACAGACCTCCCCCACCTACATATATGGAAGGAGAGCGAATCAAACAAGGAAATAAATAAGGAGGATCCGCATGCAAGGAAACCGGATTTGAATTTTTTATTGGTCAAAATTGTACGTACTACATATTTGGAAGGAGGGTGAATCAAACAAGGAAATAAATAGGGAGGATCCGCATGCAAGAAAATAAGACTTGAATTTTTTATTGTCCTGGCATTGTAATCGTATTTTTTTTTCCGAATATGACCCTTCTCGAGACTTTTTTATGGATCTAGCTCCATAGAGCCTAATTTCAGTATGCAGAGCGCTGAATTTTTGTTTTCATTTTTATCTAAGGAACCAACTATGTGTGAGTCTTTAATTTTTTCAATTTTTCTCATGGAACCGGTGGCGAAAGCACTATTTAATTTTATCTTTTTTCCTTGCAGATCCAGTGGTCGGCGAGCGCGCGTTTATTTTTCCATATTTTTGAAATCATCCTGTGGTCCACAATGACCTTCCATCATCTCCAAATCAACAAGAAAAA
Source organism: Otatea glauca (assembly GCA_036346275.1). Lineage (NCBI taxonomy): Eukaryota > Viridiplantae > Streptophyta > Magnoliopsida > Poales > Poaceae > Otatea > Otatea glauca. The sequence goes on along the minus strand of CM070732.1, from coordinate 3,181,200 downwards.
GGAAACAAACGTCACGGAATCAAGGAAAAGGAAACAAACGTCTGAAAAGGAAAGGACCATACATTACGTCTTTGGGAAAAGGAAGCCGGGAGATGGGGCAGTGATCGGAGAACGTAACTCTGCAATGGCTCCACGGTCGCCATCGGTGGCTTTGCTAACGCGGCGAGGTTCTTGGTCACGACCTCGCGACCGCGTGCCTCGCAAATTTATAATTTATTTTTTGAAAATAATTTTATTAAGTACAAAATAATCGAAAGTTTTTTTGAGAATTTTTTTAGAATTTTTTAACCTAATGTGTTGTCTTTTCAAAAATCCTTCTATATTTAAAAAAAATGAAGGCAACTCACTGTAGCTTCTTTTAGTCTGCACCAGGACTGAAGAAGTTTCTTCTCTTCCTCCCTCCATTAAAGCAAGAAAGAAGCTCCAAAGCTCTATCAATCCCGCACCAAATCTCCTCTTTCCATCTATGGTGTTAATTCTCCAAATTTCGTGCTCTATTGCCAAAATTTCCTCCCAATCTAATTTGATCCCAAATTATGGCTTCCATAAATATGCTTGTTTCGGTGCTATAAAAGCCGACGAGCTCTTCTCCACCCCATCGCATTGCGTAAATCCCAAGTGCTCCCTCTTGTAAAGATCGCGGATTTTGGAGGTAACCCAAGCCATCACCGTCATCTTTCCGTGAAATTCACATAGCAACCGTGACTCCTCCTCACCGCGTCGGTCTTGGCGATCTCACCGCACTGCTGCCGACCCACTGCGACCGGCCACCCCTAGCCTTCCCTCCCCTTGCCTCGGCCAAGCCAGCAGAGCACTGTTGTGCTCTCTGTGGAAGCTACAAAAAAATAATCTAAGATCAGAAAATTCTTTTTTCTTTCTCTTTCTTGATTTAAAATCTTTTAGGAGCCCGTTTTCGCCTATTCGACCTCTAATTTGTTTCCGTTTTTCTTTCTAAATTCATTTAAAATTCTAAATTTCTCTTTTATTATTAAGTGTTGTATTCATACTTATCTTCTCATTTAATTGATAAGCAGGTGTACTGTCGTCGTAGCGTTAGCACAGGCACTATACTAGTGCTTTTTAATTTTCAATGATTTCAGCTCCCAAAGCAGGCAACAGCGCCTCTCATGGGGCCAAGTGTTGAATTTTTTTTTATTTAATATTTATTTTTATTCTTTTTTTCAAAACTATGCGTCCGAATGAAAAAATGACAAAAATGCCCCCCGTCGCCCGTGTATGGGGCGATCGCCTCATACACAGCGATAGCCCCGCCACCGTTAACGCCATAGCGCAGCGCCTTGTGGGGCCCCCATCGCCCTCTGTGAGGCGATCGCCTCTGAGGCGACAGGACCGCAGTGAGTTTTTTTTTAGTTTTGTTTTGTAATTACTATATGCTTTTTAATATAAACCCGTAACTTTTGTTAGAGTGTCCAAATTAAATGAAACTTGTTTCTAAATTTAAATTTTGGAATGAAGAATTAGAGTGTAAAATAAAAATCCATGTGTTGTTTGCAGAATTTTTTTATTTGAGTTCAATGCTAGGCTCTAATCGTGGATTGTGAAGGAATTATAATGTGTGTTGATCCATAATTCATGAAATAAATAGAATAAGTTACTACAACCTTATGCACTTCATTTTTGCAAAAATATCTAAATATGATTGCATTTTGAATAAAAGATGGCTAGTTTAAACCCTTTATAACAATCATTGTTCAAGCGGTTAGAATAATATCGAACGACCTCAAAACTTGAGAACCAGCTTTGTTGCATTCTTGGGCTTGCATAGGTCACAATTATGTAAAAATATTTAGATGTCACTTTAGGCTGCACTATTTTATTGTTGTCCTAACATGCAATCGGTAAAACATGAAAATTGCCGTATCTTTCGCAAACGATGGTAAAACTCGATGAAATCGGATATGACGAATGAAAATGCTATAACCTATCTCGATGGAGAAAATAACATCATTTGGGACACCTGGAGTAGTAGGACACATACTAGCCCTCCGGACAGTGAGCATACTCTTGAAGGTTGGGCCGCACTGTTTATTACGACTTAAAACTAAAAGGAGTACCACGAACAAGGAAAACCAAAGTTAACACCAGACGTCTATTGAGTGCTTGAGGCCACTTCCCATTCGCCCATGCCTCCCGTGGCTTCTCCGCACGTCGCGCCTCTCTCGTTTCTCTCTCTCTCTGCCTCCTTCTCCTCCGCTTCCTTCCTACATGCCTCCTCGCGTGCGGCATCGCACTGTTCTTGAAACCGCCGTGAACTCATCCTGCCGGTTGGCTTGGTCAAGAAGCCGTTGGTCCTCGGGGTTGATCTCGTATCAAACCATCGCTCAAATTCACACAATGGCGGAGGTGACTGCATGAAACGTAAATTAGCAAAGTTTCATTCACAAATATTATGTAACCCCGCACGATTGTTACCATGCGGCGATCCTTCGAGCTCTTCTCCGTGGATCGAAGGCGTAGTTGCGGCACTTCAATACCTCCTCTTCCAAGTTGAAATTTCCCAAGAGCGGACAAGCTGCAAAGATCTCCGCACATACACATGGGCGCTACGGCTCCACGAGGTAGGAAGAGATCTTGGTACGCTAAATTCCGCGGGCATGCACTCGCTTCTTCCTTTGCCTTCCCCTTACCCTTTGCACTTGCACGCCTCGGCATTTTCGATTGATGCTCACCCTCTATTCTTTCTCCATTGTTCTTTGCGAGACCGCTTGTGAGAACGAATGTTATAAAGCGCGATATCGCCGGGTATGGGGCGATCGCCTCATATTTGGGCGATTGCCCCATGTAAGGGCGATCGCCTCACATTAGGGTGATCGCCCCTACTAGAGGCGATAGGTGCACCGAAACGTTGGTGTGTTGTCACGTCGTGTGGCATAGGCAAGCAATGCATAAATGATTTGAACAATTTATAGTGATAACGCTTTGTCATGTTACTAACTCGAGTTATACAATGTCTTCTTGACGTAAAGCCATTAAAAAAATACATCCGTACAACAAGTCAATCACGGCCACGCTTCCTAATCTGGCCCGTGGGGTAGGTGAGTGGCGACGGCGGACGGACGTCCCTCCTAGGCCGGCCCTGCGGCGCAGGCGTAGAGTAGTGCGGCGGCGGCGAGGCCAAGTCCTGTGGCGGCGCACCCGAGAGCTGAGAGGGGTCGAGGTAGTCGGTCGAAAGGTACTCCTCCAGGTCGAACTCGTCGTCGAAAGGCTCGTCGAAACCACCACGGGTCCTGTGGGCGCGGGACGAGGAGGGAGCCTCCGCAGCCCGCTGCCCCCACTGCTGCTGCGTGGGAACGTAGCGAGGAACCGACAGGGTAGGGCGAGACGCAGAAGGAGCCTCCCCAGCCCACTGTCCCCACTGCTGCTGCGTGGGAGCGTAGCGAGGAACCGACGGGGTAGGGCGAGACGCGGAAGGAGCCTCGTCAGCCCACTGTCCCCCCTGCAGCTGCGTGGGGGCGTGACGGGGCACCGGGTGGGTAGGGCGAGTCTTTGGGGCGAAGTGGCGTGGTGTCTTTGCGTCGCCGACGTCTCGCGCCCTCGGCGGTGTGCTGCGAGCCAACCGCCTCACCGTAGCGAGGACCCGACCCCAAGCCGTCTCGGACTCGGCGGTGGTCACTGTATGCCCCCTCTAGGCGCGTCAACATGGACACTGACCTCCACCTCAATCTCCGCCAAGAGCTGAGTCCGCATGTAACGTCGAGTTGGCATTACGTAAGTTACATGAAAAGACGTGCCCATGTAGGTTCGATTGTGACACTTACCGAGGCGTTGTCCCTCCGGGACATCTGTGAAGGGTGCGTGTCCGCTACCGATGCTGCGTCGGACGTCGACGGTCTTGGTGTGTACCCCACCGAGGCGAGTCGCGGGCGAACCACTCCATGTCTCGATCGTACATGTCATGGTCGTCTGGCCGGGTCTCGGTGACCCTCTCGTCGAGTCGCGGCGTCCCCACTGCAGGCCCATGGTCGCATACGGTCTGTGACGAGAGCCCACCGCAGCACCCATCCGGTCATCTGCAATGCAAAAAGCATGAAATCGCAAAGACATTAATTTCGCAAAGATGCGGAGTAGTAGGATCGGGGCAAGTACACATGGCGCCACGTGCGACAACGTGTGAGGCGGCAAAGGAAAGGATCGAACAGGCCGAATCGCGCAAAGACTTTCGGTCGCGGGAGTACTCCTCGACACAAAGGTCAAAGAGAGCACCTTACGGGTGAGCCAAAGGCCTCATCTCGCGTGCAAAGCACGGAGACCCGTGAGGTGCTCGGGCGTGACGTCGTCGCGGTGTATGGCGTCCACCGCACGTCCTCGTCGTGGAGGCGGTCGAACTCCGAGCGAACTCTGATAGGACCTCCTCACCAGTAGGTGCGCGAACCTCCGCCGCGAGGAAATAAGAAATGGCGAAGGTTATTCAAGTGCGTTAGTGGGAAAAGATACGAGGAGCGTGCACGTCGTCCGGACCCAGTGGTGGCCCATGGTGGGCGATCCACCGGTCGTCTCCGTAAAGCTCCTCGAGTGCGGTGTCGTGTCAACAAGCGCTGCTGCCGACGGAGAAGCGCTCCCAAGACCACAAGCGGAGGAGTAGGGCGCAACGACATCGTCGCGTCGTGCTCGCCGAGAGACGGCGTCGCCTGCAGACCTCAGACGTCGCCGCAAGCACACCGAGGCCCACGACCACCGCATCACTGTTTACAAGGGGAGTTAGGCGTGCTCCGTTGAGGCGAGATTGGGCCGAGTGTGTTACCTCATCCACCGGGTGTCGGCGATGTCTTTGGCGTACTCGATCGGTGACGGTCCACCGTGTTCCGTGGGAGGGCGGAACATCACCCAACCGAGCAACAACGGGAGGTATGCCTCCAAGTGGCGGGCCACGTCCCGCCTCCTCCGCGTCGGGTGGAGAAGGTCGACTGCGGCGTTCGCAACAAACATTATCGACAACTTGGCGCTTCTATTTTAATTCTCAAAGAAAGAGGTACTCACCGTGGAATCAGGCGACCACGCCTTCGTCGGTCGTGGCGCTCGGCCTCCTAAGGGGCCGGTAGGGGCTGCCGGGGTGCCGCCGCACCTCGGCAAACGCGCGGACAACTCGGCGTGCCACGTGGCGGAGGCGTCGTGCGGCACGCATCGCTGGCCCGCACAAGGGAGGCCTAAGAGGTACGACACGTCCCGCGGCGTCGGAGCCATCTCTCGCACGGAAGGTGGGCGTGTCGTCTCCGGTCTCCACCGGTCCACGAGTGTGGCCAGCAGGGACCGGTCGTACCCGAACCGCGGCACCTCCTTGCCCTCTAACGGGGCAGTCACCAGCTCCACCATCCTACAAAGAGGAAGTAAGCCAGCCGCTCGCAACCTGCATGTAGTTAGAATTGCATTCACGGTAAGTATGTGTGCGTAAAGAGTGCAAGCGTTCGCGACTTACCGTGGAACCCAGCGTGGGTCGATCGCGGCGGTTCCACAGGCACTCGAGGTCGAAGTGGCCCTAGCACTCGGTTCTCCTCTGCGGAGTACCTAGACCGGTGGAGTCGCATCGGCGGTCACGTCCGGCACTCGAGGGCAAGGTCGCGCCATCGTGGCTGTTACAAAGCAAATACAACAGATTTATCGGTAATTACATGTGCACACAAAATGAAATGCGAAATAACGAATTGTACCATACTCAACAAACAATACAACCAAGTGTGGAGAGCAAAAAAAAACTCGGATTGCAAACATACGAAAGACAAAGACATGTTCGACGAGGCACACAACGTCGAGAATTACATTATCCTCGTAGGTACTAAGCGGGACATCGGAGAATAACATGATGCGAACAACAACTTACTAGTACATTGAAAATTACATCGAACATTACAACGTACATTACTGACTTACGGTCCATTGAATAATACAAGATGGGAACAACATGCAAAGTTACATTATCCGCGGTTGCGGCGCGCCTCGAGACTCGTCCATATCGTTCGAATCGCCTTGTCCTTCGACGCCCGACCTTCATCTTCAACATTCGGATGTCCGGTACCCATCGATGGTCGGAGAGGGGCTGTTGTGAGCGATCCATCCACTCGCACCGTACACCTCATGATGCCACGTGTTGAGAACGCTCGCTTGTAGTAGTACGGGAGATGAGCGGACGACGAGATTGATGCGTCTCGGCGGCTGCGGCAATGACGTGCGAGCACGGCAAGTGCAGCGGCGTGGTTTCGGCGAGAGCACTCGCAATCGGTGCTCGGGTATGCACGGATGGAAGTCCTCTCCGGTGGGCACCCTGCGACCTCGGTCACCGCGATTACGTGGTATCTCCGTTCCACGCCACTCTCGGTGTAACCCGATGTGTCTGCGCCTTTCTTGTTTTCTTGGACATGTAGGTAGACACAGCAGTTGAGTAAGACAATCGATTGTCCGACATACATGCCGCGGAGGTCTTGTATCGCTCAATGAAATATCTCTGTGTCCCTAATAAGACACCTCAACTATACCCACCGATGGAAGGCATCGGTGCCTTTCATTACCAGTTGTAAATCTCCGCCAGGTTCGTTGTCATGATCCCATAACGCGAGCCGCCCTCGTCGTGCAGAAGGGACCATTTCTCCAAAGGCTCATGTCGTATCCAATCGGTGAAACTCTTTATCTTTGGTACCGGCCTCGCCGAGGTTTGGGGGTCTGCATCGGCGGCCTTATATAAGGCTGTGGGGTCCTCTCCTTGCTCATGGTACACCATCGGGTTCCTTGATGAACTAGCGGTACCTCTGGGATCCATTGATTGCTTCTTCGTTAGTTCGTCCAACGTCTTCCAAAGCGCGTCGAACTTCCTCCGTTGGTTACTGTTTGCCTGAGCGCTTGAACATGTTCATAAGCTCCTTATTCTGAATCGACGGAAAAATTGGCACCCATGTGCCTCATGCACCACCGCTCCTCGGATCCGCCACTTTGTTGCTCCCACGACGGCGGACCCTTGTTGCATATCCACGATCGCCCTTAGCGAGCCTGCATGTCGGTCATGGATGACACAAACATCGAACTGTCGAGAACAATGCCGCCTTCACTCTTTCAAGGAACCAGCACCGACTCTCCGTGTTTCCCCTCCACGAATGCCAACGCAACCGGTAGAACACGTTGTTGGCATCCACCGCGATCGCAGATTAGAATCGCCCTTGTACTTCCCGTGAGAATGTGCCATCCATGCAAAGGACCGGCGGCGGTCGTTTAACGCATTTATGCATGCGCCAGGCGAAGAATGCCGCCGCAATACCCACTTCGGTGCACGCACCACCGCAGGAACTCCGCAAGGTCGATGGATGTACCGGGTTCCTTTGTGCGATTGCCACGAGCAAGTGGGGAATATTCTCGTCTGAAGCCTCGTGCGTCCCGAACCGTATTTCGAGCTGTCCTTTTGCTCTCCATGCCTTTGCGTAGCTAATCTTGTCTTGAAACCTCTCCTCCACGGTGTGATAATAGATCGAGGTGCGGATGGGGATTGTCCACGATCGACCATAAAACACATTTGCCACCCAAGTGGACGACAGATTGCGGTGTCCTGCTCCGCTTCTTCCACCGCAGATTATGCTCCATCACTATGGAGCATTTCCGATAGTCCGTCCACTTCCTGGTATGCATGCACCGCCATGGGCACGAATCAACTACGCACTTCACGTCGTAGTCCTTCTTCTTGGACTTCACAACCACGAATTGCCGCGGAGAGACATTGCCCAAGATTTCACCGCATCCATCACAGCCTCCTTGTCTTTATATACGGCCCCTGCGTCACCTCGTTCTCACGATACTCCCATGCATCAATGTTCCCTTCATTCATTGTTAGGTCTTGAAATTGTAATTGGTCCACGCACGAGGATAGGCACCCAGGCGTTGTCCTCCTCGTCAGTGCTCACCATCGTGGACTTCCTCATCCGCACGGTCCTCCTCTTCCATCAAGTCAACAATGTCCTCCACCTCCTCCCCTCGTCGGCCACCCTCGCGCCTCCACCATGCCTCTCCTCTGCCCCGGTCCCTTCGTCACCGCTAGCCTCGTGCTCCTCGTCTCGGGCTCCTCGCCGCCTTCCTCTTCGCATCCTTCTACATTTGATGTCCCCTCCGCCGTAATGTCCACCCGACATCACGAACTTGCGACACCGATGGAGCTACCGGGTAGCACTTGTGCCAACAACATGAGCGCCAACCCGCTCTACGGCAAAACCAACATAACTCCTCCATGTGGACGTCGAGTTAACAGAATCAACTCTCCGTAAAAGCGGTCTTGCGCTCGGCTCCTCTTGCTCGACCATGAATCGAGCAGTCTGGGCATCCAAATGAACATCCGAGACATCCACTCCAACAAACCCTGTATGTCCTATCGCTCGGCGCATATGCCCGTCGACTCTTGAAAATGATGATAGATCCACCCCATCCGCCCCCTGTGCTATCTCCCCATCTCCATAAAATATTTGGAAATACAATTTCTCCGACATGCTGCAACGTCCGACGGAAAAATATTACTCTAAAATACAATCTACAAAACGTACATTGATCGTACTACAAAATACGACTATAAATAAGTGATTTTGACTACAAATAAGTAATTCGACTTGCCTACCATATTGCCTAACATTATATTTGTGCCACATTACATTAGCCCTACCAAATTAAAATTGTAAATATTGCATACTATTTTCACTGTATTCACTTTCTATATACTGAGTACTATACAATCCTGAAATCTCTAAAAACTAAATACTACATTAAAGTTCTAAACGCTATCCGAGAAATTTCTAAACAACACTATGCGAGAAATTCTAAACGCTGCACAATCCTAATTTTTCTAAACACTAAAATAAATTTCTAATACTACAATAAATTTGTAACGTACTAAATACTATACAATCCTGAAATTTCTAAAAACTAAATACTGCATTAAAGTTCTAAACGCTATCCGGGAAATTTCTAAACAACACTATGCGAGAAATTCTAAACGCTGCACAATCCTAATTTTTCTAAACACTAAAATAAATTTCTAATACTACATAAATTTGTAACGTACTAAATACTATACAATCCTGAAATTTCTAAAAACTAAATACTACATTAAAATTCTAAACGCTATCCGACAAATTTCTAAACAACACTACCCTAAATTTTCTAAATATTAAATGCTACATTATAATTCTAATAACACACTCCTACTAAATTTTCTAAAAACTACAAAATCCTAAAATTTTAAATAATAAATGGTACATTTAACTTCTACGTAACTAAACAATCATAAATTTTTTTGTAAAAATACCTTCGCAGAAACGACGATTTACTTTCCCCTTTTTTTCCTTTTCTCTTCTTCTTCTTTCTCTTCTTCTTCCTTCTCCTCTTCTCTTCTTCTTCTTTCTTTTCTTACGCCTCTTTGGCTTCCTCGCTTCGCCGCTCGGGCGATTTTCTCTTCCCCTGTCGCCTTGCTCGGCGACGCCTGTCTCGGCGGGGGGCCACTCAACAGCGACAACGGCAAAGAAACGGCTAGTGCGGCGCAAGCGGCGCGAGGACAAATCGCCCGTGTATGGGCGATCGCCCCATACACGGGCGACGGGCGTACAATTTTGCAAAATTTTCATTCGGACGCATAGTTTTGAAAAAAAGAATAAAAATAAATATTAAAGAAAAAAAAATTCGCCAAGTGTTTGGGTTATCCGGGCTTCATGGGCCTATTTCTCTTGGCACTGTGGTCTCTCCTCGCATAAGATTATTTACCTCCTTAGTCTCGTGATTGCTGGCCTCCAACAACAAGAGAGATTAGTTTAATCGTTCCAACGAATCGTTGTTTTTTATTCTTGTGCTTGTGGATGCTGGTGTGGATGCATTATGTTGTGGAACTGTTTGCACTAAAATTTGTTAAGTCTAGTCAAATCGGCAATAAAGTCAGATACGTGAAAATTAACGGACAGGATTGGAAAGATTTGAAAGTAATTGATAAACAACAAGATCTTTAAAGAAACAACCGTCCGAGATAAGGCCGATACGGATCAGGACTTGAAACATGTTGTAAAAGGATACGATCGGCCGATGGGTATAAAAGAAGGGTCGAAGCAAACTGCAAGGGAATCCAACACAATACAATCAACCAGCCTTTACTCTTACTTTTTCCTGTCGACTAAGAGTAGCTTTTGTAACTTAGTCTTTGTAATCGATTTGATCAATAAAGTTGCGCATCGCCGATTGTTGATCTTCATCAATTACGCCTCAAGTTTGATTTATTCTGATTTTGTTGTGCATCGTCTTCTTCAGAATCGATCTACCTTTATCATCTGATTAGCCTTAATCGGCTAATTAGACTTACCCTGTTACCTCAATCTCGATCGGCTTCAAGCTGATTGGGTCTAAGCCGATTGATCTTCACGATCGGCTTTTGAGTGAATTTTATATTTTTTTACCTTGTTGGTTACAGATCAAATCGACTAGCACGCTCTAAACCCGGTGTTCGTCTGGTGTGCTGTTGTCAGAAACTCTACATCAAGTTTTTGACACCAACAGGAACATGTATATCTTTTGCCTTTGATACTTTTAAATCATTCTTTATAGTATATTGTTAATTTGTTTCATGTAATTATATATCCATTTCATGGGTATAAGAATGCGCCTGATTGCCCATCTGAATTTTTATCCATGTGCATGTAGACCTGCGGTATAGTTGTCCTGTGAAAGACTTTGAGTAGCATTTCCATGAAGACCAGCAGTATTTTTTCAAACAGGGGAAATCGGTGCCATGAAAATAAGGAACTCATCTATCAGAAATTCATCTCTTTTGTAGCCATATTTTACATGGGCCAATGGGACAGAATTAGCACTTCAAAGTTCAAACCTTCAGATGCAGAGGTTATCTTGTCCATCCCTGTCTGTCAAGGAGAATTCAGAAGACAGGGTGTCGTGGCATTTTGATACGAGATGAATCTTCTCCCTGAAATCGGCATTTAAGGTGTACGCTGATGCAAGGAGATCGGAGGGCATGGAACCGGTGACGCAGTGCAGCGGCAGATCCTGAATAAAATGAAGGGGCGCTAATGAAACCAGTACTTTTCTATCTTTAGACACGATGGCTCACTTCTTTTCACGGATAGATGCAGGTGCTCGGAGGAGGTATTTAAGGTTCATTTGGTTCAAAAGCAAAAGGTGAATGGATTGAAAGGATCCATCTTTGTTGTATCCATCCTACTATTTGTTTGGATGAATCAGGTAGATAAGAGTAACCAAGAAGCGAGAATATGGCTTGTAGATATTGGATGAGGCTATCTAACTCTCATCCCACTAACTAAATATAAAATTAGATGATTTTATTCCTGTCAAAGTGGATGATCCTATTCCATCTGCCCTTTACCTTTAAACCAAACAGATTTTTACTATTTGGCCAGCAGTAGGGTAGGCTCTAGCCTGTTTGACCACCGTTTGGTCCGCCCATGGCGCAATGTTGCTTTGGTGCAATCGTAGGGTACTAGCCGGTAACCGGAATTCTCGGTGGCGCCGGTATGCAGGAGATTTTACTCGGGTTTTAACGAAAGAACAGGCGTGCTTTTGAACTAGACAAGAGAAATGGAGAGACAGGATCCAGTGCAGTTGGAATAGAGGCCGTAAGTTTAGCGGTTTTCGTTCGACTAAGCTGTTCGATGTAGCGATTTAACGTCAAGATGTTAAAAACACGAGAAAATCTGGTCCCCCATTTCTGATCGGACTGTTGAACGGTGACCGCTAAATTTATAGTCCTGTTCAATTGCACTGAATCCCTGTTCGAAATGGAGGCACCCGCTCTAGGTACGGTGAAAGTGTGTACTGACGCATAGGGCGTTTTTACCAAGACAGGAGGAAAGGTTTGGCAACTTCATTCTCCAACTAGACGAGAGAACTTCCTCTGTTAACATGTTTCGTGCTGCCGGTGATCTTACACCTTGAAAAATGGTCTAAATCGTCAAAAAAAAAATTGAAAACATTTGTTTAGATAGCGTACGATATAATCTATTATGCCATAAAATTTCAAATCTAAATTCGATCTGCACGTTTGACAAATGAAAAAAGACAAATTCTACTTAATAGTAGCATAATCTTATGCTGCTGAATAGTAGCTTAATCTTATACAGGTTCAGCTAAGCTCTGTTTTCTTCATTTTGGTCAAATTGGAAAACCTTTTCTTGCTCCTCCTCATTTTACTGCAACTGAGTTCACTGACGAATGTTTTTTGTTGTTTATGGTCTCAGTTGCTCGCGTACCATCTTACTGTTCTTCGCGGATTCGGTGTCGATCAACCAAGGAATCTGGTGAAGGGTAACTACACATAAGTAGAGGAGATCTGTGGCTGTCAGAAACATTCAGATTTTGTTTTTGGTGAAAAAAGAAGAAGAAGCATCATCCATTCAGATGTTGATTGTATCAAGGTTCGATAGAGCGCAGGCTGTCTAGCAGCTCTAGCTGCTGTTTCAATATTGCTGCTTATAGCCTTTTAGAGGTAGTGTAATTTTTCCGGATATCGTGATGCTTGAGTTCAATTCTTTCGTGTCAATGATGTGTTGTTATTCCAATGATTCAAACATATATGTTCTACCTTCCACGTACTTGATCCCCCATGAAGTTCAACCGAGACAATAAAGAGGTAAAAAAATAGTACTCCTATTATTTAAAATTTTAATATCTCTTAATACTAGCTTAATGTAATATTTTATATCTCTACCAAGGGGACGACTAGTGCGAGAAACACGGGGTGTTTTCACATGAACATCTCACTAGCGTGGGGGCTAACTACAAAGCTATTTTAAGGGCATGTATAATGGTATAAATGGTAGTTGTCTGTAATACATCTCTGTGTTATCTACAGCACTAAAAACAAATCATACAATGGAGCGTTTGTATAGTTGTCTGTAATGATCTCTTATATAATTAACAGACTGTCTATACAATAGTATACAAAATATAAAGCCATTTGAAAGACCGTCTGTTAAATAGTATACATCAGCTTCCTCTCTCCTTCTTCTCTCTTTATATCACCTAAAATCCTACGTGACACAGTTCTCTAGATAGCTGATATGTACTAACGTACATACCCTAAGCGATGAGGGGTTGTGTGCCTCTATCTCATGCACACGATCTTGATCTAACGCACCACGGCGGCTTTTGCGCTTTTGTACCTAAATGTGCTATTGCATTAGATATGTTTCCTTTATCGTGATAATAGTTGTAGGTCATGCTTAAATCATGAGTCAACTAGATGGAGGTCATGGTATTGCACTAGATATGCTGCCTTCGTCAGGTCCAATCTTGCATCTGTTTTATCATTATGTACGATAATTTGCATGTAAGGTCATGCTTAGATCATGACTCAATTAGTAATGGAGGGCACGGATGGCAAGTGGTTGACACGGTGAAAGCTACTCATAAGATTGGAGAGAAGGGAAAAGAAGATAAAATCTGACGACAAAATTAACAGGGGCGGTTGCAGGCAATGAGATCATTGCAAACTTCTAGTTTTTCTTTTTTAAAAATTGTTTTAATAAATAGTACACGCTTTCCTGCACAAATATTGTCTCGTAAGATAAATAACTTAATCCTATTTCGAAAAAGATAAGCAACGCGGATCCAGCATACAAGAACTATGGTCTTATTACCCATGAGGCCATGACTTCTCGCTCAGTCTTAGTAGTGTTGTCGTATTTGACAACATATAGGGTCTATTTGGTTTAATGGCAAATTTGTCTTACTAAACTTACCAAAATTTGGTCGCTAAATTAGGTATCAATGTTTTAGCCAAAGATTGGCAAGAAAATGAACTAGAGAACCAAGAGAGAAGGGAATCTTGTTAAAATTTGGTAGCTAACCAAATGCTTGCTAAATTTGATTAACGCTACTAAAATTTGGCAAGGCAAGTATTGATAACGGTTAAAATCAAACCAAACAGGCGTAACAGGATTGACCCAGTGGGCAAACATACAATGACTATCCGTTATAGTCAAAGCTAATTCGAAGAGTCATGATAAAGCTATAATTTGGCAAACATACAATGACTAAAATTTGGCTGCCACTTAGATTTGAATTGATGATTCCAAAGCTAATTCGAAGAGTCATGATAAAGCTATAAGCAATTCTTAAATTACACCTATTCACTCTGCAATTTTAAGTAAAAGTCCAGTATTTGGAATTTCAACCTCACGTTCACAACATAAAATTTTCATGAAGTTGACTGAAATTTGTTGGAGAAGATTTAGCATGCAGAGAAGCTACTTTGTGCACATTAGGAGACCTAGGTTCATATGTGGACCCCGCAATCTTGTAGAATTTCGAATGACACCCAAACAGAAAAATTGGATTTTGAATTAGCTTGAATCAAATTCAACTAGAATAGAATTTGGAATCCAATTGAATGAATTAAATTCAACTCTAGGCAACAAAACTGGGTGTAAAGGCTAAAACACTCTGCCTCTCTGGTCATAGAAGCCTTGTGTGTGCAAACAAAGAATAAATATCCTCTTAAAACACCAACTCTAATATATGGTCAGAATAACTTTTATCCTTAAAAAAAATCAAATTTTCAGGTGCTTTGTGTTATCCTTGTGAATTTTGTCAAATATCATTTATGCAAAATCCCTCATTAGCTCCTCACCAAAAAAAAAACTCGCTACCAAGCCTATCGAATAATAATTCCTAAGCCATAATTCGATCCAAAATAAATGTCCAACATCTTTTTCTAGGAGTATAGGGACTCACATACGCACACCACACACACACGTGCACGTTCGATACACACGCTCAGAAAGTGATTAGAGGCTCTAAAAATTTCGTAGCGTGGGAACACGCTGTCTCACTGAATACGCACGCATGTGCACCCACTTTTTTTTTTCCGCCTGAGACATCAGTCTAACGAAAATTCGAGCACCCGTGTCCGAGAGATATCGAACGCAGGCGAGCGGCTTGCTCACTTGGCGAGCCAACCAACCGAGCAGACGCTCGGTCTCTAAACGTCCAACATCATGCTCAGTAAAATTAACATTTCAGTAAAATCGAGACAGATATTTCGCATTGCACGTGTTCTGTGTCACACTTTCGATTTCATATATCTGATATATCCTGAGGCGGTAACACTCAGCTGCATTGCACACTGCACATTTTCTTTAGCAAACAGAGATAATCAACCTCAGTTTTATAAGTGCACATTTTAGCAGCATCCATGATCCATGCGATGTGACCAAAGGAATCTTAACCCAGACGAGCCTAAGCCCTAACACGAGCCAAAAGCGATCAACCACAGAGGAGGTCATGTGTGGCGCTGGCCTTTCTCTGGTGAGTTCAGGGTAAGATGATGAAACGAACACTTTGGTGGTGCCTTTCCTCTTTAATAAGGGGTTTCTTCAGTGTAAGTACTCACATCTTATCCAATCATTGATGTCATAGGCTAAAACCTGCTAAATAGTCGTCACCATCATCATTTATTTTGACCGTGTGGATTGAGAAGCATACATGATTGCCGGCATAACAAAGAAGCATGCAAAGAATGCTGGGAACCACCTTACAAAAAAACCTTAACATAAAAACTGTTGAATTTGCAAATTGTAGGAGCTACTTGGACACTGTAAGCTCTAGGCAATGGTGGAATGAAAATATTTTATGTATGGAGTCAATTATGACTTAGACATATGTTTAGTGGAATCATTTCTTTATCGCTATATACGCGCGTACTATACATAAATATCAACGGTACAAAGGTTAATGGGTATTTTCTGGGGCAAGAAAACGTGATGACCCTACAAATTGTATGCCCATCTGAAACGCATGAGAGACCCACACACATGGCACTTCGTACTGTGCTTTTTACGGTACCAAAGCTACAATACCTTTTTTTTCTGATTTTTTTCTTTTTGTTTTTGAAAAAAAAAACTTCTCTCTGTGTGTTACAATAGAGCAACAATATTTTTTATTTTATTTTTTCCAAAAAAATTAAAATTGTTAAAATAGTTCAACAGTATTTTTTTTCTTTTTCTTTTTCTCTGTTAAAATTGAGAAGCCGCTGCGGTAACGTACGAAGTTTTTAACTGGTTTTAGCTTATTCCTACTGAATAACCCTAACATTTTAGCTGTGTCCTCGAAGAGAGAAAATATTTTTTGAAACAAGCCTTAGCTTATTACCTTATTAACCTCAGCCCATCACCTCATGAATCATGATACACAGGACAGGAGTCCATAAAAGAAGAGGGGGGACCGGGGGAGACACAGTGTTGGCCGTTGGGTTCTCGACTGCTCGCCTCTTCTCACCTGACCACAGGCGAGAGAGAGAGAGATCTTCAGCTCCTCTCCGTTTCTTGCATTTCTCCGGATCCGTCCTCAAGACCTCCATAAGGTCCTTAACCACTTCATCCGTACATTCCCTTCCTCTTTCTCTCTCCGTACACGTTCTTGATGGGATTGTTTCGGACCACCCCAGACTCACTGGATCTGTTGGTGCGCAGAAAGATCGGAGCAAGATGATGGGCGGCTTCCTCTCCAGGGTCCTCCTGTAAGCCCTCCCACAAGTTGAATCTTGAAATCTTTTTCTCGGCTATTCTTGCGTGATTTGACCGTGGAGATGAAATCAAGAACCCATTTTTGAATCGCTTTCTGTTGTTTTTTTATCTATATTTGTCTGAAAAGCTTTTTGGGACTGCGTGCCTGTGTGTCGATTTGTCTGCTTCTTCTTTGGAGTAGCATCAATACTCAAGCACGCACACATTGCGAAAATCCATACATTTTTGTGTTATTTCCAGGAGCATAGGAGGCAGATTAAGATGCACGGCGAAGTCTTTTTTGCTTGAACATTGAGGGGTTTAAAAATGTTATTTTACTGAATATTAGTGACGATAAAAGTTTGAGAGGTGCTTTCATGCTTCTCTTTTTTATAGTTGCACAAATATTAAAGCATGAATAAAGGGTAGATAGTGATTACTTACCCCTTCGTTTGCTTCAAAATTTGTGCAACTTGCATTAGGAGGAAAATGCTCTAAAAGTTTTGCTGTTGTCTTCAAGTTCTCTTCGGTAATCAAATTTCTTGAAATGTTATGGCAGGATTTTTTTATCGTAGTGTTAGTTTCCCCATGATTTGCACTTGCCATTGCTCCGATTTTGGGATCTTTTGCAATTACAAAAAAGTATCTAGTGTCCATCTTTTGACATTGCTTCAAACTGTCTTTTAAAATGTGTGCCTCTCTTCGTTTATGAGCCAAAAGAAAAGGTAGATTCTTCAACGGTATGGAGGAAAATATTCAATGCTCTTATCAACGGTCAACTACTCCTGTCTTGAATTTGTTGTGTGGAGCAGAGCAAAAGAAGGGGAAACAATATTATATCTTAGGTTAGATAATGTAGAAAACATGATGCATTCATGTACATGGTGGATCTTGATCCGCCAATTGTGATGCAGGTTGGCTTTTGGCTATGCTTATCCTGCTTATGAATGCTACAAAACTGTAGAGCTGAACAAGCCAGAGATCGAGCAGCTCATCTTTTGGTGTCAATATTGGTAATTATATTATTTTCAATCTTATGAGTTCTGGGTTTGCCTACATAAATACGTTCCAAATACCACTAAATTTGTTGTTTGTGTTCAGGATTTTAGTTGCACTAATGACAGTTTTGGAAAGATTTGGGGATGCTGCGATATCATGGTGAGGTTCTGTGAGATTGTTGTTTTCTTATGTTCTGAGTGCGAACTGTGTTAAATGTTTGCATGAATATGGTCTTATTGAAGGTTACCACTGTACTCAGAAGCAAAGCTGATGTTCTTTATATACTTATGGTACCCAAAGACAAAGGTACTTGTTTTTTGCACCGAACTAAGTTTTTGTTATACTGCATATACGCATCTCTGTAAGACTGAAGCGTGCTTTTATGACAGGGAACCACCTATGTCTATGAGTCCTTCTTCAGGCCATACATCTCACAGCATGAAAATGATATCGACCGTAATATTCTTGAGTTGAGAGCAAGAGCTGGTGATATGCTTGTCGTTTACTGGCAGAAGGCTTCGACTCTAGGACAGACTACGTTCTTTGACATTTTGAAGTATGTTGCCGTGCTGTCACCATCTCAGTTAGCAAGGCCACGCCCGTTACAGGTATGCTAGGAGAATGTTAATCCTACAGTTCTTTCTGTGAAAACTGGCCGTCAATCAGTTGTCACTTTGAAGAATATATGGTTCACAAGTCAAATTCATGTGCACCTAAATTTTTTCTCTTGCTAAAACATGAGTTGCATTCTTGGTATCTTTCCATCAGTTCCTCCTACACTTCTAATAGCTTCATTTGTAAGTGTCGTGCTGGTCAAAGTAAAAGTTTGTGCAATCATTCCAACTTCGTTCTTAGGTTCCTTCAGAAAATAGAAAAAATTCGGATCATGGTTGTAGGTTTTGTTCTATGTTCGAAAATGATTTGTAGTAATCCTAAATAGAATGAACTAAAGGTTATTGCTTAAAGACTTGGTTTAGTCCTGATAGGCATTGACAGGAATACAATATGGGATCAATGTGAATTACTCATCACCCATGATATCATTTTTCTCAAATATTGCAGTTCCATATTTACTTCGGGACACTGAAGGACTAACCATAGTATATACTTAACTACTTAAGGTCAACACATCATTTGGTGAAAATAAGAAACAAAGATGGAGTTAGTTCCTTAGAAAACATGACAAAAGTTGCCCTTGCCCAGTTGTCCTATGGCTGCAGTAACCTTTCTAACATAGGCTTATCTTCAGTTGGAAAAGGGACTTTAATCTGTTTACAAACCCAAGAAGGCTAATTGTCTAGAAATTTGACCCATTATGATGTTTGTGTATGTTCTGAGGAAATGATGGACAAGAAAGTTTAATATTTGTTATGATATCGTCTAAAGTTTCTTACAGTTGACAAATAATAGAAAATTGTGATAATCTCTTATCTGATGACATCCTTCCAACTAATGAGATACATGTCATAGTAGCATTAACTTATCCTCTAACAATACTTTTTTTTTTGCACTTAATTTTTGGTTCTCCATTTATGCTTCTTTGTTTTATTCTGTTTACACTAAGTTCATTTTTATTAATTATTGTTATGATATGTTATAGCAGCAATCTCAGCCACAAAAACAGCAGCAACCACAACCCCAACACCAGCAGCAGATGCCACAGAAACAACCAACAACACTTCGCAGAGCAGCATCTGTTGCCGCTCGACAAGCAGCAATTACGCAGCAGTCACAGGAGACACAGGCTGCTCCGTCTATCCCCAAGATCAGGCGTCTAGCGTCTGCAAAGTCTGCTCCAGTGACATCCACGAAGTCCGTCTCAGTTGCATCTACGACAAAACCAGCCGAAGACGTGAAAAACAGCGCAGTGAAGCTGGCAGCTGAGGAAACACTGGCTCCAGCCCATAATGACGGTGCGCCAAAATATGAGCCTAGTGCCCCGCCACTACCAAAGGCCGAATCTGATGACATGTCCATCGATGAGGTTGACATCGCTATCGAAGACATGGATGAGCTTGATGCTACTTCAGAGGAGACACCAATGGACGAGGCGATAAGAGTGACCCGTGCCAGGCTAAGGAGGCGTATTGGCACTGGCACCACTGCTACTGCTATCGCTGCTGATGGTCCTGCAGTAAAATAACTGCAAGGCATTGAACTTCTGTTCCACATTATGTGGTGATCTTTTGTTGAGCTTTGTAGTGATCTGTTGTTTGGTGCCAGGAGATGCCTTGGTTGATTCATTGCTTTAGAGCCGCTTCCTACCTGATTTGGTAGTATTGCTAATGTGCCTGGAAGCTGTAAATAGTAGAGAGCACCTGTATATAAGTTGATCAGCATGGGCAAGGGAGCCCCTATTTGTTGAACATTGAACACTTCAATTTGGTCCTTCTATGAACTATCAATCTCAACTTATGTACTTGGCAAACCTGCCCTGATTTGAGTACTGCAAGGAGGTTTCGTACAGTGCTATTGCCAGTGTAGCGTAATAGTGGGCCGAATTGCTGTCTAGGATGACATACTAATCAAGTTAAGTCAACGACAGATGGAGCCTAAGTACGCTTATCACTGCCGAGCTCGCAATCATACTTCCATAGCTATACGCCCCTGCACCTCTTCCTCTCTATATTTTGATTTGGAAGAGAAGTATGTGGGCTTTACTAGTTATTGATCTAACTTGGCTAGTGTGTCATTCTATGCGACAAAATCGCATACTCATCACGCCGCACGAGCAATACCACTATACGAAACTGAGTTATGATGTTATTTGAACCGGATTGTAAAGTTTTGGGGTTGATTTTATAGTTCGAAGTGCTAGATAGACTTTCGAGCAAAGTTTGGGGTGCTATGTGGATTTTTTTCATTTTATAATGAAAAATTGTAGGAAGCTGAGACGTTTGTGGCAGTTAATCGAAGCCTTATAGTCAGTGTTCTAAATAGCTAACTATAACTGTTTTTGACCCAAAAGGCGAAGCTACGGACCAACGTTTCGCTATATTAATTATAAGTGCCGCAGATAGCAATAGCTCCATTATTTAACGTTGTTTAAAGCTAAGGATAGCTCCGTATTCTATATAGGTATCTATAGAGATAGCTCCGTATTCTATTATGTATCCATGGATCAAAATACTGGAATCCAACGTTACACAAAGACTGAAACGCTTCTCTTATAAGAAGCAGCCTTTGGCGGTAGGCGGGCGAATATCAAAGCAATGTACCTTGTGTGAAAAATGATTTAGGTGTTAAGGCGTGAAAGCCAACGTCGGATCTAATTAAGCTCCGACCGAGTGGGTGGATTTTGGGAGACCCAAATCCACTTATGCCGTTTATCACAAAACCCCAGCCAGTCATACTTTTTTCTCGAAAACACCCCCACCGCCTTAGAGCAAGTACAATATCAAAGCTAACTACTGGCTAATAGTAAGCTAAAAATCAGTTTATACAATAACTGTCTCTAAAGGTTGTCTCTAGATATTGTGCAATAACTATCTTTTCTCTCTTGTACATAAATGATCTACCTATGCTTCCGTGCAAAACTGGCTACTAAATAAGAGTTAGCTCTCTTCTCTCTCCTCTTTTCTCACTTCTCCACATAGACCAAAGCTGATGTGTACATATTAAAAGCCAGCTGACGTGATTTTATTGTACATACCCTTAATGGAGCATAAGGTCACAACTCAGATTCAGTTCATTACTTCCTCGAGTAGACACTCCAGAATTCCAAACAGCACCTAGCACTATTTCATTCCACACAGGAACCGGGTACTACAACAAAAGAAACCGAGAAATACTCAGATTCAATTCATTACATTCAAAAAATACAAAATGAAAATATGGCTTCGTCGACATGATATGTTGCTTTCTTCCTACAGGTGCCACTGCATTCCACTGCTTCTGTGCTTCATGCCAGGATTCTCAAATGGAGTACCTCTGCACTAACTGAACCATGAAAAACACACTCAAATTAGCACTGAAAACCAAATTGTAAGGCTGAAAATGCCCCCCAAAAAGCTTACATATTGGTGAGGGGTGATGGCGGTGCAAATGGGCGAGTCGACGCGAGGGGTGAGGGCGATGGGGAGAGCGAGACCTTTTCGTGAGAAATTTTGATTGTATGGTTGTGTTTTCGTAAAATGGTTTCCTTGTTTTTGACGTGGATTCTCTAAAATCTGATTCTAAATTATGATGTAAAGAATCTGATTTTGAATTCTGGGATGGCATTTGGCAGATAATTACTTGGAATTTTCAATGACATTCTCATATTTGTATGAGCAATGCTTGAATGATTTTTCTCCAATATAAGTTGCACAAATCTTAAACAAACGAAGGGGTAAGTAATCACCATCTGCCATTCATTCCGTTAAAAGGAAAAGTATAGAAGCACGTATAAAGTGGATTGGGGATTCTAGTATATATATGGGTAGAATAGATTATGAGAATTGATTTATAGAATTGAACTATTTATTTTTTAGTAGGTTAGAATCTAGAATCCAGCGAAAAACACCTTGACACATAAATCTTCTTTCACTCTAGATGTATCGTCGAATATCAATTCCTATCCTCTCTGATTACTTATGCCTGAGTTATATTACTGGTTAGTACTAGCCGATTCCTCTAAATGTTGTTTGATGATAACATGATATTTCGCTACATTGTTTGAAGAATCGGTGTTACTCATTGGTCAATAATATTGCATCGATATAAAGAAATATCTAGAGAAACATTTTGCTACCCTTGAATGTGCTAATTAAACAAATTGATAAAATGAATCAGGCACAGTTCTCCACACCAACCGTTAGGCAGATGTGCCTTGATCAGAACGGGCAAGGCCTAGTGGATGCGTTGGCTGATGGACTATCACGAGCACCATCAAATTTCGGTGGCACAAGTTGTTTCTCACAAAAGAAAAACTGGCACATGACACTTGTAGTATGCAATGCACAACACTTATAGTTATTTACTATTTCTGTTTTCGCTATTCACTTTTCTACAGCCAAATAATTAGTGGCTTAACAAAAGAATAAATCTAATATGTTAAAAATAACCATTATTTTAAAATTTTGTTCGATCTCTCTTCATATATGAGCAACAATTAATGGTGTTCAACAAATGTTTTGAGTGTATTAAGGTCTTATTTGGATTCATTAGTGCTAATAGTTAGCTGACTAATAGCTAATAGCAAGCTAACTATTAGTTGGCTAATTACTAGCAGGGGCTGTTTGGATACATCTGCTAATAAAGTCCACAAAATCAGTCAATTAAGGAGAAATGACCATAATGCCCTTTTGCATGAGGCTGACTGAATTGGAGGGAGGGCAAAAATGTCAATTGACTATCTATTAGCAGCTTTTAGTAGAGTACAACCTGCTAATAAACTAATTGTTAGCAGGGTGGGCTGCTAATAATTAGCAGGTTTATTAGCAGGCCTGTTTGGATCCAGAGCTGCTAATTTTAGCAGCTAACTATTAGTGCTAATGGATCCAAACGGGTTCTAAGGAGGATCTCGAGACCGGACAGGGACCGGGTCACAGAGCATCAAACCATGATCCTCTTTCTCCTTCTGTTTTCTTTTTCTAACTTTATCCTTTTCTGCTGTTGTTTGTTGTCTTTTCGATGCATGTTAATCGGTGCTGTTGCCAGGTCGCTCCTCATTGTTCTGTTGCAGCTTTTTTTGTGGTAGCTGATCTCTTCGCGGAACGTTTAGGCATCGGCCTTGTAGCAGACTTTTCGTTTAGGCATTGGCCTTGTAGCAAACTTTTTTCTTCTTTGTTATTGAATTGGCAGATTTCATGCCCTCTGTTTTAAAAAAGAGATTTCAATCTTGTTTCAAAATCTAAGTGTGCATGCATGTCAAACTAATGATATATTTATCTTTTTCTCACATTTATCTTCTCTCTCTCCAACATTGAAGTGATGAACTTTCTAGCTCATCTGCATCGTTTTTCTTAAATCTAGCCTCCTCCCATTATTTTCTCTCTCTCCAACATTGAAGTGATGAATTTTCTAGCTCCTCTGTATCGTTTTTCTTAAATCTAGCCCCCTCCCACTGGAATTTGTAAATCTAACCCCTCTTCACCATGCTTCTGTGCTCCCCGGTCGCTGGAGTCGGCGTGCTGCACATCAGGAGTGCAGGAGTGCGCGCTGCTGCTACTGCTGGGCACGGGAGGTGTGTGAGCGTGGGAGGAGGTCTGCCGCGGTAGCCAACGGTGTGGGGGAGGCCTATCGTAGTCGGCGAGCGCGAGAGGCCGTCTCCTGTGCCCGGGGAGCGCGGGAGTACGGTGGAGGGGGCTAGATTTGCAAATTCCTATGGGAGAGGGCTAGATTTAAGAAAAACGAAGCAAAGGGGTTAGAAAAATAATCACTTCTCCAACATTTACGATGAAACATTTATTCTTACTATAGTTCTTTCTGATTCTCAAGACTTAAATTATTTATTTCCCTATTGTTCTTTTGGTCCTATAACGTTCTTAATCTCTATGTTTGGTTAAATTACAACTATAAAAATACATCTTATAAAATAAAAATAGATAGAAGTATTGGGAGTAATAAATTATAGCAGTTTATCTGTCCATCCTATTAAAATTTCCATATATAAGAGGCCAATATCGAATTGAATAATTGCACCCTAGATCCATGCAGCTAATTGTTTCTCCATACTTTTTCCTCTCGTGATCTTGCTGTTCTGTCACACTCGTTATATCTTATCCAAGATAAAAGATGGTATATATGCACCACAGCTGACACACGGGTAGCCGTGACCCTTTTGAATTTTTGTGTCAACTCAGTCACGAAGACAAGCACCGAACCAGGGCGCCATCTCCCTGCCGAGGAGCAAAACGAGAAGACTGGGAGCATTTCACTCCGTTCAGAAATATAATATCTATGGTTTAAATGATCTAATTGAAAAATATAAAGTTTGTATGTAGATTTAACAAGTCTTTTTTTACTATATCTCTATTTATTTTCTTTTAACTATATACATTTATTCATTACCATTCACAAAGTATTACCTCTCATCTTCTAATATAATTAAGTAGGGTATCTAAGTTATTTTCTCTTATACTTTTTTTTTAGTTTCACTGTAAATTTAATCATTATGTAAAGTCAAAATATATCATATATTTTTAAACGGTGGGAGTATTTTGGAGTGACCAATATTACACGGCACTACCAAAGCGAGTTAGCGACTGCTCTTTCCTTTTCACCGATCCTATCCAATCATTGTGCACTCGTGATTCATGGCATATATATATATATATATATATATATATATAAACAACAAAATCTTAAACAAGAGAAAATAGTTAGGGTGCGCAGCTAGTACATAATTACATTTGAAATCGGATTATAAGAGCACAAGTCACGGTCGCTAGATAAAATTTGGTTGGTACAGATCAAAGTGGGAATGTTTTTTTTTAAATGGCGAACGCCATTAAATATATTAGAAGACGAAAGAAAGTACAAGGAGGGGCGCAGAGATCGCACTCGAGAGGTTTACAGGAAGATGGCGAGATCAGAGAAGGTAGAAGAAGAAAAGAAAAGAAGGAGGGAAAGGGGAAAGCGAAGAACAACAGGCTTTAAGGATGTCCTTGAATCAGATCGCGTAGTTGCGATGCCCCCGCAAAAGCCCAGGCAGCAGCGACGTCCTTGATGGACTGGAGGATCTGGTCGTGAGTCGCCCAGGCCTGCCGAAAGATTCTCTCGTTTCATTCCTTCCACCACTGCCAGCAGGTGAGGATAATGATGGTTTTGACCCCTTTTTTAAACCTTGTACATCCCGCAATCCGTTGAAGGTTCCACTGGTCGAAAGGCACTGAAGAATCCCATCGGTCTGGACGCAGTGTCGGCACACGAACCCACTGAGCAACGGATGTCCACATGCGTTGGACTTCAGGGTAGTAAAGGAATAAGTGGGAAACCGTCTCTAGACTTCGACAGCACATGTAGCAAAAATACTGATTAGGCCAACCCCTGAGCTGCAGTCGTTGTGCTGTCCATAATCGATTTTACTGGGCAAGCCAAAAGAAGATCTTACTGCGCATAGGCGCCCAAGCCGACCAGATTGTAGTATAAAAAGGTTTTGCTGTGCTTCCATTGAATTGGAAACGGTACGCAGAGGCCGCCGAGTAGACGCCATTAGAGGTCAGCGTCCAAGTGATAGCATCCTCCTGGTGCGGTTGGATAGGCACTAACCGAATGACTGACCATAAGCGAACGAAATCTGTTATTAGCTGCGGGTCGAGGTGGTGACGGATGTCACGAATCCAGTTGTTGTTTTGCAGTGCATCCGCTACCGATCTTGTTTTCCTCCTGGAGTGGCTATAGAGACGCGGCGCAATCTGGCAAGGCTCTTTACCCCGCAACCATCTGGAAGTCCAGAAGGTGGCGAGATGTCCGTCGCCAATGTTTATTTTGGTTGCCGTCATGAAAAGCTGTTGATCAATGCGGTCGCAGGGTACAGGCAGATCGTTCCATGGCCTTTGAGGGTTTGTGTGTTTGAGCCACATCCAGCGCAATCTGAGGGCTCTCGCGAATCTTTCAAGGTCTATCACTCCCAGGCCTCCCAAATTGAGCGGCCGGCAAACTGTCGCCCACCTCACCTTGCAGTTTCCGCCATGCATGGCCGCATTACCAGCCCATAGGAATTTCCTCCTTATCCTGTCAATGTCTGTGATAAATTTCTTTGGCACCTTAAGCACTGTCAGCACGTAGACTAGTATGGAAGATAGTACTGATTTGACCAACGTAAGTCGCCCTGCCAGGGTGAGATGGCTGGATTGCCATCCAGCTAGACGTCGCGCCACTTTGTCTTGTATGGGCTGAAGGTGTATCCGCCGTAGACGGCCTAGCGTGAGAGGCATCCCAAGGTATGTGGTGGGGAACTGAGTGACCGCCCCTGTGAAGGGTTGAAGGATGTTGTCCAGGTCCAGGTTTTGACATTGAATTGCGGTCATGGAGCTCTTTTGTATGTTGACTCGCAGACTGGAGGCTTCTCCGAAGCAATGTAGGATTGAAATGATGGCGTGCAGCTCCTCCCTGACCGGGTTTAAGAAGATGACAGCGTCGTCTGCATATAGTGATAGACGGAGCGATGGCGCACAACTCTCAAGGGCGAAAGGACCCCCCCTCAGATGCCTTTTTTAGGATGGAGTGTAGCGGGTCAATGGCCAGGATGAACAAGTACGGCGATAGCGGATCGCCTTGCCGCAGGCCGCGCTGATGCGAGATCG
The DNA here is from genome assembly GCA_036346275.1 of Otatea glauca. Lineage (NCBI taxonomy): Eukaryota > Viridiplantae > Streptophyta > Magnoliopsida > Poales > Poaceae > Otatea > Otatea glauca. The sequence goes on along the minus strand of CM070732.1, from coordinate 3,154,475 downwards.
CAGGCCCTGGCACCCCGTTAAGCAGGATGGAGGACGAAGATGTCGTGAGAGAGGTAGATATCCACCGACGCCATCGATGGCCAAAACCGCGAGCTTGCAGGAGGCCCAGGAGGTATTCCCATGATACAGAGTCGAAGGCCTTGTGAATGTCGAGCTTGAGCATTAGGACCGGGGTGCGCGTTCGATGATAGAGTTGCACCCGGTTACAAACAGCCAAGAAGTTTTCTTGAATGCTTCGTCCCTTGATGAAAGCACTCTGACATGGCGAGATTAGTGAGTCCATATGGGAGGACAGACGTAGAGCGAGCACCTTGGATATTAATTTTGAGATGGAATGAATAAGGTTGATGGGTCTGTAGTCCGCGGGGCCAGCCATTCCCTGTTTCTTTGGAATGAGTGCGATGGATGCTTTGTTGAGTGTTGCGAAACTCCAGGAGGTTTCGCCGTGAAACGCACACAGCACAGCCATGACGTCGCTCTTAATGATTTCCCAGCAATGCTTATAAAAAGATGCAGTGAAGCCATCCGGTCCCGGTGCCTTGTCGGTAAAAGCGTTGAACAATAGCGAAACCTCCTCCTCTGAGAAGTCAGCCTCTAGGCCAGCCAAGTCGTGAGCGGAGATGTTGAGGTTCGACCAGATGATGTCCCTAGAGTGCGCATTCTTTTTTCCCAGTAGCTGTGAGAAATGGTGGAAAAGAATGCGCTCCTTGTCCGCATGCGAGTGGCCATACCACGTCATTCTCAGAGCGATTGGATAAAGTTCTTTCGACGGCGACCATTGGCCTTCAGATGGAAAAAGCGGGTGTTCGCATCCCCCTCTCTAAGCCAGGTGACCCTGGATGCCTGCCTCTTGCGTGCTCTTTCGACCGCAGCCAGGCCCGTGACCTTGATTTTTAGCGCTTTGCGTAGCTGCTGCTCAGCAAGAGATAGATTCCTCGATTCTTGAGCGATGTCAAGATGCAAGATGATGGTATTTGCCAAATGAAATTGCTGGGTCGCATCGCTGAAGAGTGATCTGCTCCATGCGCGTAATGCCCTTGCTGTCGCCTGAAGCTTATGTGCCAGTCGCTTGAAAGGGTCGATATGTGCGCTTGGAGCAGTCCATGCATCGTGAACCACCGCTAGAAGCCCGGAGGCGGGTCCAAAATTTTCGAATCAAAGGCCCATGTCTGGTTGCCCCGTTATCGCTTGTTAGCAGTAGCGGGCAGTGGTCAGACATGGACGAGGAGAGAGCCTGCAGCACATGGTTTGAGAAAAGAGCATCCCACTCGTGATTACAGAAAGCTCGGTCAAGCCGGACTAGCGTCGGTTCATTCCTCTCGTTACTCCAAGTGAATCTTCTATTGCGCATGATATCTCGCATGCCGCACATGGTCGATGACGAGCGGAATTGTGCCATTGAGCGACGGTTGAGGTTGTCATTGTTCTTGTCTCTCGCTTCGTAGATTAGGTTGAAATCACCTAGGAGAATCCAAGGTGTTTGCGAGGCAGGCGCTATTGATGTCAGCTCCTGCAAGGACTGCTTTTCGTGTTCGGCCGTTGGCCCATACACCGTGGTAAGCAGGAAAGAGGCCTCGTTTGCCCGAATGATAACATGCGCTGTAATGGAGAAGTTACGCGCCACTACATTCGTCACTTGAACCTTGTCATCATCCCAAAGCAGGATAATCCTCCCCACGCCTGTCTTTGGCAAGAAGGATCACAGAGGCTAGACGCCCCTCCAATCAGTGAATTATGCTTTGATCAATGAGTGAAGCTTTGATTCTTGCAAGGATGCGATCGCAGGCCGAGAGTTTTGTAGTGTCCGGTTTCTGTGGCGCGTCGACGAGCGTTAAGACCGCAAACATTCCAACTTAAAATGCAGCAATCATCCATCAAAACTATTTTTGGTCGCTTAGAGTAGGAGAACCGCATGCGGGGAGACAGGAAGGTTTCAATCGCATTGTCTGGATGCTTGGCGACATGTGATCGCTGCCCTTGCTGCATGCAGCAGGTGGTGGGCAAGGAAACAAAAGACAGACAACTTAAGCTCCATAGATGGACTTGCATACGACACAACTTAACTGAAGGTTGTGTAGACCGCAAAAGACACTTGGCCAGGCGCAGCTGGCAGGAGTAAACAAAGCAGATCACTACTGAAGCAAAAGCAAAAGACATTACAGAGGAACAACGATCGGCAGCGGAGTGCGGTCGGGCTTATTGCGGCCGAGTGTCTGAAGTGTTGGCGTCGCCTTGATGCAGGTCCCCTCCCGGCAAAGGCCCAATCGCTTGCATGATCTGCAGGCTCTTCTCGTCGAGACGGCAGATGTGCTTTAATGCCGCTATGGTGTCATCTGAGAGTGGTGTATCAAAAAGGGCATTGAGCTTCTGCAAGTCCTCGAAAGTCACCTTTTTTGCTCTTGGCGAGCAGAAACCAAGGCGTCGCGCAAGAAGCTCTTGCGCCATTTTTGCAGTTGGCAGTGTCCTGGGCTTCATCGCGAGTCGTTGGCTGAGGCGTGGTCCAGCACTCCCGCTTTGCGTTTTAGAGGCTTGGCTCGGCGTATCAAATTTGCGGCACTGGGGCGCCGTAAGCAGCGGCTGTGGAGGGTCGATGAAGACGTCCTGCATGAAATGCTGGAGGCAGGCGACGGCATTTCCACTGTGGGTTTGAGAGATGTCTGCAGGCACGGGGACTGCGTCAGGATGGTCGATGGTGCCGCTTGAGAGAGGCACCAAACAGGTATTGCTTTGCCTGAGCTGGAAGGATGAATCACTGTCATGCGGCTGATGTTGCCAGTCTTGGGTGCCGTCGAAATGCAGCTGCGAGGTTGCAAGATTCCCTTCCAGACTAGCGCGTCCGGGCTGAGAACCATTCTGTAGGGAGCTTATGGTGGTAAACGCTTCTTCTAGCATCGGGTCGCACCAAGTGCTTTGCTGGTCGAAGAGCTCTTTCAAGGGAAACGTCAACATGTCATGTCCGTCATCGCAGGCTGGCAACGGACCGTCATGGCTGTTCATTTGTGCAGATGAGGAAAAGTCCATTGGAGCGGGGTCCTCTGCCGGCAATATGCGACGCACAAGAGAGCACGGTCGCGGCCTAACGAAGACAGTCGGCTGGCTGAGCAGCGAGCTGGTCGCTCGTGACCCGCCCTCCCGCGTGGCCGCATGCGTAAAAGCAGGACGCAGACGCTCGGAGGACCGGGTGCGATGTCTCCAGGCCGAACGTCCCTTGTCATAAGCCGGCGAGGTGCTGGTTCGGCCGTGAATGACATCCCGCGGCTGGCCTTCAGTAGCCAAGGCGTTGTCGCGGCGACGAGGCGAGCGAGTCCGGCGACCGGCCTGGCCGCGGCGAGGCGAGGCCCGTCGAGAGCGGTGGCGGCTAGAAGACCGGCCCGCCCACGGTTGGCTCTGGTGGTGCTCACGACGATCTTGCGGTCGACGATCAAGGTCGTCCCAGTCATCATCATCGTTTGGGCAATCCTGCCCGCGGCGATCCCCCAAACGGCAGCGGACGTTGGACCGTCGAGTAGGTCACGGCGGCGGGCACCCATCAACGACGCCAAGCGTCCAATCGAAGGAGCGAGCCACTGGCCAGTCTTGCCCTTCGCAGCGAAGATGCGGCGAGAAGTCTTCAGCGACGTCCAGGTGGACAAGGACGTCGTGCAAGGACCCGAGAGGCGATTCTGAGCGTGGTGGAGAAACATTCGGAGCACCATGCCACGCACGCAGTGCTCTCCCACTGCGGCCCTCAGGGAAGACCGAGACGGAGATGCTTTTGGGTATGACATCCAGGCTGGGAACCCAGACCCATGCCCAAAAGATATTGGTGGCTTGACGGAGGCGCGACTGGCGATCAATCCGGTCGAAGCAGCACCAGCCCCTTAGCGCCTTCGCCGCAGCACTAGAGTTCCAGGCGTTGAGAGGCAGCCCCTCAAGGCCAATGCTCGCTCGGACGAAGAGCTTGGCGTTGGCTGCAGCACTGTCAGGGACCCATGGCATTATTTCATAGGCACAGCCACCATACTCGATGTGCTTGGCTCGGACCGCCGCATTCCGCTGGGCGGGGTAGTCAAACCACGCCATGAAATCCTCCGGGTTATGGCGCGTGACACGCATGTCGACCCAAGGGATCGCGACGTTGGATTCGATCGCCTTGGCCGCTTTGTACGTGTTTGCCGCGTTGGCTAAGGACCTGTCTCCGGTGACCTTGAGGAGAACGGCGTGCTGGTTGAGATTGGCCGCCTCATCCACCATGGCCTGAGTGGCCGTGAATGTGCAGAGGGCACGCGCCGGCCAGTCTGCTGGTAGGCAGAGGTTGCCATGGACGGCCGGCGATGCGCAGGGGGAAAGGCGCGGCGAGGACACTCACGCGCCCGGTGGCCACTTCGCCTGCAGGCGAAGCACTTGAGGGGATCTCTGTAGCTCTGAACTTTGTGGTCAGAGGCTAAACAGCGGAAGCACTTCCCTCTGAGAGCTGCTACCCGGGTCAATTTATACGGCAGGCGGCTTCTGGAAACGACATTGCCGGCCGGTGAGGAGCGGTAATGGCGAATTGAAAGCGGGCCGTTGGACTCACTTAATCTCCTTCTCCACCAGTGCTTAGGTTTCACCGTCTCCCATGCGGTTGGTCGCCATTCTTGTAAGGTGCTCGAGTTCCAAAGTAGTTGATCTTTGCGAATTTAACCACGGCGGAGGCATGATCTTGGCAAATCTTTTGGGCGATTTGGTGATGGCGGACACGTGGCGCTGCAGATCTATCACCGCCCCTTCGAGAAACGGGGTAGAGTTACAGGGTAGTTCGGATTAAAAGCTATTTTAAGAGGCGGTGGTAAAGATCGAAGCGGCAAGACCGGGCACGGAGAGGCTTGAAGGATCGCCCCGCCGATCCGACCGCCTGAGTCCGCACTTCCTTCCAACACGACGGGGAAGGATGAGCCGCGCACAAGGCGAAGAACGCAGACACGGCTGCAACGGAGCAAGCTCGGAGAGGCGGTGCTGGGAATCCACCGTCGGAGTCTCCGGGATCCCAGTCTAATCTTGCAAGCTGCGCCACGAGCTACTCGGGAGAGCTGCGATTGGGACTCTTTTGGAGGCAGATCTGGAGAGGTAGGGTCTTCGAAGGATGAAAAGGAGGCTACGGGCTGAAGCGGAGAAGCCGGAGAGCCGGGGTGAACCCGGCGGTGGCCGTCGAGGTCGGAGCGACCGTCGGCGTGGGGAACAGACGGGGGGCTCTCATTTTCTTTTCGCCTTTTTCCAAACACTAATCAGTGTGCAGACATGTGGTCAGAATGGAATTTGATAATACCGTATTTATTAACTAAAGATCAAACAAAGTGGGAATGTTACTGCTCACTCTAAAAGGTTAAGGTTATAAGTGCAAAGTGGAATACTTGGGAAAGTGCAAGGATAAAATATACGTTTTGGATTTATTGTCCTCCACCTAACAACCCTGAAATGTTTTATGGGAGCTTTCAATCTGATGCAGTAATCTTGGCCACTGAATTTAATTGGAACATGTCCAACATTTTACTGTCCGCAAAAAGTCCATTTAGTATCATTAATTATAAAATCAGTTATTTAACTATAAACTTATAAAATCGGGTCAATTTACACACTAAAGCCTTGTTTGAAAAATCCATTCTAGAGCGGGATCCATATAGATGGGCTGGGAGGCCTCCCGAACAAGGCTTCAAGGGTAGCTTTATAATGCGAATCCCAATTAAAGTGATTTTCGCTATATTGATAGCCATATCACTAGGTTTTAGCGATTATCCAACTCAAAAGGATGTCAAGCTCCACATCTCAAAATCTTTCATACTCCTCTCTTTCTCTCTATTATCAACCTTTCTTCATCTCGGCATCCTCATTGCTCCCATTTGCATCCTCGTCAGGAAACCATAAAATCGCTACCAGTATGGCAAAAACACAATGAGACCTTGTTTGGGGATGGGTCAGGATTTTGGGCCTCCAAATAAGCTCTTATGGTGCAAGTTGATTGAAAGATCGAAAAAGGCGACTAGAGGGGGGGTGAATAGGAGCCAAATAAAATTTTTCGAATAAATTTTCCCCCTAGAATTCAAACCACCAAAAGTCGAGAAAGAAATCAGACTGGTCGGGTATCTCAGTCGGATGAGCAGTACCCCGACCTCAGAGGTCGGATAAGCGATACTCCCACCGGCCTTGGTCGTATGAGCGACTCTCGACCGAAGTGGTCGGATGAGCGATAATCCCGACCGAAGTGGTCGGATGAACAGTACTCCCGACCCGAAGTGGTCGGATGAACAGTACTCGGGTGAATAGTGTTCGAGTGAACAGTATCCCGATCGGACGAACAGTACACCCGACCTGCGGAGGTCGGATGAACAGTACTCGGGTGAATAGTGTTGGGTGAGCGATATCCGACCGGATGAACGATGCGCCCGACTGCGGAGGTCGGATGAACAGTACTCGAGTGAATAGTGCTCAGATGAACAGTACCTCCCCGACCGATGAACAGTAAAATCAGCACGATCTTAAAAACAGAAATCGATGTAACTTTTGATCGGCTGATCCAAAAACAGTGAAACTTGGTGTGCACCTCCCTAAGGATGTCAGGAACCTATTTCAGTCATCAATCGAAGGAATTGATACCAAGGTTCCGTCCTTTTCGATTTAACAAATGCAACACCAAAAACAGAGTCACGAACACAGACTTTACCCCTAACTTGCTGGTGGGAGTTGATGGTCAGAATATCCTTGGATAACTCTCCACAAATCACAGCAAGTAAGTATACGAAGAAACAACCCTTCAAACAGATAGAAACACTATCTGAAAACTAGGCACAGAAATTGGTTTCTTCCAAAACTGAATAGAAGAGGTTGTAGATTGCCTAGATTATTGGGATATGATCTATAGAAGATTCATCCAGCAATCTTTTATCCTTGGCAATAAGAACCAGAAGCCAATCAAGACTAACGAACTGCAAGTCACACGTTTACGCACTTTAAGAACACAGATTTACAACTTGCAACAAGAACGCAAGGATTGCCTAAATGATTGAAAGCACCAATCCAGAGAAGAGTTCATCAATCATGAATTTCAAAAGGACTCAAAAGCATGTAGAAGGAGATGAGGCAAATCCAAATTACGTAAAGTAAATTGCAAGTAAGTAAATGCGAATTTAGATAATGAATTTAAGTGCGTAATGTAAATACGTAAGAGAAATGAAACAAGAATATAAGTGAAGAACATTTCATTTACGGAAGGGAGGTTTACAAAGCCTCACAACAAAGTGGGCAAAACTCAAGCGAGCGAAAAAACCTCGGAACCTTCACGGAGGGAGGCTGCCCTACCCTCTATTTATAGTGACACAGGATCAATTCCCACCTTTGGATGTTCTGCTTCAATCCTAAGCCAACATCCAAGAGCCCGGATTTGATCCTTACATCGCCACTCTCAACAACTCTCAACTACTCACGTACACTTTCCTCACTGCTCACCCCAAGGAGACACCCTCTCCTGTATATTTGAAGCGAGCTTGGACCACCACCACCCTTGGATGAGCCTCTAAACCCTAGAGCACTCCATCAAGGGTGAGATTTTACCCACTCACACAGCTATGCATGGGCTGACCGAAACCCAACAACACAACGGGTTTTGCATTTGTTCAAACCATACCAACTTGACCCACTACTCTATCTTCCCGACCGCGATCCAACGGTCCTCCTCGATCGAGCGGCTCCAAGTTAGCATCTCATCCATTCCTTTGTCTTCTCGGCTTGCGGCTACTCCACAGCCTCGGTCATCTTTGGCGACACCTTGATCATCCGGACCTCGGCTCTCGGCCTAGTCACGATCTCCTTCGCCTCACCATGACCTAGCTCCAAAGTCCTGCAACCATCATAGACAAGGAACCACATCACATAGCAATGTCCAACAACACATATCCATCTCAGCGAAAGATATACACTTGACGACCAAAGCAAAACCACGACCACACATGGTCCGACCACTCGGTCTCCATCCCGACCACGCACTGCCTCGACCACCGGTCTCCATCCCGACCACGGACGACCACCGGTCTTCGTCCGACCACTCGAGTCGACCACTGGTCTTCGTCCCGACCACTCGAGGTCTGACCACTGGTCTTCGTCCCGACCACTCGGGGTCGGACCACTGGTCTCCGACCAGCGAGAGCCCCGACCACTCGGGGTCGGACAACTGGTCTCCGACCAGCCAAAACCCAGACCTCTCTGGGTCGGACAACTGGTCTCTGACCAACCAAAGACCTGACCACTCGGGTCGACGGTGTCTCTCGACAACCAAAACTCAGACCACTCGGATCAAACTCAAATTCAAGCACATCATGCTAAACCACGGTCAATTACTCATCACCATCAGGGATAGACCTCCACATGGTCTTTCAATCTCCCCCTTGATGAGTATATTGACAAACACCCGAAAAGGCATAAATTCGAGTTTGTAAAGCAATTTGATTTGCAAAACCAAACTTGGTCCAGAGAGAAAGATATAAAATCATGACCAAGTTGGCAGAAAGAATTTAGAGCAAGACCATGAAAAGAGCAAGTTTTTCACAAAAGCTCAGTGCCAAATGTGATTATGATCCATAAGAGATAGCAAAGATTTACAAAGATCATGAGAATCAACAAGCTTTCACATCTTTATCTCCCCCTTTTCTACATTTTAAATGATGCCTTTTCTACATTTTCTCCCCCTTTTGGCAATATAGGCATCAAAATGAATTTTTTTTGTTTTCTCCCCCTTTATATATGTATGCATGAAATGCAACCTAAGTGAGCTTTGAAGATTATCAATTGATCGCAATGACAAGATATGACACCAAGCTAGTCAATTTAGAAAATGGTGAACTAGGATGTCTCCAAGAACAAATTCATTTTGCTCACAAGCTTGGTTTAAAAGATTTTATTTTAGCAAGATTTGAACAAGTGCAAAACTTAGCAAAAGTTTCAAAGCTAGAAGCCAGCACCATTCATAGGATCAAATGGAGAACCTAGAGTTCAACCTACTCAACACTTTGGAGAATCTTGAAGTACATATAGAGTCCTTCGAGCTCATTTTTCAATTCATGCAAATTCTTCTTCTTTGATATTTTAAAAGACATAGCGGGGTGCAAATGTTTGACATTATTTGCATTCTTTACCCACTTATGTTTTTGTTATTTGCATTTCTTAATGGTTGACTCAAGCCATGTTTGATCACCCCAAGAGTAACTCTTAAGAGAATGATCTTGGTCATACACTATATATTCCAAGTTCATCCCAAGTGCAATGGGAGGCAGTCTCGAGAATATATAGTGTTGAGTTCAATTTTGCACAAAAGATTCAAGTTTTTTATTTTAGCACATATGAGCAATTTTGAAGGACTAAAATATGGATCAAGCAAGTTTCACCCAAGTTGCTATAGGGACTCTAGAGAACTCCATAAATTCACAATTCATGGTAAAACCTCTAAGAAGAAACTTAACAAGAAAAAGCAACATGTTTTTCATTTAAGATTTTCAATTTTCAGATTTTAACAAGCTTAGTATGATAGATGGACTTGGATAGACCTAAGCTAGTGATTTTCTTCAAAGATGTAGCAAGGTGCATTACATGAAGATTGAATCAATTGCATAATAGACAAAGCTCATAAAGCAGAAAATGCAGTCTAAATGCAATGCATGAACATATTCCCAAACTCCCCTCAACAAATGAATTAATTTTAGGCTCAAATCTGGTTAAAGTTGAGTTATTATCAAGATTAGGCATAAAGAAAACCGAATGAACTCAATAACAACGGAAAAAGCAGAATGAGGAGAAGAAGTCGAGAAAAAGACTGGATGACTATTGAGCATAGATAAGATAGAAGAGACTCACTACGGCTCAGATGGCTCTTATCTTCCACATTGGTGACATAGGAAGTCGACTCTAGATTCCAACTAAGGAGTGCACAGACCACTGTCTACCAGGAGGCCCAAAACACTAGACTTATAAGGCGTGAGGGAACTCAACCTAGAGAGAAGAGAGAACAGCTAATCACGCATGATAGCAACCTAAAGCATAAGATAAGAGGTCCATGGAAGACATGCCAAAAGTCTAAGTGAGTGAACTCAACTTAAGAAAACAAGCCCAAAGTCACCCAGAAGAAGAAAGGAAATCTTTGGAGGAAAAATATAGTACATAGTATACAAACCAGCTCCCCCTCAAGATAAGCCGTATGGGCTCACGACTCCAAGCTCACTCCTCAAGGCAACAAACCTGGAGCTATCCAAAGGCTTGGTAAAGATATCGCTAGCCGGTGGTCACCATCTATGAATGAAGCACGATATCACCCTTCTCCACATGGTCTCTAAGGAAGTGATATCTAATATCAATGTGCTTGGTCCGGAATGTTGCCTTTGGGTTTTTAGCAATGCAAATAGCTGAAGTGTTGTCACGAAAAGTGGCACACTCTCTATCTCTAACCCATAGTCCCGCAAGGTCGATCTCATCCAGAGCACTGCTCAACAATCGGTGCGACAACATACTCGGCCTCGTGATGGATGTGCAACCCTGCATCGCTTCCTAGATGACCAAGAAACAAGAGAAGTGCCAATGAATTGGCAAGTGCGAAGTGCTCTTCCTATCTATCCTCTGACCCGACAAAGTCGGCATCGGAAAAGGCTCTAAGAGATAGACAAGAAGAAGAAGAGTACCAAATACCATAATCGGTGGTGGCACGAAGGTACCGAAGATGCGCTTGACCGCTTTGGCGGTGAGAGGCACGAGGAGAAGCTTGAAATCGAGCGCATGGACACACAATGAAATGTATGTCCACCTCGAAGCGGTGAGGTACAAGAGGAGCCGATCATACTCAAAACTCCTTTTGATCGTGAGCTCACCATCCTCATCGGGCTCGAGAACAGCGAAGGTGGCCATAGGAGTCATCACCGGCTTCCCATCGACATGTCGAGCGCCTCGGAGGTCACGTATATTTACCTTGATGCAAGAAAGTACCCTCCCGAGTGCGCTTGATTTGGAAGCCAAGAAAGTAGCTCAACTCGCCCATCATACTCATCTCAAACTCTGTACTCATCACATCGAAAACCGAGAGACAAGAGAATGAGAGGATCCACCAAAAATGATATCGTCCACATAAATGCGACAAGAAGAAAATGAGACTCATGGTGTCCGATGAGCGAGTTTTGTCTACTATGCCCATTTTAAAGTCATGGTGAGAAGTTAAGACTTGAGCCTCTCATACCATGCTCTGGGGGCTGCTTGAGTCCATCTGAGCTTTGGAAAGCTTGAAAACATGACTCGAAACTTGGGGTTCTCAAATCCTGGAGGTTGTTTGACATAAACCTCTTCCTCAATATAGCCATTGAGAAATACACTCTTGACATCCATTTGATAGAGCTTGAAGCCCCGGGATGCAGAAAATGCAAGCAGGATCCTAATAGCCTCTAGCCTAGCTACAGGGGCAAAGGTCTCCTCAAAGTCAAGATCCTCAACCTGATAAAAGCCCTGTGCAACTAGCCTAGCTTTATTGCGAATGACAACCCCATCCTCACTCTGCTTGTTTTTGAACACCCACTTAGTCCCAATGACATTATGACGGATGGGCGCTCTACAAGTGCGGACTTTGTTCCTCTCAAAGTTCTCAAGTTCCTCATGCATAGCATTAATCCACGACTCATCGGATAATGCATGAGAAATATCCTTCGGCTCAAAGGAGGCAACAAAGGCGAGTGAAGGCGAGAGGAGGATGACCGTTCTTGGCGAGTGACACGCTCGAACAAATCGCCAATCATCGATCGGAAGGATGGCGTCTCACGAATATGACGGGAGGTCCAGGAGCGTAGTGGCCTCTACCTCTTGAGCAGAAGAGATAGGAGCAGAGCCACTCGTTGAAGGAGAGCCGAAGACAAAGGTGGTCTCCCGAGGTGCGAAAATGGAAGCAGAGGCACCTCGGTGTAGAGGGCTGGATCGGTGGAACACCATCATCTCCATCATCCTCATCCTCTACAAAAATGGTCTTGGAGGAAGAAGAAGAGCTCAAACATCGAGTCTAGCTCTGGGCTAGCCTCATCAAAGGTCACATCACGGTCTCTATGATCCTATGCGCATCAACACTCCGGACCCTATAGCTACGAGAAGAAGGCGAGTAACCTAGAAAGATGCCATCGGAAGCGAGACTCAAACTTATCTAGGTTACGGACTTCAAGATAAAACACTTGCAACCAAAACGAAAATGAGACACTGCTGGGCTTTCGCCCATACCTCAACTCATAAGAAGTGTGATGCAAATGTGCTCTCAAAAACACGCGATTAGAAACATGGCAAGCGGTAGCTATAGCCTCACCCAAAACTTCCTAGAGTCTTGTACTCATCTAGCATCGTCCCGCCATCTCAACCGAGGTCTGTTCTTCCTTTCCACTCGCCATTTCTTTGAGGCGTAGGGAGAAGAGAACGATGCTCTAAACCGACTCCACACAAAAACTCTCAAAGTAGGAATTCTTGAACTCCGTGCCATTATCACTGCGAATAGCTCGTAATGCACAGGGAGCTCAATAGACAACCTCTTGACTGACCTGAAGTGAGAAAAGTCTCATCCTTTGAGGCCATTAAAAATACCCAAGAGTATCTAGAAAAATCATCAACGATGACAAGAACATACCACTTCCCTCCTGCCGATCGCACTCTAGCCGACCAACGAAGGTCCATATGTAAAAGCTGTCTGGTGCATCATCATCACTACGGTGGTGGAGGATGAGAAGCGATAACCATCTTGCCATGTCGGTAAGGAGAGCAAACTAAGTCTTTGACCATCTTGAGTTTGGGCAAACCCGAATGAGATCGTGGTCGCTAACTCGGGTCAAATGATCAAAACCAATGTGACCAAGTCTCCTATGCGGAAGGAGAGATCACGGGACTCGAAGCAATCAAACATCGAAGAGGTCTCCAAGAAGCGGAAAAATCAGCACGAAAGACTCTCCCAAATCTAGAAATCCATAAACTAACCCTCCGATGAATCAATGATTCTACATGCATTACTCTTGAAGCTTACCTCGAAAGAGTCATCGATAAGTCGAGAAACAGAGAGCGATTGTATTGCGACTTACTTACTAAGGCAACATCTTTAAGAATGAAATTTTGGTTAATGCAGATGGTACCTTTAGCAATGACTCTACACGAAGATGCATCCCCAAAGTGATTAACTCATCACCGGGGCTCGGACTAGGAAGAGAACCATCGAGAATCTCCGGTCATATGGCGAGAACAACCGAGTCAATAATCCAAACATCTCCTTCCCCATCCGACCAACCCGATCAAGACACAAGAGAAAAGATGACTCGATCTTGGGGTAGAGTGAAGACTTGGGAACCCAATCTTGAACCACACGACGCCTCAGTGCGATCCACCAGAAGAAGGCGGACTCGAGTGTCTCTCGGCGTTTAGACTTAACAAGATCGGTAGCAACTCTAGTAGATGATCTATGAGTCAAACGGGTTGGCATGCCGTGGTGCAAAAGCCGGACCATCCCGATGAAGGTGCTGGATCTCCTACCGAAAACACCTCACGTCGTGATATCTACCTCGATGGGAAGAGCGAGGAATATCAAGAGGGCGGCGGAAAGACCGACTACGAACAGCTCAATACTAAAACTCGAAGAACCGAAGATGAAAACCGAGTCCTCGACGCGCCCAAAAGCAGGCGACTCTCTAACTTTGTCTAGAAGCGGTGTGTGTCTTAGGAGCACTCAAAGTGCAGGGATGACCACGAATACCCCTAAGAGCGACAACACGCTCACGCCGAGTGATCTTTGCGCGCTGAAGCGTAAATCTACTAGGTGACCATCCTTCTTCGGAAGGTGCATGTGTGCCGCCTTGCTAGAGGCAGAAGCAGCAGGGTAACACCCTTACAGTCAAGTCCTATGGACAACCCCAAGAGACCTAAACACGGTGGTGCTCACTCAGGAGCTACCACAATCTCACCACTCTGAAGCCGCGCACAATGGTGGGAGGATGCGCGGCGTGCTCCAAGGGATCAAATCCTAGACCTTGATTGAATCTACTAATCTTGGATTGGTCTAGAATAAGATTGAGCTTCTTCTTGCCTCCTACAAACTTCTCGAGAGTGCTCATAAGATCTTGGCAATCTCGAAAGAAAGAGGCACAAGAAGAGCGGGGGAAGAACAAGAAGAAGAACCGAAAGATGAGCTCTCTCAAGACGTGCATTTTCTCCTCGGCCACGGTGCCTCAATCTTGAGGGCCTCACAAGAAACGCATAAGATGCATTTCTAATTCTATGGGCTTGGTCTTCTAATTTCTTCCTAAGCTCGACATGGATTTTATCCAAGTCCCCCTCAATCACAGAACATCGCAAACAACTTTCTTGTGACTTATCTAGTAAGTCCTTAGCAAGTTTAGCACACTTGACATTTAAAGCATTATTGTCAAGTTTTAGTTGCTTACTGACCCTCATGAGGTATTTGGATCCTTAGAAGCATGCAATTCAAGTTCATCATTTCTAGAAGAAAGCTTCTTAAGGTGAGTGCTCATGGCATCAATTTCAGCAAGCAATTTAGGGCAATTAGCACAAGAAGGAGTAGAGTGAGCATGAAGAAAACTAGCCTCAACAGAATATCATCAATAGAACTAGTGCTAGCATTCTTCCTCCTAAGACCATCAAGTTCGGCAAGCACACTATCATGTATGGTCCTTAGGTTCTCCAACTCCACAAGAACGACATCACAGAGAACACGGTCATCGGTGACTCGGGAGGAGAAGATCTAAGTGAAGCTAACTCCGAGTCAAGGTACCTACTTCCTTTTCTAACTCGAACACCTAGACCTAGCCTTAGCATGAAACTTGCCTAATTTACGTATGCGATTTAATTCGTCGTAGGTGGGTACCTCGTCCGAGTCATTTGTCTGACTCGGAGTTCTTGATGCCGTTGGCGTCGGCCATGAAGCACATCTTGGAGAAGTCATCGCCGCCCTTCTTCTCTTGCGGATCATCCTCGCCTTCGTCGCTCCATGTCTCCGTGTCGGAGAGGTTGATGTCGTCAAGCGCGGCGAGGACGCGGTGGAAGAGCTTCTTGTTCTTAGAGAAGTTGCGGTACTTCTTTTCACGCGCTGGCTCGCGAATTGGAGGCTTCTTGTTGCGGTTCTTATCGGTGTAGTCGTTCTTGCCCGAACCGCTTTGTTCGTTTTTGCCATTCTCCAGCTTGGGACAGTTTGCTCGAATGTGGTTGGGGCCACCACACTCGAAACAGGTGATCATCCCACCTCTCTTCCTCTCTCTCACTCTCTTGTATGCATATGAAAATTTGCGAGCAAGAAGAGCAAGCTCATTTTCTGGAAATTTTTCCAGTTGGTCATCGCTTAGCTCGCACAGGGCGGAGAGAGAGAAACCAATAGAGGAATCAGAAAGAGAGGATCCAATGGGATCGGTGACCAAAGCCATCGACTGAGACTTCGTCTTCCGCGAGACGACGTCGATCTCATGAGTCTTGAGGCGGGAATAAAGCCCGTCAAGAGTCAAGGTCGACAGGTCGGTGGTGTCCTTGATGGTGGTCATTTTCATTTCCCAAACACGAAGATCGAGTGCAGTCAAGAAATGTCGAGCATTATCCGAGTCAGGGTATATGCAACCGACTGCTCGGATGTCGCTCAGAATCTTTGTAAACCGACCAAAGCACTCGTCAAGACTCTCACCAGCGTGCTGTTCAAACTTGTTGAACTCACGCTTGAATTGGTCCTGTCGAACCGTCTTGATTTGGGTAGTGCCCTCATGGTAAGCATCGAGGGTCACCCAAATCTCATGAGCAGAACGAAGGTGAGAAATCCTGTCATACTCACTGCGGCTAAGACCCTGTATGAGGATGTTCCTTGCCTTAGCATTCGCCTCAACGTCGACCATATTGCCGTAGTGGCGTTCTCATCGCCAGGAACCTCATCACGGAGCTTCACCTCCTGCCATATCGGAAGCCACAGGCGTGATGTACGACTCCATCCGAGATTTCCAAAAAGGAAAATCAACTCGGAGAAAATAGGAGGCTTGGTGGAATACTTGTCCATCGCCATGGCTCTTGAGACCGGTCAAGATCTAGAAAGAGCGAGAACCGGCTCGATACCAATTGAAAGATCGAAAAAGGCGACTAGAGGGGTGAATAGGAGCCAAATAAAATTTTCCGAATAAACTTTCCCCTAGAATTCAAACCACCAAAAGTCTAGAAAGAAATCGCCTGGTCGGGTATCTGCGGTCGGATGAGCGGTACCCCGACCTCTGAGGTCGGATGAGCAGATTCTCCCGAAAGATTTGGTCGGATGAGCAAGACTCCGACCGAAGTGGTCGGATGAGCGATAATCCCGACCAAGTGGTCGGATGAACAATACTCCCGACCGAAGTGGTCGGGTGAGCAATATCCGGCCGGACGAGCGATCGCGCCCGACCTGCGGAGGTCGGATGAACAGTACTCGGGTGAATAGTGTCCGGGTGAGCGAGATCCCGCCGGATGATCGATGCGCCCGACTGCGGAGGTCGGATGAACAGTACTCGGGTGAATAGTGCTCAGATGAACAGTACCTCCCCGACCGATGAACAGTAAAATCAGCACGATCTTAAAAACAGAAATCGATGTAACTTTTGATCGGCTGATCCAAAAACTGTGAAATTTGGTGTGCACCTCCCTAAGGATGTCGGGAACCTATTTCACCATCAATCGAAGGAATTGATACCAAGGTTCCGTCCCTTTTCGATTTAACAAATGCAACACCAAAAGCAGAGTCACGAACACGACTTTACCCTAACTTGCTGGTGGGAGTTGATGGTCGAATATTCTTGGATAACTCTCCACAAATCACAGCAAGTAAGTACACGAAGAAACAACCCTTCAAACAGATAGAAACACTATCTGAAAACTAGGCACAGAAATTGGTTTCTTCCAAAACTGAATAGAAGAGGTTGTAGATTGCCTAGATGATTGGAATATGATCTATAGAAGATTCATCCAGCAATCTTTCATCCTTGGCAATAAGAACCAGAAGCCAATCAAGACTAACGAACTGCAAGTCACACGTTTACGCACTTTAAGAACACAGTTTACAACTTGCAACAAGAGCGCAAGGATTGCCTAAATGATTGAAAGCACCAATCCAGAGAAGAGTTCATCAATCATGAATTTCAAAAAGGACTCAAAAGCATGTAGAAGGAGATGAGGCAAATCCAAATTACGTAAAGTAAATTGCAAGTAAGTAAATGCGAATTTAGATAATGAATTTAAGTGCGTAATGTAAATACGTAAGAGAAATGAAACAAGAATATAAGTGAAGAACACTTCATTTACGGAAGGAGGTTTACAAAGCCTCACAACAAAGTGGGCAAAACTCAAGCGAGCGGCAAAAACCTCGGAACCTTCACGGAGGAGGCTACCCTACCCTCTATTTATAGTGACACAGGATCAATTCCCACCTTTGGATGTTCTGCTTCAATCCTAAGCCAACATCCAAGAGCACGGATTTGATCCTTACAACATCCTCTCAACAACTCTCAACTACTCACGTACACTTTCCTCACCTGCTCACCCCCAAGGAGACACCCCTCTCCCTGTATATTTGAAGCAGGCTTGGACCACCACCACCCTTGGACGAGCCTCTAAACCCTAGAGCACTCCATCAAGGGCTGAGATTTTACCCACTCACATAGCTATGCATGGGCTGACCCGAAACCCAACAACACAACGGGTTTTGCACGCTGTTCAAACTATACCAACTTGACCCACTACTCTATCTTCCTGACCGCGATCCAACGGTCCTCCTCGATCAGAGCAGCTTCAAGTTAGCATCTCATCCATTCCTTTGTCTTCTCGGCTTGCAGCTACTCCCTGGCCTCAGTCATCTTTGGCGACACCTTGATCATCTGAACCTCAGCTCTCCCAGCCTAGTCCTGATCTCCTTCGCCTCACCATGACCTAGCTCCAAAGTCCTGCAACCATCATAGACAAGGAACCACATCACATAGCAATGTCCAACAACACATATCCATCTCAACAGAAAGATATACACTTCGCTGACCAGCAAAACCCTGACCACACATGGTCTGACCACTGGTCTTCATCCCGACCACAGACCTGACCACTGGTCTCCATCCCGACCACTCGAGGTCTGACCACTGGTCTTCGTCCCGACCACTCGAGGTCTGACCACTGGTCTTCGTCCCGACCACTCGGGTCGGACCACCGTCTCCGACCGGCGAGAGCCCCGACCACTCGGGGTCGGACAACTGGTCTCCGACCAGCCAAAACCCAGACCTCTCTGGGTCGGATAACTGGTCTCTGACCAACCAAAGACCTGACCACTCGGGGTCAGACGACTGGTCTCCGACAACCAAAACTCAGACCACTCGGATCAAACTCAAATTCAAGCACATCATGCTAAACCACGGTCAATTACTCATCACCATCAGGGATAGACCTCCACATGGTCTTTCATTGATATAAGTTTGTAAGTTTGGGGTTTAATACCTAGTCTTGTAGTTTAAGATTTAAGTGGAGTTTTTTTTAAAGCAGAAGAATTTAAAATGAACTTATTACAGTTCAATTTGATTTGGTCAAACGAACAGCTACACGCATCCATTTTGTAGTGATATTATATCGTTCCTCCTCCTAGCGATATGGATAGTCATATGTAAATGTTAATTCTGTGCCATTCATTTTGACATTTGTACTTCCTTTATATGCCTTTACACGGTGAGATGACAGTCCAAGGTTAGAAAAAGTTACGGTACGTATGTGGACTGTGGGTATTAAAAAGATTAGATGGACTAACATGAAATCCCTCCTTGTCCTCTTCCCCCCGCCACTGGGAGTCTGGGACGCGTGCTCCGTTAGAAATACCGAATCATCGCTTATCCAGCTCAGTCTCTCTTTTTTACTAATCTAGTCCTTCTATATATGTGTATTTACAAATTTAGCTTTCTTTTCACGGTTAAAAACGCGACAGACGACACGTGTCCCCTGTCGTGTCTAGGGAGTGTGGAAACCAGCTGGCACCATGGCAAGAGCTCATTGTCGCGTCCGGATAGCGTGGAAGCCACCCGCCACGATGGGCCAAACTGCTCCTGCGTCGGTCGAGTCCCGCTAGCTTCCGCACTCCTCAAGCGCAGCGAGGGACACGTGTCGTATGTTGCGTCTTCCGCGGTAAGTGTCGAAGCTAAATTTGCAAATGTATACGCAAAGGGCTAGATTTACGAAAGATAAAGTGTAGAGACTAGATAAGTCATAAATTTTCTAGAAATACGACCAAACAAGAAGAGAGTATTTTGAATATACTTGACATATACGCTCCAGCAAAAACATATAAAGATACAATATTTTTTCGTATGCCTTAAAAAAACTTTTTCTAGGAGTACAAAATAAGCATACATGATAGCATTCTGTGAACAAAAGTACTCCTTTCGGTCATAAATAGTTTTCGTTTTAGATACTGGTATGATATCGAAAATTAACTTTAATCATTCATTTCTATTATATCTTTTATTTTAAACCTAATAAAATTATAATATTATGAAAGTACTTTTTAAGACAATTCTATACGTATATTTTTATATATCTAATTTAAATATTTAAAAGATATCATCGATCAAGGTTTAAAAAGTATGCTTATTTAAAAAGTTTAATTATATCTATATTTAAAACGCAAATATTTATGACTCAAAAGGAGTATTCATTTGAGCATCCGGGACGTGGCCAATGCTCCACACAAACCGAACATATTCACGACCCATCTGTTCGCTGACTTTTCATCCTGTCGATCATCATCAAGTCCATCACGGAAGATCAACATATGGAAAAACCCAAAACGAAAATAAAGAAGAGCAGAGGGAGAGAGAAAAGTCGCATGCATGCACCACGGCATGCCACGTGCCCTCACACGTGTCCCATGCACACCTATCCGGTGGCAGAACAGCACTGCCTCTCTCCTCGCGTATTACTTCCAGCTCCACACACAAGAAGCATCAGTCAGAGATCGATCTATAAATTAAAGCACCAACCGCACAACAAGCTAGCGTATCATCTACACCAAAAAAAAAAAAAAATCCAAGAAAAGGCACAAAAGCTACTAGTTAGTTTCTGCTCGTGAGGTTGTGATCACTTTCGTTTGTCACTTTTTGATCGATCGAGCGACCGATCAGTACCTATCTAGGTTGTGTCACGGGGAATCCAGGGCCGGCGCCATTGCTGCAACTTTGGCAACTTTTTCTCTCGTTGTATAAAAGAGCTCACGAAGGGTAGAGACGATGGAGAGCGGCCAGCAGCAGCAGGTGAGCGGGAGGAGCGGCGAGGTGCAGGTGGTGGACGGGTCGGAGATCCGGGAGCTGGTGGAGAACAAGGAGGCGTTTGCGAGGTTCGTCGAGCAGAAGTTCCGGCAGCTCGACGGCGACGGCGACGGGAGGCTGTCGGTGAGGGAGCTCCAGCCGGCCATCGCGGACATCGGCGCCGCCATCGGGCTGCCCGCGCGTGGATCGTCGGCGCAGGCAGACCACATCTACTCAGAGGTATCCTGATGAAGAGTCGGTGATTTTACTTTAATTCTTACAATTAGTACTTAATTTGTAAGCGTCATTTTTCTAATTACGTTAATTTGTTTAAAACAAAGCCGTGTGTTTCAATAAACTAAGGAATTTTCTGTTCAATTGCATGGTAAATATCGCAACATATAGTATTTGTTATATGGCTATGTGAGAATTCGAAAATACTTTGAATATCACTTATTGGATCTGGATATATAGATTGTAATAGTTGTAATATATGTATATGATTAATCTACACTGTTATAAACTGGCCCATCAACGAAAGTGTTGTAGATCTTTTTTATCTCCATTAATGAGAGAATTTCTTTATATATATGTATGTATATATGTGTATGTGTGTGTATATATATATACAATCCGGTACGTTCTACCAAAAAAAATATGTGACTAGATTTTTTTTCTCGATTAAGGAGATAATTTTTAGGTATTTTGCTTTTTTGTTATTTAAGGATTATTATGGGATTTTCTAGACCAAAGAGTAACTTGACTATCACAAGCTGTTTGTAGACATTTCACAAGGATTAGCCAGAGTAAAATTATTTAGAATATGTTTCGTATAAAGTAATGAATGAAGGCTGAATCAAATTGGACTCACTATTGGCTCAAATGCACAAGTTTGTTCTGCTAAGTTAAGTTTATGCATAGCTCAACACAAGAAATCTTGGCACCATAAGAATATTCTAATCTTGTCAACTAATTTATCAAAATAATCATCTCTCCCTCCGTGTGCTCCGCATATCCCCAATTAAAATTTAATTACTAAAGTTTTACCTTTTGTGGTCTCCAAGCTACAATTTTAGTTTTAAACATTAGTTTTTATGGTAGTTTGTTTAGTTAAAAAATGTTCAATTAAAATATTATGAAAATAATATGCATAACCAATTTATTTTTATAATTTATATGTAGCCAATCTAGATGTGTACTTCTTTATGTAACTTTGAAAAGGATTAACTGCATTTTTAACACGATAACAAAGCAGAGAATGTCCTTACTGATGTGGCTTTCACAAAATAAAATGATGCTGGGTTGACATGAAAACTGAAAAGGTTGACTGTAAAATAATTCTGACGATATTTTAACAGAGGCAGAGAGGATGCTTATTAATGTGTATGTGTCTCTCTCTCACTGTTGGATTGAAAAGGAAATCTATGATTTGCCAACAAATCCACTACAGCCAAGCATTGAATTGCCATGGGAGACTGATTAGAATAGGTCTTACTCGAACAAAAAATGTCGCATTCATCCAAGCCTTGTAGATTACAAAAACATCTAAATCTTTGTGGAAGTGACAGCTCGTGTTGCCAACATTATTATCCTTCCCCAATTTCCATTCAATATGTCTACGAAATTCTGGAACATTCTGACAGCAGTCTGTTGCTCTCTTTCTTCTGACACGTTTGGTCTCTCCCGAACAAATTAGCCAAACTTCTAGTCACATTGACAAGATGTTTAGCTTTAGCACCTGATTTAGAAATGAAAGCAAAGGATGTGATTCATGAGAACAGGGTAAAATTATTGTTGTCTTACACATTGTTCATTGTGTGCTGCAGGTTCTTAACGAGTTCACTCACGGGAAGCAAGAGTCGGTGAGCAAGTCGGAGTTCCAGTGTGTCCTGTCTGACATACTTCTCGGTATGGCGGCTGGGCTGAAAAGGGACCCCATTGTGATCCTGAGGATAAATGGCGAAGATCTGAATGAATTTGTTGACAGCCCAAGATACGAGCCGGAAGGTGTCGCCATATTTTCACAAGTGGAGTCTGGAAATGCGTCGTTGCAGCAATGCTTGTTAGCTGCTCTTCGACAACTGACAGTCGACCACGGAATGCCACCGGCTTCTGACCCTTTGGTAATTGAAGAAATACTGAACATATTTGGTTCACAACAAAAACCCCTATTCTAAATTAGCTCCTCTATAACAAATAACAGAGAAAGTAATTGTTGTGTTAGAAAACAGAATTAACACCATAATTCAGTTTTCTTTTTCTAAACAATTATGCACCATAATTCAGTTTTATAACAAGACATATGGCCAGTTACTAAGAATGATTATTTGTGATAGGTTGTGGAAAATATCATAGAACCTGCATTTCAAGAACTGCCGGTGGCTCAGCTCGATCAACCCGTCTCACAAGATGTTTTCTTGCAAGAATTCAAGAAGTTTTTGGGAATCATCATTCGGAGACTCCAAGAGCACCCAGTAATTGTCGCGCACACTGAGAACACCTTTGATGGTAGTGGAATCAGGAGGCTACTGTCAAACAAGTTCGAGTTTGACAAGGTATTTTAACATTGAGATTCATACATGAGCAGTTGAGTTTCACGGCTAATCATCAATTGCATGATACTGATCAACATACACCACTGAATTTGTTCTAGCTGTTGGATTCTGTCTGGAAAGAAGTACCGAAAGAACACAAAGATAAAACATCAAAGGAGTACCTTCGAGTTGCGCTTGACAGGATGGCCGACTCGGCAAAACTACCACCTTATGGAGCTGTTGATCAGGTAAAAAAGATTGTTTCCATGTAAACCCTTATGGCCGAATCCGGACCGGAGAATGGCCAAACCTGACAAGTGCTAAAATTCATCCCATGTATAGCAGCCGGAGTGAAACATTCTGAATTTGGACAAAATTCTAATGACCTCTAAACAATACACAGGTGGATGCTGTGGTGAATGAGGCATTCAAGATGGCGAAAGCCGACGACGGGAAGGCAGTGGACGAAGCAGAGTTCAAGAAACTGCTCACTGAGATCCTCGGGGCAGTGATGCTGCAGCTAGACGGCAACCCGATCTCTGTTTCGACCAACGCTGTCCTCCATGAGCCGATGTCCACTTCGTCCACCCTGCTGTCGCCGTCTCCGCAGTCGCCAATGGTGTCGTCGCCAAGTGAGTAGAAAGAACTTTAACAGCTGATACAGTACAACGGTGGACAAGAATTCCACTGACCACCGGGAGCAGCAACTGAGATATGATATGCTGGTTTGCTTGTAACTTGACTAGGTGCATGTAAGTTCTGATGTTTGTAACCCTGCCTGGTGTTTTGTGCTGGAATAAGGCTTTCGAGCCAGACCTAGAGCAATGGGAAATGCCTCTCTTTTTTTTTCCTTCTAACTCTCAAGTTTGGAAGCTGGGGTTGCTGCAAAAATGTAAGTTTTTGGAGAATAACGATGTAAACATACTAATACATTTCGTTAATTTGCTATAGTTTATGAATCAAAATAGAAGTGCTGTGTGTAATTCTGTTCTGCAAAATTTGACGCTAGGCCAAGCAACGCCTGACCGAGATATTTATTTAGCTATCGAGAAAAACTACTCTATAATGCACCGTTTTTTATGCGATCACCACCACGGACAGATGTGTTTATCTAGTATATTATTCGTACATTTTTTTCTTGGAATAAGAATTAAACACGAATTTCGTTTATCTGATATACTATTCTATATTTTTTCTTGGAATTGGAATTAGAGTGCGCATCGGATAGTCAGGCTGAGCAGACCACCGGGCTCAGTTGCCAATCATTTCTCAACCCACTGGCCGTACCGGAGGTCGTGCCCGTCAATGGGTCGTGCTCGATGGGGCAGGGCTGCTGCCAGGCCAGCCCGCACCGGCCGGCAGCGCCGTAATCATCAAGCAGCAGCCGTTCGACCGCTAGCTACAGCTTCTCCTGCTCGTACGCCATGCTTGTGGACCTCGACGGCGATGATCTCTTGCGGAGGAACGCTGCGACCTGCGAGGGGCGCCTTGATCTGTACGTCGTGGTAGACTTCCACATCACAAAAGAAAGGTTCGTGTCCGCTGGCTGGCCAACCAGCGCCCGAGGGCTAAGCTACGCTTGCACCAGCGGCAGCAGCATGCGCGCGCGTCAAACTCATGGCAACCTACGACGACGTAGGATACTTGTGCAGGTGCTCGGACGGGTATGAAGGCGATCCATACATGCTAGGCGGACCATTGCAGCGAGCAACAGATTCATGTATCTGCTCAATGGTTGCTTTGTAGACATTCAGGAGTTTGAGCGGCCAGGCCTGTATCCTTGCCACGGGAAATGCCAGAACAGGCAAGGGAGCTACGTATGTACTTGCCCAGCCGGATCAAGAGGAAATGCAAAGGAAGGGCGGTGCACGGACTTATTTCCACGGCCTGCGAAGGTGTCTCTAGGTAAGACAACACGCGCCAGATTACCGCAATTACATCCATCGCCTCCCCTTCAGTTTACTGCCACATTGCAGTTGATATTTAGAATGGAGATCAGCTCCACAAGCGAAGAGGAAGTTACACATGCCTCCCACCCTGGTGGCAGACTCAAGTGGTAGCTAGGAAGACATGGCCAACATCACAAACCAAGGCCAAGGTCCCTTGGGTCTTTGACACAGCATGTATTATTGTTCGAAATAGGTAGGACTAGGTGCCATATCCTCGCTCCAAATCTTGGAAAACTAGCTTGTCTTGTCATCAAATGTTGACTTAATTAACCTCCAAACCTTGGACATATTTAAGCCTTTCCTGTTCTTTAAACCATCAGCACTTCCGGGAGTTTGCGTTGTTAGAATTTGTGTGTAGTTAGCGCTAATTGGGTTGTGACTGCATTTTTTTTAGTTGCAGCATATGCAGGAATGTTCATGTCAATCCCTGTCAATCCGGATCATGAATCTATTGTAATCCCTGTCAATCCGGATCATGAATCCGTTGTAACTCTGCCTCTATATAAAGATCATGATCCCATTGTGGAGGGTGCACTTGGCACATTCTCTATCTCTCACAATCTTTTCATGGTATCGGAGCCTCGATCTGACTACTCTGAGATTCCGTCATGAACGGTTCCCCAGCTTCCGCTGTTACGGCCAATTCACCTTCCTCCTCCAACCTCTCCGGAATTCTGCCAACGTCATCATTCAGCCACATGGTCAATGTAAAGCTCACATAGGAAAATTACCTGTTGTGGACAGCGCAACTCCTGCCCTATCTCAGGAGTCGAGGGCTTCTAGGCTATGTTGATGGCTCCATCGCATGCCCAAGCCAGACGATCACCGTATCGCCCAGCGAAGAAGGAGGCGGTCCTCGCGTCGCCATCAATCCAGAGTACACCAACTGGTACCACAAGGACCAGTTTGTTCTGAGTGCAATTCTCTCCTCTCTCACCGAGGATGTGCTTGGCAATGTCGTCGGCATGACAACTTTGCGTGATGTCTGGCGCACTCTGGAAAAGATGTACGCATCGAGCTCTCGCGCACGCATTATGTAGACTCGGATGTAGCTTGCCACGATCCATAAAGGAGACCTCAGCATCGCTGACTATTTTTGCAAGGTGAAACGTCTTGCCGACACTCTATCCGCCATCGGCAGTCCGCTCGAAGATGAGGAGTTGATCGCGTATATGACGCGCAATCTCGGTCCTGAGTACGACTCATTGGTGACGAGCATCACCACATGGCCCGACATCTACACCGTCAGCGACATTTATGTGCACATGCTGAGCTTTGAGATGTGCCAGGAGTATAACAACACCGTGATTCAGGTATCATCCGCTAACAGTGTCAACAGGAATCCAGGCCGCGGTGGCAGCGGTGGAGGCCGAAGCGGATGAGGGCGATCATGTGTCGTTGGTCGCTATCAAGGAGGGTGCACTGGTCGTCCCAATCAAGGCAGCCGCACCAGCCAAGGAGGATTGCGAGAGGTAGTGTGTCAAGTCTGCCATAAGGCCGGCCATGATGCGATCCAATGCTAGCACCGCTTCAATCATAGTTATCAAGCCGAAGACACCACCAAGACTGCTGCAGTGGCAACCAATGGCTACTCCCTCGACCCGAACTGGTATGTCGACACTGGAGCAACATATCACATCACAAACGATCTGGAGCGCTACACTGGAGGCGATCAGATTCAGGTCACAAATGGAGCAGGTTTGTCTGTCACTCATGTTGGACATTCTAGTATTGCTGGTTCAATTCGCCCTCTTCACTTAAATCGTATTCTGCGTGCTCCTAGAATCAATAAGCATTTGATTTCTGTTCACAAATTAACCTCCGACAACAATGTCTTTGTTGAGTTTCATTCCAATATTTTCCTTGTCAAGGACCAAGCAAACAGGAACATCCTTCTCATAGGCAAATGTAAAAATGGTCTCTACACGCTTCCAAATAAACAACCCAGTCAAGCTTTGTTGTCAGCCAAAGCAACTCAGGAGCAATGGCATCGATGACTTGGGCACCCTGCTTCTCCAGTAGTTCGTCAGGTTTTGCATAAGAATAACATTGCTGTAGCCATAGATGTTTTTTCGTCTTTCGTTTGTGACGCCTGTCAGCAAGGAAAGGCAAATCAACTTCCCTTCAATTCTTCTTCTCATGTATACACATCTCCCTTACAAATTATCCATACTGATGTTTGGGGACCTGCTCTCTCATCAGTGAATAATTCCAAGTATGATGTCTCCTTTGTTGATGACTACAAAAAATTTGTGTGGATCTACTTTCTCAAATGCAAGTCTGATGTTGAGCCTGTGTTCATTCAGTTTCAGAAGCATGTAGAACAATTACTCAATGCAAAAATTCGTTCAGTCCAATCTGACCGGGGCGGTGAATATCATCGCCTACACAATTACTTCAAAAATTGAGGCATTGATCACCAAATTTCCTGTCCTCACACACACCAATAAAGCACCGACACATTGTTGAAACTAGGCTTTCACTTCTTGCACAATCACAAATGCCATTGCGTTTCTGGGATGAAACTTTTAACACCGCTTGTTATTTGATTAATAGAATGCATAGCTGTACAATTGACAATGATACTCCCTTGCACAAGCTTTTCGGCTATGATCCTGACTATTCTTTTCTTCGCGTTTTTGGCTGTGCTTGCTGGCCAAATCCGCGTCCATATAACTCTAGAAAGCTGAACTTCAGAACTAAACGGTGTTTGTTCCTGGGTTACAGTCTATCACACAAGGGATACAAATGCTTTGATCAATCTACAGGTCGGGTCTATATATCTCGTGATGTCGTTTTTGATGAGACTGTGTTCCCGTTTGCAAACCAGCCAACAGTTAATACTCAACTCCCCAACTCGTCACATCATCCAACCATCTTCCTATGCTAGTAAAAAATACCAACTACACTGAACAATCTCTGGTCTTTTCTGATTTTGTGCGAGATTTCTCCAATGAACCAGCAATAGCCAGTCCACATATGAGTGATGGACATCCTAATCCTGTGACTGATGCTGATTCTTCAGATGTTAGTGTTTCTCATGCAGGTTCATAAGAAAACAACCCTGTAAGTACAGACTCAGGCGATTTAGCAGAGGTTGAGTCAATCCAACATCCAGTTACAGATAGACAACACCCAATGAGGACTCGACTTCGTAATAATATTGTCCAACCCAAGGAGTTCACCGATGGAACTGTCAGATATTCAGAGAACTCGCGCAGGTTTGCATGTTCTGTCACTGAAAAAACCGACAATAGCTTTTTCGGTAGTTTCAGAACCCTGTAATCTTCAGCAAGCCTTGGCAAGTGCAGAGTGGCGACAAGCTATGAATTCAGAGTATTCAGCACTGATCAGGAATGAGACATGGGACATAGTTCCACCAAAGAAAGGAGTTAATTTGATTGACAGCCAATGGGTGTATAAAATCAAAAGGAAAGCTGATGGTTCAGTTGACAGGTTTAAAGCAAGACTGGTAGCCAAGGATTCAAGCAGAGATATGGACTTGATTACGTTGACACTTATAGTCCTGTTGTGAAGCCCACAACAGTCAGAATTATTCTGTCTCTTGCAGTTTCACAAGGTTGGAATATGAGGCAGATTGACATACAGAATGCATTTCTTCATGGAATCCTTGAAGAGGTGTACATGAAGCAGCCACCTGGTTATGAAGATCCAAGCAAACCGTCCAACTACATATGTCGTCTTAAGAAGGCACTTTATGGACTAAAACAAGCTCCAAGAGCCTGGCATCTTTGACTTACCAGCAAACTGCAGGAGCTTGGTTTCACACCTTCGAAGGCTGATACATCATTATTTGTGTTCAGTCGAGATGGTGTCACTATGTATATGTTGATCTATGTGGATGATATAATTATTGTGAGCTCCTCATCTGGTGCTACTGAGAAGCTTATCAAACAGTTGATGACTGACTTTGCAGTAAAAGACCTCGGTCCACTTGAGTACTTCTTGGGAGTTGAGGTCAAGAAAGAAAGAAATGGAGTGATATTATCACAGAAAAGATATACTCTTGATTTGATTCAAAGAGCACATGTGGGAAATTGTAAGGCAATCTCAACTCCTATGGCATCCGGGGAAAAATTATCTAGGGATCAAGGCACTCCTCTGAATGAGGCAGATTAGTTTCAGTACAGGAGTGTGGTTGGAGGTTTGCAGTACTTAACCATAACTCGACCAGATATGTCTTTTGCAGTCAATAAGGTATGTCAATTTATTCAGAGACCTACTGATGTTCGTTGGGGTGCTGTTATAAGAATACTGCGCTACATCAAAGGAACAATCGGCAAAGGTCTGAAAATTCAGAGATCACCATCAACTACACTCAGTGCTTTTTTGGATGCTGACTGGGCCGAATGCCCCGATGATCGTCGATCAACCAGTGGGCATGCTGTCTTTCTAGGCATAAATCTTGTGTTGTGGAGCTCGCGCAAACAATCAACAGTCTCACGATCGAGCACCGAGGCTGAATACAAAGCAATAGCAAATGTGACAGTTGAGCTGATCTGGATTCAGTCACTGCTGAAAGAACTTGGTGTGTTTCAGAATCGACCACCTTTGCTTTGGTGTGACAACCTTGGTGCCACTTATCTGATAGCCAATCCAATGTTTCACGCCAGAACCAAGCACATCGAAGTGGACTTTCATTTTGTCCGTGAACAAGTAACGCGAAAGGCAATGGAGGTAAGATTCATCTCCTCCAAGGATCAGTTTGTGGATGTCTTCACCAAGCCACTGTCAAGAGCACCGTTTGTTTCAAATTGTCGCAATCTCAACATGAGCAACCCATGTTGTGATTGAGGGAGGCTGTTAGAATTTGTGTGTAGTTAGCGCTAATTGGGTTGTGACTGCATCTTTTTTTAGTTGCAGCATATGCAGGAATGTTCCTGTCAATCCTTGTCAATCCGGATCATGAATCCATTGTAATCCCTGTCAATCCGGATCATGAATCCGTTGTAACTCTGCCTCTATATAAAGATCATGATCCCATTGTGGAGGGTGCGCTTGGCACATTCTCTATCTCTCACAATCTTTTCATGCGTGCAATAGGAACGGAAGACTATACACACGAGAATCCAAGCAAAATGACATTTATATCACCATAGTGCGAAGGAAGGACCGCGCTGCTCCATCTCTGGCCGCCGGCCGCCGGCCGGTCTTTTGCTCGGCGCCTGAGCCCCTGGCGGCCGCAAGGAGATAAGAGTCAACGGCTAGTTCGCAACTTCTGTTTGCTGAAGGCTTCGATCTTCATTTTTCGGGAGCTCGACACTGTCCACCGTCCGACAAAGCGGATTTTGTGTGTGGATTCAGAGTTTTTAATCTGGTTTGTCTCAGGGCTTGCATTCGAGGGATTGCAGTGGTCGATCTAAGAGTGGATCACATTTTTGGGCGTCGATCATGGATTTGAACATTCTTGCTGCTTAGATCGCAATTTGTTTGTTCGATAATGTTCTTTTTTCTGCTGCAATGCTGAAGAATCCTATTTGCAGTCTGAAGGATGAAGTTGATGCTGATGTCTTTGACTCAATACTTCAGTCACAACTGTGTCAGGATGTTCTTGATGCCGGTTACTCTGAGCAGGATTTATTGTCAGTAGCTCATAAGCTTGCTCCGGATAGCATTCAGTTGACAGAAAAAAGGATGTTAACCAAGGTGCGGCCATGTAGGGGGTGATTTTAATATTATCAGACAACATGATGAGAAAAATAAAAATCATTTTGATACTAGATTGCCCTTTTTATTTAATGCTGTCATTGATAGTTTGGATTTGAGAGAAATTGAATTATTCGAAGGTTTACTTGGACCAATAATTTGGAAAATCCAACTTTTGAGAAACTTGACAGGATGCTCAAGTGTACAGATTGAGAGCAAAAGTTTTCTTTGGTCACAGTCAATGCTCTTGAAAGGTCTCGTCGTACCAGCTACGTGCTGCTGTTCGCAGGACTTACACACCAACAATTACCTTTTTTTTTTCTTTTTTACTTTGTTGATGCTTAATTATTTGGTTATAGGTTTTTCCATTTTTTATAATAGTATGCATAACACAAATATAAAAAAAATAACATCTTTTCAATAGAACCACGACCATTGTATCTTATTTTTGTTGAAGTACAAGTGAATTGGCTGTCCTTCCTTATCAGCTTAAGCTTTTGGGTAAATTGGTTGGTGCATGCAACTCAATATAGTATTAGAGCTAAGAGGTGTCGAGTTCAAGACCCAGTTAGCTGCATGCAACTCAATAATTTTCGATGTCACTGAGGATAACCACAATTCAAAACATAGTTTAATATTTAAAACGCCAAACTCGAGCCACTAATGGTGTACAAGAAATTTCTATTTGCCTGCGCCTTTGATCTAGTTCTTCGGACAGGCTAACCGTAGTTCAAACTACATATATCTTCTTCTAATGCAACCATGGGCAGTTCGGCTGCGTATAGTCGAGAAATACCGATGGTTGCTAAAAGTAAAAAGTTACTGTCCCTATGCCGGAATTTGGTCTTGAAAAGTAAATTCAGAATCCTGTAAATTCCATCGCAGTTGGGCCCATCAAATGCTCAAATTCCACAGTAGCGTGTTCTGCAGGGCAAAAGCTTTTCTTATATACTTACCGTGTCGTTCAAGCTCTTGCCTGTCTCATACTGTCGTGTCATCCAGCAAACCTCCCGGCAAAATTCCAATACAAGACATAACCCATGTAGCTACGTCACTGCTCAGCCTTGAATTAGGCCATCGATAGATCGATCCGTCAAAGAAGACTTCACCCCCCAAAGTCTCGAATCTTTTTTAGTCTAAAGCGAAGATCGTACCAATCGTCCGGCTGTGATACTCCACTTGGTCCGTTAGATGCCAACTCAGTAGTAGTTAGTTAAGGCTCCGCCGTTTGGATCATGAGAATATTTCTGATTTTATGTGTGTTGAGGTTGAGGGAATTTTTCTGATTTCTATATGTGTCGAGATTTGAGGGTGATACGAATTCGTGACGTAAAAATAAAAGAAAAGAAAAAAAAAAGGAATATATCAGGAGATTGATAAGTCTCAACTCAGCGATTTCAACTCTCCTTAACTCCGTTTTACAACTCGACTTCATATTGAGTGTTGACCTATGCTCAATCCCGACGATTGTTCTTGTGCCAAAATTTCACCAACATTATCGCCCTGCCATATAACACCAATCCAATTTAGGCCAATGTGCCTATTATTGGCAGCATGAATACGGGATTAATCATTGGCGATTTATTCGACGATCCATCGTCTATTAGGGTAATTATGGCAAGATCCGCAGTTATAGAGTGTAAAGTAGAGTTGCAGGTATTTTTTTCAAACACAATGAATTAATTTGAGCTATGCTTTATTGATGAGACTTTGAAAAAAATCAACGTCAGTTGA
Source organism: Otatea glauca (assembly GCA_036346275.1). Lineage (NCBI taxonomy): Eukaryota > Viridiplantae > Streptophyta > Magnoliopsida > Poales > Poaceae > Otatea > Otatea glauca. Next base: position 3,122,312 of record CM070732.1, on the reverse strand, counting down.
GGAGACGATTAAATTCGGTGTTCAATCACCGTTTGGATATGTTACAATTTTGGATTGCTTACGCGACTATTATGAAGGTTTTGGCAACATTAATTCTTAGAATTTAATGACACTCTAGTGGTAGCTAGCATCATACTCTCCGGAGTTATATTATTTAAAAGTGAAAGTTTTACTCCAATATCAGTTTGAGATGAAGGATTAAAATGCAAGGAGTTTGCTTCTGTGAGGATACTACAACATTATCCAGTTGTCATAGCTCCATACGAGGGGTTTACTGCAATTTATACTCTATTAACAATACAAAAGTTCCTTTCATCCGAACAATTCTATAGGAGTAGTTTCAAACATATTATGAAATTTAATTATCTTTAAAGTTGGCAATAAGAAGTATGTGAAAGTCACGCGTGCAAGTTGCTCTCCAATGCGCATTGTTTACCGAATTTTGTGCTCCAGATGGAGCACACAAAAAATACATGATATAAGTTCTTCGCTATCTATCAAGCACCATAGGTCATGTTTTGGCTTTATAAGAAATGTTTGGATTAGATTGTTTCAATCTTTCTTATTCAGATTAGTCTATTGGACTATCGATGCACAAAGTATTCATGATGATTTGTTTCAAGGAGAGAGTTGCGTTATATTTTGGCTACAAGAGAAATTCATCTCAATGTGGAGATTATTGAAGTTGAGGATGATACGAATTCATTTCTTACTCCGCCTCAAATCTATTTCTATATGGAGTCTACTATGTATCCTTATAAATATATCTCTATAGCCTAGGCAAAAGCAAGAGCCTCATTGTAACATCTCCTCATACAGTGAAATTGCCTTCGTGCACTTGTGGGTTTTTTTCTCGCAAGGATTTTCCATGTAAAATCCTCATCTCCCGTTTCTTTGATCCGATATTTTTACCGTACTTTTTATAACAACACGAATTGGATTATTTCCCGTGAAATTCCCACGTTACATGGGAGGTCTAAAATTGAGCTCCCAAAAAAAATTAGAGGATACGTGACCAACTACCATTTTTCTTACTGTTGGAACGACTAGTTCGCCCAAACCACTTGCTATACATACTTTTTGAAAAGGTATGTCAGTGTGTGTGAAACAAATACGATTGTCCAGCTCTTGCTAGGAGGTAATCTTTCCGTTTGTAAGTCATATTTTTTCTTAATACATAAAATAAAAGATATTGAAATGACTAAATTACCTCTGATTAGTATCACTATTCACTATATTTAATACATGTATGTAGAGAATAGAGAGTAAATATTGATATTTATTAGGAGTATAGAGGAAACATCACACTAATTTTACATTAGAATATAAAATACATTCTATATTTATAGATAAAATCATTCAAAAATACGACTTATAAACGTGGATTTATTCCCAAGTAGCTGCTTAAGTCAGGAAAGTATGGGAAGGCATGCAAACAGAGACAAATGAAAGGAAGTGGAGCACTATCATTCGGTATCAATAATAATGAGAACAATTCGCCAAAATGCAATATTCATCGACTGATCGATTAGCACACACCAATATACCCTTCAGTGCGGTTAGTTGTAATTTGCAAAATACCCTTCAGTGCGGTTAGTTGTAATTGGTGTGTGCTAATTGATTGACCGATTAGCACACACCAATTTTTTTGTTGGATTGGTTGGCTGCTTCAGCTGTGGATGAAGTTTGAAATAATAACCCTACTATACTTGGAAGAATCCCTGGATGGGGAGGCCATCCACGTGTCGCCGGAGCCGGCTCGGCTTGGAAGAATCCCTGGATGGGGAGGCCATCCACGTGTCGCCGGAGCCAGCTCGGCTCGAGCTGATAGGTCCTTTTTTATTTACGGATGGGTCCTTTTTTTACAAAAAAAATTACAAACAGGTTCTTGTCCGTAAAAAAATTACAAACAGGTCCTTCTTCCCGAAAAAGAATATATATTACGATTTGGCCCTTTATGCGTTTTTAAGGCTTGCGCTCGGGTCCTTTTCCACAGAATCAAAATTACGTCTAGGTCCTTTTACGTTACGAATAGGTCCTTTTTTCCAAAAAAATATATATCACACTTAAGTCCTTTATGCGTTTTTAATGCTTGCGCTCGGGTCCTTTTCCACAGAATCAAAATTACGTCCAGGTCCTTTTCAGTCAGGAAAAAAAACCGTACGGATCCTTCTTCCCGAAAAAAAACATATATTTCTTCCCGCTTTTTTTTACCATTAAGTTTAAGCCTTTTTTCCGAAAAAAAACTCAACTTTCTTGTGTGTAAGGCGACGCCCGCGGCGTGGCACGCCGCGTCTAAGATGCTAGTATCTGAAATACCCTAGAGAGTTCTATGGCATATTTGTGTGCAGATTTAGTGTAAATATCATTGTTTTGTCATTTTTTTTGGCAGAAGAATTGATTAAATGGCATAATTTCTTTACAATTTTCACCTGAGCAAATGTCACATTAGTTTTGGATCCGATATATCCGCATTTTTTCCCCATGAATTCAGATTACAGTTCATAATATAGTTTACCCAAAATTTGGAGCACTTCACAAATTTGCCATTTAAAACATTTTACCGAGAAACACAGAACACCGCATAGCTTATCTTATCACTGAACATCTGTAAGATACAAATCTTGAGTTACAAAAGAACAATTCAGCCACTGTGCACAACAAAATGAAAAAAAAAACAACCTGTTGCGTAACAGTTACGGAAACGAAAGAATAAATTACAGAGAATATGCACATAAGTTCAAATATCCAATTGTTTGATCAGTGAGACACATGATCGCAAGAATTTCAAACCAAGAAATTTGTAGTCTTTGAGCCATGGTTCTGCACACACACTTAGGCCCTATTTGATTAGGCTTTTTAATCCGCTTAAAAGCCAAAAAGAAAAAACCTAAATAAATAGGTGACTTTTAACCTAGGCATTTTCAAAAGCTATAAGCCTCTATATAACTAAAAGCCATCGAAGAGGTGTTTTTTTTATTTATTGAGAGTTGATCATAGACTAATAGCACGAAAGTTAATCTAAGCCAAGAAACCTAAGCCGGGGCCTTAATCTATAATATGAAAATCCAAACAAATAATAAAATCCAAATATTTGTATTCATTTGTGTCCAAACAAAACTCTAGCAGCAATCAATTTGCATCCAAACCTGAAACCTGAATCTACGTGCACGAATCAACCAACATGAAAATTTACAATCAAGAACTACATTTGTGTTCATCAAAATCCCACCACAATCTGCAAAAATAGAAAAAGGAAAGCATGCCAATGGTGAGGTCAAAGGGGTCGATGCCAGTTGTGAGAAGTTGAGGTCGATGGTGACGATGTCAGAGGAGACGGCGAGCTAGTCGATGGCGCGATGAGAAGGTTTTGGGCAAGACAGAGGGAGACTAGGAGGGATGTGGTGGCAGTTTGGACCGGAGGGAGCCACGGTAGTAGCCGGCCGCCGCTGGGAGTGGAGGTAGGCGACAGCTACCAAGACAGGGAAGTAGCGACGTTCACTGGTGAGAAGTAGCAGTGGTGCCCTCCCAGGCGAAGACAAGGGCTAAGGGTCTATCGACGATAACCGGAAGCATCTGGAGGTGAAGACGGGCATGTAGAAGCCAGTGGTTTCTGTGGTCCAGAGGGTGACGACGAGCAGGAGCAGCCGGAGGCCGAGGCTGGGCCGGCATTGTCTGGAAGTGGAAGTGGTGGCGGGGAACAGTAGAATCGTCGGAGATGGTGAAAATTTAAGCTCTATTAATTTGTTTTTAGCGTTAATGAAAGATTTAATGTTAAGACTAACTCTTTTGATAATTATAAAATTGATTAGTCTCAATTATTAATTAATGATAAATCTTTTTACGAGGCTAACTCTTTTGTTAAGCTTAACTCTTATTAGCCTCTTTTTTGGATGAAAAAGATGGAGATATCAAAGTCTCATCTCATTGAAAAATGAAAATCCCAAATGTATGCATCAAATACAACTCTATTATTTTTAAATATATTTCTTAGATTCAAGTAAAGGATGAACTTCACTGTAGTCTCAATATTAAGACGTGCATAATGTTTTTAATTTCATATATACATGAATGCACATATTTAAGAGGAGTTCATGCTTAATCTTGAAGTTCTAATAGTATTGATCCATTTACCTCTTTCCATTTATAAAGAATCATTACTTTGAAACAGACTCGTGAGTATATACATATAACTTGTGTAGTTGTAGTATTCCCATGTTAGTATAGGACAAACTCCAAAGCAATCTCAAATTGAATATGTGCATATTGATTCAAGTTAATTTTATATGTGCACACATTTATGTGAGTTTATTCTATATTTGATGGTTTAAATAGTATTGATCCATTTCCACCACTCCATATAATTTGGATCATTACTTAGAAACCATCAAAATGAGTATATGAAACTTGTGTAGTTAATATATACTCGTGACAATTTAAAATCAATTTAAATTGTATTAGGTTGTCATTCAATCATCAAAGAACCAATCATGTGTTGCTGGTGTTCTTTGTTGGTTAAAGGACAAACGAAAAGTTCTTGAGTATATGAAGTATTAGTTGCATTAATATACTCAAGACAAATCAAATTATTTCAATCAATTGATTTAGGTTGTGGTCAATCATCAAGTGATTAGATCAAAGGATCTTGTAGGCACCCATTATGTATTAATGGAGTACGTTGATGATTGAGACAACTGTGTTTGTTGACTAACCTTTTCTATGAGTTGCGAAGTAGGTTAAATCTAACGATGATGAAGATTTGGACGGCATCATGTGTTGATTGCCATCAAGTCAATAATCGAGAAGATGAATGCCATCATATGTTGATGAACGAGACAAGATCTCGATTTAGAAAGAAGATGATGGTAATCATAAAAGCTCTAAGTGGATGTGCTAGAGGTAAAGATTTAACAAGCATAGGGCTAAGGATGTGTTTCTAGTCTTTTATCGGTTTCAGTGTTTGGTTGGGAGACCAGATTGCTAGTATAGGTTGCCGTACTATTAAGAAGGGTCAAATCTTATAGCTTGATTCTCATCATGTGTTGATGGCTCAATCCCATTTGCGCTGGTTCACACCTCTTGAATTGGTTTTTGCATCGAGCAAATATTTGCGAATGTGTTTTGTAAATAGTTGTAACTCATGCTTGCAATTTTATTCATGTGTTCTTGGCATGGAGTTTTGATTTGTAAATGTATTTTGCAAATAGGAGAAGCTCATGTTTGACATTGTTTTGCAGAATGTGTTGTAAAGATGTTGAAGTTCGTACAAGAACTCTTCTTAGCATGTGACTAGAGTTTGTAAATGTGTTGATTATCACATGGCTATGTTTGAGTTCATGCGTGTTCTTTGTGCTTTTGTTTGCGTGGATTTGTTATTTGCAAATATTTTTTTGCAAATAAGTTGATATTTATGTAATTCTTTGGGGCATGTGGCTAGAGTTTGTAAATGTGTTTTGTAAATTGGTTTGATCATGTGTTGAACATCATATGGCTCAAATATGTGATCTTGATTGCACTTGTTTGCAAGATTTATATTTGCAAATGTGTTTTGCAAAATATTAGTGTCCATGCATTTGATCTTGGAGCATGTGATTAGAATTTAAAAATATATTTTGCAAAATTATTTTGATCATGAGTTGATCATCACATGGCTCAAGATTTAATTTTGTTGACTCTTGCTAGCTTGTAGTCACACTCATGATCAAGTCTATGGGAGGGATTTCGAGAAAATCAGATTTTAGACTTAAGTGACTACATTGGAGTTTTTGTGATATTTGAAAATATCTATAGTTGCTTAAATCTCAAAAATGGTGGAAATTGTATCCCTCTTGATAAGCTTTTCATAGAGTCCAAGATCACCTAAATCGGACTTCGGAGTAAAAAATTATGACAATTTTAGTTGCTGAAACAATGGTAGCACCGCCCCTATGTAGGCAGCAGCATCGCCCGAGCGGTGCTAACGGTCCTAGATGGACGGTAGCGTTGCCCCCAACGGTAGTACTGTTTCAAAAGGCGGTGCTTATTTTCCAGAGTGGTGTTTTTGGGTTAAAATGGCCGATGCTACCGATTTTAGATGGACGGTAGCACCGAGGGTACTGTGGTAACGGCTAGTTTCGATGTAGCCTGGGGCCGGTGCTACCGGTCCTAGGTAGGCGGTTGCACCGGGTTTTGCATTATTTTTTTGATTTTGCCTCCAAACGGCTGGTTTCTTTTAGGGGCTTTATAAGAGGCCGAATGAGGAGGGTTTTGCTGCTACTCTAGCATCTATTTAAAGCATACACTTGAGAGCAAAAACCTCTAGAGTTCATATAGCCATATTTGAGTGATTTGAGATGCTTTTGAGCTAGAGTTTCTTGTTTGATGACTTTTGATGCATTTGCTTTCTGGTTGAGCTAGTGCAAGCCTTTTCTCTCAACTATGCATGTGTTGCATCTTGTGAGTAAGGAAAGAAAATCTCTAATTGCATGTGTTGCATCTAGAGAAGGATTGTGCATCATTGTGCATGTGTTGTACTTGGTGAGGATCAAGCAAGAAACTTGATTTGTTACTCTTGGTGTGTGCCAACACCTAGACGGCGTGGAGGTGTTGTTGGTTCGGCGACCTTCTCAAAGAAGATTGTGAGAAGGCTCGATGAGTTGTGAAGGTTGGAGCTCACCTACCCGGAGGGGAAAAGAGCTACCGCTAGTGGATTCGAGGTGCTTAACTTAATTCGTGGAGCCGATCCAATTCGTTTGGACTTACCTCAACGTGGATTAGAAGAGATCAACAAGTCTATGAACACTACGGTAAAAATTGTGTGTCAATTATGGTTTGATCTCTACTGCTCATTTACCATCTTGCAATTTATATTTCTAGAATTAAATTGCTTATTTGTCAACCTAGGATTGCAAACTTTGATTTAGTCTTTAGATTGTTAGTGCACATAGTGAGCCTAGAGGTTTTAGATCTTATTCGTCAAAATTATTTGATTTACGCTTCCGTATTAATTTTGGGTTTTAGCCATAGTGATCTTTAGAAAAGAATTTTTAAAACCGCCTATTCACCCTCTCTAGTCAGCATCCTCGATCTTACAGATAGGAGACATGCTTGGGAATTGAGGGATTTGGGTGGGAGTGCGCCTTTAGGTGGCAATGGTGGGTAATTATCATCCAACTTCTGGGGCAAATGGTTAATTCCAGCCTGCAAAAGCCCAAGAAGCACATCTTGATCAGCTTTTGCCTTTAGTTGCTTTAAGCCCTCCAAACATGTTCTTAGACAAGTGAGATTGCTCTTGTAGATCTTCAGCCATTAACATATCTGCCATTGTAACTTTCTCATTTCTCACAAAGGAAAATAATTGAAGGTGTTGCAATTGCAGACCTTGATCCTGCCACGTATGAGTCCAAAAGAAAGTTGTATTACCGGCCCTCCCCACTTTTGACATTCTGCAAACCCTTTAAACAAGTCCAGCAGCCTAAGAAAAACTCTACGAGAGGTGTTTCTATGCTTTTCTTTTTTTTTTCAATTGCATAAATATTAAAGTATAAATAAAAGTTAGATGATGATTACTTACCTCTTCGTTTTTTTAAGATTTGTGTAACTTAAATTTAGAGGAAAAGTACTTTACTATTTCTTATGAACTGCTGCATAATCTATCAGTCACAAGAGAATGACCTGTGCATGAGCTGATAGATTGATCCTGTCTGGTAAGTGGCCTCTGGAAGTATGTCCGCCAATAGACGTAACAGCACTATGAAACTCTTATCAGACCAACCGTTGCTTATTTTTAATTTCAGTAGTTCAAACACGGATGACAACCTTGTGTATTTCAAATTGCAGTCCGGGAATAAAGGTTCTCCGAGTCCTCCATCAAGCCCCATGATTTACCATATTCTTTGTCATCACGTTCCCTTCTGCGTCGCGCAGCATCTGATTCGGATTATCATCTGCAACCTATCCCAGGGTTCAAAATCTCGGTTTCGCTCCAAAATTCGTCCATGGCCGGAGAACGAAATCTCAATGAGATTTACAAATTTTGGACAAATTTAGGGCGAAATACAAAAACAAAATTCAAATCCGGTTTTTTTCTACCGAGAAAACCGAAATTTCGGCCGGTTTTGCCGACATCTCGGCAAAATTGCACCGATTGAAAAATGGATCAAACGACATAAAAAAAATTTGAAATTTTTTATATGTTCTTGACACATCAGTGATATTCCTTAAAAATTTCAGATGATTATCAGATTTGAGGAATTTTTAAAAATTCAAACATTGCTACTGTCCTGATAAAACACTGACCGGCAAGTTTGAACCGAATGACAAAAGAAACAAACCAAGTTAGAAATTTTTGAAATGCATCACTAATGTTCTCATAAAATTTTCAGATGATGATAAAACATCATGAATGTTTGAAAATTCGGATAGTGATACTGTGCTGATAAAAGCTTTACCGGCAAACTTCAACCAAATGAAAAATAGTACAAACCACGTTAGAAAATGTTGAAAAATTTTGTAGATGGTCCTGATTTATCATCAATGTTTCTATAAAATTTTAATATGATTAACAAGCTTCAAGGAGTTCCAAAAATTCTGAGAGTGCTACATCCGCCTAACAACCTAATGATCAATATATAGATTTGCTTTAGAAACCAAAAAATGTTTATAATTTTTGAAAATTTTGCATAAGGCTTATAAGGAAATTATTAAGATCTCATAAAATTTTTTAATCATGATCACGCTCCAGTGAATTTATAAAATTCTTACAAGCACAGTGTACCATTTATGTTCTTTCTGTTTTTGATTTTTGAAATATAACAAATGTAGTTCAATACATACATAGATTTGATTGAGCAAACAAAAAATGTTGAAAATTTTAAAAAAAATTATATAATGGTACTAAGTTAATTATTAAGCTCTCATAAAAAATTTGGATCATGATCATACTCGATAAAATTTATAAAATTCTGACAATGTTAGTGTCCCAATTATGTTCATTCTGTTTTTGATGTTTTTAAAGATAACAAATGAATTTAAATTATTTTGAAAATTTTTATTTATGATTCTACACTTCGTATAATGGTACCTTAAATTTTTCAAATCAAGAAAAAGCACATACAATTTTATAAAAATCTGACAGTTTTTCTGAAGTTTTTAAAAAATATCTTAAAAATTCGGTTTTTCAACAAATTTTCATAGAAGATGACTTTCTTAAGGGTTATTAGTCAATTTTCGGTCAAATCTGGTGATCAAACATCAAATTTTGGTCAAAAATGGCGAGATACCAATCGGTAAGGGCGAAATCTCGTCGAGAAAAACTGATATTACTGTAGCAACACAATTTTTTTTTAATTCGACCGGCTCACATAATTTCGTCTAGCTCCGGAGAACGAGATCTCGCGAAATCTCACCGAGATTTCTAACCCTGACCTATCCTCATCGAAAGCACAATCAATATGATCATCCGGCATATCGTTGACTTCGTCGATGATATTTATACTACCTGCTTCCTGTATAATCTGCTCTTCACCATGACGGGTCCAACATGTATACCCCTTTTAAAACCCCTCAGAATCAAGTGTGCTTCGATTTGCGCTTAGTTTCGAAATATCTTCATATTCTTACTGTTAATGCATAGACAAAACATAAACTACACCCACTTATTAAATATATCCTACTCTACTGTTCTTCAAATTCTCTCCTTACCAAGCTAGATCTTGAATATAATGCAATTAGTAGAACCCATTACTAACATTAGATCACCAAGTACATATGGATCTACAAGTTAGATCTAAATAATATTCAAATTCTCTCCTTACCAAGTTAAATCTTGAATATAATGCAAATAGAACCCATTACTAATTTTAGATCACCAAGTACACATGGATCTACAAGCTAGATCTAAACAATCTTCAAATTATTTCCTTACCAAACTAGATCTTGAATATAATGCAATCATAACCCATTACTAACCTTAGATCACGAAGTACATATGAATCTACAAGTTAGATCTAAACAATCTTCAAATTCTCTCCTTACCAAGCTAGATTTTGAATATAAGACAATTAGAACCCATTACTAACCTTAAATCATTAAGAACACATGGATCTACAAGCTAGATCTAAACAATCTTTAAATTCTCTCCTTACCAAGCTAGATCTTAAATATAATGCAATTAGAATCCATTACTAATCTTAGATTACTAAAATCAAATTGATCTGCAATCATCCTTCATAATCAATTGTCTTCTTTCACCATATCGCCTCATAGCTGCAGCCTCCTCAAAGATAGATCCCGAATCCCTAAAAACATTAAGTAGCTCAGGGCTCTATGTTATATTTCGCTAAGAGATATCACAGACGGTTCTATTCATAAACCGTCAGTGATATACATAGAATCACAAACGGTTTTAGTTTAAAACCATCTGTGATAGAATCACTGACGGTTTATAAAAAGTACCGTCTGTGATGATGTCACTGACGATTGCACTATAGAATCGACTGTGATGAGACGTCTAATATAAACCTTTCTGTTGCATAAACAGGTCCAGCAGCGTAAGAAACACTTTACGAGAGGTGCTTCCGTACTTCTTTTTTTTTCAATTGAACATGGGGTTAGACCCAGTTCTAGGTTCCTTCCAAAATTTATAGAAAATTTTCCTATCCTATGAAATCTTTTGAAGCAATTCGACAAATTAAACATCTCCCATAGGATTTTTTTTTCTTCGGTTTGAATTTCTCTATTTTTCCTTTTGAAATTCCTTTCGAGTCAAAGAGACCCTTTAGCATTTCAGGCTTTGGGTACCCTGCATTCCTGTATCCTGCTGTAGCATTTCAGGCTTTCGGTACCTTGCATTCCTGCTGCATCCAGCTTTTCCGGATGTTTGCCTATCGATCAACAAGGTAAAACAAAAAAGTAATATCACACCTGGGGCGCTCTAAAATTCCATTAGAATGTGAGTAATCCTGTTACAAATAGTGTTTATATAGGATCTATTGGGTTGCCTACACGTTAGCCTAGCCTATATACCTATCCAGCTGCCTTGGTTCTGGCTTTGGAGCTGGGTATGTACAATAAGGTCATGCTGGCTCTTAGTCTGTACACATCAGTTTTGTTCTATATAGAAGAGTGAGAAAAGAGAAAAGAGAAGAGAGCTGGCAGCTGGCTCTTATTTAGTAGCCAGCTTTGCATAGGAGTATAGGTAGATCATTTATGTACAAGAGAGAAAAGATAGTTATTGCACAACATCTAAAGACAGTTATTGAAGAGTTGTTTGGTTTCCAGGTTTTGTCGAGACTAGCTGTGCTGACAACTTCTTTGGTTGATTGTATCAGCGGGGCTGGATGTAACATGTAACGGAATACGGTCATTGGGTTTACCTTTCTTCTCTGTAAAACATGGAGGACCAAGCACTCGGTTGGGCAGGGGAGTCGTCGAACTCTTCGTCCACCGGAACTTTTTCGTATCTCATCAAAATAATTAAATGGCTATATATATATATATATATATATATATATATATATATATGCACACATTAAGCAGGACAGTGTGTTTCTAAGTTCCGAAGATTATAGAGCTCCTGATTAATTTCTTAGCATGTGTAAAAGATGAGTACATGTGTGTATATATGGTAAGAGAGTGTAATGTACGTGATTGTGTGCGTCCGCTTGTACCCTTAAACAAACATCTCAGGGTCATGGACAAGAGAATGGTGGAGCGCACGCATCAACTGCCAATAGTCCAATACTAGTTTCAGAGTTTGCCCCCTGCCGTGCCATCTGGGGATGGATTATTCTCTGCTTTTTCGGTGTTCCCTTGGAGTGGTAAAACCGTTGGGCTAATTACCAGCGCATACACGAGACTTTTGACTCGCCGGTCATCTCCTGGCGTTGTGGGGCAGACAAGAACAGCTTAATGCTTACCAGTTCCACCCCATCAGACGGGGAAATAATCATCCGTCAAATTGCACTATTTTCAATGATGCCATTGTTAGATGATGATTGTTAAGGAACCTCGCTATCGAATAGTCCGGGATTCCCGAACAGATCTAAATTGGAGAAGAGAGAGACACAGGTATATGGGGAGCGACGACAGAATTCTTTATTGCTTTCTGATTGTTTGTACATAGAGGGAACCCCCTCCTCTTTTTATAGTAGTCGTCTAGGGTTTTGGCTAAGGGGCCAATTATGGGTCTTCAATGGGCCATGAGGTTTCTCAACAGTGATGTCTACCTCGGACCGTCGGACGCATGTTCTCATGCAAAGAGTTCAGACAAATCCTGAAAGATGCATGGCGTCTTGGTTGTGTTTTCAACTTTGACCCTTGAACCTAGTTAGAAGTGAAGGCTGAATAAGCTTCTTTCGTTCATGGTGCAGCCGCTCCGTCTCTATCAAACAAAATTCGTTTAATAACATATCAATACAATTCACATATAATACCATTCACGTATCAACACCATTTACATTTCAATACCTTACATATTGTATAAATAATTTGCAAGAAATTACTTGTGTCAAATTGCACGTCGCACAACAAAATAATTACAGAATATAAGTAGTGGTTCAGAGTACAATTTCCATACTAAAGTTTTGGTAATTCATGCATGCATACAACGAGAAGCAAGCTTTTCAATATTGGATAACATTAACATATTAAAATATATCATAGCAAGATAATTCCTATGCATACAAATATCGCTACTTGAACAAATAGTACTATTTTCGGGTATTGTTCATTGCTACTAAATATACTTCAACAAATATCACTACTAAATATAATTGAACAGATATTAGTACTAAATATACTTTAATAAATATTGCTACTAAATATAATTCAATAAATATTGCTACTAAATATAATTGAATGGTTCAAAAACGTCTCCAAACGTCGTTTTTTAAAAAAAAATATTCATGCCAGAGATCATAAAGCTATTAATACTAATTTTAGGGAATTTTTGGATAATTTTTTTTCAAATTTTCTGAATTTTTAAAATTTAAATTTGAACTTGACCGGTAAACCGAGCGGTTCCATTTTTCTCTTCTATTTCTTTTCAAAGGCTCTCTAGTCGCAACACTTGCTACACCCCCTTTCCTCCCTCATTCCCTTCCCTTCAAACTCAAAACAATTTTTGTTTTTCAAAAGTTTTCCTTAAATTTTTGAATAAGAAGTATTTTTAACCACTTTTAAAAGTTTTTGAATCAAAACTTTTCGAACCGAAAGTTTTTTAATTAAAAGTTTTCAAACCAAAATTTTTTAATTGAAAGTTTTTGGGGTTGAACCTTTTAGAATTGAAATTTTTCGTGTTGAAACTTTTTGATTTGAAAATTTTTTATTTGAAATTTTCCGGGTTGAAACTTTCCTAGTTAAAATTTTTTGATTTTAAACTTCCTGTTTTAGAATTTCAAAGTTAAAATTTTTCTACTTTTAAAATTTTGCGTTAGAGATAAATGAAGAGGATGGAAAAAGTAAGGAAGAGTAAAAGGAAAAAGATGGAGATAGATAAAAGAAGATGACATGTAGTATCATATGTGAGCACCTTAAATTTTCAAGTTCGAGCTAGCCTCAAGCTAGTTGTACCCAAGCTTAAAAAAAACAGCCAGAATCTCAGAATTCTTGGCTGAGGTTTCAGATTTCGGTTGGGGATAGAATCCAAAATCCTGCATGGGGCCAAAAAATTTGAATTTTTTTTAAAATTGCTATAGTAATCTCAGAAATTTCGGTGAATCTCGAGTTTTTTTGATCGATTTTTAATTTGTTATGGCTGGATTTGACCAGATTTGGTCCAATAACCCATAAGAAAGTCATCTTCCATGAAAATTTATTGAAAACCCTAATTTTTGAGATGTTTTAAAATTTAGCATAAATACTCTCATATTTTTATAAAATTATACAAGTTTGATCATAATCTAAAAAATTTATGTTACTATTTTTAGTGGTGTAGGATCATACATAATGTTTTTTAAAAATAATTGAACTTCATTTGTTATCTTAAAAAAAATAGGTTTGTTATCTTTAAAAAATAAAAAAAATAGAATGAACCTAATTGGGACAATAACATTGTCAGAATTTTGTAAATTTTCTTGAGTGTGATCATGATCCAAAATTTTTATAAGAGTTTAATAATTTTCTCAAAACCATTGTCTAAATTTTTTTTAAAAAATAAATTTTTTTGCTCAATCAAATATATGTAAGCATTGAACTTCAGTTGTTATATTTCAAAAATAAAAAACAGAAAGAATATAAATAGTACAGTGCCCTTGTAAGAATTTTATAAATTCGTTAAAGTGTGATCATAATTCAAAAATTTTATGAGATCTTAATCATTTCCTTAGCACTTTTTTTGTGAAATTTTTAAAAATTCTAAACCTTTTTGGTTGCTAAAGCAAATCTATGTATTGATCATTAGGCTTTTATAAGGACGTAGTACTGTCAGAATTTTTGAAAATTAATAAAACTTGATCATCATCTAAACATTTTATAAAAATATTAGTGATACATAATAACCATCCACAAAAATTTTCGAACGTGGTTTGAATTGTTTTTCATTTGTTTGAAGTTTGATGGTAAGGTTTTTATCAAGACAGTAGCGTTGTCCGAATTTTTAAATATTCATGAAGTTTGATAATCATTTAAAAAATTTATAAAAATATTAATGATACATCATAACCATGCACAAAAAATTTCATAATTTTCTAACATGGTTTGTTCTATTTTTATTCGGTTCAAACTTGGCGATCAGTGTTTTATCATGATAGTAGCAATGTTTGAATTTTTAAAATTCCTCAGGCTTGATAATCACCTGAATTTTTATCAGGACAGTAGCAAGTTCACCAAAATCTCGGCAAGTTTCTCCGAGATTTCGGGAATTCCAACCGAAATTTCGGTTTTCTCGGTGCAAAAAAAACGGATTTAAAATTTTGTTTTTGTACTTCGTCTAGAATTTGTCAAAAGTTTTGATATCTCAACGAGATTTTAGATTTCGGCCACCTCCGAAATGTCAACCGAAAACATATTTCAAACCTGGGTCTTACCTGCTCCCAAAACCACATGCGTTACGTGAACTTTTTTTAATGCTCAGCCCTACGAAATTCCTTGTCCACGGAAAGGACCTTCTTCCTATAAATTGGGATGCCGTGCCAATAACTGTTCATTCATATCATTGGTGTTTGTGTATCTAATTCCATCCCCTCGACGGCTCTAGTCTCGACCCATTTTGTGTGTGGACTTCTGAACGACCCCCCCAGGCTCCTCACGGAAGGCTATAGTCCTAGCTTGTGTGCATAAGGTACTACTCCTGTATTCAACGTTCCTACTTCGGTTTCCCCCTTTTCCTCACAAATCAAAGAAATTGTTATATTAATGCAAAAGAGATATATTTCTAGAGTGAGTAGTGCTTCCATGCTATGCTTTTTTCGTGTACCCATTTGTTTCCTGTACTAGGGTATTTATTTTGACATCTTCAATGGTCCTTTTTTTTCTTTTTGTGAAACCTACTCAGCATCATACTCATATCTGGACAGGCGAAGAAATCTTTGCTATATTTACTTTCAATAAAAGATAACCATACAAGAAAATGATAAAGATTTCTACATTCAATCTAAAAAATTCTAAATTTAAGAATTAGGCAAAGTACTGAGGAACAAAACGCACCCCTGTGGATGTTATTTATTGAAGTTAGGGAAGTCACTGTTCTACTCAGTTTTTTTTACGCATATTAGCTTTGGTCCATAAGCGTGTATATATTCTTTTGTCACATATGGTGTTATATCATCAGCGTAAACGCTAAAGTTCAAATTGCACGGCGGATCTCAGCACAGCAATACCTTCAACCTGAGTAGAAATATTATTTTTCTACAATTATATTATGAAGGAAAACAAGATAAATAGACAACTAAGTAATTAACTTACTGCATAATAAAAGAGCATATATAGGTTTTGTTGATTCCGATTTTTTTGTTCAAAGAAACACACACACATATATATATATATATATATATATATATATATATATATATATATATATATATATATATATATATATATATATATATATATATATATATATATATAGGAAGCAAAATGGGGCACCATGATTTTAAATGCGCAAATTCAAGCCATATTCGAGTATAATTTTCAAAAATTTCAGTTTTAAGGTATATACCCATCTATAACAATTCAAATGAAACACATACCTTTGAAAAAATATACTCGAACTCAAAGATTTTGAACGAGTTTGGATCATATGCTTTGCTGATTTATATATAAAATCAGCACATACCTACAACCAAACTATCATCAAAAAGGGAAACTATAGTTTGAATTTCAGTTCAAACTTGTTTGAACTAGTTAGTAAATTGGTTAAACTCAACATCCTAAAAATTCAAAAAAAATCGCATGAAAATACATAGGAGAAATATCCTTTTTAGATCATGGTGCCCGTGCACCATGGTGTCTAAGTAATTATACTATATATATATATATATATATATATATATATATATATATATATATATATATATATATATGAAAATGGTTCCATACTCCTGAGAGTATGTACTCCCACCTCCAGTATACCGCTTAAATGATGTTGTTATACCTTTTTGTCCTTTTGAGTATATTCTAATACTAATTATAAGATACTTCAAAGTGAGTTCCACAAAAAAAATTCATCAAAATCCACCCTTTATAACATAATTTGTTTATATATTCTTTTTACATATGGAAAAGGGTATATAGCAAAATAAATGAAGGGTTCGATGAATTTTTTTCCAACCATGTCGCATTGGAGTATCTTAGAATTATTATTGGAGTATACCGAAAGTGATAAAGGAGTATAACATGTTCGTTTAAGTGGTATATTGAAGGTGGGAGTATGTACTCCCAAGAGTACGGAAAATGCTTCATATATATATATATATATATATATATATATATATATATAGGAAAATGATTGTATACTCCTGGGTGTACGTACTCCCACCTCTAGTATACCATTTAAATGATGTTGTTATACTTCTTTATCATTTTGAGTATACTCTAATACTGATTATAAGATACTTCAAAGTGAGTTCTATGAAAAATTTCATTAAAGTCCACCGTTTATAGCATAATTTGTTTATATATTCGTTTTACATATGGAAAAGGGTATGTAGCAAAAAAATAAAATGCTCTGATGAAATTTTTTCAATCATGTCACATTGGAGTATATTAGAATTATTATTGGAGTACACCGAAAGTGATAAAGGTGTATAAAACGTTCATTTAAGTGGTATATTAGAGGTGGGAGTATGTACTCCTGGAAGCACGGGAAAGGCTTCCTATATATATATATATTTATTTATACACACATATATATATATTTCTCAGCTTCAAGAATATGTAACTTTAAAAAAAATTAATTAGTAGTTAAAAGAAAAAGAAGAAAACTTGCAACCACGTATTAGTGGGGTGGTAGAGTTTTGGGTGTACGACTCCACCCATTAGACTTAAAACATGATGCTCAGCTTTACACACACGAATACGCTTTAATAGGAATTTTATGAGGTTGTGGATTTATTTCTAGCTTTTATATCTTTCTAGTCGTGTTAGGATGTACTCACGTATGTGTGCATGTTGGTGTGTTTAGGTGCATGTCTTCCTTGTGATTGCCAAAAAAAAAAAAGGAAAAATCTTAGCTAGTGTAGGTCGACGTGTTCTATCCTATTTTTAGCACCATGTTAATTAAATTTTGTTTTGGAATAAGTGATGGCAGCAAACATTTTATTTATGTTCTCAGAATTAGTTAAAACAAGAAGGTTTCGAGAAAAAAAAATTAAATTTGTAAATACTATATATATTGCTCAAATAATTGCAAACACAGCGCGCAACATCTGCTAATTAAGTTGCACAGTATCCATCAACTTTAATGGATTAGGAAATTTAATCCCTTTCCCTCTATTGCAGGCTAAGTGTATAAGCTGACCATGGCTGAGCACGGTGTGGGGTACAGCCACATATTTTCCCCGCTGGTCGGTTTATTCGCCAACGAAGTATGGAAGCCCGTCAAGAAGCAGCTCAGTCACTGCTTCACCCCAGCCAGCAGCGTGAACGCCCTGACCACGGCTGTGGTCGAGCTGAGCTCTTTGGCTGACAACCTGGATGAGAAGATACAGCATGGAGCTGGCCAAAGGAAGACGGTGAGGCCACAGGTGGCCGAGTGGATCCGCAAAGCACGCGCCATTGAGGCCAGTGGAAACAGCCTCAAGGAGATGTATCGTGCAAGGAGGGTGCATCTGCTCGGCTGCTCCTGGAACTGCTTCTCCAACTACACGATCAGCAAGGCTGCAACCAGCGCACGAGAAGACGCCGTGGAGCACAAAGGAAGAGCACCTAACGATGATGCCATCTTCCGCTTCCTCCCGCCGGTTGCGCGGGAGATGCCGGTGGCGCCAAACATCATAGGGCAGGAGAAGTATCTCACAACGGCCATTCGTTGCCTTAGAGATCATCCAAGCCCTGGCGTCGTCGCAATATACGGCATGGGAGGAGCTGGGAAGACCACACTTCTCAAGAGCATCAACAACCACTACTGCGAACGTGGTGCCTCTGTAGGCACAAGCGTTGACGATGGCCTTGAGTTCGATCATGTTATCTTCACCGAAGTCGGCCGGAAGCCCGACTTAAAGCGGCTTCAGCGCAGCATTGCAACTCAGGCAGGATTGCTCATCAAAGACGACGAGGACATTACATCTGGTGCCACTGCAATCTTCAACTTCTTCAGGGAGAAAAGCATCCTTCTTCTGCTCGACGACTTGTGGGAGAAGGTGGCACTGGAGATAGTCGGGATGCCATGCGCTTCCGGAGCAGCCAGCACGAGCAAGAACCACAAGGTGGTGATTGCTACGCGCTCATGGGAAGTGTGCTGCGAGATGAAGGCGAGGAACACGTCCGTGAAGCTGGCCTGCTTGGTCACCGCAGACGAATGGCGCTTGTTTGAAGCGTACACTGGCGAAGAGGTGTTGAGTGACAGTAGAATCCGAGAACTTGCGGATGTGATTGTCAGTAAATGCGCTGGTCTCCCTCTTGCTCTCAAGACGGTTGGGCAAACCATGGCGTCAAAGAGGACGCCTGAGGAATGGGAGCACACAGTAAAATTGCTCCAGACCTCACGGTTCCACAAAATCTCCCCCGGTGTCAGCAATGAACTTTTCTCTGTCCTGTACATCAGCTACGACAACCTGGGAGATGACGTGGCACGGAACTGCTTCCTCTTCTACTCCTTGTGGCCAGTCTACCAGCACATATATGCTGCAAGGGCGATCAAGAGCTGGGTTGGCCTCGGATTGTTCGATGGGTGCACCAGCGATCTCGAAGAGGCGTACGGCATGGGCCACTGCATCCTCGGGACTCTGAAGCGGGTCTCCCTGCTGGATTCCAACCCACGGGGCGACAAATATGTGCGGATGCATGATGTGATGCGTGAACTGGCCCTTTGCGTCATTGCATCCGAGCACAACGGTGACCAGAGATGGCTCCTGCAGAGCCACAATGCTTGGGCCTTTCAGAGGTGGAGCAATGTCGAAAGGATCACGATGGGCAGCGATCATGCAGAGGGGGGGCTCCTAGACGTGTGCACTGAGTGCCCACGCCTAGCATCCCTGGTGCTCTGTGATAACCCGATGCTAGCACGATTGCCTTCTGGTCTCTTCCCCTGCTTGTCCGCCCTCACCTATCTGGATTTGTCAGGGACAGCCATTAGGCAGTTGCCTCCACAGGTCGGGTCACTGGCCAACCTGGAATTCCTGGACCTTTCTTGCACACCGCTCGTCTCGTTGCCGGTGGAGCTCTCCCATTTGGAGAAGCTGAGATACCTGGAGATGGAGTACACGTACAAGCTTAGGAGCATTCCGTACGGGTTGCTCTCGCAGCTTCACATGTTGCGGGCGTTAAACCTTTACGAGAGCCCATGCCTCCTGCGGGATGCCATGCGGGTGCACATCGGTGAGCTAGAGCGCCTCACGGAGCTGAGGTCCCTTGGGTTCACTGTTGGTGACATCGTGTCTGCCCAGAGGCTCTGCGAGCTGCCCCACTGCACGGTGCGGTTCATCTCCATCAAGGAGATGCGGGGCGTGGCTTGCCTCCGCTTGTCACCCTCACTGCTTGGCGGAGACAGGGCGAGGCACCTTCAGAACCTAATCCTTTGCGATACTAAAGATTTGGATTCGGTGGTGGTTGGCGAGGAGGCTGGAAATTCAGCATCCAAGGAATGGATCCTGTCTGGTCTCGACGAGCTCCGGTTCTGCTGCGTTGGGTTGAACGAGGTGGCTTGGAATGGTGTGGATCCCCGTGTTTGCCTCTCCAGCCTCCGCATCGTCTACATCGAGTGCTGCCCAAAGCTCCGCAACATCAAATGGATCGAGCACATCCCGGCACTTGAGGAGCTCTACATCACCTCTTGTGGAGCCATACACGAGTTAGTGCCTAATCACGAGCAAACAGATGATTTGTCGTCGCCCTCCTCATCACCACTGGCAACTGACTCCTTCCCAAGGCTAAAGCGTGTGGGACTAGTCGACCTAGAGAATCTGGCGAGTGTGTGCAATGGCAATGCCGAGTTCCCTATCCTAACTAGGTTGCTAGTGAACAGGTGCTGGAAGCTGAGGAGCCTGCCTTGCAAGATGGTCCACGCCGGGAAGACAGAGATGGTATTTGGTGAGCGCCAGTGGTGGGACAGTCTAGAGAGGGATGGATCCATGGAACAAGCTCAGTCATGGTCTGTGCCATACTTTAGGGAGCTGCCAGATGGATACGATGGAACCAAGGAGTCCATTCTCAAATTACTCTGTTCATCTTATTTTGATTGATTTATCATTTAGGCCTCGTTTTGTTACATACGAAAATAAAACTCCTGAGGAGAAATTGTTGCATGGATTTCCGTGACTATATTTAGTCCCAATTGACACCATTGGGGGGAAGAACAACACCTGAAACACATAAACCCATATATCTATTGGTACGAGTGAAAGTAATCCTAATATCCTATCGAATCATCTCCCTTGAGCTTGAATCCATCACCATGTGTGATTGAATTGTGAGTAGTAATGGATTTGTTAGTTGTAAACATGTAATTTTCCGAGTGTTTGCTTAACCGGACTGTACGCACTTTAGTTTCTCAGGATTTGTTGTCGCAAGCGGGTGCTGTATCAAATAATGATGAGTAACAGCTGAAAGTATCAATCTTACTAGGTAGGAACAAGTAGAAGAATGATGAGTAGTATCAGTTTGAACTAATATATCAGGTCTTGTTGCTTGATGAATTGATTTGTCAATTGTGAATGCCTATATAACTGTGTTAGGTGCTGAAGTGCTATAGAAAACTAGTAACATTGCTAGTAGTATCAGGTCCTTGTCCAATGTTCAGCACTTCAAGACGCTGAACATGTCTATTTACAAGTTAGCAATGTTGGTCCTTGTTCAGTACTTGAAGATGCAACTAGAAGCAGCAACCAACCCAGCTCAGTTGCACCATCACTTGTGGGTAGGCTAGGCAGTGAGCAAATTTTGGACCAGGGTATTACAGATTTGGCACAAAAGAGGAGCAATTTTTAGAGTTTTCGGACCAATGCATCACGTATCCTTGGACACCAAAATCATATTTTATCACTCAAATGTCACGATGAAATGTTATATTGATTGCAAGGCAAGTTTGATCCACGTCATAATAATTAATTTTTTTACTGTTTTATTCATGTATTTTGTCTGGTACTGTAAGTTGGTGGAGATCGGCAACAAGTAATTTTGCCTACTTAACTGATGGAGACATTGAATCCCTTAACTTTTAGCTGCCACTGTGATGTTGCAAAAACATGAGAACATATCATTATATCAACAATATATATCGAAGTATGCCAATCTTTATACCTTATATTTTTTACTATAAATAAAGATTCCTTGTTAAGCCACGTCATCAAGAAAATAATTACTTCTGATCATTTCTAGGAGTATGTACAATAGTAAAGATAACTATTGTCTATATAATCTTGTGTATCATCTAGAGACAAAATTAAAGACAACTTCTACAATAAATCGTCTTTTAAATTTGTCTCAATAGGATCCCACGGTCTTTTAATTATAATACAAAAAATATATTTATTATAGATAATAACTCATACAATATTGTGTTACGCTCTATCTGCATGATCATCTCCCCGCCAAGCGTTTTCTCGTGAAACCACTTTTGAGCATCGGTTCAAAGGTCCATGGCACATCACCCTACAGAGTCCAGAGTGCACAGTGATTCTCCATGCCATGCGAATATGCGACTTGGAAGAATCTACCTAGCTGTCTCCGGCGGCGACACCTTACCATGACGGCAAGATGCAAATCCTCCGGCAACGCTGCAGCGTACGCCTGGTAGCACTGCTCCTTTGAACATGTAAATTAGAACAGTAGCTGGACAAATTCAGAGTGATTTTGTTGTTACATTTTGCAGCATGGAACCAAGATCGTATGACGTGTTCGTCTCGAGATATGCCTGCCCTTGAAGGTGTCATTCCTTGTACTTCCGTAAAATAATAGGTTAATCCTACTTGCTACTTCCATTCATGGTTTTGCTATTTAATTATTTGATGCTACATCTTTTGTTTCCCTATTTCCAGTGTTGTTCTAATCCACAACAATTTTGTTTCAAACCCTGGAAAATCCTGATTTTGATCTATCCAATTCAATTCCTGTTTTCTTAGGACCATCAGAGAGCCCCCGGTTCCGTTTTGAGCTCTTTTACGATTCACTAAATTCGAGGTTCAATGGACGGTTCATTCTTTTAGATCCAATAGAACATATTAGTTAGTATTTATTTATATTTCCTCTGGTAGTATAGTAGTAGAAATATCTATAACAAATCAATAGCTATATTTGATTTCTACTATCCACTATATAACTGTTTAGGCCTCATCGGCCAAGGCAGTTAACATCCATCACGTTACATCCTTTTTATCTTACAACTTTTAGGGCCATCAGCAAACAGATCACACACTATCTACCAACAGCATCTACCAGCCTTTACTTGTACATCCTACCATGCATCTTCTATTTTTGGGAGGTATCAAAAATTCCTATTGCTACCATGTTTATCTGTTTCTCTGTTTCTTCCTGGATCACGGTGGATCTTATAGCAAACGACAATAATCTGTGCTAATGCCGTGCAGGTTTGGGACGAACGAACTGTGTGTAGAATGCCTTGAAGCCATGACATATGAGAGGCAAACAGCCTAGGGAACTGTTGCCGCCAGATTTTGGTAGGCAAAATAGTCCGCCACGTCAGCACAGAAATTGGGAACATTAAGGAGACCATGTCAACGCCAAATATTCCGCAAGCGCTATAGGTAGGGGTGGATATCGAGCTAACTCGACTCGACTCGTTAAACTCGTTACGATAACGAGCCAACTCGACTCGACTCGTTATCTTAACGAGTTCAAACTTCAGCTCGACTCGACTCGTTAAACTCGTGAGTTGGCTCGTTAAACTCGTTAAACTTGATATTGCCATCTGAGAGGAGGATTGCTGTTGAGACTATACAGTATGCTATGTGTTATCATCCTCGCCTCACATATATACAGTTATACTTGCCGACTTGGAGAACTTGTTAAACTCGCGAGTTGGCTCGTTTAACTCGTGAGTTAGCTCATTTAACTCGTTATAGAACGAGTTCAAATCATAACTCGACTCGACTCATTAAAAAACGAGTTCGAGCCGAGTTTGCGAGTACTCGTTTAACTCACGAGTTTCGAGTTTTTTTCCCACCCGTAGCTATAGGCTAGCTGGCTATGGAGTAACCGGCAGGAAAGGAAAAGCCAATTTTGGAAAGACTAAGAAATGAAGGTTTGGCAGTTAACATCCACCACAGGCAGTCACCTGAGCCGACAGTAACAATCAAGGAGCAAGTTATGGGGATGAAAACGGATATAGTTTTCGACCGATCCGGATATTTTCGCATACGGATTCTGTCGGATCGGATATTTGTCGGATAGTATCGGATCGGATACGGATACGGATTTTTTTTGTCGGATACGGATTCGGATTCGGTAGCTCACTATCCGTCGGATACGGATACGGATTCGGATAATCCGGATATTAATGGGTCGGATATCCGCATATGCATGTGGGCTGGGCCAAAACTACTATTTTGGCCCAAAAAGGTTTCTTAATTTCAGAATTTTTTTCTAATTTAATTAATCCATAAAGCAAGTTTCAATTATTGAAATTAGCAAACCAACTTCAAAAATTACGAATTTTTTTTGAGAAGGTTCCAGAAATAATCTAACATTTAAAAAATTATTTTCAAGATTTTATCAGATTTTAAATTTTCTCAAAAATTCAAAACCTCCTATTCTTAATAGGAAAATATTTTAAATAAGTAGCTAAAAAGCATAAAAACTCATAAATACATAATTTATTATTTTAAATATAATTAAACAAAGAATATAAATCTTGGGTCATTACATGTAAGTGTTATATAGTTTTTCTAGAGACATGATATCTAAGTATTATCAAACTTTTAGTGTGTTACGCATTTACTTCCATTTGCATCTCAGAGCAAGGATTATCTTTATTTTATGTTTTGATCTACGCGTATGATAAATTAATCGTATGTGTGTGATAAACTAAGTCTTATACAATTTTGTTTGCGATATGGTATTTAACTATTATCTAAGTGAATGATAATGCTTATATTTGTTCAATTTTCAGTAATGTTTTGATCAAATCAACTAATTATGTATTTTCGTTGATTTTTTATGTACAATCTAACGGGTTATCATGTTTCGATAAATATTCGAAACCGTATCCGATTCGATTCGTATTCGATCTGTATCTGTATTCGATATTATCCGTATTCGTATTTGTATCCGAACTATCCGTATCCGTAACCGTATCCGAGAAAAAATATGAAAATAAATATGGTAAAGCTATTATCCGTCTGTATCCGATCTGTTTTTCACCCCTAATTATGGTGAACCGCCCCGACAACACGGTGATCTCCAGCACACCTCAGGAAGGATCAACACAGAAGGATTCACCTCCTGCTACCGGGTAGGAAAGTTGGACACTTTCCCCATAAATTGCCCTAAGAAGCAACAAAATGCAAGCTCAATCATAAACAACCCTAGTATCTCCAATGTCAGTGCCATCAGTGCAACAAGATGGCCACATGGCTTTCTGAAGGGACGTCTGAACAACGTCACAACACAGGCCACACAGTACATGCAACAAGGTACATTGAGGATTAAGTTGAATGATTTGTAAACCCACCTTCTTGCTAGCCTCTACGAATCTCAGGAACGAGATTCTTTTTAAGGGGATAGTTTGTAACACCCTGAAAATTTACAAATTCTTTAACTGAGTATTTAATTCGGATTTTATGAATTTTCTGAATTTTTAGCACATAATTAATGATTTTTGCTATTTTCATATTTAAATAAATGATTTATTTAATAAAAAAATATTGCTGGAAATAATTTAATAAGTTAGAAATGTTATGAAGTATTTTTATAAATTTTTCTATAATTTTTTTGAACTCCATTTGATATTTTATATAAAGTAAAATATATTTCTGGTATTAATTAAATGGGAAAACGAATTTAAAATCTCCCATTTTCTTGTAGGCCGAGACCCACTTTTCTCTCTCCCAGCCACCCTCTTCCTCTGGCCCACCCTGCCACCACTTCCCTCCGCTCCTTCCTCTGGGCCTAAGCAGCCGGCCCAACTCCCTTCCCCACTGGGCATGCAGCCAGCCCACCCCGCCCTTCCCTCCCTCACTCTCCTGGGCCCAGCCCAACTCGCTCTTCCCTGTTCCCATTCCTCCAGCCGCGCGCATGCCGCACAGAGACGACTCCCGTCCGCCATTGCCGTTTCAGCCAGAGCTCCAAGTGCCGTTTTTCTTGCCCGTTTCTTCTCCATTCAAGTGCAACCAAAGCCCTAATGTCCCCACTAATCCTCCCACTCCACTGAGCCTATAAAAGGCAAGCATCGACTTCGCATCATGTTCCCGATTCCATTTTGGCCACTCCCTTTCGCACGGAACGCACCAAGAACCGAAGCCCTGTTCGGACGCCAGCCGCCGTGTCTCCACAGCGAAACTGACGCCCTGGGGCACCATTCCTTCGGCCAAGTGCGTCATAAGGTCGGTAATCCTTATAATACCAAATCCCTCAAGCAATTTCGAGTTATAGCACCGTATCTCATTGGATTTGGTCTTTAAAGGGATCGGCCGAGCGAGTACATCGTCGAATTGCCACAGCCATGGTGCCTCTCTGCCCTCACCGATGCCTCCGGAAGCTTCGCCTCGCCGAGCTGGTGCTTGTGCGCACCACCGCGATGTCCCGGTCAACTCCACTCACCGGCGCCACCGTGACCCAAGTCTAGCCATCACTAGAAACCATGGCATGGTTGCCACCGTTGAGCAATTTCACCAATGGCCGTGCCCATGATGTTCCTGGCATCGCGAGCCGTCTAGCCCACACCTCGTAGCGCCGCCGAGCCTCTCCATCGCAGGTAATCTTTGGGTTGGGTGCCGCCGCCGTGGACCAAGTTCATAAGCCCAACCCCACCCGTCACATTCACAAGACAATTTCCATGCAAAAACAATTCAACCAAAAAGATCATAATGAACTTGCTGACGTCATTGACACAGGAATTTTCCTCAGGAAAACAATTCTAAAAATTCTGGAAAACAGTAAACAGTGTCCTTTTTCATTTTTCTTTCGGATTTAATCTTTCGGGAGCCCGATCTTTTCGGTTCAAACTCCGATTGGACTCTCCTAAATTCATCTAAAATTCCAAATTTCATATTTATGCAGTTTTTGTAATCTATTGATTTTATTTGTATTATTGAATTTTTGTTCTATTTGCGACGTACAGACGATATTAAGCATCTAGCCTACCAGCAAAGCAAGTTATACATTTTTAACATGTTGGACCTAGTTTTCAAATTGTACTTTGTTTTAAATATATTTGCATGCTTAATTTGAACAAACATAGTTTGAACCCATTTTAAAAGAATAGTTATGCCCGAATTGTTATACCACCTTTGAAATTGAATCTGATGAGGATTAAAAAGCCTATCTTCCATTTGAGCCCTCGATGGATAAAAACCATACTCTATTAATGGGCCCACAAAACTCCATAATTTAGAATGAAGCCTACGCATATTCGGACGATCAAGCCTCTGACCAGCCCAGTCAAAACAGTCCATAGCATTATTTCACACTGGTCGTCCCTGACCATTGAAATAGCCATCCCGACTAGAGAACTAGTCGGGGACAAGTAAATAGGGCATAACATAGAAGTTTATGTTGACGATCTCATTCTAAATAGCAAGAAAAGTTCTAATCATTTGTCAGACCTGACTGGAACCTTAAATAATTTGAATAAACATGAAATTAAGTTTAATTCAAAAAAAGTGTCTTTGTGGTTTCTTTTGAAAAATTGCTTGGTTTTCTTGTTTGTTCTTGAGGTAATGAAGTAAATTCTGAGAAGATTCGGACCATTGAATCCTTGAAACCATCTTCTGCAGTAAAGAAGCTCAAGGTTTAACTGGTCGGATGGCTACTCTCAGTCGCTTTATCTCAAGATCAGGAGAGCATGGTTTGACTTTCTTTAAGGTAATAAGAAAACACAACAAGTTCCATTGGTCGGATGAAGCGAACGAAGGCTTTAATGACATAAAACTTTATTTGCAAAGCCCACCCACTTTGGTGTCACCCAACCCTAGGTAACCTTTGTTTATACTTAGCAGTTTCAAATAATATGATTAGTGCTATACTAATTATTGAACGAGAGTAGGTTTAGAAACCTGTTTATTACGTCAGTGAAGTTTTACACGGACTTAAGAAGCGATAAATTGCTTTACGCCCTATTAATGGCTTGTAGAAAATTGAGATATTATTTTCAAACTCATCAGATTACATTACCATCATCTTTTGCCTTGAGAAGCATCTTACATAACCAAGAAGCAACCGATCGTATTGCTAAGTGGGCAGTTGAACTTGGGTCATTTGATATCCATTTCGATGCTCGAATAGCAATTAAGTTCTAAATTTTGGCAGATTTTATTGCTGAATGGACAAACAGTGAACTCTCTGTAAAAGAGAATACAACTAATTCCGAACACTAGAAATTATACTTTAACGGTTCTCGAGAGAAAAAAGGCTAGGGGTTGGTATAGTATTGGTCACAACTCAAGGTGACCAGATACAATATGTAATCCAAATACAATTCCTTGCTATCAAAAATGTAACACAGAGTATGGAAGTCGACGGACTTCTTGCGATGGGCGATTCGCAATTAGTCGTCAACCAAGTTAGCAAAGAATACAAGACATCCGATGAGGTAATGGCTCACTACCTTGATGAAGTGATGAAATTAGAGAAATACTTTAGTCATTTCGAAGTCCAATATATACCGCGAAAAGATAATATCCTAGCGAACCAGTTATCAAAATAGGGTTCCTCACGATCACCTGTTCTAATAGATGTATTTCTTGAATATCTGTCTAAACCTTCTATACACACATTCATAAAAAAACTCCTGACCAGTACAAAGGTTGGAGTCCTTGAGCAAAATTCAGATTGGGCTAAACCATTTAAAGCCTATCTAGAAAATAGGACACTGCCTAAGGATATTCATGAAAAGGACAAACTAATTTGAAAGGCGCGAATGTATAAAATTCTCGATAATACTCTTTATAGAAAGGAAACACATGGTATTCTAATGCAATGTATAACCAAGGAGTAGGGAAAAATATTGCTTAATAAGATACATAGGGGCTTGTGTAGAGGGCACGCTTCATATCAAACTTTGGTCGGGAAAGCTTTCCGATAAGGTTTTTATTGGCACACTGATTTACAAGATGCCATGCACCTTGAAAAAACTTGTGAGCAATACCAATTTCATGCTACATTTACCTGCTCATCAATTGCAAACCATACATTTGTCATGGCCATTTGCGACATGGGGCATGGCCATTTATCACGGTAATTGAAGCTCGGATAGCAGTTTTGATAGTCTGCGTCATTGCGGGGATGTGGCTTTGGATGATCTTCGGCTGGTCATTCACCCCTACAACCAGGTCATCAACCGACAGATCAAGAGTTGTAAGTTTTACTTCTTTACCCTTTAAATCCATCGCGATTTTCTGAAGCTATGCAAAAATCATAGTGGTTTTCTTACCGCTCTGAACTATGATCAAATCTTTTACAAAGAGATTTATTTGGTCATTCAAATTGTCCATTTCATTCTTCATCACTAACTTTTGCTCTTCGGATTTCATCCTCTCTTCTTCCCATTCAGAAAGTTGAAATTCTCCAGCCTTTATTGTATTCTTTAATTCTGCAAAGATTGAATTGAAAGTTGCTTTTATTTTTCCTAAAATAATAATTTTAAGTAGGTTGAGATGCGGCTCTTAACTACTATTTCAGACTCATTTGCCTAAAAAGTAATCTTGTGCTCTTCAGAGAGCCTTTAGACATTGTCTTCATTTGTCTTGAAGGCTTCACGGAATCTAGCAATTTTATCTTTATGATATTTGACCTTGTCAGTATCCAGAACAAGATCAAATTTATAACCCTTAGCGGTATTTTGAGCCACCAAGGGTTGCTTTTCCAATTCCTTTATTTGTTCTCTTTGTCTGTCAAGACAGTTCTGTTAGAACAAAGAAGATAGAAAAAAAGAAAAACACTAACAAAGATATTCATACCTTCTTATTGTTTCAATTTCGGCTTTGGCCAAAATCTTTGCCTACCAACCTAGTAGGTCGAGCAGTTATTGTGAATGCTATAAAAAGCAACAACAGCAAATGAATTAAAAACTACCTCTTCTCAATATTCCTTAAAAAGAAATGACATGAGATGTAAACCTTCACTTGCAAGTTACTAAAAACTTGCTTGAAGTCCTCTTGGTCCGAATGACCCCAAGAAGATGCTTGTGGCAAAGCCACAGGTGCGACAAAGGCGGTCATAGCCCTTTTAGACACCACCACCTCTTCTGCCCTACTGGTCGAAATGACCACGCCTTCTCTGTTGCAGCAGACACCTCCTCGGCAGCAGTGGTCGTCCCGATCATCTCCATTATCGTCACAAGAGGAGCACCGACCTCCTCCGCGGGCAATGAAGCTTGACCGACCAGTGGATCTGCTACAACGGTTAAGGGATATTCACCCTCAACGTTGGTTGGATCCTCCTGTCCACTGGTAGGGTTTTCTTAGGCGATTACCTCGGTTGATTCTAAGGCCTATTCCACACTGGTCTTCACCAGTGTGACCAACGGGTTAGCCTTGTCACTGACCTAAGCAACCATACCCTGATCTGCAAGAGAACCAGAAATAGTTGTCTCGGGACTAAAAAAGCAAAGCACTCTTAGATTCTGAAGAAAAAATACTCAGAAATAAGAGTGTAAAAATAAATACCTGCAGCATACTCCTGAGCTCATGTCCTAGGATATTAAAGGAAGTGATGAAACCACAACATCCAGGTCGGGAGTCTTCCTATTTCTCCTTATAATCTGAGGAATATTATCCTCTGAATCCTCACTCTCACCATGGACAAAGGGGAATATCGTAAGATTTCTATATGAACGATCCCAATTGCAGTTGAACCATTTTTTATAGCGCACCTGGGATGCATTCCTCATATGTCCCCGCAGCGAATGCTACCCTCTTGTTTTGCCCCTTGGATCGAATATACACACACTTAGAGCGTATAGCGCTAGCTGGTACCAGAGCTTGACTAATGCTAGTCGGGTCAGCACTAGCCGGAGCGGTGGTCGGATCCACCGCCTTAGAAGCACCTTTAGCAGAAGTCCTCGCCTTCTTGGTCGACAGAGCCGAAGCTGAGACCTCCAACTGGTCGGTAGCTCACTTTCGACCATGCATCTGAAAACGAGTTTATCTATTAACACGAGGAATTAACAAAAATAACCAAAAAAAATCTTGGTACTCACCATGATGCGTTTATTAATGAACTCATTGGTTTGCCCGATTAGGCTAGATGGTTGCTTGTCCAAAGCAGCCAGGTTGGACCCGTCAGAAGAGACGTGTAGCATGTACGTAACTCTTGACCAGGTCTCTTCGACGGTCAGAACTGACAGGAGAAAATACCCATATACGTCAGTAAAAATCTTTTAATAAAGAAACAAAGAGGTTGGTAATTAAAAGTCCCCTTACCTCCCAGTTTAACCTTGGTTGAATCCTCGTCGCCTTCCATCCTCCAAGCGAATCTGAACCATCTCTTCAGGGGGCTCACCTTGTGGAATAGAAAATCAAAGACAATGAGACGCCCCTCCTAAGGCACTAGCTTCGTATCCTTCCCGCTAGTGTCCCATTGCAGCATTTCGCAAGGAGAGATCAAACATTGATCTTCAAGTTCCTTAATCCTCCTCTCGATAAAGATCAACTTGTCCATGGCCATTAGTTGGGAGAAAAGAAAAGGACTGAAGGCAAGAGCTCAGAAATTGCAAAGGGCTTAAGAACTTACTTCTACGCTCAAAGATAGCAAAGACGTAAGGAATCAAAGAGGATTTACCACTTTATATAACATAACCTATGTCAGTTTTGGACACTGTTTTGGTTTCTAAGAAAGAGTAAAAACTTTATTTTTTAATAAACAATAACTGACACCGGATTGATGTTCTCAAACTTCCTTTTAGATCTTCAGACTTTTCACCTCCTTCCTTGATCATACTCTCCATCATAACTAATAGGTGAAGAAAAAAAAGATGGAAGATGAAACGCCTGAAGAGCTAAGAGAAGGCTTGAAAATAATAGAATTTGAAGAAATCAGGGATGTTATCCTCAAACTTCTTTTTAGATATTGAAGCTTTTCACCTCCTTTCTTTGATCATACTCTTCATCACAATTGATGAGAGAAGAAATAAGGATGAAAAATGAAAAACTTCAACTACTAAGAAAAAATTTGAAAGCAATTCTTTCTTGACTCAGAAGTTTGAAAGTATGAAGTATACAAAGGAAGCTTTCCTTCCCTTTATATTCATTTGATAGCATCTAGGCCCCCTCAAATTTTATTATTGTGTTTTGCTATAATTTTGGCATTAATGACCAAGTTAATAATACTCAAAGCTTTGAAGAACATATGCTGGATTAAAAAATGAAGCTTTGAAGAACAAGATTAAGGTGCTCAGTTCTAGTTTATGACTTGGGAGATGGTTCAAGTCAAAAGGCTAGGTTTGTTTTTCTCTTTTTTGTTGTCTAAAGGGGGACTTTGCACAAGCTAGTGAATTGGATCATAAGGCAAAGACAAAACTAGATTACTCGGAGCAAAAGACACTTAGTCCTTTTTAAATCATATTTCTTAGAGTACAACGGACCAAATTTCTGCTATCCACTTCTTCAGTCCGTTGCACTCTCAGCATATCCTTGTAAGTCAAATAAGATTCTTTGGTCAAACTTTGAAACTCTCTTATGACTAAACTCCCATCAAATATCTGATTATCGGATCAAATCTATTGTCCTCTTATCATTTCATCCTTGGTAAAAACCTCCTTTAAAATCATCTGATAGCCAAGGGTTTGCCTATGTATGACGGACCAAATATTTGGTCCGACATACATATAAAAATCTCTGCTCTGTGACGGACCAAAATGTTCTCCGTTTTCCCATCTACAGCGGACCAAATAATATTTTGGTCCGACACTCATTCAGTTTATAAGCCTTTGGCCGGACCAAACCTTGAAGTCTTATTTATTGAAACCTTAAATAAATATTCTTTTTTAAAAAGGTTTTACTTTATCAATGGACCAATCATTCTTGTTTGAATTTTTAGTCGTTGCTAAAGAAAATCGCTTGGGTAAAACTTATCTCTGTTGAAAAAGGTATTTTGCCCTATCTCTTGAAAAGTCCATGTATGACGGACCAAAAATTTTGGTCCGACGTACATAGGTCTCTATGCACAGACCTAACTCTTGAAAAGTCCATGTATGACGTACCAAAAATTTTGATCCGACGTACATAGGTCTCTATGCACAGACCAAACTCTTGAAAAGTTTATGTATGGCGGACCAAATATTTGGTCCGACGTACATGTATCTTTCTCAGTTGTGTGGCAGACCAATCTCTATGAAAAACCCATGTACAACAGACCAAATTTTTTGGTCCGTCGTGAATGCTCAAATTTGGTCCGTCATACATATGTCCAGTATCGCTAGGCACTGTTACTTAGTCCGTTGTACGTGTATATTTATGGTATTCCTGACATCTGACACGTCCAACAGCTACTGTAGCAGGTGTAACGGCTATATTCACTCAAAATGGCTATATAAGCATTTCCTGAGCCATCTACCAAAGATAGATGAACTCCTAACACTTTGGTATTCATATATAGCTCTCATTTTGAAAAAGGAGTCTGTGCTTCATCTTCACACCAAAATTCTCATACATCTCTAAGTGTGTTAGCTCCAAGCCAGTGTCTAGTTGTGTAAATTGCAAAGTGAACCAAGAGACAGAACTTGTGCAAAGTTTATTACTCTTGGATCTTAGTGATTCTAGACAACTTGAAGGCAGTGAACAGTGTGACCTGTCCAAAGGTGTTTGTGGAAGGCCACTGTGTTTGTGAGAGGTTTGGAACTCACCTCACTGGAGTAGTGAAAGAGTTACCTGAGTGGTCACCGGAGCTACTAAAGCTAGCTTTGGAGAAGCAGAACTTCGAAAAAAATGCTTCAACGTGGATTAGGAGTGCGGCTCTGAACCACGGGATAAATCTTTGTCTCTCCTGTGTCATTTCGTTTATTGCTTTCGCTGTTATCATTATTTGCTTTAAATCTATTTTATATTTTGCTGTGAGTTGCTCTCTGTTCATTTTTGTAAGTTGTTTAAAAACTCAGAACTTGTTAAAATTGCCTATTCACCCCCCCCCCTCTAGACCAACGCGATCCTTCATCATTACACATGAAGTGCAAAGATTTCTCATTTATTGATACTTAAAAGAGTAAAATAATTGGTGCATAACCCCAGAAGACGAAAAGCCTTGAATAATAAACTTTTATTATTCAAGCCTTAGGGGCTAGCTGACGAGGATTAAAAAGCTTATGTTCCATTTGGGCCCTCAATGGATAAAAATCATATTCTATTAATGGGCCCACAAAAGCCCATAATTTAGAATGAAGCTTGCGCTTATTCGGGTGGTCAAGCCTCCGACTAGTCCAGTCAAAGCAGTCCATAGTATTGCTTCCTTCACATTGGTCTTTCTCGACCAGTGAATTAGCCATCCCGATCAGAGAACTTGTCGGGGGGACAAGCGGTTATCCTTGCACATGTCTTCGTGAGGAAGATGCGCACAACTACTTGGAACTTATCCCTGGAAAAGGCACCCTTTGGCGAGAAGACACCATTTGACGGAAAGACACCCCTCGATTCCACGACATTTTTTGGAGATCAACTGTCGCCTCTTCAACCGATATAAATAGAGAGTTGATCCATGTTGTTAAAGGCATTCGCAACCAGAATAAGTAATTGGCAAGGAATATTGGCAATTAGCATTCGCAATCAGATTAGATAACTGTAATTATTCTGTAATCTGTATACTCTGTGGAGCCACTTGGCTAATAAAGAAGCAATCTCTATATCATTTTCCTCATCTTGTTTACTAGGAGCTCACAATCATATTTCCACAAGCTCGATTAAAGGACCCTAGGTCTTAAACATCGACAGAATCCATTATGTCATGGTAACCTTAAGAAAGTACACTTTATGTGATAAATATTAAAATGACTAGAAGATATGCTTAGACATGTTTAGAACCAAATTTAGGTCTTTTTGGAAATTGTGCCAAATAAAATTTTGTTAAAAATGAAACTATGCTTTGGTTGCTATGAAAAGTAGTGATAAATAAAAATGTGATTTAGATTGGGAGAGAATAGTTGTCGGGTGGTCTCAGGGTTTATTGAAAATCTCGCCTAAACAATTAAGGACCGGTCTGTGAGTTGTTGAAAGTAAAGCGCAACCGTGCTTCCATAAGTCTGTTATGGGACAAACCTGGTTGTCCATTTTGCAGCATTTCATGCTTAGTTATGCCATTCAGTTGAATGTAGAGATGGTTAGTCTGCCACACGGCGCAAGAGGAGGCTTCTGACAGTGGTGAAACCTTAGCGGGTATAGCTACATGGAATGAAGTTTAACAGGAGCCTTGTTGTGATTTTCTCTACCGCACACAAAAGTTTGTATTTGGCGAAAGGGGATAATCATGTCTTGTGGGTAAAGTTGCACAAACTCTGTATAGTTAAAACTAATCGATTAGCTACCCCCGCGGTTATGGGCATGTCGAGCTGGCCTTTCACGGATTAGATTTTTTATGTTTTCAAAAATGAGTTCAGAAAAGTGAGTTTCTAGTGAATTGATTCCATGGTGGAAAAGATGGTTTAGTTCCTGGAGGGATTCATGTGATAAAACTTGTTTGAAAATAAATATCTTTCTTAACTAAAATTATGCTATTGAAAAATTACTGAAAATATTGTAAATTTGACTTTATACAAACTTTAAACCATATAATCTTCCTTTGTCAGCACTATATTAAAAATGCATCTCCCGTATAACTTACAAAGTACGTTTAATTCTCATTCTTGCTTTCTTGTTATTTTTAGAGGAGTATCTCTATGATGGTGATGATCAGGATATTTAGGTCACTTCCACACTCGATTGCATGTGGCAATTCAATTAGGCTTTACTACAGTTGTATTATGATTCCGTTGTATTCTTTTTATTTGGTCTGTGTGCCACCTTTAATGTAAAAACTTTGATTATTAATAAAATATTTAGATATATTGTGATATCATCTTTACTATGTGTACTAGCTGGACTAGTATAAGATACAAAGAGGAATTTAGAAGTGTTTTTCCAAGATCCGACAAAGGTCAAATGGACTTTTTAATTTAATTTAATTTAATTTAATCTACATGATATGCTGTAGCAGAGAGATGCCAGATACAACAAAATAAACCAATAAAAAACCAAGGATGCTCTATCAATAAATTTAATTTAATGTACATGATTTTGAACCGGTGATTGGAACATTTATTTAAAAAATCAGCACTAGTTGCAACGAACTGGCACAGTATCAGTACTGCACGTGTCTCAGGAGAAGAACAAGCAACATCAGCTGTAGTAGAGAGATGCCATACAAATTAATAAGTCTGTCAGGAGAAGCCCGATCGCGTCAAATACGTATTTTGGGGCAAACAAACCCCAAACCTGCAAAGTTTGACAGATAAATAGTGACATCAAATCAGCCATAACAACCACAAAGCAGGATTACTCAAAGATATTGTTGCGTAGGACAGGGGAACAAATTACCATCAAGTGACGCCTTTGAATAGTAACACATATGATTGTAAGTGTCGTTGTGACAGCTGTAATTAGACCATACATCAAATGCACCTAAGTTTGCCACATACAGATTACATGTCATGTGCATCAATAAGCAAGAAACAGAAAATGTATCTCGATAAATAAAAATTATAAGCAGTTCATGCATGATAACTCTATTTCAGTATACGCTTAACATTGGGGAGCTCCAAATTAATATTTCCATCCAACAAAGTAGTGCCTAATACTGGCAGTGTATTTGAATTTTGCATAAATATGCATGTTTGTGAAAGTGAACATTTAGCTACTGAATTTGTGTCGTTAAACTACTCACAGAAAAACAGGAAAGAAATGTCTTCTTCAATACCTGTATTAGACTGTTGATAATGGCATCCTTTACCTCACTATTTTTGGATGCAGTATTATACCAGAGTATGGCAATAAATGGAAGACTAAGAACTGGCAGGATGTGAGAAACACCAAAGGTATCAATGGAAAGAAGGAGGCCTTGCCGAATGATATGGAAATGATCAAACCTGTGAAATAAAGTATTGTGACAAACATCATTACATGGACTGCAAGGAATGGTTTTTTTCGCGCAGCCTCAATAGTGTTTTTCGTGCAGTCTCAACAGTGTGTTATTTGGAACATAATTACACTCACCCAATGAATGCAGCACCATAACGGAGGCCATCAAAGGTACACCTGAAATATACTCTTTATTAGCAACAAAGCATTTTCACCCATCCCCCTGCCCCACCCCGTATAACAACAGTAAAGACAATTGGACATCCAAACAGCAAGGAACTTACCAGTGACCAGTCAGATAAAATAGACAAACTGCAAGAAGGCTCCATTGTGTTACCGAAACAGGGTCAGCAACATAAATCCCAAGTATGTCAAGTTCCAAGTCTCTCTGATGTTTCTGCTGTAACTTTATTATACACCAAGCTGCAAAATGTTAATTAAATTTTCAGATACCATGCTTCCTAATGAGGATACAAAAGAGTTAAAAACTCAAATTTTTCCCAAAGTAGTAGTTTCCAAGTTCTGAGTAACCACTTGTCAAGAATAGAATGGCTTGTACAGTACCTCCAGTTATGCATATTAAAGCCACAAAAGGACCTTGCTTTCCCAATAAGATCAAGATAGTCGGGCTCCACGAACACAGCATGGCAGCTGATAAACTAGTTACCCTTTCATTTATCTTCAAACTATTAATTGGGCCAAACATCTGATAAAGTGCAGACATTGCCAGTGATAAAACTCCAATAGCATAAACAAAGCGAGGAGCTAAACTTATTCCAATCTCACGAATAGCTTTAGTACGAGAGAACAAAGTACTTTCAGAAGCCCAATGATTTGCTATAAATACATAACTCAAGATGGTTCCGGACATAACAAAGTACTTCAAGAACCTCTGACAGATTGCATAAGATATGCACTTTAATACAATGTAGGCCACCAAGGCAAGAGATATAATGGGAAATATCTTCATGAGGGCATTACAGAAACTGGAACCAAAAATGTCACAAATAATGCTCACTGGGTGGTCCTTCGAAATTGTTGGCCCAGCAATTTGCTTGGACATCCCAAACTCAATTCCAAATCGTGTGAACATATTTAGGAGGAGGAAAACATACTCCTGTGAATCAATAGAGAAGGATTCGTCAGAAGATAATTATAACACCAATAATAAAATAAAGAATTCAAATGAACATGGGAAAATTTGAACAGATTCAGTGTGACAGGAATATTAACTTCAATGCTTAATTTTCCTTTGGTGGTTGAGTGCCACACACTGGCAATGCAACTCGTGGCCAAAAGGAAGTTTGCAACTCTACCTTCTGCCACTGCATGACAAGAAACAAAATGAGAAATTAGTAGATATACCAAAAGAATTTCAAAATGTACAGTAAGCCTGGTATATTTGACGAACTCACATATATAGCTATTGGATAGGAAACTCGCTGCTCGAATTGAGACCAATGTAAAAGCAAAGGAAAATTTGGGAATGACCCTTGAACTGGCCCTTTCCTGATCTGAATGTTGACAAATAGTATTCAGCTTCAGAAGCACACATGCCTGAGTAATAACTGACAGTAT
Source organism: Otatea glauca (assembly GCA_036346275.1). Lineage (NCBI taxonomy): Eukaryota > Viridiplantae > Streptophyta > Magnoliopsida > Poales > Poaceae > Otatea > Otatea glauca. Next base: position 3,083,889 of record CM070732.1, on the reverse strand, counting down.
CATAAGTAAAAGACCGATGCCCATCAACCATAAATCAAACTCCGTCCATGCAGAGCGAGCAAGCTTTGCAAAGCTCTCCAAGAAGTCCGCGTATGCATTAATTTGCAACGGTAGAGCTGAAATTGCACTCTCCTTAAATTCCTCTTGACTACCCTTTTCTGATGGACAAGTAGACCTCAGGGCAGCTGACCAGTTTGACTGGGCTTTTGAATACAGGTCTGCAACATGGTGCAGGTCCTCTGCTGGAAATCCAATAACAGAAGTAGCAGAATATAGATCGATGTATCTCTTTACCTACGAAAGACAGCTGAAGATCAAAAATAGGACTAGGACCACATAAGAACCCCTCTCCTCTCCAAAAAAAACAACAAAAACAAAAAAATAAATGCAATTCATACTACCTGCCAACAATTCACACAGAGCGCTTCAGCATATCTCCTCATCCATGCTTCTAGATCATTCTGCGATGTACAAGCATCGGCACCCATCTTTTGATTTTCCCATGTCCCAGCACTCAGAGCATACAATTCCAGGTTTACACGTCCAATGCTAGAAATGGCACAACAGACTCATTTAGCAACTACTGAATTGAGCTCAACAATCATGAAAGGGTGTAGGAACAACAGCAATTAAAAAAGAAAAAGAAGTCAAACAAGAATATCTTGTAAGAAAAACAACAATTGAATGGTGGTCTCTGGTCAAACCAGAGCAGTAACACAACTGAAAGCCATGTAATAAGCCAAGTTAAGCTTTTACACACCTTCCAAAAGGAAAAGGTATACCAAGTAGTGCTGCTACGGTTACTGCAAAATCAAGCTACAACCAAGAGGAAAATTAAGCAATATCGATAAAATAGAACAGCCACATGAAAGAATGCAATCAGCACTGACCTGCTGCATAGTGCTGATGCACACCTCTTTCCCAAGCTAGAATGGCAACCCATCAGCAAAAAAGGAAATAAATCATGCAAATAGTATTCATATTACTATAGACACAAATAAAGGCAAGCAAAGTCTGACTAATACAAAATGCAATGCAATTAACTGATAAATTAAGGTCAGGAACTAAATATCAACATCCAGCACTGCTTCTTGCAAACTAACATTCCATCAAATGCACAAGGAAAGCAGTTAACTATGTAGAAATTATAAACCCCCTCCCTCCCTCCATCCCTCCACTTAGTTCTACAAAGCTGCAAGCATGTTTTGCATAATACGTCCCATCCATTCATAACCCAGTTAGGATAGAGTTTAAAATACTCCAGTCACTCCATGTTGTGATGTATGCTAGTACATTGGGAGGGTAAACATCCGTCGGAGGGAGGTTGGACAGCGATGACTGTAGAATGGTGCTAGATGAAGGAGGGCATCGATTGGGGGAGGAATAGATCTAGCATAGCCGGTCAAGGGAAATACCACAGCAGGACTTAGGGACTAGGAGACTTGTCTGTTCATCTTGGCTTGCCTTCAACAGTGATACACAACATCCCTATATAGAAGATGCTTGACGTCCTGCAATGGACTCACAAACTCTATCCTAACACTTTCCTAATTGAATACGAGCAGAATTTCTAATTCACATGGAATCTATTTCCTAACTTATTCTGAAATAAACCTTCTATTCTACAGTTCTACTTCCTGGACTCTCTAATCGAATACAAATCCTCCTATTCCTCCTGGATTCCTGTGCATGTCTGGCCGGCCGTGACCCTTGCTGGTTGCTGCTGTTGAGCACGCCATGTTGCACATGCCACATCCTACAGAATTTTAGATGCCAAACCCAAAATGCAATAATAAAGAACTAAATACACAAGTACCTGTTCTAAGTGCAATTTTATTTCAAAATATTTTGTACAAAAAGCATAACTTGGATGATAATATGACCCAAGGAATGTTGCTTATAATTATTTGGAATCCTAATCCTGATCAAAACTATATATATAAAAAAAGAGTAGATGCCAACAAGAAAATCATGTTTATTGGCATAGATCAGAAGAGCACTCAACTTATCATTAATTAGACACAATAAATAAGATAAATAAATGTACCAGATCAATATTGCATGAATTTTCACTAAGAACAGATAAGACAGAATTTGGTGGGCTCTTCGGACTCCATGCAAATAGCGATGTTTCGACCTGCAATTGACATAGCATTAGTTCTGATAGTTGTGCAGTTACAACAAAACATAAGACAGATCACCTCTTCTGCAGTTCCTCCTCCATGGTCACCATTTAGGGTTTGTCCATGATCCCCCATTACAAGAAGTAAAGTATTCTCATGGGGACCACCAGGTGTGCAAAGACTTCTCAACGTGTCAATTACATTCTATATGAGAAAAGTAGAGGGGCCCAATAAAATGGAAGTGAAGAACATAACTGAGGTTAAAGTTAAATGTCCCTTATTAATAATTAGCATAAAAAACAGATCATGTATTATGCATGAGGCAACTGACCTCTAGGATCTGATTGTACTGCTCCAACTTCTGGATCATTGGGATAGAGTCAACACCGAATATATGCCCTGCATGGTCCTAAAGAAAGTTGATCTCACATGTTTCCAGTTCAAAAAAAGAAAAGGCTGAAATATGTAAGCTAATACCAAGGCGATTGCATAATAACTTACCACACCAAGGAAATGTGCAATAAGAACATCCCAATCATTTCTGTGCAATGATGGAAGCAAGTGCTCAATAACACCATTGTCTACCTAATACATACAATTCGATTGGTGATTCCATGGAAATTAAATGGAAGGCAAAAGCAGCTCAGCACAGAACAAGGACAGGAATGATACAGAAGAGTTGACATACTGTGTCAAGATCTTTAACATTAAAAGATGGGTATGGAAATGATTTGTTGAAGTGTTCAGGGTATAATTGTATCCATGTGTCATCCCCCATCATGACTACCCTCTTTCCATTTTTGACCAACTGATTGAGAGCAAAGAAACAAAAGGCAACACACACCGTCATGGTTAAATATATAGCATGTGCTATAAACTGAGTGATTGGCCTGACACCATATTTTACTAAAGTTGAGTGCAAGATGAGAAGAACCTGATGCATAATATTGTCTTCTACAATTGCGGGGGCTCCAAAGCTATTGCCAACATCGATAAAGGTAGGGAGACCACCAGTCGTGAGAGCCTGAGTATTTGCAGCAAGGAAGTTGAGCGCATGAAGCAGAATACACAAAATTATGACCATTTTGTATTGCACTGAATTGTGTACAAGATAATGGTTTTTCCTTCGAGTAACTCCACTGCTGAATGTATAGCATGGGATCAACATTAATATAAACAGAGTTGATCACCTTAAGGCGTTGAAGGCTAGTGGTTGGTGGATCAGCAAGCGCTTTGAAGATCCTAGCAGAGGTCTTTTCATCAGAAGCCAGCTTCTGCAGGACCTGCAACTTGTCCATCCATGGTTGCTTCTCTGCAGCAAATCTCGGTGTTAGCTAATAGTTACTTATCACCAGCTCAGAATGTTCTTATTCTTTGCGCTGCCTAGAAGTACAAAAAAAGGAGTAATCACCTTGAAAGAATGTACTCGGTGCCACGAAATCGAACCTGCAAAATCAACTGTGTCAGCAATAAACATGTTCTATTTTTTTACCACAAGAATGACGCCATTGCAGAGCATGATCCCAGTGGCCATCAAGAAGTCCCTTGAAGAGTGGACCAACCAGGACCAACAGTAGAAGCAATCAAGAAAGGATTCGACACCCGGAGGAGGGGGCGGGGGTTCTGGGAACTGAGAAGGCGAGGCGGGGTAACCTGAGGGCGTCGAGGACGACGATGACGAGGCGGTCGACGGCGGGCGGGGGCCAGGACGAGCATCCAGGGGAGACGCCGGTGCGGTCGTCTCGGTGGCTGTGCAGGTCGAGCTCGGTGCGGGTGAGGAGGAAGCCGCGGGTGAAGAGGTAGATGGCCAGCGAGTGGAGCGCGAGGATCGCCAAGGACAGCAGCGACCACGAGCGGCGTCGGGAGCGGCCGCTGTGGCTCGCCGGAGCCGCCATCGACTCACACAGGCTGCGGCGGCGACCCACGGTCGGATCTGAATATTGGCGATTGGGATTTGGGGGGAGGGCCAAGAGATGAATTAGATGGCACCGTTGCGGGAACTAACGTGCAGGCCCTTTATTTGGCGATTGACGGTCTGGATGGCACTGACAGCATATCAAGTAGCAACAAATACTCCTTAAAAAAAATACTCCTATTGCTTTACTGTAACTAGTATAGTGCCCGTGCTAACGCTACGACGGCAGTACACCCACTTATCAATTAAATGAGAAGATAAGTATGAATATAACACTTAATAATAAATAATCACAATGCCCGTATGCGAGTACAAAAATGAAGATATAACACTCAATAATATTTTTCGCTAAACGTTTCCCGTATGCTTTTAAGACTTGTTCTTATATCTTGAGGGATGTTTTTTGCACACTCATTCTACTTGTATTTTAGTATTTCAATTAAGAAACACTTCCTGAGGATAGGTGAATCCTATAAGTACGTTGTAGAGCATCATCAGTATATACCTACTTTACAACCTTATAAAAAGTGATTAATAAAATAGAGAGTACCGACCATACAGATCCGTGCATTAAACTGTTGACCATTCCAGATGTGCATGAAGTTCATGACAAAATAACTTGTCAAGTTCCTGCACAACATTTAATTGCTACATGTAAGTACACAAAAATTTAACTATTTACTAATTATGTGTAAATAACTTACCGGTCTATTGTTTTTGGAACAGACTTTGGAGCTACAATACGCCAATCATAGATATCATCGTTCTATGAGGAATTTATTATCCTTATAGCATGATCGAATATTATACCAATTTTTTGTATTCTATTAAGATAGTAACTGGATGGTTTATCCGTTGGAACCCATCCGGGTAGAGGTGTTGGATCAATAACGGAGATAACCCTGTCCTTCATGTCGAACGATAACATAATGAATTGTCCTCTGTGATAAAAAGGCAGTATAATTTACAAATATAGACATTATATCTTTTGCACACATATATAACATAATAAAGTGTCAAACAATTTATTAAGCAAAGATTACCATTCGGCATTCAGACAACGCAATTCCAGTCTCAGGCCAAGCATCAAATAATTTTGCAAGCTTCTCATCTTCAACCTTGACACGAAACTTATGGTATCGTCGGTAATTACAAAGTGGCTGCGATAAATTAAAACATTAAAAAATAGCCAGTTGATTATTGCATAATGTGTACATATATAACACAAAAATATGAAAACATACGCAGAACTGTAAATCTAGGTAGTAGCATATGGGATCCCTAAAATACATGGTTTCATCGCTTGCGAGTATGTGCACCCCTGCATTAAAGCAATCAATGTCCATAGGTTTTCTACCATCAAGTATTTCTTGGAGTTTCTCGAGTGTTATGCTTATAGGGTAAGGTTTGGAGTTTCACACCCATTCTTTCCTGTAAAAGATGCTTTGTGTTAGATATTAACACTAATCAGCTTAACACGTACAAAAGAGTAGCTATGTGTATGAAGGCATGAAAAAATAGTAGAAATAATAAGAATCACATACCCCAAAGCATCTCCGTCAGTTATAGACATGATTTAGCCACAAATCGCATTGGTCGTCTCTTTAAAGCTAACATAATTCACTTGAGTGTTTATGCCAGGCAATAGTGCATCTTCTCTCATTTCCTGTAGTGTGTCTAAAATCACACATTCATTTGGATCTACTACTTCTTGATCGAAACTTCATCTTGGCATCCTTTTTTGCAGTTTAGAGGCGAATCGAAAATGATGGCAGCTAATTTTGATCTGAAATTAGTCATGTCTTGCTGCGCAGAAATATTAAAATGCATTAACTTTATACGAAACACATGTGTAAACACGTAATAATAACTTTTTTACAATTACCTGACTAATATTGTCAGTTAGTCCATCTCCCGTCCAGTACTCCATGTAATTTAATAAAAATAGGCCACATGACACACTACAACCAAATGTTGAACATTCGGACATTTTAATATATTGCTTAAACAAAGTTTTGTGGTAACATATAGATTGAAATCGTACCCGTCATCCTGCATTGGTTCTTTAAATTGCTCAATAACAGGCCACGAAGTAGCCTGTAGATCCGGCCACTTGTAGGCTGTGAACTCTTTAACCTGTGACGCTATGTCAATTTGTATCTGGAGACCTTTTAACTGTTATTTTTATAAGAAAACAATCAGTCCTATAATCATAAAAAAATAACGATGATTAAAGTCATAACTAAAAAATACTTACAGCATAAGTGAGATCGTCGCGACACATTAAGCCCAAGGAGTCAAGAACTTGTATATGATGTTTTTTGCCATTTATTACAGCTAGGTACCAGTGAGTATCTTTCATGTTAATAGAGATAAAAACCTGATTATAATAAAAACAATTTATAAGTACCAAAGGCACGTGAAGCATGACCGGATTGAAAATAGGAACCAATTATTTACCATGTCATATTGAACATAAGACGTCACCCTTTCGACGGTTTTGTCTTATTTAATATTTGGTTTATTTTCTTTCCAATACTGACCATCACGATGGAGAATGTAAAATATCAAAGTATTATCCAAGTAGATAGTTGCACCTTCTTTGCACAATAGATGTTTTTTAGAGATAATGAGGTTGATGTACGCGTTTATGATCTGCAGTTTAAAGTTAATATATTATTAGAAAATAGAAATATATAAAGCACATAACTTTAATACGTACATAATAAAGGTTAAACTATATATGTATACTTACGTCACCATACAAGTGTTCAGCAGGTTTCAAAAGACATTTAAAATGGAAGAAATCAATAAATGCACCCTCCACATAAACAATAATCTTTTTGTCAGGTGAGTTCATAATTGAGCTAATAATGAATTTGTCTTCTTCGTCACAAACGTAATCTGCATCGAAATAACAAGGTATAAGTACATTACTTTTGAATTAGAAAAGACATTGTCGATATTTTTGTAAAAGGTACCTTGTGCATGTACTACACTGATGTGGGATTTTTTCGGTTTGTTATGACGAGAAGCTTTCGACTCAATAACATTGTCCATCATCTGTATATCAGTGTTGATGCCAATCAGTTCTGTCTGATCTTCGGAATTGATCGTCCGATATTTCGACGAAGAAACCATTGGGGCATCTCGAACCATGTCTCCCTGCATCTCGATTCTGCTGCGTATTTAAACAAGAAAAAGGAGAAGGCAGATAAACATTAATCATGGGTACATGCATAAAGTATTTCGTAGCAACACATAGACACTCAATTGGTATAAAACAGAAAAAAAATCAGAACTTATCGATGTGCTATAGATATATACAAAAACAAAAATGATAGCCAGAAGTGTCCAAGTTGGTTCTAATAGATTGTTTAATTCAGACCTTCACAGTTGAGATGCACAACATAAAGCGAGTTGACACATAGGGCATTAATCAATGATGTCACACTTCTGTACCAAAAAATATCAACAGGTGAATCGTGAATAAATGTGTACAACAATCAATGGATCGTTCAGTCAGGTAACATAACTTGTACAGCTCCATTTAAGAATCTTTCCTACCTTTCAGCTCTACCAAACAGACCTACGTATTCCCAGTCAGTCACCCCTACGTACGAAACGCCTCACCATCTTCTCCACGGGCTCCCACACCACCTCCTTCCACGCCTCCTCACGCGCGCCGCCGCATATGCGCATCGAAGACCTCCGCGCGATCCACGCGCCGCACGTCCCACCCTCCAGCGTGCTCATCCTCCCGATCTTCTCCACTGCGCGACCACCACCCGAAGGTGTTGCCCTTGATCTCCTCCACGTCTGCGCTTCGCCAAGATCGCCTCCGTGGCGCGGCGTCGACAACCTCCGCCGCCTCCGCTCCGCGCGAAAGTGCACGCGTCCATCTCCGGCAGCCGATCGCGCGCGCAAGCCCCGTGTAGTCGGCGCGGGCGGGTTGAACGCCGCGCGAGCCTCGTTCACCGACCCGCCGCAACATGTCGTCTACCCGAGCTGCGGTGAACCGCCGGAGGAGCTCTGGTGCGGCATCCAGCCAGACGAAGAGGCAGTCGTGAGCGGCACGGAACGCCCCGCCGTTGCCCTCGACCAGCGCCTCGACGTACCTGTTGGAGCCACCGGCCACGATGGGGAGGCGGCCGCGGGAGAGCACGCTCTCGACCGTGCATGCGGTCTCACGAAAGAAGTCGTCCTCGGTGAAGCGACGTTGGGGCACGGCACGCAGCCGAGGAGGTGGTGCACCACTCCGGCGTGCTCATGGTCGGTCACCTTGTTGGTGATCACGGGCAGGCCGGCGTAGACCTGGATCTTGTCCGAGTTGATCACCTCGCCACTGAAGCGCGCCGCCAGGGTGATGGCCAATAGAGCTGGCCAGATGGGCGGCCCGGCCCGGCACGGCCCATCTAGGCACGAAGGCCCGGCCGTGACGTGCCGTGCCCGCCCATGGGCCGAGGTCGAGGCCAGCACGCGACGCCGGGCGCATGGGCCGTGCCATGACTGCCCGGGCACGACTCGGCACGGTGGGCCTCGAGCCGCCCACCAGCCCGTGTGCAAAAAAAAAAGAGGAGAAAATAGGGGGAAATAGGAAAAAAATAGGGAAAAAATTAGGAAAAATTATAAAAAATGAGGAAAAATATGTAGAGTTAGAAAATAGCATAAAAATGACGTACAATAAATTGAGACAAAAAAATTGTAGAACATCTGAACATGTAACAAAGAGCTTTATTAAGGTTTGGATGGTTGCCCCGTTAAAAACTTTGCCAAGTGAAAACTCATCTAGAGAAAACCTTGATAAAGAAAAGAGTACAACTAAAGCTCTAAGCCTCTAATACATACTAAGAGGTAGATGGAGGGTCTTCATCATTGTCGAGGTAGAGATTTTCGAAGGCTTCCTCTAGTTCTCGGTTTTCAGCGGAATGTTGAGTTCTTGCATCAGCGTGTTCCCAGTCTTTGATAGTCATGAGCATCTCCACCATATCACTCGATAGGCTAGTTCTTCTCTCCTCCAATATTCTGCCGGAGAGACTAAAGGTAGACTCGGAGGAAACCGTCGAGACTGGAACAGTTAACACATCTAGAGCTAATATGGATAGCACGGGATATGTTAGTTTGTGCTCATGCCACCATTGAACAATATTGAAGACATCGTCTCCTTCTTGTTGTTAATCCAACGCGTCGCTGTCCATATAGGCAGATAGTTCCCCAGAGGAGACTTGTTGGTTGCGGCTTGTATCACCACCTGTTGTAGAACCTGTACCTGATGAAGAAGAAGAACCCCAGATTTTGCCCCACGCGGTCTTTTTCTTACCCGCGATAGGTGCAGGAGGTCGTTGCAAACGAACTCCTTGATGCTTTTGTTCGTACTTGTTGTAAACTTCGGTTAGTTTAGTACGAACAGTAGTAAAATAAATTGAATAATCTTCCCCTAGAACATCACCTAAAATGGAGAGGACGTTACCAAATCCTCTAAGTTTTGCTCTAGGATCTAAAATAAAGGCGAAGGCATATAGAAGTGGAATTTCTTTCCAATATTTCAAATATTTTGTTTTCATTGCGGTGTGAAATCTCTTAAAATCATGTCATTTTCGTTGTTCTTAAAATGGGTAGCCATATCTAAGATATGATGCACAATTAGAGAAGATTTGGGTTCATAAACTGCGGATAAAGCAACTGTGGAGTCATAAAAAACTTCAAGAAACTGAAGTAACTTTGATGCAACATACCAATGTTCTTCAGATAATAAATCACGTTTAGGGTGATGTGTTTGAATGAAAACCTCAAATGTGCTCTAGGTTCTTAAGCATTAAGTAAGTAGAATTCCATCTTACTGGCATATCTAAACCAAATATTCTTGGACGTACGCCCATTGCAATGCAAAAGTTCTTATAAGATGCTATTCTAGCATTAGAATGATTCATAAAAGAAATTGCCAAACGGAAAGGTGCAATGTAACGTTCTAACAGGGCAAGTCCACTTTTAACTATAAGGTTAATAATATGACAGGCACAACGTTGATGAAGCAAAAATGATTCAGCATAAGTACCAAATATTGGAGTGAGAATATTCATTGCGGAGGTGTTTGCGGAGGCATTATCTAAAGTTATAGCAAAAATCTTATCACTGAGACCAAAGTCCTCCACCACCCTAATAATACTCTCAGCAATATTCTCTCCCGTATGTGCGACATCAATTAGTTTGAAACCTATAATTCTTTTTTCTAGTTGCCAGTTTTGGTTGACATAATAAGCAACTACGCTAATATAATCTTGCTTAGTCCTACCACTCCATATGTCTGAAGTCAAAGATACGGAAAATGTGCAAGTACTGAACATGTTTTTTAAATTTTCACGACAACTATTGTAATACTTAACTTCATCTCTACTAGTTGTCTGTCTAGATACTTTATTAAATTTTGGATTATGTGCACGCTTAATGTAATTTTCAAAATCAGCACTCTCGCCAAAGTTTAAAGGTAAATCTTGTTATGCAATTAAGCGTACAAGAGATTGCCTAGCTACTTCGCCACTATATTCATAGCTATTCTGAATTTGAACCGTCCGGTTGTATATTAGTTGTGTCTGTCTCATAGTTGCTCCTATTTTCTCATTGCAACTTTCAATATGCCTATGCAAGTGTCCGTACCCCAGAGATTTTGCAGATAAAACTTGATGACATTGTTTACAAACAAAGAACTCTTACCTCTTTTCCTTTCGCATCTGTCCTCGTTTGCTTGTCGAAAAAATCCCAAACTCTCGATGTCTGCCTCGCTCTCTTCGCTCCAGTGGATGTCAAGCCAGAAGCACTCATGGTCATGGACATGGAGCCTGATGGTTCTTCTTCTACATGATGTTCTTCAGGTGCTTGTGTTTCGGGTACGGCGGACAAATCTTGGAAGGATTCAAGGTCCTCCGGAGAGATCCCGAAATCGGAGATAGGGAAATGATCCATTCAAAAAACTGCAAATTGAATATTACGAACATTAGTAAAAATAATAAAAACAATACAATTAGCAAAATTCAGTATGACAAACCTCTTGTGTTACCGAAAGCTCGAGTTTGAATTTCTCCGAAATTTTAGCAAAATTTCTCCGAATTTTGCTAAATAACTACAAACAATATCACAATTTTCACAAGATGACCAATAAAGAAGATGATGAGTAAATGGATGCTAAATGAGGAGAGGGGTCCTCCCTATTTATAGAAAACAATTCGGTATTTTTTGCCAGTTTTTTTAATTTTTTAACACCTAACGGCTATAATACGGTTAAAAAATTCAAAAAAACCGGGTCGTGCCCGGCCACCACCAAGACGACCACGCCCAACGGTCAAGACGGCGGCGGCAACGATCGGCAGACCGCCCACCGTGCCGTGCCCCCGCCCGCTCTCCACTCGACCCATCGTGCCGTCTGGGCGCGTGCCTCGCCCCAGTGCACGGGCGGCCGGTCCTCACCGTCTGCGTGCCGACCCATGGGCGGTGCCTCCGGCCCAAGTGAAAGGACAGGGGATGTCGCCTAGAGGGGGGGTGAATAGGCGGATTAAAAACTTTATAGCTAAATGCAGCGGAATAAAAATTTGCAGCTAAATAAAATCTCCCCAATTTCTGAACAATCCGGAGTGTCCGGATATTCAATCCGGATACTCGGATAGTCCGATCCGAGGGTCCTAACCCGGAGTGTCCGGTTATTCAATCCGGATACTCGGATTATCCGGATCGTCCGGTATTCAATCCGGATACTCGGATAGTCCAATCCCGGGTCCTAACCCGAGTGTCCGGTATTCAATCCGGATACTCGGATTATCCGGACTGTCGGGTTCGAGGATTCGGATACTCGGATTGAGGACTTGAATGGAGATTTTAAATCTTTGCAATTTTTCAACAATCTACTTGAATACAAAAGATCTAAATGATGTCGTACACGAGGGCATAGAAGATCCGGAGCCAAACACAACAAAAGAGTAGATCGGGCAATTTCAAGATTCAAAATCAAATGCTAAAGCAAGAGAAAGAAGCAAACTTGGAGACGATGATTTTCACCCGAAGTTCGGATCCTTGAGGATCCTACGTCTCCGTTGAGGCGGCTCGGTCACACTTGAGCCGGGTCTCTTTCAACCCTCTTCCTCCGGTGTTGCACAAATGCACTCACCGGTCTTCACTCCTTTGATTCCTTCCCTTACGGAGGCGGAACTGCCTTCACAAACTTCCCACGGCCAACCACACAAAGCTCCGGTGGCTCGTGGCGACCTCCTAGCCGTCTAGGAGTCCTCAACCTCCAAGAGTAACAAATGCTCACGAAGAACAAGCTTGGAGATGAAATCAAGTGCTCAATCAACTCAAATCTCACTCAACAAACTCTTCCCAACCCTTCTCACAAGGGGATCACTTAGATCTAAGGGTAAAAGCTCCTCAAAGCCCCTCACACCCCTCAAAATCCACTCCAAAAGCCTCACCAAAAGCTCACTCAAAAGAGAGAGGAAGGGCTATATATAGAACTCCCCAAAACTAGCCGTTGGGGCAGGTCACGCACAATCCGAGTCTCGGTTTCAATCCGGATACTCGGATTGACTGAGAAAGGCTAACAGAGAGACTCAATCCGAGAGTCCGGATGAATATCCGGATACTCGGATAGTCCGGACTAACTCCGGATAGTCCGAATCAAGACGAGCAAAATGACGAAAAACGAGCATAACTTTTGACTCGGACTCGATTTCAGAGATTTTGGACTCTCCAAAGCTAAGAACGAGGGCTACACAACCAACAAGATCTCACTATCCAAAACTCAAAGGATAACCACAGATTTCACAAAGAAATCAAGAGAGACCTACAACCCTCACTTTCCTAAGCACTACCAACACCACTCTCTTTCTAAGATTCACAAGGATGGATCACTTGAGCACTTGACACATCTAAAAGTCATTCGACATCGCATCCTCTTAATAGTACGGCAATCCTTAGACTCAAATTAAATCAAAGATAATATAAGTCTAGACATAGTCACTTGCAGTCTTCTTTCTTGATGTCGATGCATGAAGACCTTCACCATATAATTGATGACATCTTCGCCTTGTCCAACTCGACTCGATTCACCTCATGAGACTCTCGTCCTATCAACCTTGACTTGATCATCCTCTCTGACGATCTCCACGCCAAGTTGCTCTTGACTTAGTCCTCGGCTCTTGGTGACACCGCCGTCTTGTTGACCTCGACAATGATCATCCTCCAAGATACCTTGGTCATCATACACATACGGGACCTAATTCTTTCCAAACTACTCATGAAAGACATTAGTCCCAAAAACTCAATGGATATGAATAAATTGATATTTTGTGAGTAGTTGATTTCAACAAGTGTTTCATATAAAGAAGCACAATATAAATGGAAACACTTGACATAAGAAATGTTCTCTACTAAGTACATCATGATGAATATGTAATTGATCTATATGCACTAGAGAGATAATTGCCAATATGATGAATCAATTAAATCATGGCAAGGATCACAGACTTTACTTAAATGAAGCACATGATAGAATATACACGAATTGTACATGTGCAAATAACATTTGGAGTAAGAGTAAATATGTGATCCAACACTAGATAAACTTCACTAAGAGAATTGCATGAGAAGATATACAAATAAAACATGCATGCACCAAGTCAATCTATAGCAATATGAAGTTTAACTCTAGTTAATACATGCATACCATAATGAACTCAAATGAATATATATGCACAAATAAATATGACATGAACCAATGTGCATATATATAATCAACATGCTACTTGGAGTTCACTATGCATTTGCACAAAAGGAATGCAATAACAAATATAGAATAGATACCAAAATTGCATACCTTATTTTTGCTTAACCTTCCTATTTGATTTTCCTCTAAATAGATGAGACTGATACTCAACTAGGCAATAACAAGTTAGTCTCATAGCAATATAATCATATTAGAGGTTTGTCATTTGCTAAGCACTAAGTTAAGCATTTACTTAATTGCATAGATTGTCATTATGAGTGTTTATCATTAATCACCAAAATAACATTCATTAATCACCAAAATAACATAAGTGCCTAGATGCACTTTCAATCTCCCCCTTTTTGGTGATTTATGACAAACCTATTATCAATTGCACCAAATGACAATATTAAGATATTTAGCATTAAAACAAGCATAAAGATACAATAAGAGATCATACTTACAAATCATCCCTTTTGTCAATCGATTAGGGACAATTGATAATTCCATAAATTCTCCCCTTTGTCATTAATCCCAAAAGGTGCTTAAAAGATTCTTATTGTTTATTCAATAAAATCTGTTCTCCCCTTGATTGCACACTCAATAAAAGATTAGGAGAAAATAAAATAAAGATAAGGAGCTAGTAGTAGGACAATAATATTAAGCTCCCCCTAAATCTAGGCAAGATATGATACCAATTATTTCCAAGATTTAGGTAATAGATTTTTCTAGTTATACCAAATTAAAGAAGTCATGATTCTTAGGATATAAGTGATGCTTAAACATGACACACGAATATGATTTCACATATTCTTTAAACATCAAGATCATATAGCAAATTTATATAATTTAAGCACATGCTCATGATCAAATCAAATTCTAACAATCAAGATCATATAAAGAAGATTACACAAGTAGGAATTGCTTATATGATCACAAGATGTATACAAGATCATGAATCAAAATTGTATAAGTAAGATGCACTTTCATGATCAAGAATTTCATAAACTTATCAAGGGCATACCTCTTTGCAATGTGTCACCCATATGTACCTTTTAGTTCTTGATAATGCCGAATGCAAGTTAGATGACACTTCAAAACAATTTAGGATTAGAGGATACCTCTTGAAAGATACCAATTAATCATATCAATTGAAAAATACAACACCATTTAGAATAACACAATTTAGCATAATGGTGTGCAAAGACATTATTGAATATGGTCAGAAAAGAAACACGTCCCTTTTGTCGATTCTTGTCCACCGCATGTTCGAATTGGTCATGATCACCGCGCCCGGTCTTAGATCCTCGTACTATGGAGCTCCTCTCCATTTCCTTCATCCCACCGTCGAAGATGACCCCTTTTCCAATACCTTGAACATCAATAGACAAGCACACGATTTTCGGGAACAAATATCTTTTAATTTGACCCAAGTTAGTTTGATAATGTCTAAGTACAACATGCATGATATATATGATATACAAGACAATATTCTTTGCATGCAATTTTAAAAACAAATTCAAGATATCAATTAAAGATTTTATTACACCACTTGACAATGAAAAAATTTGAAACTCATTCAAATTTGATCTTGACATCCACTTGTAAGAGAGACAATGAGTAAAACACATTCAACCTCACTCTTGAGCTTACAAGGGAAATTTTCTCTTTTCCATAATAAACTCGAAGTTATGCAAGAGAGAAAACATTTTGAGGCTAAGTTACAATTAAATCCAATTTCCAGAATAACTTAGCCAAAAGATGCACTTTCATTGGAATGAAAACTTAAATAGATATGCTCCACTTAGAAGCTTGGAGCAATGAATAAGTTCACTTGGTTTTCATCTTGAAAGGTTTGCCAAGATGCCAATTTAAAACTCTTAAAATCTCAAAAAGATTCAAATAGCAGCACAAAGTCGATTATAGCTTTTTAAACCATTGCTCAAATACAAAAATCATCAACACGAATGATCCGTCTCAAATCCTCTTCGAGGGCTATGAAGACTGAATATTAATTTGAGCAAAGGAGAAACCCCAAAAATAGGATGAACAAGATATTGCAAGAAAGTATAGATAGCAATTTCAGAATTTGGGCCGAAGTGCACAACCGGATACTCGGTATTTTTGATCCGAGTGTCGGATAATCCGGATACTCGGATATATTACCGGATACTCGGGTTGTTCACTTCATCCCTAAATCAACATTTTGAACTTGGATCAAATCTTGATCAAATGAAGTCCAATAGCCATAAGATTTTGCGAAATGATCCGTGAACATCCAAGAGACTTCTCCAAAAGAATTTCTCAAATATCACCTCCAATCAAAAATTAGATCAAAATGGGCATTGAGGTTTAGTTTTGACACTAAGTCAAATAAAGTCAACAATCTTGCAAATGAGTTCAAATAAATTTGAGAATTTTCAGATATGAACTCCATATGTGATAGAAGGTTTTCTAACAAAGATTTTCAATAAATAAATTTTATTTCGAGAAATATGATGAAAGATGCATATGAAACACATAAAAGATTAAGATTTTCACCAAATCCTCAAAATGGAACCAAATGGGTTTTGAATGGTCATATGCACTTATATGGCTTCATATGATTTAGAGAGATGTTTATAAGCCTATTTGCATAATCAAATCCATTCAAATCGTAAAATCCAACTTAATGCGAGAGTATGCCAAATAAGATCGAAAGAGAGAAAAAGGCATAACTATTTCAAATTAAGTTTAAATTATTTGAAATTTAGCATAAACATTCTTTAGACTTCCAAGAAACTTTTCCAGAAAGAATTTTCCAAAAAGGAGTCTCCAAAAAAGGATATGCCAAATTTTGCTTTGGGGGCATGATTTTTACTCAAAGAGAAGAAAAGTCAAAACTTTTTCAAATTGAGTCCAAATGATTTGAAACTTTCCAGAAATAAACATTGGACTATTTAGAAGGTTTCCCAAGAAGAATTTCATTAAAAGGAATTTTCGTTCAAAAGATATGACAAGATGCGCTTTGTAGGTTTGAAAAGAAATTGAATTTTCACCAAATGTTCAAAATGCATTCCGGATTGAAATTTATGGAGATTTGAGCTTTCATAGCTTTGTATGATTTAGAAATACTATTTCAATCCAAGATATACAAATAAATCCAATTCAAATGGCGAAATCCACAAAATGCAACAACGGGTCATTTTGGGTCAAATGGATGATTTTGGCCAAATTCAAATGGCTATAACTTTTGAACGGTTGGTCGTTTGGAAAAACTTTGAACTAAAGAAATGCTTAAAATGACCAACCCTATGAGTTTTGTATTGACCACTTTTTCAAACTCCAAATAGATTTTGCTTTAGAAAAATTTGAAGTTAAATGCAAAAGCAAGATCACAAAGATCTTTTTAAGCCAAAGTTTGACTTTTAGCTTCTAGCCAAGGGTTAGATACTTGAAAACATTTGAAATGCATTTGAAAACATTTTAGAAGACTATTTTCATAAGATTTTGCATTTCAAACAAATATTTTGCTTTTAACCCTTTTGAAGCAAGTTAAATAGGAAATAGTTTTTCATAAAAGCCTCAAAATACAACTCAATTTGGATTTCATGCAATTTCAATTTCCATGGCTTAGAATTGATTATCAAGATGGTTTCTAGCCAACATTTATAATGAAATCCAACTTGAATGCTAAGATTTGAGCAATATGCTTAAATAAGCTATTTTAGTTCAAACCAAAAACTTTTCGGGCTAAAATTGATTTCAATAAAGAATTTTCATTTTGAAAGCTTGTAAAATATTTGAAATACATATTAGAATACTTTTACAAAGCTTTTCACAAATTTGGGCCTTTTAAACATAAGATTTGACTTTTGACCAAAATGGTCCTTTTGAAATAGCTATTTGTAAAACAAAGTCAAATATTTCAACACAAGATTCAAATGAAGAATAAGATGAGATATAGAGATTTGAATTTTGTGTCTGAGTCTAAGATACCATTTTGAACCAAGATACTACACAAGATCCGGTCCAAACGGAGAAACTCACTAAGTGCAATAGTATGACCATTATGGGTCAAATATAGTTTTTCGGCGAGTTTCAAAATCGAATAACTTTCGCTAGGTTGGTCTTTTGAAAGTCTTTTGAACACAAGAATTGTTAAGAATGACCAACTCTAGGATTTTTGTTTTGGAATTACTTTCAAATTCATTTTACATTTAATACTATGAAAATTATAAGTTTAAATCCAAAACAAGATACTACTATCTAGATTTTGATCATGAAACTCATTTTCTTTTCAAAATGGATTTTGTGAAGCCAAAACCTTTGAAAAACATTTCAAATATATTTGTATACATTTTGCAACTAGTTTTTCACAAGAATACTAATGGTATACAAAATTTTGACTTTTGGCTAAAAGGCTTGATTTTGAAAATATATATTTGCACTTATATAAATATGGGCACATGTAGGGATGTAATATACATGGTTATGATTTAGCACTCCCCCTTAATGTGCCACTATCCCAAACTTACTCAAGATTGCAATCAATACATCTAAAAGGCATGAGCAAGAATATAATCAAGCAATCTAAATTGATTTTCATGAATAATGCAATATAACCTACACAAGGCTATAAGCTATAAGAATCAATTTAAATACTTGTTACCCGAGATGTCATTGGTTTATGATTGAAGTGAATGTCTTCAAGCTTGGCTTCTTTTTGCACATGATGGAATCATTCTCTTGATAAGCCAAAACTTCCAATGCATCTCCAAGCACCTACAATTCTTTTAGGCGCTTTTTGGTACCCAATTTTTGTTGGGTCCAAAAATGTTAGTCACAATAGATTTAGGAACCCAAATGGCCCTAACATTAATAGTCTTAGGTGAACTATCATGACTAGCAATGGATTTGCGATTGTTATTACTCCTAAGCGAATTATTGGAATTGAATTGAGGAGGCTTAGGAGTTTTAGCATTTTTAGCAAATCCATTTCTAGTTTGATCCTTTCTAAGCACATAATAATCATTACAATGCAAGGGCTTAGAAGATCTAGCAAATCTAGCAAATGGTTTGCTATTGTTATTTTCCTAAGCACATGATCAATATGATTTTTCTTGGTCTTAGGAAGTCTAGCATTTTGAGCAAACACATTTCTAGATTCATTTCTCCTAAGCAATTGAATATCATAATTTTGCAAATACTTGGGAGAATCGACAAACTTGGCAAACACATTGCCATTTTTGTCTTTCCTAAGCAAATAATGATCATTGACAATAATTGGCTTAGGAGTAATACCTTTGGGACAATCCTTACCGATGTGTCCCTTTTTCCGACAATTGTAGCAAGTAGGCTTTGAGCGTCTCTTCTTCTTCTTGACTTGCTCTTTGTCGGTTCGCCTCATTGTTGATGGTTGTGGCTTGATCTCCACTTTATTAGGGCACACGGAGGCGAAGTGTCCCTTCTTGTTGCAAGCAAAGCACTTGATGATCTTCGAGAGTCTTTCGTTGTGCCTTGTCTTGCTAGTCTCCCTCTTGGAGATGTAGCCGAGTCCTCGCTTATCTTGAGGCGCCCTTGGCTTGCTCAAGATCTCGTCGAGAACGGCTTTTCCTTTACGCACTTCTTCAAGTCATTTTCTAATCTAATGACTTGGGCCTTGAGCTCATTGTTTTCCTCTACAAGATTAGTCTCAACATGCATAGAGGAAGTGGAAACATTTGAATTTGAGCAACAAGGTAAATCATTGCAAGAGGTGGATATGTCAAATTTTGATGAAATATTAGGATTAACATTTAAGCAAGACATTTCATCAATTAAATCACATGAGATTCCTATATCCACCTTAGGCTTATGAATTTCTTTGGAAAGGAGGGATTCATGATTTTCTTGAAGCATATTATAATCATTTCAAGTGATTCATGTTCAAGCTTCAAAATTTTATATTTCTTTTCTCCTTTCCAAGACATTTATTGAGCTCCTCTAGCAAATTCATAAGTTCATCATAAGTGAGCTCATCATCATCATCGTCACTTACCTCATTCTTACCTTTCGCCATGAAGCAACGGATTTGTGATGGAAGAGCATCTTCATCGTCACTTGAGGCGGAGGTTGAGGTTGATGGAGATGTCGGTTTTTCATCACTTGAGCTTGAGGTGGAGCTTGATGTTTCATCTCCCGACATCTCTTCCTTAATGCAATCCTCAATAGAAGTGGATGATTCAAATAGTTCTTGAAGCTTTATCCACATTTCATGAGCGCTCTTGAGATTGCATATTCTATCAAAATTTCATCGCTCACAACACAAAATAAAACATTAGTAGCTTGAGCGTCGAGATGTAGGCATTTTCTCTCCTTCGCTTGGAGCAACTTCATTCAATGGAGAGGAAAAGCCGACATCTACGATCCACCATATTTGGGGGCTCATGGATTTAAAATGAGAAGTCATAATTAATTTCCATGAAGCATAATTTGTGCCATCTAGCACAAGTGGTTCATGAGAGTGCACTAATCCTCTAGTCGACATCCTTTACTCTCTAGATGGTTAAGTCTAATAAAAGGAGAGACCTTGCTCTGATACCAATTGAAAGGACAGGGGATGTCGCCTAGAGGGGTGAATAGGCGGATTAAAAACTTTATAGCTAAATGCAATGGAATAAAATTTGCAGCTAAATAAAATCTCCCAATTTCTGAACAATCCGGAGTGTCCGGATATTCAATCCGGATACTCGGATAGTCCGATCCCGAGGTCCTAACCCGAGTGTCCGGTTATTCAATCCGGATACTCGGATTATCCGGACCGTCAGGTATTCAATCCGGATACTCGGATAGTCCAATCCGAGGGTCCTAACCCGAGTGTCCGGTATTCAATCCGGATACTCGGATTATCCGGACCGTCCGGGTTGTGGATTCGGATACTCGGATTGAGGACTTGAATGGAGATTTTAAATCTTTGCAATTTTTCAACAATCTACTTGAATACAAAAGATCTAAATGATGTCGTACCGAGGGCATAGAAGATCCGAGCCAAACACAACAAAAGAGTAGATCGGGCAATTTCAAGATTCAAAATCAAATGCTAAAGCAAGAGAAAGAAGCAAACTTGGAGACGATGATTTTTCACCCGAAGTTCGGATCCTTGAGGATCCTACGTCTCCGTTGAGGCGGCTCGGTCACACTTGAGCCGGGTCTCTTTCAACCCTCTTCCTCCCTGTTGCACAAATGCACTCACCGGTCTTCACTCCTTTGATTCCTTCCTTACGGAGGCGGAACTGCCTTCACAAACTTCCCACGGCCAACCACACAAAGCTCCGGTGGCTCGTGGCGACCTCCTAGCCGTCTAGGAGTCCTCAACCTCCAAGAGTAACAAATGCTCACGAAGAACAAGCTTGGAGATGAAATCAAGTGCTCAATCAACTCAAATCTCACTCAACAAACTCTTCCCAACCCTTCTCACAAGGGGATCACTTAGATCTAAGGGTAAAAGCTCCTCAAAGCCCCTCACACACCCTCAAAATCCACTCCAAAAGCCTCACCAAAAGCTCACTCAAAAGAGAGGAAGGGCTATATATAGAACTCCCCAAAACTAGCCGTTGGGGCAGGCAATGCACAATCCGAGTCTCGGATTTCAATCCGGATACTCGGATTGATCGAGAAAGGCTAACAGAGAGACTCAATCCGAGAGTCCGGATGAATATCCGGATACTCGGATAGTCCGAATCAAGACTGAGCAAAATCGACGAAAAACGAGCATAACTTTTGACTCGGACTCGATTTCGAGATTTTGGACTCTCCCAAAGCTAAGAACGAGGGCTACACAACCAACAAGATCTCACTATCCAAAACTCAAAGGATAACCACAGATTTCACAAAGAAATCAAGAGAGACCTACAACCCTCACTTTCCAAGACTACCAACACCACTCTCTTTCTAAGATTCACAAGGATGGATCACTTGAGCACTTGACACATCTAAAAGTCATTCGACATCGCATCCCTCTTAATAGTACGGCAATCCTTAGACTCAAATTAAATCAAAGATAATATAAGTCTAGACATAGTCACTTGCCGTCTTCTTTCTTGATGTCGATGCATGAAGACCTTCACCATATAATTGATGACATCTTCGCCTTGTCCAACTCGACTCGATTCACCTCATGAGACTCTCGTCCTATCAACCTTGACTTGATCATCCTCTCGACGATCTCCACGCCAAGTTGCTCTTGACTTAGTCCTCACTCTTGGTGACACCGCCGCCTTGTTGACCTCGACTTAATGATCATCCTCCAAGATACCTTGGTCATCATACACATACGGACCTAATTCTTTCCAAACTACTCATGAAAGACATTAGTCCCAAAAACTCAATGGATATGAATAAATTGATATTTTGTGAGTAGTTGATTTCAACAAGTGTTTCATATAAAGAAGCACAATATAAATGGAAACACTTGACATAAGAAATGTTCTCTACTAAGTACATCATGATGAATATGTAATTGATCTATATGCACTAGAGAGATAATTGCCAATATGATGAATCAATTAAATCATGGCAAGGATCACAGACTTTACTTAAATGAAGCACATGATAGAATATACACGAATTGTACATGTGCAAATAACATTTGGAGTAAGAGTAAATATGTGATCCAACACTAGATAAACTTCACTAAGAGAATTGCATGAGAAGATATACAAATAAAACATGCATGCACCAAGTCAATCTATAGCAATATGAAGTTTAACTCTAGTTAATACATGCATACCATAATGAACTCAAATGAATATATATGCACAAATAAATATGACATGAACCAATGTGCATATATATAATCAACATGCTACTTGGAGTTCACTATGCATTTGCACAAAAGGAATGCAATAACAAATATAGAATAGATACCAAAATTGCATACCTTATTTTTGCTTAACCTTCCTATTTGATTTTCCTCTAAATAGATGAGACTGATACTCAACTAGGCAATAACAAGTTAGTCTCATAGCAATATAATCATATTAGAGGTTTGTCATTTGCTAAGCACTAAGTTAAGCATTTACTTAATTGCATAGATTGTCATTATGAGTGTTTGTCATTAATCACCAAAATAACATTCATTAATCACCAAAATAACATAAGTGCCTAGATGCACTTTCACCAAGCACTGACCACGGCGGCCTCGTCAGCCGTCTTGGCCCGCCCACCCGCCGTCGTCGTCGCGTGCCGTCGTGGTGGTCGAGCCCACGATCTGCGAGACGTGGCGCGCACAATGGCCCGACCCATATGGCCACCTCGATGGCGGCCGACTTCTTGGTGGCCGTCGCGCCGAGCACGAACACGACCTTCGGCTTGTTGGCCGTCGGGCTGATCACGACGGCGGCGTCCATCGTGGATCGGTGAATGACGAGCATACGTGCCGGATCGTGGAAGTGGCGGCGGTACGTGAGCGCCTTGTATAGGATGTGGTGCACATGTATGAATGGAAGAAAATTAAGCGCGCGATTCATGGTACTGACTGGTATGGTAAATATTAAATCGAAATCAAATGGGTTTAGATTTGCAACATAATTTTTTTCCATTCATGCCGCCCGCCATGCGCATCAACACCTCCGTGCAGTCCACGCGCCGCACGTCCCACCCCTCCAGCGTGCTCATCCTCCTGATCTTCTCCACCTGCGCGACCACCAGCCCGAAGGTGTTGCACTTGATCTCTTCCACGTACCGCGCTCGCCAGCATCGCCTCCGCGAGTGCGGCGTCGACAACCTCCGCCGCCTCCCGCTCCGCGCGAAGGTACGCGTCCATCTCGGCTGGCCGATCGCGCGGCGCAAGCCCCTAGTGTAGTCGGCGCCGGGCGGGTCGAACGCCGCGTGGGCAGCAGTATGTCATCCTGGAAAGCTGGACCAATAATAGCTTCCCTAATTGTCATTCATCCATTTCTAGTTTGCCACATTTAAGTAATCACATCAGGTCATCCACTTCAATTATGTTCCGTGTGTACAGTTATCATTATACACCTTAGTCACAGCAAAAAATGTTGTCAACATGAAGGGAAAAAGATAGGAGAAAAGTCTCACCTTCCAAAAAGACTTGCAACAGCTTCACAATCATGTTGGTTATAAAACCAAATCTTATCTTACCTTTCCTAAACCTTGAAGATTTCGCGGCCTGGGAGGCTGCCCACGTCACAGTTTTTGCAAAAACGTCTGCCAGTTTTTCGTATTTTCGTGTGGCTCCCAGCTGTTTTCGTCCATCCGTTCTTCGCGTCGGTGAGGATCCGCCCGTTCGTCCTCCCCCCGCACTCGGCCCGCGATGCGCTTGCCGGCTCGCGCGACGAGCTCGACTCGCTCCTTCCCCCGCGCGCCGTGTGCCCCTGGCGAGAGGCTTCCTCCCCCGCCGTGGCCTTGCTTCCTTCCCCCGTGCGCCGCTTGCCACTCGCCGAGAAGCTTCCTCCTCCATGCCTCCTTATACCGCGAAGAACAAGAAGCGTGAGGCAACGCTTACCCCTTCTCCCGATGCGGTCCCTCTCCTCCGTCGCTTCCTCCGCCGAGCCCATGGCCGTCAACGACTCCGCCTCCGCCGCCACGCCCTCGCCTTCGGCGCTCAACAATGTTTACATCGGCCGACGTGTGCCGCTCCTCTCTTCGCGCACTCTTTCGCCGTGAGGAGCCACTCCCCTTTGAGACGCGCGGCCTTCCTGCTCAACTGTGTCCTTGAGGCACCGATGAGGACAGGAGGAAGCCGACCATGCGGTGGCTGCGTGTCGTGGGCTTCGAGACCACCGCCGACAAGACGGGGAAGCAAACGGACCTGTGCCCGAGATTAGTGCTTTCTCCTCCTCTGCTCCCCGCTTCCTTGTCCCAAGATTCTTCGGTATCTCACTTCTTCTTCTCAGCCAGGTCTTCATAATTCCTACATTAAATCTGGAAGGATTCCAACTGGCTCCTCAACTCGAGCTCAGGCTCAAATCCAGACAGGAGGAGCAGGAGAAGGACCAGCGCCAGCCTGGAAAAAGGGCACGCTGCTGCCAACGCCGACCTATGAGGTACCACCACCGCCAGCAATTCCTCTTCAGCTTCCCCTAGCAGCAACAAGAACATGGAGCTACAGAATGCAATAGGCACAGCATCTCGGAAGAGGACATCCAGCTGCCAAACTTGGGAAAGTTAATTGTTTTTTGCTCTCATTTGCACCAAGCTTTGTTTCATTTAATGCTATAATTTGATTAGTGTTTTATCTTTCAGGTTCATTCACAACTCTTCGTGCTGGCAAATTTGCTTCGCTATGTGATTCATGTCTTGTGTCCAAGGAAGCTCGGAATTGTACCAGGCACCTTTGGTAGTCATTAGTTTATGACTTTTTAAAATTGGTGAATCAAAATGAAGCTATTCTATTAATTCCTAATAAATTGAGCCAACAGACAATCTTAGCTTGCAGAGTTTACTGATACTAGAACAACTGCACGATTACATATGAAACTATTGGTTTTGTTTATGTATCTGCTTTACCGATACTGAGATTATTTTGTTAAAATCATCGATCCAGAAGATACTGTGAAAAAAGAGATTGTCATCTCGACAGATAATGAAGCCTGACTGCATAGTTCAGCAGCGATTCTACAAAGGCTCAAACCACCGTTTTCTCAAGCTGGTAACACTACTATTGGTAAATAATTAGCAGCAGAATATAGCTGCATGCAATTACCTACTAGCTGTGTTCGCGATTTAAGATTACCATTATTTAAGTTTAATAGGACACGTTAACTAAGTGAGCAATACCAGTAGAGCTGTCTTACTGATCAAACAAGATGTTGCCATACGAAAGAATCTTCCGACATTTAACTTCAGATATTAGTGCCTCTTTCGTGTGCTGTACAGGGAATATACGTTGGTTTACATCTGCATTGTGTATCGGTGCATAGTGCCTAACCGATACACTGAATATTGAGTTTTACTACTGCTTTTGCCTCACTGCACCCACTGTTATCCGTCAATCTATAGATTTCTTAAGCAGATACATTCAAGTAAAGATTTTCTACCAGTTTACAGTTAATCAGATCTACAGACGATTTTGATTTACGTAATGTACTGGTACTCACCGCGTTTGAAAAGTTATATATGATAACATCGAAGTACAAACACCGGCTCCAATTAAAGATCTGATCCGGAGTCTTTTGCATCTACAGCCTGCGCATCTATCTTGATTATTGACACCTCTGAGAGTTATCTTATACTTCATCATAGATCAAAAAATAGCATTTCTTCCTTAGTCTGAAATATTTTTGGTTCTCCGCATTTGCAGACCTCTTCAGATCGTCATAACGGTTTACTTAGTGCGTAGCACTGGATCATATGGTTTGTCGATTTCATGTTCTCATCAAGGGCTTGCACCAAATTATCGGTACATGCTTTTTGAATATTGCTTACAGCTATATTTTTTATTAGCTATCGAATTTGTACGTAGATGGCACTAATTATTTATTAATCTTGCTGCTTAGCATTTTTTACTTAGTGAATGCTTAAACTATTATTACTAACGTCATACCTTTACCGACCACCAGTTTTTCCCTTTCAGGATAATTGCATCAGAATAGATTTCTATTGCTATTTTGCAATTCATTAGATTTCCGCACAGTCTTCGTCTACATAGACTACAGGTATAGTCACACCTGAAAGACTACATACAATACTCACCAGATTTATGTTTCGCACTGCTAATCTTCTGAAAGATTCCTAAACCCTTTAGTATTAATTTTCCTAACATGGACACGTTTACGAAAAATATTATCGTTTTCTTCCCCCCACATAATTGTAGAGTTGTTCATTATACTACTTTCTTTTATTACTTATCGGTGAATAGCTAACCAGCCATCTCCTTTTTTGCTTGCCACTTTCCATGTCTGCTTATTTGCTTTCTCCTTTTCTTATCATCGGATTACACTACCAAAATTTAGTGTACGCTATTAATTCCTAATTTATGTTTAAGGAAAAGAATATTGCTATCATGTTTCTGCCATCGGCAGCCAACCTGGTAAAGATGTCCAAATGATAGACTGCGTTAGTGCTGATGCTTATGCTATTGTACTAAATTTGAAAGGAACTAATAGAAAAAAAAATCAGACATGTATGCTTGGTCTTTACCAGAGCTTACACAACAATAATACATAGTGATAGACAATTGCTATAGCATGTTTTGTACATTTGTTGCCTATAGCAACTCTAATTATCTTATATGCTTTGGCATACCAAGCACCAACCGCAGCCAGTAAATCATAACTCAGATAATAAATATACAATCCTTATAATCTTTTTCCTTTTTAAAAAAGTTTTAGATATACCTATTCTAGCTGTAGTACTGTCAATTTTTTAAAGCTTCATTTTACACACTATGTACCATTTCGTATCTTTTTTTTCGATGCCCAGAACTAAAGCGTTTTTCATTTATCTAGAACACAAGAACACATCTTGCCTAAAACTCTTTATCAATCACGAATATTTCCACATATACCTGTTTTAGCAATGCTATTATTGATTTTTTAGAACTTCCCCTTACAAATTGTGGAACTATTCGTGCTATTGTTTACAATGTTTATGACCTTATACTTCTGCACCTGTCCAGAGTATGAACCAAAGATTATTTCTTAATAGTTTTCCTACTGCTATCATCTTTCCTTTTATGTTTTAGGCTGCTGTTTTTTGCTTGTCTTTCGAACTGAATTGTTTCCTTTTTGTTTAAAGTGTTGCTCCAAGCCTACAATCTGTAGTACCAAACAACGTTTGGAGAAACAAGCAAATCTCAGGGTAAGTCTAATATGCTGTCTAATATACCAAACCTTTTTGCTTTTAGGTATACGTATAAAGATATCTATACTAATAAAGAAATGTGCTGCAGTACCAGGCTATTTTACATCGAGCTATTTTCTCCAATACGTGATATTCTTCTACTAACAAGGCTGCCATCTAGGGATATTATACAGCAGTTCAGTATAGCACGTCTCAAGCGAGATCGAACTACAATGTGTCTATTGAATCTCTTTTACTGCTACACTTGCGGGCGTATGAAGCTATAAGGTAACTATCACGCAGTATGCTTCTTGCTCTTGTTGCCTTTGATACTGCTGGCGAAACCGGATCACACAAAAAAACTACAATAGCCGCTGCTATCGGTACATTTAGAAAAAAAAAGTTTCAGTTCATACAGCATATGGTATGCTTTTATGTCCTCTTTTCGAAGTAAACATATTGCTTCTGAGTTATTTTATACATCTAGAGTTTTAGCCATTTTTTATATCCAGAGTTTTAGTTTTATTAGTGTATGTGCTTTGTTCATACTTCTATTATTGTATAGAGAGAGTCAGTACAGGCAGCAGTGTAAAGGAGAAGATTATCGTCTTTGCACATAGTGAAATCTAACCACATACTACGCTGCCAATTCTGTGAAAACTCATAGTAGCATTTTCTAAAAACAACTACAGTATTACGTGTGTATAAAGCTATAAGATGGCTATCGCGCGATATGCTTCTTGCCTTTATTGTTTTTATTACTACTATCGAAATCGAGTCTCACAAGAAACCCGCAATGGCCGCTGCTATCGGTAGATTCAGAGAAAAAAAACCGTTTTGGTTCATGCAGTATAATCATGCGCTTTTATTTCCTCTTCTCGAAGTAAACGTGTTGCTTCTAAGTCATTTTATACATTCAGAATTTAACCTATTTTGTATATCCAAAGCTTTAGTATTACTGATGTATGTACTTCGCTGATGCTTTCAGTACTGTGTAAAGATCATCGGTTCAAGCAATGATGTAGAGAAGGAGGTTATCGTCTCACACATAGTGAAATCCGACTACATACTACACTGCCAATCCTGTCAAAACTCAGACTAGCATTTTCTAAAAAAGTACTACGCTGTTCTGTGTGTGAAGCTATAAGGTGATTATCGCACAATATGCTCCTTGCTCCTATTGTTTTCATTGCTACCGTCGAATTCGAATCTCACAAGAAACCTGCAATGTCTACTGCTGTCAGTAGATTCGGTAAAACAAACGTTTCGTTTCTATACGAATTCAGTTTACCATTTTCTAAAAACGGTAACGATATTGCTGCTAGATGATTAGTGAAAAGATATAGTTGCATGCGTTTATCTATTAACTGCGTTCGTATTTTAGAATTAATTTACTAGAAAATGCTAATCAGGTAAGGTAGTCGCTCTGAAGCTATCTTATGAATGAAACCAAATTTTCCTATGCAAAAGGATCTTCCAGTATTCAGCTTCTTCAAAAAACACTCTTTTTATTTTGTTCTTCAACTGAGTTATCTTCTTTTTGTTTAAAGTATTGGTGCTGACCTGCGATCTATGGCACTGGACTGCATTTGTCTAGAAAGGTAAATGAATTACAGAATTAGTCTGACGTATCGGCCAATGCAGTAAGCCTCTTTTATCTTTAGATACATGTATAACCGCATTTATGCTGATAAGAAAATGTACTAGAATATCCAACTGTTTTAGATTAAACTGTTTTTTCAACTGCGTAATTGTTTCCTACTAATAAGCCTTATGCCTAAGAATATTACGCAGCAGTTTACCATAACACAAATTCAACAAGAACAGCCTGCTATATGTTCCTTAGACATCTTTCGAAGCAGCTGCTGTTGCTGTATTTGTGCTAATGAGAAAGTGTTGTGGTCTTGTTTCACTGTGCTGCTGAATGTACATGCCAAACCTGCGCAACAAATCCTTTTGTTATACCATCTATTGTTTTGCGTACACTTAATCTGTTCTCTGGTAATGCTTACTTTATCTGTTTACCAATTATTAAGAGTCTATCACCACTGTTGCTTCCCTACACATGTACCGCCGTGTACCACCATAATCATATACCTACTTCGGATCATCCATCTATCACACTCAATAGAATTTCTATCTCATGCAACCGCATATATGCATGCAATCCAACAGATAAAACATAAAAATCTTGATTCAGCAGCATGAATCCACCTCCCTAGATCGTCTATGTTTTCCCTCAGGCCATTGCGTCTTCATACATGACCAGCTTAACAATCACGCTTTAAGCATCACAGATTTACGTTTGCGCTAAACAAATACATTGTAGCATATATATAGGAAAGTATCGATCGCGGCGTAGCACGCCGCGATTACTTTCCTAGTACCATTTACTTCTTGTGCAGCATTCCGATACAACAAATATGGAGGCTGAAGTTCGTATTCAAAATCACTCAATAGATCTCCCACAAGATTATCTGTTTAGACACAAAAAAATCATTTTTTTAATGAGGAATGGAGCACACTAATCAATTTACTTTATACAGTGAAGCAGTTTAACATCTAGACGTGATGTACAAAGTTAGCAGTTTTAGCCTTAAATTCTAACCAAATTATGTTAAATACTATGAAAATTATAAAAACCCACCTACCTACTGTGGTCAATAAAGAGAATGTAAAATCACAATATATTCTGCTACTCATAGAGGTGCACTCAGCTTGTACGTTTTTTTTTGGTGTGTGCATGTGCCCGCGAGAAAGGTCACATCATTCTCTATACAAAATCCAACTCCTAACAAGAATTATCCCACTGATATCTGGATACCTGTTAGGACTTTCTCCAGTGAATCCACTAAGAACTATTGCTTGTATGCAGGCATAGAGCTATCCCAAGATCCTAAGCATTCTAGGATTGCCTCCGATCCCTTATATGACACTACAAAAAGCCTACAGTTCGCTAGACAGTCAGTCAAAAGTCAAAACCTCAGCAACTGAATACAGACTAAGCCAAACGTGGCTCAACCACGACAAAACTTGCAATTGTTCGTGGATGCTCAAATCAAAATAAACAGGTAGCAGGAAGCATGCAGGCAGTAAGATAGGAATTGATCACTGCAATTCCTGAAATTGTTCACTGCTGTTCCTCTTTGCATGAGTTATTCGCAGACGTTAACATTGATTCCATGACCAATCTGGAGTTCTATATCATTCACATCAAATGAAATGTTGAGAAAACTATGTTGGAAGTTTGAAGGTCTCAATGCACCATAACCTTGCGTTTTTTTTCCTGTATCTGCTCCATTACTCTATTTAATCCACTTCAGCATAAGTTAATCTTAAGATTTAGGACATTTATCAAGACCCAAAAGGAATGTTCCATTGTCATCTATATCCTATATTCCTATTTGCTTCAGAAGAACGTAAAGGTCCCAGTGTACGACAGATCAGCTCTATCAGTGAAACATCTAAACCAACACCCAACAGATGAGCTCATCAGGTTAGATCACAGATGCACGTACCAGTGTTGCGCCTGTTCATGACGATAAACTGGAATCTCGGCTGAGTGTTCCTACATGCGATCCAACACATACCAGTAATAATTAGAACCCCAGACACTCAAAAACCCCCGATCCAAACCCTAAACCCCGTTCCCAAAAGAAAATCTCCCCGCCTCACCTCTTCACCACGAATAGCGACCCCTCCACGTCCTTCCGGCTCTGCAAAAAGAAAAAAAAAAGAACTTGCATCAGATCGGATCGGATCGGATCGGATCACGGTCGACTGACGCGAAACAGCGGGGCGAACGAGGCGATAGGAACCGCGCTCACCCACTGGTTGAGGTCGATGTTGAAGTCGTAGAGCGTGACGTGGGCCGCGGTGATGAGGATGTCCTCGACGGCGGGGTCGAGGCGCTGCAGGACGGTGAGGTTGAGCAGGCGCGTGCCCTCGGCGTCCATGGCCAGGTTCGGCGGCAGCGGCATCGCTCGGTCTCCGCGTGGTGGGGGCGGTGGGATGGATCTGGGTCTGAGAGAGAATCCAGCTATCGAGCGGGGCAGGAGGATGTTTCTGGAACCATCACAGATTCACAGCACAGTGACGTACTCCTCGGACATGAAGGAGGAGAGGGATGGGAGAGATAGGCCTGAGGCTAATTATTATCAGAATATCTGTTACTTTTTATAGTGTATTTAGGAATAAGTTCTAAAATGAACTTATTCTTTATATTTATCACACGATAATTGCATTTCATACACACATTTCTTATATAATATTTTTCGCTAGATAATATTATGGCGGTGGTACGTGAGCGCCTTGTATAAGATGTGGTGCACATGCATAAATGGAAGAAAATTAAGCGCGCGATTCATGGTACTGACTGGTATGGTAAATATGAATCGAAATAAAATGGGTTTAGATTTGCAACATAAATTCCATATATATAGTTCAATTGAAATATATATGTGCGGGCTCTCCTGTTGTGGGCCACATGAATGAATGAGTTAGACACATTAAACAACGGCCATCGGATGTGGGTGAGCAAAACTGAGGAAAGATCTGAGACGTTCATTTTGATGAATGCAAGTTTCTGGGGACGTTTTGTTGGGTGCACGAACATTAGGCCATCTCTAATGAGGTGCATTATTTAGGGTGGACGTAAGAAAAATTGCTTAGGTGCATTATAAAGGGGTATAGATATTACTCCTCTAATTCAGTCACAGTATGTATCCACTTTATTAGGAATTGTCAATCAGTGTTTCAATGATTTCCCTCTCAATACAAGTTACACAAATCAAACGAAAAGATAAGTAATCATCATCTACCTTTATTTATATTTTAATGTTTGTATAATTTTCTAAAAAGAAAAGTATGGAAGCACCTCTTATTGTGATTTCATAAAATGGATACATATGTGCTCAAAAGCTAGGTGTACTCATACAAACAACTTTATTTGAAGGTGGTTCTTAATTTAACACACATCCGCTTTAAATTTGAAGTTCGAATTCGATTTATGTTGTGAGAATATAAAGGGGGGAAATCCTTGACAAATTATAGGTTAAAAGAATAGGACAAAATTTCAGCAAACTTCTTTTTCATTTATCGTAACCGTGTTTTTTAGTTTTATCTTCAAATTTTTAAATTATAAGGAGTGTACTGTCTCTTCAATTTTTTGCAATGTCGGTTTGGTGTTTAAACCAAAATGGTCTGCGTGATTGCACCGCCCAGCTCATGGTTTACACTAGACATATCCCCTTCATAAAATTAAGATAGTAGATGTTCCATTTTTACGTTGGTATCCATGCTTTCTTGAAGTTAAAAAAAAAGAAACTCTTTAGGACCCAGAATATTTTTTTCTTCGTAGAAATTAATGTTATTCTGTGGAAATCCTATGGCAATATTTATCTATACCCCTTTATAATGCATCTAAGCAATTTTTCCTACATCCACCCTAAATAATGCACCTCATTAGAGATGGCCCAATGTTCGTGCACCCAGCAAAACGTACTCAGAAACTTGTATTCATCAAAATGAACGTCTCAAATCTTTCCTCAGTTTTACTCACCCACATCCGATGGCCGTTGTTTAATGTGTCTAACTCATTCATTCATGTGGCCCACAACAGGAGAGCCCGCACATATATATTTCAATTGAACTATATATATGGAATTTATGTTGTAAATCTAAACCCATTTGATTTCGATTCAATATTTACCATACCAGTCAGTACCATGAATCGCGCGCTTAATTTTCTTCTATTCATGCATGTGCACCACATCCTATACAAGCCGCTCACGTACCGCCGCCATAATATTTTTAGCGAAAGATATTATATAAGAAATGTGTGTATGAAATGCAATTATCGTGTGATAAATATAAGGAATAAGTTCATTTTAGGACTTATTCCTAAATATATTATGGGAAGTAATAGATATTCTGATAATAATTAGCCTCAATCAGGACGCACAAATGGTGCTATATGTTAGCATTCATATTTGGATGACAATTAGGGAAGCCATTATTGGTCCAACTTTTCAGGATGACATACTGCTGCCCGCGCGGCGTTCGACCCGCCCGACGCCGACTACACGAGGCTTGCGCCACGATCGCCTTCCGAGATGGACGCGCACCTTCGCGGAGCGGAGGCGCGAGGTCGCCGATGCCGCGCTTGCGGAGGCGATGCTGGCGAGAGCGGTACGTAGAGGAGATCAAGGGCAACACCTTCGGGCATGCAGATCCTCCCTATTTATTTCCTTGTTTGATTCGCTCTCTTTCCAAATATGTAGTACATACAGTTTTGGCAATTCAAGTCTGGTTTCCTTGCATGAAGATCCTTCCTGTTTATTTCCTTGTTTGATTCGCTCTCCTTCTAAATATGTAGTACGTACAATGTGATCACAAGATTATTTATTATTAAGTGTTATATTCATACTTATCTTTTATTTAATTAATAAGCAGCTGTACTGCCGTCGTAGCGTTAGTACTGGCACTATACTAGTTCATAATTGGGTAGGGCAGCGTAGAAAGACACGGTAGCACGTTAGTCGTGTCCATTCTCGTTTTTTGCTTGTTGAATCGTTTGCATACCGTGGGTAGAGAGAACTTTTAAATAGGAGCAAATACCTTGGTGATCTTAAGGAAGTCATCACTTTCTAAGCCCGGTAGCAATTTTTTTTAGTAAATATGGTCCCTTACGAATGAAATTGTAAAAGTTGTCACATGCCCGACCGCAAAAAGACACGGAGACGACATGTGACACATCCCGTTGACCGGGAGTATGGCAGGAGCTACCGCGCTCTAAAGGGGCCAAATTTGCTAAAAAAAATCATACAGTGGACTAGAAAAGTGATTATTTGGATCTTAGCGTCTGTTTGAACATGACCCTGCGGAGGGTGAGGCAAACACACAGATAAACTACTTCTGGACTCTTGGTCAATACTGATTAGTCTGAACTTTTAAAGGCCAACATTACTTTGCAGTTTTCTCCATTGGCTTGCAGAACGTATCTGTGAAGATCAAGAGGTATGTATATCAGTATATGCCATCCATTGAAGTATACTAATATCATGCCGAAAGGAAGTGCACACGTGGCAGTATAAATGCATGCCAAAATAATTATTTATTCAAATTAGGCCTATTCGAAATAACTGGTTTACAAAAATAACGGTACAGTCTATGTGTCAAGAGCAAACCAAATAGAAATAAAACAGTCATGTAACTATCCACTGTTTGTTAAGGCAATAGGATGCACCATGAAGCAAATTTCCAAATTTTGCTGGATCAGATCACGATCAACCTGAGATGTAAAATAAATTTTGAAAATATTGCTCTAGTAGAGCCATTGCAGGAATTTGAGATTGAGACCCAATGTACATAATCTGCAGTTGAGGTTTGATATATATTTGTTTTGTGTCTTTTTGTCTTAATCTTACGAATAACTATGAACATAGGAATCTACAACATCGGAGCAATATATAGAAAGAACTTAAACTGAATAAGCCCATCAGAAAACTTGTAAAGCATGAGTAACTTACAGTTAGCTTCCAGAAACATACAGGAGACAACCTTCCAAATTCTGACATGTCAATTGTCATTTCTTTATCTCTGTTCTTTCACATGCCTTATCCTATTATTAATGAAGATTACATGTCATTTGTCATTTCTTAATCTCTGTTCTTTCACATGCCTTATCCTATTATTAATGAAGATTACCTAATATAAGCAAACAAGATATTGACGGCTTAGTTCATATTCCGTGGGAATATAAATCATAAGAGAACATGGATCAAGTCCTGCAACCTTAAAGCATTGCATGACTAGCAAAACCAAAACAGTCATCATGCAACCACCACTACAATAAAACGACAACGCTGATAACTGATAACAGAACAACTATCTAAAACCTAACAGTCTCAACAAGAAAGATCCACCGCAAATTCTTCATCTTTCTATCAAGTAGCATTTGCAAACACAAAAACTACATATAACTCATTAGTAGACTGTTTATCACTGCAGTGCCTTTAAAATCTAGCGTCTCACATCAAGGTAGAGCAAAAAGTAGTTTTGTCACCTGGAAATTGCAGATCACACAAGATACAAAAAATAGAAAATTATATGAATTGCGATAGCATGCCAGTATGAGGAACAGAAAGAAATTAAATGTCAATCAGGGCTATTTGAACTGAACCAAAAACGGAGCCATTGCGTGCCCCCTCCTCGTGCTCCAAAACCCCTGACCACCTGCTGACAACTCTATCCTAAATGGTACACATGGAAGTAGGATGCAAATGCTAAACTATGATGAAACAAACAAGAAATATATAGAAGCACCCGATCTTTTTTTTCTTTGATACAAGCTATCCAAAGACTATTTCATTTCTCTCCAAGTCCAAGAGAATGAAGAGCAAAATGATTTCCTCAATCCAACCAATAAAGCAGCGGAACATAAATTCTGTTCCGCCAAGAAGTCAAACAGTAGGTCATCTCGCACTGCTTGAACTGCCATTCCTTTGGCTTGAGCCCTTACCATTGCCATTGCTGCCAAGCTGCTTCTTACCAGCGAGCTTAGGAGCATAGTACTCGATGTACCAGTGCACAAACTTCCTAAGTCCTGTTTGGAGGTCAGTGGATGGCCGGAAGCCGAGCTCCCGCTGCGCAAGACTGATATTAGCATGTGTGTACGGCACATCTCCATTTCTTGGCATCTTAACCACCCTCCTCACTGCCTTCACCTTGAGCAACCTCTCCAGCAAATTCACCAACTGCGACAATGGCACGGGGGACGTGTTGCCAAGATTGTAAGTCCGAAAAGGCGCTGTTCCCCGCTTCTTCCCACCACTGCCTGTGCTCCGCCCAGCAGTATCTAGTGCCGCAATGCACCCCTTCACAATGTCAGCAATGTAGGTGAAGTCCCGGGAAATGGTTTGGTGAGCACCAGCGCCTGCTCCCTCATACACGGTGATCGGGCGCCCTGCAAGTATGTCCCTGGTGAAGAAGAAGTACGCCATGTCCGGGCGCCCCCATGGACCATACACCGTAAAGAATCGGAGCGCGGTGAGGGAGAGCCCATATATGTGGTTGTAGACATGTGCAATCTCCTCCCCGGCCTTCTTCGTCGCCGCGTAGAGGGACGCAGGCCGGTCGGTCCGGTCGTGCTCGGAGAACGGCACATGTGAGTTGAGCCCGTACACCGACGACGACGACGCCCACACCATTGCTGGCTGCGGGTCCGCCCTGCGCGCCGCCTCGAGCAGCGCGACGAACCCGGCGACGTTGCCACGGACGTACGACATGGGGTCCTTGAGCGCGTGCCGCACGCCGGCCTGCGCCGCGAGGTGCAGCACGTGCGTGAAAGGCGCCACGTCGAACAGCTTGGCGAGCAGCGCCGCGTCATCGATGTCGCCGTCGACGACGAACACCCCCGCGAGCGCAAGCAGCGCGGCGCGGGCGCGCTTCAGTTCAGGGTCGTAGTAACCGTTG
This sequence comes from Otatea glauca, assembly GCA_036346275.1. Lineage (NCBI taxonomy): Eukaryota > Viridiplantae > Streptophyta > Magnoliopsida > Poales > Poaceae > Otatea > Otatea glauca. Next base: position 3,046,865 of record CM070732.1, on the reverse strand, counting down.
AAGTTGTCGAGCCCGAGCACACCATCGCCCCGGCGGCGCAGCGCGGCCGCTGCGTGGCAACCCACGAAACCCGCCGCGCCGGTCACGAGCACGGATAGCCCACCGCTCCCGCCACCTCGCCCGCGCGCCACCGGCGGTGGCCGCACTCGTGCCGACGCGCGCACCTTCTTCTCCCACGCGCTGCCACCCCAAGAACCTCCCCCGGAGGCGGACCCCGGGGACAGGAACTCGTGGAGCGCGAGGCGGGAGGGCTCCGGGGCCGGGGCGGAGGGGGATAGGAGGAGGAGGGCGAGCAGTAGCGACAGGGTGCAGAGGGACCAGAAGGCGAACCGGGAGAGCGGTGACGAGGCGTGGCGGTGGCGATGGAACGGCAGCTTCGCCGCGGCGCCGCTGCTGAGTTGCGTGATCATGGCGGGCAATGTGGGCGCGTATCTTGGTGGGTTCGGGGATTCTTGGAAGGATTTCTCGGTCTTGGAAGGGAATGCGGCTACATTGCAAGGTGGGGACTGGGGAAGACGACTACGACGTGAGTTGTTCTGATTTGTGGTTGAAACGAGTCGATATGATAATTATAGGTGTGCTAATTAATTAGGGTTAACACTACTACTACTTCCATTCACTTTTATAAAGCTTATTTTTTTTTCATAAATATAAGGCTTACATAAAGATTTAATAGGGTATTTCTTTCTATATCCTTATTTATTCTCTCTCAACCATATGCATTTATTCATTACCACCCACACAAAATATATCTTTCATCTTCCAACTTCCAAGACAATTAAATGGAGGCACATATGTCATTTTCTCTCGTACCTTTCTCAATTCTAATGCAACCTTAATCCTTATACAAAGTCAAAATATGCCTTATAAAAATGAATGAACGGAGTACTTATGGGGTTAATTAGTTAATTAGGGCTCGTCTCTTCCCGAGAAAAATACTCCCTCTTGTCATAAATAGTTATCATTTTCAATGTCTATAAGGTCAATAAAATATGGTTTTGATCACTAGTTTCTATTATAATATATTTATAAAACCTGATAAAATAATAATATTATGAAAACACTTTTGAGATAAATCTACACTTATGATTTTAATGTATCTAATTTAAGTATTTAAAAAGTATTGACAGTCTAAATTTTGAAAGTTTGACTACATCTATATCTAAAACGGCAACTATTTGTGACTGAAGAGAGTAATTTTTATTTTGTTTTATTTTTCGCCTAGGGGAAGAAAAAAAAACAAATGTGCTTATATTTGCCTGTCTGTATTCTTTTTCTTTGTGAGCCAAATGCGAATGTTTGTTTTATTGGTTTTGTTGTCTACAGTTTGCAGTCGACATAACATGAGTCTAAACTGGGATCTAATCTACTATCACAAGAAGACTTGTGTATATCCATGCGTTCAATTTTAGCTGCGAGGATCTTACCCTACACCACCTAAAATGGTTAACAAGAAACTTATGCATTTGCCTCCCCTGGAGTTTCATGTTCCCATTCATGATTTGAAGTTTATAATGTGGACCAAACCATTCTAGAAGTCAAATAATGTCATCTCCACAAGTTTTAGCGATGGAGGTCGCACAAACCGCCGGAAGGGAAGGAGACAGATATGCTGAGATGCTGCGGCAATCGTCATTCGTCAACTCTAGCGTGGCCTCATGCAACCAACATGGGCGTCTGACCTGCGGAAATTCATTTTCTTTCATGCCTTAGCATCACCCTATCTTCAGGGCACCTACCATGCAAAGTTGCTCAGATAGATGCTTAAAGAATAAAGATAGAGAACGAATGTCATGCCATGAAGCGTATATACAAGAGCCACAATCTCCAATAAAAATGACTATGTTATAAATGCTTTAGATAATTTGAGAAGTTTAAGAGCCCACCTAAGCGTCTTTCTACTCCAATGCAAAATACGTGGGGCAAGTGTAAATGTCTAATCTACCCTTAGCACATCAATGTATAAAGTAATAAAAAAAATCGAAGCCTCTCCCCACTCCTCCCTTCTCTTTGTAACATCTCAACATTTCCCTTTTTTGTCTCAAATTATTTCAGAATGGCATTCCTGAATTTGTTACAATTTTATGGTCTATTGTGGATTTTTAAAAGAATTTCCCTATTTTTTGAATGTAAAAAGTATTTTCGTGATTAATTATAGGTTAATCACAGAAATAAAAATAATTTATTTAAATCCAAAACGATTTATTTGGAATCTATGAGCTTTCTCGGAATTTTTTTTGAGTGAATTTGGTATTTTTCTGGATTAAGAACAAAGGGACAATTTAGACCTATGTGCAATACCCTCTTATCCGAAACGCAGAAGAAAGCTGCTTTCTAGAAATGACAATGGGCGACAACCAATGAGTTAATGATGAGGGTGATAGAGCTAATCTATATCCTTTTATAATGCACCTAAGCAATTTTTCCTACGTCCACCCTAAATAATGCACCTCATTAGAGATGGCCCAATGTTCGTGCACCCAGCAAAACGTCCCCAGAAACTTGCATTCATCAAAATGAACGTCTCAGATCTTTCCTTGGTTTTACTCACCCACATCCGATGGCCATTATTTAGTGTGTCTAATCATCCCTATGGTCTACAACAGACCTCCCCCACCTACATATTTGGAAGGAGAGCGAATCAAACAAGGAAATAAATAAGGAGGATCCGTATGCAAGGAAACCAAACTTGAATTTTTTACTGGTCAAAATTGTACGTACTACATATTTGGAAGGAGGATGAATCAAACAAGGAAATAAACAGGGAGGATCCGCATGCAAGGAAGCAAGACTTGAATTTTTTATTGTTCTGGCATTGTGATCGTATTTTTTTTCGAATATGACCCTTCTCGGTACTTTTTTACGGATCTAGCCTCATATAGCCTAATTTCAGCGCACGGAGAGCGCTAAATTTTTGTTTTTATTTTTTATCTAAGGAACCAACGGTCTGTGAGTGCTGCTTAATTTTTTTTAATTTTTTCTCGTGGAACCAGCGGCCGGTGAGCACTGTTTAATTTTTATCTTTTTTCCTTGCGGATCCCGCGGTCGGCGAGCGCAGTTTATTTTTCTATATTTTTTCGAAATCATCCCTGTGGCCCACAACAGACCTTCCCTCACCTCCAGCATCAACAAGGAAAAGGAAACAAACGTCTTGGAATCAAGGAAAAGGGAACAAACGTCCGGAAAAGGAAAGGACCATACATTACGTCTTTGGGAAAAGGAAACCGGAGATGGGGCAAGGCGACCGGAGAACGAGGTCCGCAATGGCTCCACAACGCCATCGGTGGCTTTACCGACGTGGCGAGGTTCTTTGGTCACGACCTCGCGGCCGTGCCGTGCCTCTAAAATTTATAATTTAAATTTTTTTGAAAATAATTTTATTAAGTACAAAATAATCGAAAGTTTTTTTGAGAATTTTTCTAGAATTTTTTAACCTAATGTGCTATCTTTTCAAAAATCCTTCTATATTAAAAAAAATGAAGGCAACTCACCTGTAGCTTCTTCTAGCTGCAGCCCAAACCAGAGAAGTTTCTTCTCTTCCCTACCTCTATTAAAGCAAGAAAGAAGCTCCAAAGCTCCATCAATCCCGCACCAAATCTCCTCTTTCCATCTATGGTGTTAATTCCTCAAATTTCGTGCTCTATTGCCAAAATTTCCTCCCAATCTGATTTGATCCTAAATTATGGTTTCCATAAATATGCTTGTTTCGGGGCTATAAAAGCCGGCGAGCTCTCCTCCACCCCATCGCATTGCGTAAATCCCCAAATGCTCCCTCTTGTAAAGATCGCCGGATTTTGGAGGTAACCCAAGCCATCACCGTCATCTTTCCCGGTGAAATTCACCGCAACCGTGACTCCTCCCCCGTAGGCGCCGGTGTCGGCGATCTCATTGCACTGATCCGACCCATCAGGACCGACCGCCACCCCTGGCCTTCCCTCCCCCTTGCGCTGGCCAAGCCCAGAGAACACGCTGTGCTCTCTGTGGAAGCTGCAAAAAAAAATAATCTAAAATCAAAAAATTCTTTTTTCTTTCTCTTTCTTGATTTAAAATCTTTTGGGAGCCCGTTTTCGCCCATTCGACCTCCATTTAATTCCATTTTTCTTTCTAAATTCATTTAAAATTCTAAATTTCTCTTTTATTATTAAGTGTTGTATTCATACTTATCTTCTTATTTAATTGATAAGTGGGTGTACTGCCGTCGTAGCGTTAGCATAGGCACTATACTAGTAATAGAAATGATGCGATTAACACATGTTGGATAGAGCCTTTCTATTTGGTCAGGTGCAATGTATGCCGGTTTTGGGGATGCCACTGCGCCGAGAGTAAACATGTACAGATAGGAGACGATCATGTGATTTGAACTCTAGCGAAAACGAATAAAAGCTATTGATGTAAGCACTCACTTTCTGGTTCCCTGTCTACTGGTGGCAAAGCCTTCCCATGTTCTCAAATCCTCCCTGGCCCTTTTCTCCTCCAACTCCGGCAAGCTTGTTAGCGGCGAGCAAGAAGGGGCTTGACACTAGCTATCTTAGCTTGCTAGCCAAGAAGGGCATCCTGCCCAAACTGCAACTAGCGCAAGGAGCCCATTACTGAGGAGGATGACCGGCGAGATGGCTAGCCGTCGACAACCATCAAAAGTAACCCTCGTAGTTCCGATGAGCTTGTTGGCTAACGTATATAGGGGAGTGGGTCAAATTGTGAAAAACATGAGGGGAGAATTTGAAGACCAGACAAATCTAGAGCATAGGGCCCCTGACCACAGTGGTCGCCGGCAACGCAGAAGAATTTATTGACCGGACAGTAAATTTTATAGTGGGATTGAGAGATTATAGTGCATGTAAATTTTATAGTGGATTGTCTCTTTGGTTTTTTCCCTCTTCGTGAGGTTTTTTCACGTTAAATCTTGTCTCGTGTTTTGCCGTGCTAACCCTAACACAAGGTTATCATGATTGTGATATTAAGTAGGATCCTTTTTGTTTGACAAAATCGGATCAAAGAAGCACGATTCTATCATATTTTTAAATCATATATGTTTTATAAAAATTAAATTATGTTTTCAAATGGGCAAGTTTGTAGTGAAATATTTTATTTTTTAATTTAATTTTGTAAATTTGGTTAAACTTATCACGTCACATTCAATAAAGCTTGATTTTTGACACTTATTTAATTATTTTTAAATAAAGCAATAATCTAAGAGTCCGATATATTAATGATAATATTTTTTACCCTATAACAACATATAAACAATAACAACAAAGCAAAATAATCCGATCCATAAGCCGAAATGTGTCATTTTGGCTTCCGATAGTAAGACCCATATCTCGATCCTTAGGCTATCTACCACTTGACACAAACCAATGTATATTCCTATTCCCATTATTTGTGAGACTACCGGGCCGATCCTGGGTGGGTGAGAAGAGACCACCACCTGCGCTCTTACTAGCCGAGCAGCGCCCGGTCCTCTTCCTCAAGTAGTACGAGCATTTCTGAAGCAGAGGAGCGTCCAAAACAGATGTGCATTCGCCTTTCGAGTAACATCTACTCAACATATCATTTAACAGAATGCATCTCATGAATAATGACATCACCCAACAATTTAATCAAAACCAAATTTGTTGGTTGAATCAAAACTGAGAAGTTGCATACCTCTTACATAGAAGATCCATCACAGCCGCACATACGTAAGATCAGAACACTAAACCACTTGGATGTCCGTTACAAGCATGGCAATAGGAATCGAGCTCTAGGCGAAAAATAAGATAGCCTAGATCAGAACACTAAACCACTTGGATGTCCGTTACAAGCATGGCAATAGGAATCGAGCTCTAGGCGAAAAATAAGATAGCCTACGGTACTGCTAATTTGGCATTACATGTCGGCGATCGTCACCTCGACCTCGACACCAGGCTCAATTGTGATGGAGGTGATCTGTTTCACAACATCTGGGGAGCTGATGAGGTCAATCACCCTCTTGTGGATGCGGAACTCAAACCGATCCCATGTGTTTGTTCCTGATCAAGAAAGAAAGCAAAAAAGGATTGGCAAATTAGCACCTGAAATCAATCCATATGAAGGTTTTCTTCTACAGAAGCTATACATGTTTGCAGTCAAACAACCAGCACCCGAAACTAGTGAATTTCCTGGGGTCAGCTAACACAATTAACATCTCCATATTATCAGTGCAAGCTCAGCTGAAGATCATTTACTGAAAGGAAGCTTAAAAGTAAAAGAATAGCACTCATAAAGAAAGTCCAACAGCAAGGAAACAATTATGCCAAAAAACATAGATGCATGGTTCAGGATGCTCATTGCCGCTCAAAAGTATTCTAATACCACATATCAATGTCATGTATTCATGTCACAAGTCCATTAATTCACAATCTATTAGATAAGTGAGTTCTTGTGCAACTAAGTCCTTGAATGTGGTCAGCATGGCAACCCTTAAAAAAATTGTAGCAATAATTATATACCACAGTACAGGTGCGAGATTACCACACACTAATACCATGGGAATACCAAACACTGATACCATGTGTTTGAATCAGGTCGTTGCTCTCTTCCACCTGGCATTAACCCAAAAAAAACCAAAATTTCACCGTCAGGCCGACCGGCTGACCACAAACTTGACCCATCACTCTATCATGTGCTTGCCTCAAAACAAAAGCAATATCCATCGCTATTTCTTAGGTAGTAACATACCTTTGATAGAGTTTAGCACCAAAAAGATTTCCATTAACCAGTTTTTCATTCCTGTCTACCCTATGCTTGTCTCCTATCCCTCACATCTACGTACACAATAATGTGCTTCTAGTAGAATCTGACACTGATAAGATTTTCATTAAATTTGCAAATCAGAGGGCACATACCTACTTAGCAGTAAGAATAGGACTACAAAAAGAATTGAGTTATAATATCAGCAATAGTTAAGTACTCCCTCTGGTCACAAACAAGTGCTGTTTTAGACATTAGAACAGTGAGACAAATCTTATCACCAACTTCATTTGTAATAAACTGTAGATCTATAAGAATTGTCGTATAAAATGTATTTTTGGGGGCAAATATTCACAAACATGTTGGTCAAACTTCAAATTGTTTAACTACATGTTTCTGACGGTCACAGTCCTGTTACCAGATGTAGTATTAATTTAACTCGGGACCTCTGCTTACACAAATCCAACAAGCAATATATAGACAAATACCAGGACACAATAAAATACTAGAAACAACCTTAATTAGCAAAGAAATCAGTAATAGACCAATAAGCAAGTTATACTAAGAAACCTGTACAAATATCGAGATTAAATTAGCCCAGTTAACGGTGATTAAGGTCACTAGTTGCCACCTAGAAGCAACTTTACTCATCCAAGTACCAGCAGCTGACAACATCAAGCCATTTTCAAAACACCAAATAACGACCGAATGATCATGAAACAAACCTACCACAAACATAAAGAACAAATGGGTGCTTGTCCAATTAGCACATTATGACGCACAAACTATCACCATTCCAACCAACAAGCTCTACTTTACAGCAGTCAAGGAATGTAATCATTTGCCAAGCCGTCTAGTAGTAGCAGCAGTTGCTGTCAGTGATCAATACCTTCTCCGCAGGGAGACTTGCGGGTGGTGATGAGGAGCACCTTGGTGGGGATCCTGACGGGGCCCTTGACGCGCAGCTGCTTGTCCTTGGCGCCCTTCACCAGATCGGCGCACACTGCAACCCGAAAAAGCCTCAGGTTTGGATCTTTGCAAACTTGATCTGATCTCAAGCAACGAAAGAAGCTAAGGAAGATGGAGTACCCTTCTCGAGGTTCTTCACGTTCTTGGAGGAGAGGGTGATGCGGATGCGGTTGAGCTGCAGGTCCCGCGCCTCCTCCATCCCAAGCTTCCCGCCCTTCATCGCCCCGCCGGCACCGTACACCGCCGCCGCCGCCATGATTCTCTCTGATTTGGCCGGGCTTGCTCGGGGAAGACGGCGCGGGTGGGGTTAGGGCTTCGAACGTGAGGAAGGCGTTTGGAAGGGCTTTTTAAGGAGAGGTTATGGGCTGGGCCCAGCACCAACCTGTCGGCTAATGGGCTACACTCAAGGTTCCCTCCTTTTTATCCCTCTAAACAAAGAATTTTTTTTTATTTAATATTTTTTTTTATTCCATACACGGGCGACGGGGGGCATTTTTGTCATTTTTTCATTCGGACGCATAGTTTTGAAAAAAAGAATAAAAATAAATATTAAATAAAAAAAAATTCACATTGCTTGTCTGTGTACTGGTAACAATTTTTTGTGCTTATTGGACCTAAATGTGCATTGCTTTCATGCATGTTTCCGAGGTTGTGATTTTATGCGTGTGTGTATTGCTATGTGAGGAATTGATGATTTGACACTTCGCACTTGGGGCAAGAGCTCCCTGCCGGCAACAGCACAGCCGATGTCTTCTCTGGCTGCTACCTTCACCGCCGCTCACCAATTGCCCGTACTGTGCGACCAGTATCCAAGAGCCAGCTTGCTTCTATTAGAATACCTGTGGTTTTTGTGCAGTGTTTAGGCCACAATACTAAAGTATTACGCGCCAATTTAGGCCACATGACTGTAACTTTAATTGTTTGATGATATAGACCGTTCGTCTTTAATTGTTTGATGATATAGACGTTCGTTTTTTTGGATCGAACGGTGCTTACGGATGACAACTGTTTAAGTTGTAGTTGTCTTACAACACATGAACTTTATCTAGGCTAGGGATATCTGCCACTTACTAATATAGTCCATTTGTAGTGTTTTTATTTGAGTTTAGAATATCAACCTTTTAAAAGGAAACAGCAGTCACCAGGAAGTCGTAAGCCCTAACCGTCAGCTTTGACAATGTCAATCGGCCCTCTCCCCTCTTCAATCTTCAGCATTCTCCGCCAATGTTGAGTGGGTTGGGATTCATTGATTTTCAAAAGTAAGTTTAAATTTCTTTAATTTCTTATGTTTTTTCCTAGATCAAGATGTTCTAGTTTTATTATTCTCAGTGAGTTCTCAGCAGGATTTTCTTTACCTGTGATGGTTTTTACCAAGCCGTCTCACTTGAACGATGATGGCGATGCCTCGACGAAGATTGCACTAGACCAAGTTGGTTGCAGATAAATCTCCTTTATTTTTCTTTCTACGATGACCTGTACCGAAGAGAAGGTTCTACAGAGATTACTGACATTCTGCTTTCCCACTATCATAATGGTCGACAATAGTGAAATTGAAATATTTGGAGTCTCTAGCGAGGAAGATAAAGAAGTTCAACACGTTCAATAGCTGAAGGACTTGATGGTAGCAAGTTATTCGTTTAGAATCTTCCATCCAAAGGTAGGGTACTTATGCACTTTATTTATGAGTTATTAATATAAATAAGAGAATCTTTCTAAAAAAAGACCGATCTATTAAAAACTTTGACAACAAATATAAACAGAATTTTAATTTGTTATATAAAAATTATACCAATAGATTTTCCATTAAAACTAATTCCATATTATTATATTTTAATAGGTTTTGCTCGCATATATTAAGAAAATTTAATTATCAAAGAGGTATATTGAATACCATATCGATGCCTAAAACGGCAGGTAAAAAAGAAGGAAGGTACTTGGGGATTTTTGCAGCTTATACTATAATATTTGAGGGTTGTGTGCAATTTAATCTTCAATTTTTAGACTATCTTTTGGGATTTTCGTTTTTTTATAGGATTTTAGATGAACAGAGAGAGAGAGAGCGCGCCTTTGTTTAGAGAATTTTTTTTTATTTAATATTTATTTTTATTCTTTTTTTCAAAACTATGCGTCCGAATGAAAAAATGACAAAATGCCCCGTCGCTTCGTGTATGGGCGATCGCTTCATACACGCGATAGCCCCGCCACCGTTAACGCCAGTTAGCGCAGCAGCTTGTAGGGCCCCCATCGCCCTCTGTGAAGCGACGCTTCTCTGAGGCGACAGGACCACGCAGGAGTTTTTTTTTTAGTTTTGTTTTGTAATTACTATATGCTTTTAATATAAACCCGTAACTTTTGTTAGAGTGTCCAAATTAAATGAAACTTGTTTCTAAATTTAAATTTTGGAATGAAGAATTAGAGTGTAAAATAAAAATCCATGTGTTGTTTGCAGAATTTTTTTATTTGAGTTCGAATGCTAGGCTCTAATCAGGATTGTGAAGGAATTATAATGTGTGTTGATCCATAATTCATGAAATAAATAGAATAAGTTACTACAACCTTATGCACTTCATTTTGCAAAATATCTAAATATGATTGCATTTTGAATAAAAGATGGCTAGTTTAAACCCTTTATAACAATCATTGTTCAAGCAGTTAGAATAATATCTGAACGACCTCAAAACTTGACAGAATCCGCTTTGTTGCATTCTTGGGCTTGCATAGGTCACAATTATGTAAAAATATTTAGATGTCACTTTAGGTCGCACTATTTTATTGTTGTCCTAACATGCAATCAGAAACATGAAAATTGCCGTATCTTTCGCAAACGATGGTAAAACTCGATGAAATCGATATGACGAATCGAAAATGCTATAACCTATCTCGATGGAGAAAATAACATCATTTGGGACACAGAGCAAGAGGACACATACTAGCCCTCCTGACAAAGAGCATACTCTTGAAGGTTGGGCCGCTGTTTATTACGACTTAAAACTAAAAGGAGTACCACGAACAAGGAAAACCAAAGTTAACACCAGACGTCTATTGAGTGCTTCGAGGCCACTTCCCATTCGCCCATGCCTCGTGGGCTTCTCGCACGTCGCGCCTCTCTCGCTTCTCTCTCTCTCGCCTCCTTCTCCTCCGCTTCCTTCCTACATGCCTCCTCGCGTGCGGCATCGCACTGTTCTTGAAACCGCCGCGTGAACTCATCCTGCCGGTTGGCTTGGTCAAGAAGCCGTTGGTCCTCGGGTTGATCTCCGTATCAAACCATCGCTCAAATTCACACAATGGCGGTGACTGCATGAAACGTAAATTAGCAAAGTTTCATTCACAAATATTATGTAACCCGCACGATTGTTACCATGCGGCGATCCTTCGTGCTCTTCTCCCATGGATCGAAGGCGAAGGCGGCACTTCCAATACCTCCTCTTCTAAGTTGAAATTTCCCAAGAGCGGACAAGCCCGCAAAGATCTCCGCACATACACATGGGCGCCTGACCCACGAGGTAGGAAGAGATCTTGGTACGCTAAATTCGCGGCATGCACTCGCTTCTTCCTTTGCCTTCCCTTACCCTTTGCACTTGCACGCCGGCATTTTCGATTGATGCTCACCTCTATTCTTTCTCCCGCTTTGTTCTTTGCGAGACCGCTTGAGAACGAATGTTATAAAGCGCGATATCGCCGGGTATGGGGCGATCGCCTCATATTTGGGCGATTGCCCCATGTAAGGGCGATCGCCTCACATTAGGGCGATCGCCCCTACTAGAGGCGATAGGTGCACCGAAACGTTGGTGTGTTGTCACGTCGTGTGGCATAGGCAAGCAATGCATAAATGATTTGAACAATTTATAGTGATAACGCTGTCATGTTACTAACTCTGGGAGTTATACAATGTGCTGCTGAACGTAAAGCCATTAAAAAATACATCCGCATAACAAGTCAATCACGCCACGCTTCCTAATCTGGCCCGTGGGGTAGGTGAGTGGCGACGGCGGACGGACGTCCCTCCTAGGCCGGCCCTGCGGCGCAGGCGTAGAGTAGTGCGGCGGCGGCGAGGCCAAGTCCTGTGGCGGCGCACCCGAGAGCTGAGAGGGGTCGAGGTAGTCGGTCGAAAGGTACTCCTCCAGGTCGAACTCGCGCCGAAGGCTCGTCGAAACCACCACAGGGTCCTGGCTGGGCGCGGGACGAGGAGGAGCCTCCGCAGCCGGCCGCTTCCCATCGCCGCGCGTGGGAACGTAGCGAGGAACCGGCGGGGTAGGGCGAGACGCGAAGGAGCCTCCTCACCATCGCCCCCACCGCTGCTGCGTGGGAGCGTAGCGAGGAACCGACGGGTAGGGCGAGGCGCGGAAGGAGCCTCGTCGACCACCGCCCCCGCACTGCGTGGGGCGTGACGGGCACCGGGTGGGTAGGCGAGTCTTGGCGGCGAAGTGGCGTGGTGTCTTTGCGTCCGCCGACGTCTCGCGCCCTCGGCGGTGGCTGCGAGCCAACCGCCTCACAGAGCGAGGACCCGACCCCAGCCGTCTCGGACTCGGCGGTGGTCACCAGATGCCCCTCTAGGCGCGTCAACATGGACACGCCTCCACCTCAATCTCCGCCAAGAGCCGAGTCCGCATGTAACGCCGTTGGCATTACGTAAGTTACATGAAAAGACGTGCCCATGTAGGTTCGACAGACACTTACCGAGGCGTTGTCCTCCGGGACATCTGTGAAGGGTACGTGTCCGCTACCGATGCTCGCCGTGCGACGTCGGGTCGGCCGTGTACCCCACCCCGAGGCGAGTCGCGCTGGGCGAACCACTCCATGTAATTGATCGTACATGTCATGGTCGTCGGCCGGGTCTCGGTGACCTCTCGCCGAGCGCGGCGTCCCATCGCAGGCCCATGGTCGCATACGGTCGCGAATCGAGAGCCACCGCAAAGACCATCCGGTCATCCGCAATGCAAAAGCAGTGAGTACGCGAAGACATTAATTTCGCAAAGATGCGGAGTAGTAGGATCGGGCAAGTACTGTGAGCGCCACGTGCGACAACGTGACGAGGCGGCAAAGGAAAGGATCGAACAGCCGAATCGCCGCAAAGACTCGGTCGCGGGAGTACTCCTCGACACAAAGGTCAAAGACGAGCACCTTACGGGTGAGCCAAAGGCCTCATCTCGCGTGCAAAGCACGGAGACCCGTGAGGTGCTCGGGCGTGACGTCGTCGCGGTGTATGGCGCCCACCGCACGCCCTCGCCGTGGAGGCGGTCGAACTCCGAACGAACTCGATAGGACCTCCTCACCAGTAGGTGCGCGAACCTCCGCCGCGAGGAAATAAGAAATGGCGAAGGTTATTCAAGTGCGTTAGTGGGAAAAGATACGAGGAGCGTGCACGCCGTCGGACCCAGTGGTGGCCCATGGTGGGCGATCCACCGGTCGCCTCCGTAAAGCTCCTCGTGTGCGGTGTCGTGTCAACAACAGCTGCCGACGGAGAAGCGCTCCCAAGACCACAATCGAGGAGTAGGACGCAACTCGACATCGTCGCGTCGTGCTCGCCCGAGAGACGGCGTCGCATGCACCTCAGACGTCGCCGCAAGCACACCGAGGCCCACGACCACCGCATCACCTGCTTACAAGGGGAGTTAGACGTGCTTCGCTGAGACGAGATTGAACCGAGTGTGTTACCTCATCCACCGGGTGTCGGCGATGTCGGGCGCGCTCGATCGGTGACGGTCCACCGTGTTCCGTGGGAGGACGGAACATCACCCAACCGAGCAACAACAGGAGGTATGCCTCCAAGTGGCGGGCCACGCCCGCCTCCTCGCGCGGGTGGAGAAGGTCACCTGCGGCGTTCGCAACAAACATTATCGCGAACTTGGCGCTTCTATTTTAATTCTCAAAGAAAGAGGTACTCACCGTGAATCGGCGACCACGCCGTCGCCGGTCCGTGGCGCCGGCCTCCCTAAGGGCCGGTAGGGTCGCCGGGGTGCCGCACCTCGGCAAACGCGGACAACTCGGCGTGCCACGTGATTCGAGGCGCCGTGCGGCGGCACGCATCAGGCCCGCACAAGGGAGGCCTAAGAGGTACGACACGCCCCGCGGCGTCGGAGCCATCTCTCCGCACGGAAGGTGGAACGTGTGCGCCTCCGGTCTCCACCGGTCCACGAGTGTGGCGGCAGGACCGGTCGTGCCAACCGCGGCACCTCCTTGCCCTCTAACAGGCGATCACCACCTCCACCATCCTACAAAGAGGAAGTAAGCCACCGCCGCAACTGCATGTAGTTAGAATTGCATTCACGTGTAAGTATGTGTGCGTAAAGAGTGCAAGCGTTCGCAGCTACCGTGGAACCCGGCGTGGGTCGATGCGGCGACTCCTGGGCACTCGAGGTCGGTGGCCTAGCACTCGGTTCTCCTCTGCGGAGTACCTAGACCGGTGGTCGATCGACGGTCACGCCCAACTCGTGGCAAGGTCGCGCCATCGTGGCTCATTACAAAGCAAATACAACAGATTTATCAAGAATTACATGTGCACACAAAATGAAATGCGAAATAACGAATTGTACCATACTCAACAAACAATACAACCGAAGTGTGGAGAGCAAAAAAACTCGGATTGCAAACATACGAAGACAAAGACATGTTCGACGAGGCACACAACGCCGAAATTACATTATCCTCGTAGGTACTAATCGACATCGGAGAATAACATGATGCGAACAACAACTTACTAGTACATTGAAAATTACATCGAACATTACAACGTACATTACACTTACCGGTCCATTGAATAATACAAGATGGGAACAACATGCAAAGTTACATTATCCGCGGTTGCGACGCCTCGAACTCGCCCATATCGTTCGAATCGCCTTGTCCTTCGACGCCCGACCTTCATCTTCAACATTCGGATGTCCGCACCCATCGATGGTCCGGAGGGGCGCTGTGAACGATCCATCCACTCGCACCGTACACCTCATGATGCCACGCGTTGAGAACGCTCGCTTGTAGTAGTACGGGAGATGAACGGACGACGGGATTGATGCGTCTCGGTCATGCGGCAATGACGCAGCGAGCACGGCAAGTGCAAAGCGCGTGGTTTCGGCGAGCACTCGCAATCACCGCCGGAGTATGCACAGATGGGAAGTCCTCTCCGCTGGCACCCTGCGACCTCGGCCACCGCAGAGCACGTGGTATCTCCGCTCCACGCCACTCTCGGTGTAACCCGATGTGTCCGCGCCTTTCTTGTTTTCTTGGACATGTAGGTAGACACAACAGCTTGAGTAAGACAATCGATTGTCCGACATACATGCCGCGGAGGTCTTGTATCGCTCAATGAAATATCTCTGTGTCCCTAATAAGACACCTCAACTATACCCACCAGTGGAAGGCATCCGTGCCTTTCATTACCGATTGTAAATCTCCGCCAGTTCGTTGTCATGATCCCATAACGCGAGCCGCCTCGCCGTGCGTGAAGGACCATTTCTCCAAAGGCTCATGTCGTATCCAATCGGTGAAACTCTTTATGCCGTACGCCCTCGCCGAGGTTTGGGGTCCGCATCGGCAGCCGCATATAAGGTCGTGGGTCCTCTCCTTGCTCATGGTACACCATCGGGTTCCTTGATGAACTAGCGGTACCTCGGGATCCATTGATTGCTTCTTCGTTAGTTCGCCCAACGCCTTCCAAAGCGCGTCGAACTTCCTCCGTTGGTTCTGCTTTGCACAGCGCTTGAACATGTTCATAAGCTCCTTATTCTGGAATCGACGGAAAAATTGGCACCCATGTGCCTCATGCACCACCGCTCCTCGATCCGCCACTTTGTCGCTCCCACGACGGCGGACCCTTGTTGCATATCCACGATCGCTCTTAGCACCTCGCATGTCGGTCATGGATGACACAAACATCGAACTGTCGAGAACAACCGCCGCTTCACTCTTTCAAGGAACCGATGCACTCTCCGTGTTTTCTCCACGAATGCCAACGCAACCGGTAGAACTCGGTTGTTGGCATCCACCGCGATCGCAGATTAGAATCGCCCTTGTACTTCCCGTGAGGAATGTGCCATCCATGCAAAGGACCGGCGACGAAGGTTTAACGCATTTATGCATGCGCCAGGCGAAGAATGCACGCCGCAATACCCACTTCCCGGCACGCACGCACACCCGCAGGAACTCCGCAAGGTCGATGGATGTACCGGGGTTCCTTTGTGCGATTGCCACGAGCAAGTGGGAATATTCTCGTCACGAAGCCTCGTGACGTCCCGAACCGTATTTCCAGAGCTGTCCTTTTGCTCTCCATGCCTTTGCGTAGCTAATCTTGTATCAAACCTCTCCTCCACGGCCGTGATAATAGATCGAGGTCGCAGATGGGGATTGTCCACGATCCGACCATAAACACATTTGCCACCCAAGTGGACGACAGATTATGTGTCCCCGCCCGCTTCTTCCACTCGCAGCTATGCTCCATCACTATGGAGCATTTCCAGAGTCCGCCCACTTCCTCGGTATGCATGCACCGCCATGGCACGAATCAACTACGCACTTCACGTCGTAGTCCTTCTTGCCGGACTTCACAACCCCGAATTGCCGCCGAGAGACATTGCCCAAGATTTCACCGCATCCATCACAGCCTCCTTGTCTTTATATACGCCCCCGCGTCACCTCGTTCTCACGATACTCCCATGCATCAATGTTCCTTCATTCATTGTTAGGTCTTCGAATTGTAATTGGTCCACGCACGAGGATAGGCACCCAGTGGCGTTGTCCTCCTCGTCGGAGTGCTCACCATCGTGGACTTCCTCATCCGCACGGTCCTCCTCTTCCATCAAGTCAACAATGTCCTCCACCTCCTCCCCTCGTCGGCCACCTCGCGCCTCCACCGCTGTCTCCTCCCCCGGTCCCCTTCGTCACCGCTAGCCTCGTGCTCCTCGCCTCCGGGCTCCTCGCCGCCTTCCTCTTCGCATCCTTCTACATTTGATGTCCCTCCGCCGTAATGTCCACCCGACATCACGAACTTGCGACACCGATGGAGCTACCGGTAGCACTGTGCCAACAACATGAGCGCCAACCCCGCTCTACTAAAAACCAACATAACTCCTCCATGTGGACGCCGAGTTAACAGAATCAACTCTCCGTAAAACGGTCTTGCGCTCGGCTCACTCTCGCTCGACCCAGAACCAACAGATGCAGGCATCCAAATCAACATCCGAGACATCCACTCCAACAAACCCTCAGATGTCCTATCGCTCGGTGCGCATATGCCCGTCACGACTCTTGAAAATGATGATAGATCCACCCCATCCGCCTCGTGCTATCTCCCCATCTCCATAAAATATTTGGAAATACAATTTCTCCGACATGCTTTAACGTCCGACGGAAAAATATTACTCTAAAATACAATACAAATCCAAAATTTCTAAAACTAAATAGTACATTAAAGTTCTAAATATGAATCATGACATTAAATTTCTAAACAACACTATTCGACAAATTGTAAACGCTACACAATCCTAAATTTTCTAAACACTACAATAAATTTCTAAGACTAAAAATAAATTTGTAACGTACTTAATACTATCTGATCTGAAATTTCTAAAACTAAATAGTACATTAAAGTTCTAAATATGAATCATGACATTAAATTTCTAAACAACACTATCCGAGAAAATGTAAACGCTACACAATCCTAAATTTTCTAAACACTACAATAAATTTCTAATACTACACTAAATTTGTAACGTACTTAATACTATACAGTCTTCAAATTTCTAAAAACTAAATACTACATTAAAGTTCTAAATATGAATCATGACATTAAATTTCTAAACAACACTATCCGAGAAAATGTAAACGCTACACAATCCTAAATTTTCTAAACACTACAATAAATTTCTAATACTACACTAAATTTGTAACGTACTTAATACTATACAATCCTCAAATTTCTAAAACTAAATACTACATTAAAGTTCTAAACGCTACACAATCCTAAATTGATCGATATTACATGCTACATTAGAATTCTAATGACAAAACAAATCCTACAAGATTTTCTAAACACTACAAAATCGTAAAATTCCTAAATAATAGATTTATAAAATTTGTAAAAAATACCTTCGCAGAAACGACGAATCGACTTTTTTTCCTTTTCTTCTTCTTTCTCTTCTTCTTTTCTTCTTCTTTTTTCTTCTTCTTTCTCTTCTTCTTTCTCTTTCTCTTTTATCTTCGTTTGCTTCGCCTCATTGTTTGCTGCGCCGAGCGAATGGGAGTTTAAAGTCGCTGTCGCCTCGCTCGAGCGACGCCTGTCTCGAGCGATGGGGGCCCACACGACGACGTCGACGGCAGGAACAGCGCAGGCATATCGCCTGTATGAAGCGATCGCCCATACACGGCGACGGGGTGCTAGTTTTGTAATTTTTAAAATCGGACGCATAGTTTTGAAAAAAAGAATAAAAAAAAATATTAAATAAAAAAAAATTCAAGCAATGTTCGTTGCTCAGCACACGCCTTTCGTGGATTATGGACCTATTTGAACAATAGAATTTCGTAGAAAACAGTCTTAACTTCTGCAGAAAAGTGGAAACCCTATTGCATTTTAAAAAGGGGTGTCTACATCTGTAACAATTTCAGCTTTCTTGTTGAGATATATTTTCCACGTCAAACATCGTCAATGTTGCTATGAATATGATCCTAGATCATCATACTTGTATCGTAAAAGATACAACATCATACAAATATCTCCTTTCCTATCCCCCATTCTATCCATTTGGAAATGAAACTACATTCGCTCACATCCTCCAAAATGCTTACAAGTTACATTTTCTTGACCAGTGGCAAGACCTTTTCTCGCATAGATCGCCATTGATGCATGTTTACATGATGGTCCAAAGGAGTTAATCTATGATATCTAGGAGGGAATAGAAAAGAAAAAACAAAGTGAAGTCTTTACGGCGAACCATGCTGCATCAATAGCGATCTACAGATAACCAATTATATAGCTTCCTCGAGGAAGACAATAACAGGGTGCCTGCACCTAGTGCCCATTTCCTTGGCTCTCATGTTCTGCTTCCTCTGCATCCTCAAAACGTTGGTCATTGATCTGAAGCTGAATATGTAAACATTATGAGAATTTTATTTGTATTAGCTACTTAGCTATGAGTTTAACAGGGAAAGAAAAGAAAGAAAGATTATCTGGATTTACAGATCAAACTACTCTCAGAGTTCGGTGTTACGAGTTTAATAGGGAAAGAAACGAAAGAAAGATTATCTGGATTTACAGATCAAACTACTCAGAGTGAGACTTCGGTGTGTGTATACAAGTTTCTAATATTAATCGACTGTAACCATGAATTGGTTAGTCGAGGCTTATGGATGAACTATGTCTTCACAAAGATATTTCGTGACAGTACAACAATCAATTTACAGATTATCATAGCACTAAATACCACTCTAGGCTCTAACTGGAAAACTGATTAAATACGGCCCTGCTTGTTATAACTCCTACACCTAGATTCTTGCTCAGATCTTATGAATTTGCATCAAATAGCCAGCTTACCAAAACTAGTAAGGAGAACCGACCATCAGGCTGTTCCCCATAAGGAGCTGGACACCAGTTACCAAAATGAGCCCATGAAGTTCAAAGGTATTTACCCACCAAATGCCACTCCATAAAAACCCAAATCAGCCTCGATCCTTCATCTCTCCCCCCTCATTTCTCTGGTCCTCCACTGACCGCCCCTCTAGCCCCTTTCTCCCCTACCGCTTCAACAGGGCAAACCCTAGCGCCACTACCTCGGGACCCCTCGCCGCTACCAGGAGCCCATCGCCGCCGTCCTAGAATTCTCTACCACGGGTTTAATACCCCTGGCAAGGTATCCAAACCCTAGTTCACCGCCATCAGTCTAGCTCCCCGCCTCCAGCCTCGGATCCCCTCCCTGCCGGCCGAGAGGCTCATGCTAGTGGCCTCGAAGCCCATCCCCCACCAGCCCTGGAGACCCTCACCGCCGCCCCAAATCCAGTCCCTGTCAACGGCCTCAGATACCATCATCACCGATTGTCCTGCAACACTCATTGACCTTGATGCCCAACCACCGACAACCTCGTTCGTGGCCGTCAAGGTTAGAGCCCGCCAGCTGCCTTCCCCCTATGCTTCCGTCCTCAATTGCTCAAGCCCCCTTTTTTCCATGGACCGATGAATAAATGTTTTATAGGATTCGGTCCGATTGCCTTCATGATGAAATACCCCCATTAATTTTGGGTTGTTCTGGTTGCTTGGTATGTCCGTAACCCCAGCCGGCTCCTGGGTTTGGACGTCAATGGCCATGGCCAAGGGGCGAAGTAGGTTTGCTTGTGTAGGTATACATCAATTGGATTCGACCCTGGTTTAGGGAATCTCCGATTCTTGGGTGCAGATTTGATGTTTAATTTTGGGCAAAGAAAAGGATCTTTCTAGGAGGGTCAATTTTTTGGTAGATAATTTGGGGTAAATTGCAGTTCGGGCGAAGATGGCAGAGGTAGAAATTGTTCTATCCATGCTTCTGGTGAATTGAGCTGCTAGTTTGCTACATGGCTGATCAGATTGTCACTGATTGCTTACATAAACAATGAACGGATTGCTAGCTGCTTGCAATCGACTAGCTTTACCGGCATCAATCATATAACATATCGATGTTTACATTGAATCAAACCTGAATATGTGCATGTATAGCTCTTTTCAAGTCATGTTCCCAACTGGCATCAACAGCGATGGTGCTATGATTGTATCAAGAACAATTGCCTACTCCTTGTGATTGTGACTTGTGAGAGAGAAATTGTAATTCTGAATGGATGTGCCTTTTCTGGCCATTCTGATATTGTACCTGGGAGCAGCAGCAAGCACAAGCATGCCTCCATGTCTGAATGTTGATCAATGTATGAATTGATGAATCCATTAATGAATGATGACTTGTGATTGCTTGTACATGATTTAATGAGGGTTCAATACTATTGGTATGAAATGCATTTGTCTCGTTCTCTCATTACATTAGTATGGTATCACATTCAAAAAGACTATCGGCCTTACCGAAAAAATTGTGCAGAAATTTGTATACAGGTGGAAAGGAGTAAGAAACAAAAAAACTTAAGTGTTAAAACCAGGGGTTCCTCTCTTTCAGGGTTTTGGGAGCCAACCTCCTACCAAACACTTCTCTCAGCCAACTCCAGATTCTCAGAGGAGTGGATTCTTGGATAATCAAGAGCAGGAGCTAAAAAAATCAGGATCTGAAACTCTACCAAACAGAGCCTAAATCCTCTACAGGACTAGATCAGTGTTCTAAAAAGCAGCCTAGGTGGCACCTAGCGCCACCTGGCAGCCACGATTTGGCCATAATCGGCCGGAGCGCCTAGGCGGGTCTAGATGGTTCCTAGGTGTCTAAGTGGGGCAGAAGCTGTTGTCTGTACTTGATCTCATTCCCATTTGTGTAAACATAAGTAAAACTTCATTCAGGTGTTTCCTATCTTCCATTGATATATGACGTGTCATCACTAGTACTAGCACAAATACCACATTCCCACATTACCATATGAATCCATGTGTTTCATTGATACATGAATTTACCATTTGACACTTTGCTAGGCGGCCGCCTAGCGCTTTTGAGAGCACTGGACTAGATTGGGATTAAGATCGTAAATTCGTAATTGACTTAAAAGGATGCTGTTGCCAACATCCAATACCATGTTGTTGTATAATCATCAATGTAAACATGCTGATACACTCTGTGCTGTGCTGAGGATAGGTAGCATAAGATGTGACTGTGAAAAAAAAGGCAGCTACAGCCTACAGGTAAGATGTGAAGGTGAACTAACCTAAAAAAACTAAAAACAATGATGCAGCTAACACAAATTAAAGGCAGCTGAAGTTGCTCTTACTAGAAAGAAAGGTCCAACAAGGAAAGAAAAGACTATTTAATAGTAACGTAGGGCCACAGAGTCAGATAAAAAGAACCAACTACACCTTAACAGAAGAGTTTTCTTTCACAAGCACTTTTTATATGTTTCCATTTATCATAAAAAAGCAAGAATGTAAAATGTAACAGTATAACAAACCCACTGCATACCTCAACTATTGAATGAGTAATATCATGCTCATCAGTTTGACCTATTGGGTTGACATCTGAAAACTCGCACTCAGCATCACTACCTGAATGCAAGAAAATACATCAAATTCTGATCAACATTTGGCAGAAAACACAACAGAAATGTGCATGACGAATGCTTACCATCAGTCATATCTTCATCACCATGAACCCAGCCATTCTCTTCACCACTCTCTGGCAATAAAAAAAATACATGAAATAAAGAACATTTTCAAAGGATATAGTTCAGGGGCTTATAATACAAGGGCTTGATTTAACAAAATGGAATAGTTCAGGTGCTTATAACTTGCCAGCATTAGGATCAGGGTTCAACTCAGCGCAATGGGAGAATGCTTCAAAGAGTCCATCCACTGAAAAGTCTGTCAAGGATCAAAGGTATAACGGGAATAGACAATAGATAACATATATGTTTCAAGAAATAGAAGTCAGTTTGTTAGCATAATTAGCATTTCATTCAGTTCAAAATACAAATTAATGTGTCATAATGATCATTGTGATTTGCATGCTCTGGCTGGAAAAAATAACACTCAATTAGATAGCAGCAACATGATAAAGGTGTTTAAAGCCTAATTTCATGCTAGGAGAATGGTTCGCTGATTTAACATATTGACATTTTACTGAAAGTACTTGGAAAAGTTTGGTTTGTTGGTACACCTAAGAAGAAAGGTATCGTGCCTAGTTGCCTACTCTATATTAGGAAGTACATGTTCCATCCTTAGTCTTTACAAAAATCAGATCATTTCTGATCAGCTTTGATCCCAAGAAAAACACATTCGAACTAAATGATAAAAGGCATGAAACTTTTGACTTGTACAGGCACAAAAATTCAACATTTTCCTTTTCATTATGAACAACAATACCCACATTACATTGAGTAAAGTAAGCATAATATTTTATTACTGAACACAACCTAAAAAAGCACTCTCTAAAAAATCAAACGCAATCATTAGTCGTTACTCATTACAGTCATAAGAATACAAAATCACTTGTGTCAAATCATAAAACAAAGAGCTCACAAAAATGAAGCCTCAGACATTATAGATCTTCGCAATTAAATCTGCAGGCATTGTGAAATCCAATATAGGAGCATCATAGATAAAATTCATGTAACAGAAACCAAGATATGGATAAGATAATTTGCCACAAAAGGATACATTGACCAGGATCTGATGGTATGATGCGCATCTCGGTGACTTTTGAGAGCTCTGTTTCCCCATTTACTTCAGAATCTGATTCATCAGACTCCTCATCGGAACCATCTTCCGTCTCAATCTTCAAAATTTAATGAAAGGGGAACATCAAATATTACAATCAGATAGTACAGGAGCATTTTGCATAATATTTCATACATATAAATGGACTCAGAATCAATCAGGATATGCAGATCACTCATACTTGATGTTGAGTTATTGACTTATTGTAAAAAGAAAAGATCAAGAACAAACATCCGAAGAAAGTCAGGGACACCCACAGATTGGTCAAAATTTGTGTATGAAAGTGAACTAGAAAGCCAATGAAAATGCAACCTTGGCAAAAATTTGGGCTGCAGACCAAATGTGTTCCAAGTTCACTCAACGCCAACAGTTTTTGGCAGCCAAAATTTGGCAACTGCAAGCACCAAACCAAACACAGCCTTAATCTACAACCAAAACAGCACACACGACACATATGACATATCACTACTCAAATCACCCTAAGCCAAAACTTTCTGTGCCAAATTTATCAAGATTACCAAAAGCCTACACCTGATAGATCGCATTCCCTCAAAACAACTTTCATGAAATATTTATCTCCCAATCATTTGCTTGTATGAGTATCATACTTGCTTGTATTCACTGCATGCAAACTGAAATCTACTAAGACTATAAGATCACAAAGAGAAATGCCAGATATTATCAACAATAGCAATGTACAACCCCAATAAAAAAGTACATGGCCAACGGCCATAAAGGTGACACCTACTACTAGTTCAATTGCGATTTGCATTTGCCAATTAGCTATCGAAGCAAACAAGCTATGCTACATCACAACTAAATGCAAGCCACACAAACAAACAGGACCAGTGCGGCAATATGATTACCAATTACAAGTTCTATTGAAAAGATCACTCCGAACTGAAATTAACAATTATAAAATATGGGGAACATGCCCAGCTGACCATGTCATTTTTCAAAAAAAAAGCATCCCACTTAGACTTGGAGTGCTCCAAGCATTACCGAATCTCAAAACTTCCGAGTTCCAACATACCAAGTTTACACCAGACAACAACAATTTTTTTTCAAGAAAGGAGCTAATCACCTAGTCCTTTTTTTGTACAAGTTGCAAACAAATAACTGCTTTCTCATTACAAAAGATAGCAATAATTTCAAACATATTTTCCTTCCTACTGAACTGTACAAACTACAGGCTGTAAAAACAATTATTCAAACTGAAAAAAATAATAGAAAGAAAGCAAATTAGAAAGACAACATCACACCATAAAAAAAAGTAACGGTAAACAAACATGCTCATCAATCAACCAATAAGCTACTAGTCCATTAGATTCACTCCCAGCAGTGATATCTGAAGTTGAAATAAGCTACTAGACTATTAGATTCACTCCTAACACTAAATCAACAACTAATTCAGCAGCGTACAGGACATATACATCCTCACTCTAATCACTCCAATCAGCACATTTTAGTCTCAAATCTACCACCACAACCACAAATCTACAGTTGATTAGCCACATCCCGGTAAATGCTCAATATCAGATGTTTATCTCGAGCTATCTCAAACAAGCAGCTCCAAGAAGAAATCGACTAGAAGATGGCGAAATTACCTGCGTGTAGATGCAGGGGGAGGTGTACGCCTCGGGGTCGCGCGACACGGCGTGGAGCGAGACGGCGATGAAGTCCACCGCGTAGCCCTTCCCCTTGTCCGCCTCGCTGAGCCAGATCACCCTCCTGGAGTCAAAGCAAAGCACCTTGTCAGATCAGAAGCGGCGGCCGCAGCTAAGTCCAGGAGTGGAGCGAAATGGGATGTTGCTACGGTACTACTTGGTGGTGATGAAGAGGGTGCCCGGGGGCTCCGGTGCGCTGGGGCCGAGGGCAAGCGCAGCGGCGCGCTCCACGCGGACGAGTTCCTCGCCGTCGGCGGCATCGAGGCAGGGCGAGCCGTCGGCGGAAACGTCGGCGAAAGGGTAGAGACCGAGCACCATGGCTGGCGGAACCGAACGGCGGTGGCGAAGGCGGAGCTAGGGTTGTGGGCTTTGAGTGGTTTGGGTCACATTGCGTGGGCTTGATCAGGTACGTTGTTGGTAGATATTGTAAGTATAAATTAATTGCGAAATCTTCAGGTGGAACGGGGCATTTGAAGAGGCATGCTGAGAGCTGTAGAAAAAAGTGGGGATGGCTTTGAGACAAACGCAGCTGCAGTACAACCCCGACGGTACGATACGTAACTGGGACTACAATCCTAAGGTAACTCGTGAATCTCTTTGTCATTTAATCGCTTCTCAAGATCTTCCTTTAAACTTTGGTGAGTCAGCTGCGTTTGAAAGCTATATTAGGACCGCTCATAATTCTAGATTTTTTGCAGTTTCTAGACAGACAACAACTAGAGATTTGATTAAATATTATAATAATTATCGCAATAACCTAAAAAAAATTAGTACCTGTACTTTTCTGTGTCTTTAACATTTGATATATGGAGTGGTAGAGCTAAAGAGGATTACCTTAGTGTAGTTGCTCATTATGTAAATGATGATTGGCAACTAGAAAAGAGAATTATAGAATTCAAATTAATTGATGTAGCACACACTGGTGAAAATATTGCTGATTGTATTGTAAAAGTTGTGGAAGATTTTGGTTTTAGTGATAAGATTTTTGCAATAACATTAGATAATGCTTCTGCAAATACTTCTGCCATGAACATTCTTACTCCGCTTTTCAATTCTTATGCTGAATCTTTCTTATTACATCAGCGTTGTGCTTGCCATATTATTAACCTTATAGTTAAATCGGGTTTTAAGAGGTTAGATAAGTATCTTGAACCTTTTCGCACTGCAATATCTTACTTAAATTATTCTAATCAACGATTAGCAGTATTTAAGACTTATTGTATCGCAATGAATGTGCGTCCGCGTAAGTTTGGTTTGGATATACCTGTTAGATGGAACTCAACTTACTTGATGCTTAACAATCTCGTACCATATGAGAACACATTTTCTATTTTTATTAACACGAACTGTCGTACACGGGATGGTCAGCCGCTACTCACAGAGCAACATTGGTATATTGCTAAATACTTGCTGTCATTTTTAGAACTTTTTTTGAATCTATTGTTGCTTTATCTGGAGTTTATTATGCAACCTCTCCTTTAATTGTGCATCATATTTTAGAAATTGCTACCCACTTAAAGAGCCATGAAAATGATAATGTCTTGCATGAAGTTGTTTATGCTATGAAAACTAAAATTTTAAAATATTGGCAAGAAATTCCTATGTTATATGCATTTGCATTTATTTTAGATCCTAGAGCTAAAATTCGGGAATTCTCTAATGTTCTCTCACTTCTAAGTGATGCGGTAGGTACTGATTATTCTAGTTATTTTTCAACTGTCCGTGCTAACTTATCTCAAGTTTACGATAAGTATGATCGGAAGTTTGCTGGAGTTCGCATGTAGCGAGCTCCACCAGCACCCACAACAGGTAAGAAGAAAACCGCGTGGGGAAAGATATGGGGTGCAGGTGGCTCTTCCTCAAGGAGTTCGACTACATCAACGACAAGTGCGGACACATTAAGTGGTGGGGAGTTACCTGCCTATCTCAACAACGACACTGTCAACTACCAAGAGCAGCAAGAGGAGGACTTTAGCATTTTGCAGTGGTGACACGAGCACAAGATAACATATCTGGTGCTTTCCAAATTAGCATGGGATGTGTTAACAGTTCCTGTCTCCACGGTTTCTTTGGAGTCTACTTTCAGTCTATCCGGAAAAATAATCGAGAAGAGAAGAACAAATCTGACAAGTGAGATGGTGGAAATACTTCTCACTGTGAAAGATTGGGAATAAGCTGATCAACGAGCTCAACATACTGCAGAAAATGCTGAGCTGGCAGAGACGTTCGAAAATCTTTATCTACATAATGAGGAAGAATAATTGTAATCTTCACTTTTTTCTTGTATCACTAAGCTATAGGTCGTACTCTTTTTTCTTTGCCAAGGTTTTCTCGTGTTGAGTTTTTACTTGGCAAAGTTTTTAACGAGGCAGTCAAACATCAATAAAGCTCATTATTTAATTCAAATTATTTGTCTTATTTTAGAATTTATCTCATATTTTAGATTTTTCTTAATTTATATATATATTTAAAAAGTTTTTCTACATCCTTTGAGTTTCTCTAATTATTCTAAATTTCTCCCATTTTTCTGAATTTTTTCATATCTTTTTTGCATTTTTTCCATACTTTGTCTATTTTTCTAAAAAATTTCTGGCGCTAACGGGCTACCGGGCCGACCCGGCCCATTAGGCTTTTTTAAATATATGTATAAATTAAGAAAAAGCAAAGTACGACAAAAAATAGACAAATAGACAAAGTATGGCAATGAGCCGTGCCTGGGCCGTCACCCCGGCACGTAGGCCGACACGGCACGGCCCGTTTACAAGCCAGGCTGAAACGGGCCGTGCCGTGCTGGGCGGCCCGTTTGGCCCTCTCTAGCGGAACTAGTGGTGAGCTGTCAAATTTCTTTCTCTTTTCGGTCATCGAGTTCAAATTAACTATGGATATCAAAATTATACTCTATTATTATTGTACGAAGCATCCAATGTCTTATAAACGTATTCATACGGTTTTAAAAATGATGTGATGTACAACGACTACAGAACGAGGAAGTACGACATCAATCATATGAACACCAATTATGTTATGGAGGTAACAGCATCATGCTACTATATTGCTTTTTTACTTACAGGAACTGCTCCTCTAAGACCTTATTTGGCAGAGGTATAATCTCGGTCCAACCACGTGGATGGACCGAGATTTTAGTTTAAACTTTTGGTAGTAGATCTCGATTAAGAAAATGAGTCTCCCGAACAAGATCTAAGTGGAGGGGGATATGATCAAGAGGAGGCGGCGCATATAGGTGTCCGCTGGTTTGCTAACTCGTGGATATCCGTCCAATTGCAAAAACATAAGTTTTGTGGTATTATAGTGTCGTTTGATGACATGATCAGGGTTTAAAATCTGAGTTTCGCTCCAAATTTCGTCTATGGCCGGAGAACAAAATCTCGGTGAGATTTAAAAATTTCGGACGAAATAAAAAAAACAAAAATTCAATTCCGTTTTTTTTCTACCAAGAAAACCGAAATTTTGGCCGGTTTTACCGAGATCTCGGCAAAATTGCAACAAGTGAAAAATGGTTCAAACGACGTCAAAACAATTTGTAATTTTTTATAGGTTCCTTACACATCAATTATGTTCTCATAAAAATTTAAGATGCTTATAAGATATGAGGAATTTTTAAAAATTCAAACATTGATATTGTCCTGATAAAACACTGACCGGCAAGTTTGAACCGAATGAAAAAAGAAACAAACCAAATTAGAAAATTTTGAATTTTTTTGTGCATGGTTTTGATGCATCAATAATATTCCCATAAATTTACAGTTAATGATCAAACCTCATGAATTTATAAAACTTCGGACAGTGCTACTGTGCCGATAAAAGCTTTACCAGCAAACTCAACCAAATGAAAAATGGTACAAACCATGTTAGAAAATTTTGAAAAAAAAATTAGATGGTCCTGATTTATCATCAATATTTATATAAAATTTTCATCTGACGATCAAGCTTCAAGGAGTTTCAAAAATTCTGAGAGTGCTACGTCCTCGTAACAACCTAATGATCAATACATAGATTTGCTTTAGAACCAAAAAATGTTTAAAATTTTTGAAAATTTTTCATAAGGGTTATAAGGAAATTATTAATATCTCATAAAATTTTTGAATCATGATCATGCGCCAGTGAATTTATAAAATTCTTACAAGCACAGTGTACCATTTATGTTCTTTCTGTTTTTGATTTTTGAAATATAACAAATGAAGTTCAATACATACATAGATTTGATTGAGCAAACAGAAAAAGTTTAATTTTTTAAAAAAATTATATAATGGTACTGAGGCAATTATTAAGCTCTCATAAAAATTTGGATCATGATCATACTCGAGAAAATTTACAAAATTCTGACAATGTTACTGTCCCAATTTTGTTCATTCTGTTTTTGATTTTTTAAAGATAACAAATGAAGTTAAATTATTTTGAAATTTTTTATGATTATATGCTTCTTATAATGATACCATAAATTTTTCAGAGCAAGATAAAGCATGTAAAATTTTATAAAAATCTGACAGTGTTTGTAAAGTTTTTAAAAAATGTCTCAAAAATTCAGTTTTTCAACAAATTTTCATAGAAGATGACTTTATTAAGGGTTATTGGTCAATTTCCAGAGGTCAAACATCAAATTCCAGTAAAACATGGCGAGATACCGGCCGGTAAGGGCGAAATCTCGCCGAGAAAATCCGAGATTACTGTAGCAACACGGATTTTTTTTTTAATTTTTGAATTCGGCCGGCTCACATAATTTTGTCTAGCTCCGGAGAACAAGATATCAGTGAGATCTCACTAAGATTTCTAACCTTGGGCATGATCCTTTGAAAACTTTCTTTGGTAACTCCATGGAGCCTTGGTGCGTACTCTTCTACTCCGCTCCCCTTAGGTCCACCCGACTCTACCTCATTTTTGTTGTTGCCACGTTGCATGCTGTAACATCCTAAAATTGGAGTTTTGGTTTGTTTGAATTTGAAATTGAACCATTTGCATTTTTTCTAGATTAATCAAAGCTTAATTTGAATTTTCTATTTATGAAAGGATTTAATTTGATTAATATATTCATCAAACAAAATATTTTCAGTTTTAATTGGGTTCATTATGACTCAAGGATTTTTTTTGTATATTTGGATATTTTTATGAATTTATTTTAATTTATTTTCTTTTACTCGAATTTCTGAAAATTTATTAAATCGGAAAATGTTTTATTTTCTAAACCTTCTCGGGCCGAATTCCTTCCGCGGCACGTTTCCTCTCCCATGCGGCCCGCTCCCTTTTCTCTTCGCTCGGCCCGCTTCGCACGTTGGCCCGTCCCAACCAGCCCGTGTGCCGCGGCCGTCCGATGGGCGACGCGAGTGCGGCTCGGATCGCACCGCCGCCGCCGCCCGAAACCCTAGCGCGCCCACGCCGTTTTCTGCGTCCGTGCTGCGCGCACCTCCCGAGGGCTATTTAAAGCCACGAGGACCCCCGTCCGAGGTTCGCCTTGTTGCGCCGCCTCTTTTGCCCTAGCCCTTGCTGTCCGAGACGCCGCCGTCTTCTCGCACGAGCTCGCCGGAGTCCGCCGCCCTCGCTGAGCTCTTCCTCCACGTGGATCCCCGCCGCCAGTGCGTCTCCGCCGTCGCTGTTTGTTTCTTCGCGTTGCCTGTGACGCCCTCTGCCCGATCTGCTAAAACCCGCGCCCGATCCGTTGCGTCTCAGCCGTGTGCCGTGTCTTCTTCCCCGTGCCCGGCAAGTTTGCGTTGCCGTCTCGCCGTCGACCTACTTCGCTCGATCGTGGCCGTTCGATCGCCTGCCAGAGCCTCGAATTTAGCCACGTCGCATCGCCCGCAGCCTTGCCTCTTCGCCATCCGATCTGGCCGTGCTGTTGGATGCGCGACACGCGTGCAGTCCACGTCAACGCCGTGTCAGCGCCCGGTCAGCAACCACGTGTACGCCGTCTCCGCGTCAGCCCTAGCCACTATTCTGTAGACCCGATCCACCATGGAGCAGTGCAAGCCTGTGGACTCGGTCTATAGACCGTGTGTCCTGCATATCAGTGAAATAAAGGTTTTTGGATTTATTTTTATTTTAGGAAATTGATTGCCGACATCAGCATTGCACAACAAATCGATTTTTCAATATAAAAATAAATCAAAAGATTCGGATTTTCTCTTTTTCAGCCTTTTCTCTGAATTTAATCTTTCGGAGGCTCGTTCTCTCTCATACGAACTCCGATTGAGGCGATTCAAATTTCTAAATTTTTCTAAAATCAAGTTCTATCTTACAGAGCCATTTATTTTAGTTTTGAGCTTGTTTGAGTCTCTATTTGGTATTTATTTTCATTGCTTTTCTTCCGGTAGACGCGAATCCTGAGAGAGCGAACGGAGACTTCGAAGACCAAGACTCAGCACTAGATCAGCAAGACAAGTCTTCTTTGAACATATTGATCCCAAGTTTTATGAAAAGCTTATGTTATTTTAAAGTATGCATGCTTATTTTATGCAATGTACTTTAAATATAGTTTTAGGGTTTAATTAAATGCCAGCTTTGTTATACCCTCATTGACATTAATCATGGTGAACCTTTCTCACCCTAGATGATACTAGATATTTTATTTAGAGATAATCAGTAGATTAGCATGGGACGGTAGAACTGCTTAGTCCAGCTTAAATGTTTCAGTATTATGCTATTATGAGAATCATTTCAAACATTGTTGAAACTTATTTGTGAAGTCGCGGTAATTGGTGTTGTTGCTGTTATTTAAATGAAATAAAGTGAAAAATATGATTTAGACCAGGACGGATGGATGTTTGGCAGGTGCAGGAAGTACGAGACCTTGGAATGTGAATGTTCCGCCCTAGTCAATTAAGGACCGAAGCATGTGTTATCATGGACCAAGCACTACCGTATAACCACAAGTCTATATGGGTACGACCTGGCTAAATAATTTGTGCATCTCATTATTAGTTTCGCCAGTTGGTGAGTGCCAAATGATGGCAGGCGCAAGAGGGGGCTTCTGTACTGGACAACTAGAACCCTAACAACGGTGAAACCTTAGCGGGCGAGGTTAATAGTGGAGTTGTGCATTGTAAAGGCATTGTCATGATCTCTCTGCTGATACACCAAAGGAAATGTGTTGATAGCTTGGCAACAAGAGTCGGTCATGTCTTGTGGGTAAAGTGTACACACTTTACAAAGTTAAAACTACTTAAGTAGCTGTTCCCACGGTCAAGGGCAGGTGAGGTACGTTTGCACATTGTAGATCTTATGGTTTTGTTTTAAATGAAAATGGTGGTTTGGGAATCCGTGAGTGGATGGAACTCTCGGATTATGGTTTGGTGGTTGGAGCAAGTCAGGTGGTTGGAACCTATTTAGTTGCTATATCAAAATTCAATTACTATTCAATTACATTTTGGTCAAATGATGCTTTGTGAAATTACTATTGGTATTTACAGTTAAACTTTGCTTTATGTTAAAAGAGTCATGTTATGCCTTCAATTATTTAGCCTTGCATATAGTTATCATGCATTATGTTTTCAAGACTTGCGGAGTACATTTTGTGCTCACCCTTGCAACATCCCCAACTTTCCTCAGAAGAGTGCGCAGAAGTTGAAGGTGACTACGGGTTCTATGCTTGTGGTTATGATAAAGGCGATCCGGAATGCTAGAACTTGAACCACAGTCGATTGCCTGTTGGGCAAATGGATGAGCTTATCCTGCTACTGTTATTTCGTTTTCGCTGTTTCTTATTGAACTCAAGCCGTGATGCTGCTTATTTATAATAATTGGCTATAAGGCTAATACTCTTTTGCTTAATTGATATTATTCGATTCATGATATGGATGTGTTGTCATCACTGTTTCCAATGTATGTGCTAGCTTTTTTCTGGATTAGCACGGGTTATAAACAGATGATTCAGATTCGGAAATATGGTCCCGACACATGCTTTCCACGCTGACGATCGCGATGTGGAAGCACTCACGGTGGAGCTCGCCACGGGTGGCCGGAATCGGTGTCGCGCCCCGCGTTTCCAGTTTGTATGGAGCGCCCCGGCCCCTGAATTGCCCTAATCTCCGCACAAGTTGACCTCCCGACTCCGCATCCGCGTGCGCAGCCAGATCTCACCGTCCGGTGAGTCCATGCGACCTCCAACTTCTTAATACGTCTTTCCTATATATCGACAGATCTGGTCCCTGCTTGAATCTCTTCGCCTTGCAGGGGCCATGGCCCATGGCTGCTAGCTGTACCTTAGGTGACGAGCGGTTTGGTGGGGACTGGGGAGGCTGGCCGATAGGTGGGTGCTGGCTGCGGCTAAGGATGAAAACGGATCGGATATGTTGACCGATCCGGATATTTTCTGATACGGATTCTGTTGGATCGGATATTTGTTGGATAGTATCGGATCGGATACGGATACAGATTTTTTTTGTCAAATACGGATACAGATTCGGTAGCTCACTATCCGTCAGATACGGATTCGGATTCGGATAATTCGGATATTGATGGGTCGGATATCCAGATATACATGTGGGCTGGGCCAAGACTACTCTTTCGGCCCAAAAAGGTTTCTTAATTTCAGAATTGTTTTCTAATTTAATTAATCCCTAAAGCAAGTTTCAATTATTAAAATTAGCAAACCAACTCCAAAAATTACGAATTTTTTTTGAGAAAGTTACAGAAACAATATAACATTTAAAAATTATTTTTAATATTTTTTAGATTTTAAATTTTCTCAAAAATTCAAAAACTCCTATTCTTAATAGGGAAATATTTTAAATAAATAGCTAAAAATACATAAAAACTGATAAATACATAATTTATTATTTTAAACATAATTCAACAAAGAATATAAATCTTGGGTCATTACATGTAAGTGTTATATACTTTTCCTAGAGACATGATATCTAAGTATTATCAAACTTTTAGTGTGTTATGTGTTTGCTTCTATTTGTATCTCTGAGCAAGGATTATCTTCATTTTGTATTTTAATCTCGTGTATGATGAACTAATCGTATGTGTGTGATAAATTAAGTCTTATATAATTTTGTTTGCGACATGGTATCTAACAATTGTCTAAGTAAATGAAAATGCTTATATTTGTTTATTTTTCAATAATGTTTTGATCAAATCAATTAGTTATGTGTTTTCGTTGATTTTTTATGTACAATCTAAGGGGTTATCATGTTCCGATAAATATTCGAACCGTATCCGATTCGATTCGTATTCGATCCGTATCTGTATTTGACATTATTCGTATTCGTATCCGTATCCGAGAAAAAATATGAAAACAAATATGGTAGAGCTATTATCCGTCCGTATCCGATCCGTTTTCACCCCTAGCTGCGGCGGCGAGGATGCTTGAGGTGACGGCACGAGGGCATTACGATGAGCTGGGCTCAAGTGCTAGTGCAGCATGGGTATTCTCGTCATTCATAATTTGGCACTAACTAAATATGCAGCTCAATGATCTGCTGTGTCTTGAATTTAGTTACTGCCTTAGCTGAGTCTCCGGCTAATGTTTCTAACTTCGTTTCTGGATTACATCTCCAAGGTGTCCGAAATCCAAAATTTCCTTGAGATTTCAAAATTTTGGCCGAAATCTAAAACTTAAATTTAAAATCCGGTAATTTCGAGACAAGCAAAACTGAAATTTCGGCCGAAATCACCAAAAAATTTCCTTTTCAACCACATGTGAAATGGTCTCATGAGGCTAGAAAAAATATGAAAAAAAATCGTGTAAGCATTTATCTACATTTCCTATCTAGTTGAATGCAAAATACTTAGTACTTGCACATAAAAGACCAAAAACACTGCATGAATCAGATTTTACTATGTGTACACATAGATTTTACTGTCATACCACAGGGTTCAACAGCCTGTGCGATAGTAAAATCTAGTTTTGCCAGAGTGTTCAGCTCTGGTATGATAGTAAAATCTATGTATACGGATAGTAAAATCTTATAACACGTTCTTGCCTAGCAATGTAGGTGGTTGGTGTTGTTATGCGATTTTTTCAGTTCTATAGATGCTTGTGGAAGTTGTGATGGATCTGCTATACTGTCTGATACTTATATTTGAAGTTTTGTTCTACTCTGTCCTTCTGAGTTTCTGTTATGTGCTAATAGTGTGTTGTTGTGCTATGATGCTCCTGGACATACATAGACTCACTCTCTGTGGCCAAAGCCCTTGCTAAGCGCCCTGTGGTCAGGGGGCGAGGTGAGACCCTCAAGCACTTCCTCTAGAGAGTTCGTGAGAGTAAGAGGGTGCCTCCCGTAAGGAGCGCCCACAGGGTATGCCCACAGGGGGTAGGAGGGAGCCTCCCGTAGACGTCCGCGGGGGTAGGAGGGTGCCTCCCGTGGCATGAGGGAGCGTCCCATAGCACGCCCGCTGGGGCATGAGGAAGCCTCCCGTGACACGCCCGTGGGGGGCATGAGAAAGCCTCCCGTAAGGAGCGCCCGCGGGGTATGCCCACGGGGGTAGGAGGGAGCCTCCCGTAGACGCCCGTGGGGGTAGGAGGGTGCCTCCCGTAGCATGCTCGCGGGGGCATGAGTGAGCCTCCCGTAAGGAGCGCCCGCGGGGTATGCCCATGAGGGTAGGAGGGAGCCTCCCGTAGACGCCCGAGGGGGTAGGAGGGTGCCTCCCGTGGTATGAGGGAGTCTCCCGTAGCACGCCCGCGGGGGCATGAGGGAGCCTCCCGTAAGGAGCGCTCGCGGGGTATGCCCACGGGGGTAGGAGGGAGCCTCTCGTAGATGCCCACGGGGGTAGAAGGGTGCCTCTCATGGCATGAGGG
The DNA here is from genome assembly GCA_036346275.1 of Otatea glauca. NCBI lineage: Eukaryota > Viridiplantae > Streptophyta > Magnoliopsida > Poales > Poaceae > Otatea > Otatea glauca. Next base: position 3,011,452 of record CM070732.1, on the reverse strand, counting down.
AGCCTCCCGTAGCACGCCCGCGGGGGCATGAGGGAGCCTCCCGTAAGGAGTGCCTGCGGGGGTAGGAGGGTGCCTCCCGTGGCATGAGGGAGCCTCCTGTAGCACGCCCGCGGGGGCATGAGGGAACCCCCCTAGCACGCCCGCAGGGGTATGAGGGAGCCTCCCGTAGGCGCCCATGGAGGCATGCTTGAGGGATATGAGGTCTTTCCTTCGAGAGTTAGTGTGTTTTCTCCAACATTTTCAAAATGTTTATTTAACACCCTCATCTATAAAACCTAGCTTGAGAGACACCTCTATGTTTTTTTTTCAAAAGTTGCATAAATATTAAAGCATGAATGAAGGGTAGATGGTAATTACTTACCCCTTCGCTTACTTCAAGATTTGTGCAACTTGTATTAGGAGGGAAAGCGTACAAGCACTACTCAGCTTACAAAACCGTTTCAATTTACACCTTAAGACGGTTTTGAAAAGTGGTTTTGCTGACAGAGATCCAACTTAGGGCAATTTTTATGGGTTTTGCTATGTTGACAGTCATATCGTCGATTTTTGCTGATGTAAATCCAAATGAGAGAAGGAATGATGACGAGAAGAAGAAAAGGAATGTATATAGAAAGAATATGAATGAGAAAGAGATCGATGATGTTGATGTCAATATCTTTGAATTGGATGCTTATTACCAAATCTCGATGACATAGCTGTCAATATGGTGAAAACCATTTTGAGTAGGATCTGAATCATCAAAACCGCCCATCAAAACTGTCTTTTGATGTAAATTGAACCCGTTTTTGTAATTTTGGAGGGTAAATACTCGGTTTTGTAGTTAAGAGTGTTAAATGAACTTTTTATAAAATTAATAAGTGTAAAATTGACTTATTCCAAACAAAATACAATGACGGAGCATTCTAGCACTCAATGTGAAGACACATGTCTAACAAATGGCAGGCATTACTGAAGTGACCTAAGAGCAAGTACAATAAGGTCACCTCAGCTTACTATTAGCATGTACACGTCAGCTTTGTCCTATATAGAAGAGTGAGAAAAGATGATAGAGAAGAGAACTGGCTCTTATTTAGTAGCAAACATCACACGAGAACATAGGTACTATCGCCGACTAAAGGCTAGTGTTGTTGTACAAACTAGCTTTTATTGCATAGCGGCTTTATTGCTTATTATAAAGACAACTTTTAGAGATAGTTATTATATAAACTGGCTTTATTGATTACTCTAGATGACATGGATGAGAGATAGAGTAAGTAGTGGGCTTTGTTATTGTATTTGCTCTAATGAAAAGGTTCGTTTTTCAAAATTGATGTTTCCAAAAGATGTAGCGGAGCACGGGCATAGCTACCCCTGAATCCTCGCTACAAGTTGGCACCGAGATGCACTGTTCTTCCTCTTAATAAGGTATGTTTGCAAGGCTATGGAGACTATCATTTTTTTCTTAACGAGCTGCTTGTGGCATATCTGTGTAGATGCATACTCCCTCTTTTATTGAATAGATGACATTCAATAAAGACACGTGTAGAAATAATCAAATTGTTCTTTTTTATTAACTTATTTATTGATTTTGGATGAAATGTGTTACTCTAATCCATAGTAATAAATCACATTGAAAATAATGAATTGTAAGAGTGTGCAAAGGAAAAAACAATTATTTTTGTTGAGGAAAAATACATATGGACACTTATAGTAATAGGTCCATTGGAGATTTCAGTCCACGAAGGTGCATTAGCGTAGTTTAGGACTATATTCTTATTTAATCATTAAGAGGATGTCGAGGATCTCCTCTCCTTATAGAAGGGGAGAGTAGTGGCTTTTATTGTACACATCACGTCTATAGGTAAATCATCAACAAAGAGAGGTTGTTGGGACTATTCTTGTGTATTTGATCATCTACCTTTCACTAATGTGTGATTGATCGTCAGCAATGCAACAACCATCCTCTAAAACGTTATCAGCATGATAATGCTCTTGCTAAGGATTCCTAGTATAGAGTATATTGATAGGAAAAGTTCCATATAACACCCCAAACTTTGCTCGAAAGTCCGTTTGGCACCTCAAGCTATACAATCAAACATTTGACCCGCGAACATTGCAATCCGGTTCAAATAACATGAGAGACCATGTGGTGATCTATCCATATTTGTGATGAGTAATTGACTGAGTTTGAGCCTGTGGTGCTCAGGTTTGAGTTTGATATGAGCATATTTTATCATAGGCAATTTGATTTGAGTAGTCTTGGCCTTGCCCAAAGTGGTCATGACCTTGTTTAGAGTGGTCATGACCTTATCTTGAGTAGTCTTGGCTTCATCACTAAGTGGTCATGATGCTCCTAAAGAGGTCATGCCCTAGAGTGGTTGTTTCTAGAGTAGTCGTGACCTTTGTGACCTCTAGGGTGGTCATTCCCTAGAGTAGTCGTGACCTTTATGACATCTAGGGTGGTCGTTTTATAGAGTGGTTGTGAGCTTTGTGACCTCTAGGATGGCTGTTTCCTAAAGTGGTCGTGGCCTTTGTGACCTCTAGAGTGGTCGTGGCCTTTGTAACCTCTAGGGTGCTCGTTTACTAGAGTGGTCATAAGCTTTATGATCTCTAGAGTGGTCAAGGGCGTTGTGACCTCTAGGGTGGTCGTTTCCTAGAGTGGTCGTAGCTTTTGTAACCTCTAGATTGGTCGTTCTCTAGAGTAGTCGTGACCTCTAAGGGAGTGGTTGTGACCATTTAGGATCTCTGTGGGAGTGGTCTAGACATCTAAGGACCACTTGAAAAGTGGTCGTGACTTCCGATAGGGTGGTATAGACCTATAAGGGCCACTTGAAAGTGATCGTGATCTCTAATAGGGTAGTCTAGTCCACTGTGGGAGTGGTCTAGACCTCTAAGGATTACTTGAAAAGTGATCTTGACTTCTAAGGGCCTTTTGGGAAGTGATCATGACCACTGAGGGAGGCAGTGGTCATGACCTTTGTAAGAGTGGTCACAGTCAAGAGTGGCTTTGAGTGGTCACAACCAAGGGTGACTTTGAGTGGTCACTTTCAAGAGTGGCTTTGAGTGGTCATAAGCTTATGTGGTCTTGGTCTTGAATAGCTTTGACTGGTCATGGACTAAAGTAGTCTCTGCTAAGAGTGGTATTTAGCTTTGGGAGATCACAGACAAGAGTCGTCTTGGTCAAGAGTGGTCATAGAATAAAGCGGTCACAGCCAAGAGTGGTCTTTGGCTTTAAGGGTTCACAGCCTAGGGAGGCATGACTTCAAGAGTGGTCATAGACCAAGGTGGTCATAGACTAAGGCCCTATTTGGTAGAGTTCTAGATTCCAGCTCTATCTCAGATCTGAAACTTATAGGCTAAAATAAAGTAAATTAAGTTTATATTTTTAGTCTAAAATGTAAACAAGATGACTCACCTAAACACTCTTAATATACTCACAGCTCTAGCTCCATGGATCTGGTGAAGCTAGGAATACCCAACCCCACCAGATCCACGGATCTGGTGGAGCTGGAGTTGTGTCAAACACAGCCTAAGTGATCCTAGGTGGGGTCTTTTGATGTTTGGTTGATAACTGTAATTGTCTGATTTTTGTTGCATGTTATCTAGAACAATGCTATGCGATGGTTTGCTTGTTTGTGTCGTTTACAGGACTCCGGGGCTAGGTCATGGTGAGGCGAAGGTGAGACCGAAACTAGGCTAGGAGAGCCGAGATCTAGAATGGTCAAGAGATGCCAAAAGATGATTGGGTCAGGAAGTGGTTGCAAGCTGGGAAGACAAGGAGTCGAAGTGTGAAGCATTGGTTATGGATATGGAGGGCAATGGTAATGTGGATCGGGATTAGGCTGAGGGAAGAGTTGAGGTCCAGAACAGTCAAGAAAACCAAAGCTGTCATGGTGAAGCGGATAAGGACATGTGGCGTGCAAGTGGTTTGGGCCCGTTTGCAAGCGAGGACGGTTCGAAAGAGTTCGGACTCATGAGAAGCTTGGCGGTAAGTCATTAGGGCCCATATGGAAGGTGACGAAACATGGAAGATGCTTCAAGTGGTTGGATGAGATGCTAACTTGAATTCTACTCAAGCGAAGGAGGATCATTGGATCAAGTATTCGCGGATGGAGTAGGGAATAAGTTAGTGTTAAAGGGTATGGTTAAAACCCGTAATGTTGTTGGGTTAGCCCATGTAAGAGTGAGTGAGTTAATTCCAGCCCTTGATGAGGTACCTTATGAGAGAAGAAAGTCATCAAAGGGTGAAGATTGACTCAGCCGGGCTATAAATGGAACGCTAGAGGGATGTCTCTATTGCCCTAGTTGGAACCAAGGTTAGAACCATATCTTAGAGAAGGGTTCTTTGGTTTTTGTATGCTCTATTGAGGTTTGCCTACCTGGTAGTGTGGCTTTGAAACTATCCCTCTCTAAGCAATGCAAGATCCAAGTTTATCTATGTTCTGAAATTTATTTTTGTTCTTGCAACTTAAGCTGTGCTTCACCTCCTTCTACTTACTCTATATCTACCGGACCTAGGACGTATAAGTTATTGAGGAACTCATCTAGAGTATGTCCAACCCAGTAAGATCCACTAGAACTTATCTTTGCTCAAGTTTTTGATCTCCCTTCTTTTTGAGTCTTCGATCTCTCTTAGGTTTCTTTCTCTCTCGATCTTGTGCTACCAATGATGAATGATTGATGGATGAATCTTCTGCAGATCAGATTCCAATCATCTAGGCAAGCTTTGAACAAGGCCTCAGATTCTTCTCAAGAAACTGGTAGATCTTTTCTTGACTTGTTTGAGGGGTGTTTCTTTGTGGTTCGTGCTTGCTATGACATATGAGACATAATCTAAGATCTTCTTGATCATCAAATCCTCACGAGCAAGCTCAGAGTATAGGTTGCGAGTTTGTCCTGGTTTTGGTGCAACCTTCCTTCAAATTGAAAGATTAGAACTTTGACATCAATCTTTGCGATTAAAGGTTGGAATAAGTTCCTGACATCCATAGGAAGGTGCACGTAAAGTTTTATGGGATTTGGATTAGCGATCAAAAGTTAGAACGATTCTTGATTTTGAGATCGTGTCGATTTTACCGTTCATCTCGATTTCATTGTTCATTCGTGCGGCGACCCGCATAATTAGCCCAAGGTAGTGACAGTAACACTGCCAAATGCTTTACCGGCTACTATGCCGTATTCAGAATGTTGCGACAGAACAATAATTAGAAACTGAATGACAATATATTCATTTCCAGCCACGCAGGGATATATGTCTTTCACATAATATTACATCACTTCCTTATACAACAAAAGGGTACGGCTACTGCCTGCACACACTAAATACCTCCTAGAAGCATAATAAGGACTATAGAGACTCCTAGTACTCCTGGTGGTAGTCTGGATAATAATAGCAATCCGAGCCATCCTCCTGATAACCCTGGAACTGATCCTGGGAGTAGGCTTCATCCTCATCCACATATTCGGATCCATCAGGATCTCCTTCTAGAAAAGGGGGAAATACAAGAGTGAGTACAACGTACTCAGCAAGCATTATATAACAAATGCATCATGATGATTTTCTCTCTATCCATCTAATCCTGTCCTCTAAGTAGGTTTTTATCAAAATTAAGGTTTTTGATTTTCTTTCAAGGTTGGAAATTTTAATTATTGAAAATCAACTACTAACACCCGTATATGAGACAGACTAGCTTCTGTAGTCTCCAATCCAGGAGACAGGCTTGAATTCAAGATTTTTAGACCCTACGCAGGTTTGTACCACTTTACCCATAACGGCCCCATCTCTGAGGCTCCAGAACATTTATCGCTAATCCAGTACTAGATCTCCAACCCTGCACCCGAGGGGGATGACCTCCCACCACTCGTACGAGGGGGATACCCTCTCGCCACTCGCAATAAAATGCAGTTGTACACTTGTACCCTCGACCGTACTCCACTGGCTTCAAATATACCGCCCTTATCATTCCCTTCACAACATTTCACTTTCAACATTTCCACATACCGCCAACTGGGTAACCGGAATTACCCAGTCCGGTTATAATAAACTTACCCAATGTGGAGATCATAATACTTTCATAGGACAACCTTTTCTGACAACGATTCATCTCGCTATGGTTGGTACTCAGATTACGGCTCATTGCCCGAGTGTAGGTGTTTATCCTTATATTATAGCCTTTGTAGAGGGCATCACCGGCGTGGGTACCCCCCACCCTTTACCCTATGCCCTCTACCCACCATTATAACTTCTATTAACACATCCACGACTCCATTCGTGGACAACCTTAACACACACCATCATTTCCAAACCACATTTCCAATTTACCAACATCACATTACCAATTTCCAACTTCACAATACCAATTCCCACATCACAATACCAGTTCCAAATCACAATACCAATTCCATCAGCATACCACAACATCTCATCCACCCAACTCCAATTCACATTCCCATTTTGAAATTAGGTTTTTCATGTAGTGATGATATGAATCAGTATATAAAAAGCATTAAAACATTTAGCAAAGATGTTCAAAGAATCTTGCCTGGAATAAAAGCTGTCGATCCGACCTCGCTCGATGGTGGGTTTTGATTGGCGGGGTAGTTTAGGTTGAGACCTGAAACAACAGAATATTTTAACTAGGCCGTTTAAGATTCAATTATTCATTTTGGTGCCCAACTGATTAATGATCTGTCGTTCAGATTTTAATTAGGTATCGATTAGTTAATATCAGTTGGTGATTTTTACGCGATCCGCAAATCGATTACAAAACCGACACGGCTCACGGCACGGATTCTTTTTCTACCTCTCCACCTTTTTCTCTCTTCTTTCCTTTTCTTTTTCTCTTCTCTTTTTCTTTCTTTCCTTCCTCTTCTTTTCTTTCCTCTCTGGCCGAAGGCCATTCGGCCTTGTCCCTTCAGCTGCATCGCCCCTCATCTCTCTGGATCGGGTGCATGCGCCTCTTCTCCTCTGGCGCCGGCTTCGGCCCGCACGGCGTCGCGCTCACACAAGCCTCCGCCCGAGCTCCTCCCCGCTCTCTATTGCGCCTCCTCTCCGGCGCGACGCTGGCCCGAGGCTCGCGCCTCTCCTCCACGCAGTGCACTGGCTCGCGCGGCTCGACCCTCGGGTCGGCTCCGCCTCGCCGACCTCCTCTCCTCTCTGGCCGACGATGACACAACTCCTCCATGATGCGCCTGCATTGCCCACAACTCTCCCTCTACTGATATACTGGTGCTAGGGTTTCTACCCACATTTTTATTTTCTTGCATTTTTGCTTTGAATGATTTGCTTCCTGATGCTTTTGGATGATGGGGTTCGATGATGAACGTTGGGAGGCTTTGATCTAAACATGACAAGAACAGATACTACACTAACCCTAGGGTTAAACCCCAACCTACTGAGAACCACACGGAATGACCCGATCTACCTCCTACACTACCCCATTGCCTAGCCACTACCCCGATCTATCATCTGCACATTCTACCCTACACTGTTGCTACTGCCAAACTAGGGCAATGTTCACCTGGATGGTTGGGGATGAAGCTAACTGTGGATGGGTTGAAGGTGGTGAAGGAGAAGCCGACCTTCTTGCTTCTTGACGCCTCCCCTTCACTTCTGAAAGTCCTCTTGGCTTCTGGATGTGGTCGCCTTGTCTCCTCTTCTGGATGATCTCTCCCTCCTTCTTCTGGATGACTCCTTCTCTTCCTTGCCTTGCTTCGGCTGGCTGGTTCTTGAGGCTGAGCCTGTTGTTCTTGGAGGAACACCGGCACTGGCTGCTTTGGGAGCTTTCGGTTGTGCTGCTTGTGATGCTTGTTTTGTGTGCTGGGTTTGGGAGACAACAAGGTCTTGGTTGGCTTCTGGTTGGCTCTCGGCTGGCTTTATGCCTTGGCAGCACTGGCTAATGACCATCCTGCCCTTGGGCCTTTTCTGGGCTTCTATTTCTCTTAAGGGCATTACGGTCATTCCCTACGCATTTTGCTAACGATACCCGCATATCGTACCAGGTAAGTTCTAAAACGCCGAATGATGAGCCCGAAAACTAGCGAGAGGGGCCACCTGGGTTGCGGATAGGTCGGGTACCTCGATGAGCGATACCTTTCACTGCGGGACTGACGGCACTTCTCTGATCCTTACAATTTATTATCTTGCCTAATTGCTTTTAATATTTAATTAATTCTTTAATTAAACTGATAACCCTCGGGTTATCACAATTCAGGAGTTCTTCTCTTTTCTCCAGTGTTGGGCTGACTGAGCTTTTAGTTGCCTTTTTTTTACAAAAGAGGCTTTGGGAGTTCTACTCTTTTATCTATGACTGGGCTAGCTGAGCCTTTTAGTTGGTTCTTTTACAAAAGAGACTTTGAGAGTTCTGCTCTTTTGTCCCATGCTAGACTAATTGAGCTTTTTAGTTGGCTATTTTAGAAAAAAAAAGGCTTGAATACTTGAGGGATAATTTTATTTGGCTCCTATTCACCCCTTCTTTTGTCGCCTTTTCGGTCCTTCATAACACAATGAACCGATTTTGTATAGTGATATTGACTGTGTGGTGTGATGAGTGGGCGGTTTTAACATGTAAAATGACATGCTGGGCAAGTTTAGGTTAATGATAGAGGCTTATCTTTCAAATCGAAATAGAGAGGGAGGGAGCTAAGAGGCCGACAACTATAGAGGCATGCTTGGGAGCTTGATGGATATGGATCTCACCTGTTATTAACTTAACTTAGCCAACATATCATCATACATAAAAAAATCGTCTACTCATTGCGCCTTATGGGCAAAATCATTATGCGACGCGGGGTCAATGTGTTATTTGAACCATATTATAGAGTTTGGATAGTAAAATATATGATTTCATAGCTTAAAGTACTGAATGTACTTTCGATCAAAGTTCGAGGTGTTACGTAGCTAGACTGTAGCTAGACTTCTTCCATTGATATACTATTGTTTTTCTTGTGCGCTTACGACATTCGTGTTAACATCGCCAATGGTATCCCCTAATCCCACCGAGTGCTGCCCACGGTGGATCATCGCACGCCGCCCACGGCTGCTCCCTGCTCACGCATCACCTACGGCGGACCCATGCATGCCGCCCACGGCGGCTCCAGCCCTGTGCGCCGCCTGCGGAGGTCGTTGATCAAGCTGCCAACGGCGGCTGCCCCTCGCACGCCGCGCCGTGCTGCTCCGTCCTCACGGCTGGCCGAAACAGAGGGATCACACCGGCATCCGCGCCGACATCGCCACCGGTGACGTCGCTGCTGCGCATCCTCATCCGCGTCGTGTCACCCCACCAACGACGGGCTCCGCCGCGTCGCCGCCGCTCCGATGCTCTCCAACGGCAAGCCCACCGCAGCAACCACCGCCGCCGTCGTGTCTTCTCCGCCTTCTGCGGGATGCCGCGCCGGATCGGCTACCACACCGCCGTGCCGTCTCGCTCGCCCACGCGCCACCGCGTGCCTCACCCACCACCACCGTTCAATGAGCCGAACAGGCCAGGTACGGCAAAGACAAGCGCTTGGTGCTACAATGGATATCCAATGTCTCCCCATTCGTCTCACATAAACAAAGTTAGATCAACAAGAACTCCATTAACAGAGGCAACAAAGGTAGGACATCCACACATCAACGAGATTACACAGCAGGACGACGTACGTAGCACGCACTACTCAAATGGAACAAACCAAACGACGCACATCAACTGGTTAGGCACGCCTGCACTTGAGGTTTCTCATGCAAGAGAGGTCCAGCTCGGCCAGCTTCACCGCTTTCGCAGCCGCCCCATGTGGTTTCGGGCAGCGACGCCCGGGAATGCAGCTGACCTCCGCCTCCCGCTCCAGCAGGCAGAAGCACCAGTGGTTGGAGACCACGCCACAGCACCCCTCAGTGATGCCACGGCCCAGGCAGTTCATGAAGTACTTATTCTGCACCCCACAGTCCTCCTCCGGGTACGCGAGAGCCGTCGTCGACGCCAGGGCGGCACACACGACGGCGGCGGCGGCGAGCACGACGGTGAGCTTCGCAGACGCCATGGGGAAGGCAGTTTGCTAGAGCTTGCTAGGACTGTTTGGGATCGATCTAGATCTAGCTATGAAGTACTGACAGACGCCTCTCTACATATATAGACGCTCGCGCGATGGCAGCAGCAGGGGAAAGGTGCAGCAGATCGCGACCTGATCAAGATCAATTATCTGCCAACGGACAGTAGACCCATGTTCCAAACTATTGTCCTTTTCCTTCTCTTTGTTTTTCTAATTTGGAGATGTCGGATCGATCGGCCCATATCACCAGCTGTGGGTTGCATGTGTTCGTTCACGACACGAAGGTGCATGTGGTTGGATGGTTGTTGCTGGCTAGCTAGCATGCATGCATGTGCTTACTAGCTTAATTATGCAAGTTAAGGAAATAATCTTAATCAGCTGGTGATTTGGTGTGGCTCTAGTTTAAGGCTTCTTCCAAGTAGATTCATAGCATGAAACGTTTGCCATCTTTTTTAGCTAGGTTCTTCAGAGACAGATTAACCGTATCTACTCCACTAATCATAATTGTAAACAAAAAATAGAGTAAATTACATTGTAGGTCTCTAAACCTGCAGTGGGTTAATCGGGAACTTGAGAAATGCATATTTACGTCCTCAAACTTGTTTAGTTGGATCTAAATGGGTCAAAACTACTGCACATAGCACTCGGTGGTGGCTAATTAACGTGTTTTATTTTGGCTGACACGTCACCTGCTATATCTCCGATGTATTTCCTGTCACTCTCCTCTTTCATCTTTCTATCACACACTGGTGTCTCACAACCAAATCTCCGGTGATCGATCCAAGCATGCAGGGCTTAGGGACATATCGTGCAATTTACACAAAAAAATATAACTAAAAATTTACATGGTGATACTGTCATATCCCAAAATTTCAGCATAATTTTTTTCCAAGTTTTCAACATCAAGATAATCCGTAAAATTTTCTAAGTTTAACAAAATTGGCCCCATATTTTCTTGAGCTCCATGCATTTTTCTTGAGCATAAAAAACATTTTTCAGCCAACTAAAAATATTTGTTTCCTATTTTCTGACAACTTTCCCTTTTTGAAAACTCCCTCCGATTTCTGCTTTCCCCTTTTTGGTAGGACGCCTTCTCCTCAGCTCATGCACCTCTGCCAAAGCTGAATCCTCCTTTGTGCCACGTCTCAGCTGTAGAGTCACCTCCCCTTTGCCCTTGCACCCTAGGAGCCAAGCCGCCGCCTCCGTCTCGCCCACATTCCCGGCATGCCACCACCTCCCATGCTCTCCATCATAGCACTGCTCGCTAGTGTAGGGCTGCCAAGTAGAGCACACTCGCCAACACAGCTGCGCCATGCACCCTCACATGTCTTTGTTGCCATGGCAGCATCCGCCTATAGGTGAGCCCTTGTTGTCACTTCATCCCGGCAGTCCACGCACATCCACCCTTATCCAAATCTCTTCACCGGGAGCTCCGTCTTCCGCAATCAAAACCAAGGGAAGCTAGTGAAAAACCTTCACTCCTACCTCTGCATTTTCACTTCTACTATAGCATCATCACCTCTAGGGCCTAGCAATGTTCCTACATCACTCTGGCTTTGTCTCCAGCTTCGGTAATGCCACGCCACCACTCTACCCCTAAATTCACAACCTCCAGAAATCCCTCACCTTCGTTGCTTCTCCTGCAAAATTGACCATTCTCTAATCATCCCACCGGGATACCATATTACCCCTTCTTCTGCTCCAATTCCTCTCGAGTCGTCACCGCCATAGCTCCATGTGCATAGCAACAACACAATGCCAAGCTCCTCTACCTAAACTAAGCATGTGTAGAACTTCGTCTTGATCCATGGATACTCATGCTCCCCCTCCCTCGTTCGCATGTGGTATTGTCGAAGATGAAGGTTCCTGTGGCACTACCATCGATGCTACAGCAACTTGGCCTCATCTCACATTGCCATTCATGTCACCAGGATCGCGTCAATGCCCTGGTGCTCATTGTCACCTATTTTGGTTGGTACGTCACCAAAGAAGCCACCACCAACCTCCTTATTTTGTATCTATCATGGCCATCGCGCTCGTGTTCCAGCCATCTTCAAACTAGCCTCCCCATCCACAACATTGACACTAATAACTTCCCACTCTACGTATCTTCACTATTGTCCACTATCTTTGACTTCGCCGCCGTGTTTTGTCCGTTTCACACTGATTCAGGCCGATTTGGGTAAAGTCCATCCGATTCCCCTCATTCCCACCTGTGTTTGATCAAGTGTTGACCGATTCGGCATAGTACAAACTATGTTTAGTACTTTTACACCTTTGTTTGTTCCAGTGAAGCTATCTCAATGCTTTTTGTTACCCCCGACACCACTTTATTCTTTCGGGGATTCTGCTTTTGCTATAAAATCTAGATTATTATCAACTCGCATTCAAAAGCATAGCATGAAATTTTTTATTTAGTGTTATTTGGTTGCATTCGTTAGGTGATGAGGTAGTGCTAGCGGGAGCGGAAGATGAGGCAGGAGGAGCTGAATGAGTTGGAGGAGTGTTCGACAACTTTGAGCAAGGAGGTAAGTCACGCCCTTGAACAAATTGAACCCATATGTAAATATGTATTATATTGTGGCCGTACAAATTATTTCATGCCAGGTTAATTTGGTATGAGATAGTTTTGAAATAAATGGAGTTGCAATAGCTCATTCTTATTTGTTAATGTTGCCATGCGTGTTAATTTTGAGCGATATTCACCCTGACAAGCTTATTACTATTAGGTTAATATAATAATTCAGTTGGTAATAACTATGTAATATTTATAGTCATGACACACTTGTTTCATATGGTATATACAAATGCTGCTTGGTTAAAGTGGCTTTACGAAAATGCTTAATGCCGAAGGCAAGAATGGATGCTAGTTGTGAGTTCTTTATAAACCAGATTGTGGTTGTACTTGCCCAAAGCATATAGGATTACAAAACTTGTGCCAAGATTGAACGATATAGTTCTCGCCTATCCATGTGATCGTTCATTCGAACTTGAATGTATGTTGTTTTATCTTCATAATGTTTCCACGGGTGCAGGCTTGTTACTAGTGTACCTTTGTGGTCATAGTAACCCAATAGCTGTAGGATGATGTTGGGAATGGTCATAGTTGGCCTCTGTATCGCTGGCTGAACTTAACAACAATAGGTCCCATTAACGGAGAACAATTCGGCTTGCTTTGGCCTGGTAGGTCCCCATTCGTTAAATGGATAAGTAATCTACTGGGTGAGACTAGTGTGGTTCTTGGTATGTCAACTCTGATCTAGTTGTGGTATATATGGGTAAAGTTGGGCAAACTCTGTAGAGGTTAACTTAAGTTTCGATACTCCGTGCTTCCGATTAATGAAGCTGTGTTAATGTGTGATACCAAATATCCTAGCATAAAGTAGATGTTCTTGAAGTTTAAAATGTGGACTTGGTAACTCTTGTTTCTTTCAGCATTCAAGTACAACATTTTTTAAAATGCTTTACTCCCTCTTTAAATCTTAAAACAAGTAACTTTTAAAAATATAAAGAAGGTATGTAGTAGGTCATACCGTCATAGATTATACCAACCTTTCCTTTTGAATTGTTATACACATATAGTTAATAGTATTCCTATGTTGCTTCTTGAGTAGGTAAGTACTCATTTTTGCTTATTTGTATTCAGCAGAGTATTCAAATCTTGATGATGAGTATTCTTCTGATGAAGTGTATTATGGGGATTGGAACGGTGAGGAATACAAGTTTTAGGTCACTCCTTTGCGTGGGCTTGCCTGTGTGTGTAGTTAAGAGCTTTTTCATATATTCTAACTTTGTAAGTATGTAAGACCCTACTTTATGTTGTATGTTGGACTATGTTATGTTAAAACTATTCAAAGCAGATTTGATGTTGTATCTATGTGCAAACTAGTTTCTTGATAGTTGTGTGAACATGGGGTACCCACTTGTATATCACGGGGTGTCCCCGTAGCTACTCCAAATATTTTGCTGTCCTTGTTAGCGCCATTGCTATCACAAATGAAGAATTAATAGATCTTGAACTAAGAATCAATTGTTGATTACTTTATCTTTTCTTCCCTTGCATTAGGACACTAATTATTTAACCATGTATGCATGACATGTGTTATATGCCTATTGTATTTGCTGTATATTTCCTTTGTGAAGGCTGGGAATCTACCCTTCGAGGAATCTGGGACTACCTTAAGCTTTACAATAATTAATAAACTTCAACCCATGTGTTTTTTTATTATGATCTAGAGCTTGCACGTGTGAAAATTATATAAATACACTGTAGACCAATTTGTCAAAAAAAAAACAAAGACAATCATAATATCGTATTATTGTAGCATTTTTCAGTATATGACAGCAAAACATACTGATCAAAATTGCGTCGTGCAGACTAGCTTCGAAAGATCGATAAGACAAGTTTTTGAGAGGACGTGTACGTAGTTTTTAGCAAAAGCAAACATACAACACTATATATGACGGCATTTTTAGCTAGCAGCCAAGGAGTTTGCAATCAGTAATTAAATACCACCCAAAAAATCGCTACGGTTTATTTGCCAATCCCCATAAAAGTGGTTTCATCACTAAAATGTTATTCCTCTTGATATGTCCTCCTCTTATATTTTTTTCCCCGTTTTTTTGGGCGAGTTCGCTTCTACTGTCTTCTTCTTCTTCAAGCCTGTTATTCTTCTCATTCAAGCTCGATCATGGCGCACACCTCCATAATCTCACTGTCGAGAAGACACCTTAGCCCCATCTCATTGCACCGCTCCGTCCCCTCCTCGTGTGTGGAGATCATCCGGTGGCATCTCAAGTGCTCAACATGGCTAGGCGTTGGCGCCGCAACGATCAACTCATGGCAGGTCTCAGGTGTCGGATCAAGGCAAGATATGACACAAGTACACAACAGAAGGTTTGGTTAGGACTTAGAACACAACCAACGAAGTGAAAAAGAGAATGTTGTACAAATCCTGCAGGCACATCGACTTGCAGTGACCAGATAGATTGTTGACAACATGATGATCTAGGTTGTTCGTGTGGGCCGCATGCAATTGTGTCTGGAGGTTGTGGAGGCGCTTGACAGAGAGTCCCTTGAGCAGGCATGACCAAACCGCTGGGATGAAAAGCTCTGGGGTTTCCAAAGCTACAGGAAAATTAGTTTGATTATAATAGTTAACGAGTTTAAAATTGAAATGAGTCAATTTCAAGTGAAAAAATGCTAATGATTATCGGCTCGACAGTGGCTCGTTAGCTTGAATTTGAAATAACTACTTCAATGATAAAGAAAATGATTCAATGTTGAATTATGTCAGTTTCGAAAGAAGCTCCATAATAACTCGTTAAACTCAATAGCCAACCCTGTCAAAGTGGTTCTATGCCTCGTGGAGAGATACCAAGTTGGAATAGTAAAGTTGTCTAAGAGATTTCAAAAATAATTATAAAAACTATCAAGAGTGGCATTTTAATAATATATAGAACATGTCTTAGGACCATATTGATCCAAACCAATTCTTTTGAGTGGTATTTCACAAACTATCAATTGTTAGAACGACTTATACAAAGAATCGTCACAATGATCCCAATCACAGTAGGTAGTTTCTATTTAAACCATTTTAGCGACGACGGCTCGCCAGTCACGAGTCATCAGCGGCAAGATAAGGATCCATGTAGACTTGTAGCCATCCGATCGAGGCATTCAGGGGTCCAGATTTTTCAACAGTGTGATGCTCCGGTGTTTGCTACCGTTAGAGACCACTCACCGTCCGATGGGCCCCTATCACCAGGCAGACTGCCGCTCTCACTTAGAGCAAAGCATACACCGGGTCTATCACACAAACCTTACTTACGGGCCCACTCACCAGGCCACGGCCGACGTGGCCGCTCCCCCGCCATAACTCCCACCCACTTATGATCTCTGTGCCAAGAACTAGTCCATACACCACGACCCCACGACCGAACAGCAGTTGCGCGAAGCAACTTCCAGCCTTGGAACACCGAGCTCATCCAAAACTTGCACGCGCCAAGAGGCGGGGAGACCGCCCCCTTCATTTCCCTCCCTCTTCCCCTCGACGTCGCGCCGTCGTCTTCCTTCCGCAGCACAATGCCGCCGACCACCGCCAGTCCAGGCCAGGTCCCAGGCACAGTGGGCCCGAGCCAGGTACACCCGGCCCGCGTGCGGGTGCTCCACCCGGGCGGCGGCCCGAAGGCCGCCGCGCCCGGCCCGGTGGTGTACTGGATGCTGCGCGACCAGCGGCTCGCGGACAACTGGGCACTCCTCCACGCCGCCGGCCTCGCCGC
The DNA here is from genome assembly GCA_036346275.1 of Otatea glauca. NCBI lineage: Eukaryota > Viridiplantae > Streptophyta > Magnoliopsida > Poales > Poaceae > Otatea > Otatea glauca. Next base: position 2,995,162 of record CM070732.1, on the reverse strand, counting down.
CGCCTCCGCGGCGCCGCTCGCCGTCGCGTTTGCGCTGTTCCCGAAGCCGTTCCTCCTCTCCGCGCGGCGCCGCCAGCTCGGGTTCCTCCTCCGCGGCCTCCGCCGCCTCGCCGCCTACTCCCACGCCCGTTGCCTCCCCTTCTTCCTCCTCACCGGTACGAGCTTCTTTCCTCACGTGCCAAATTTTGATCCCCTTCCCGTGACTCTTACACGTGGCACCGCGTTTTCGGAGGAGAGAAACCGCTTCCCGGTTCGTGAAATGTGATGTTTTTATGTCTCGCTGATAGGTGGGCCCGCGGAGGTCCCGGCGCTAGTGCGGCGGCTTGGGGCGTCGACGCTGGTCGCCGACTTCTCGCCCCTGCGACCGGTGCGGGAGGCGCTGGACACGGTGGTCAGCGATTTGCGGCGGGACGCGGCCGGCGTGGCCGTGCACCAGGTAACTGCAATTTGCATGGGAATCCTCCCAAGAAAGTTGGGATCATTTGGGGGGGTGGATTCGATGGAGACGTTTGAGACATCTGTGGTGTTCACACAGGTGGACGCGCACAACGTGGTGCCTGTATGGGCGGCGTCGGAGAAGCTAGAGTACTCGGCCAAGACCTTCAGAAGCAAGGTGAGCAAGGTCATGGACGAGTACCTGGAGGAGTTCCCCGAGTTGCCAGCGGTGCAGCCGTGGGACAGGGAGCAGCCCGAGGATGTCGATTGGGACGCACTCATCGACAGGGTTTGCAGGTATGGGGAGAGTTATGTGACGAATTTACTGAAAAACTTGGTGTCACATGTATAATTGGCTATGAGTGATGAATGATTCCTGGCTGTTGGAGCAGCGAGGCAGAGGACGTGCCGGAGATTGACTGGTGTGAGCCGGGAGAAGCGGCGGCGATGGATGCACTTCTGGGGAGCAAGGATGGGTTCCTGACGAAGAGGATCAAGAGCTACGATACTGACCGGAATGATCCCACAAAGCCAAGGGCATTGTCTGGCCTTTCGCCATACCTGCATTTCGGGCATATTTCAGCACAGCGATGCGCTCTCGAGGCAAAAAAGCACCGCCATCTTAGTCCCAAGGTGCCCTTGTTTACATATTAAGTTGGTGAATTGAGAGCATTACGCAATGTCAATGAGATATTAGATGGCATAGTATATTTATTTGTAGCAATCAAACTGCAACTCTCAATGTCGGTGCTGAAGCTTTAGTTATTTTTATCTAACAGTGAAAGACTAATAATTAATAGATGTATGAATATGTAATCTTTGGAAACAGTCAGTGGATGCATTCTTGGAGGAGCTGATAATAAGGAGGGAGCTAGCTGACAACTTCTGCTATTACCAGCCTCACTATGATTCGCTGGCTGGTGCATGGGAGTGGGCTAGGAAGACACTGAAGGATCATGCTACTGATAAAAGAGAGCACATTTATACGTGAGTCAGTCATCCTTTATAATTTTCGGTTGTGCTTTATAATTACATTTATCTGCTTGGCAGTACTAAGGCAAAAGGCTCCTGCTCTACGTGGTTACTTGTTAACTAGCATTTTATTTTGGTTTACAGGAGGGAGCAACTTGAGAATGCAAAAACAGCTGATCCTGTATGTTTTAGCAAAGGCCTTGTACTCTCCTGCAGATATTGAATTCATTCTAACCTCACTTCTTAATTGAGTTACATGTTTTCTTTTTGCATCCTTTATCAGCTCTGGAATGCATCACAATTGGAGATGGTGCACCATGGAAAAATGCATGGATTCATGCGGTAAAATAAATTATACCTACTTAAGATTCCATGGTTTTAACCATAGTTGCCAGAAACGTGGTTTGTCCGAGTCGTGATACGGGATTCGGGTTCACAGTTTGCCATTTTTTCTTCCAATTTCCATTGCGAACATGAATCCCGCACCCTAAACCGGTTCGGGTTCGACAAATCTGGTAACTATGGTTTTAACCCATTGTATTTGTTGTTTATGGTTTTAACCCATTGTATTTGTTGTTTCTTTATTTTGATGTCAATTGGATGGTCTAAATTGCCTGAGTACCTTATTCTCGTTGCTATAAATATAAAGAATAGAACAAAATATGATTTGACATATTGGTCTTTAAAACTGCAGATGCTTCATTTTTGCTGTTTTTATCTACATTATAGTAAAATAAATTCAAAATGCAGTACAATATGTATGCGCTCTTTTCCTGAATTCATGTCCTGTCATCCAATAGCCGATGAAGACCTTACAAAATAGCTGAATAGATGACAAATTCGTATGATTTGGTTTTCTAATTTCTACCTATAAATTTGTTTATTTCAACCACGGGGATATACTAGGTGCAAACCATTCTTATCGTGTAAACTCTTTGAAAACCATATATAAAAGTTTTCAAAAATTCTCAAAAACTTACCATATGTAGGGGAGGTTAGCTCCTACAACCCTGTAAAATTTGTAGACCAAACTCGTATTTGAAAGATATGAAATTAACAAGCGTGAGATGAATAGTGATGAACAATGAAAATTCAATATTTAGGCTGAATCTGTCCTTTTCATATCTTTCAAATGTGATCGAGTTTGATCTTCAAATTTTACAGAGTTGTAGAAACTCACCTCCCCTACGTATGTTAATATTTTGAGAATTTTTGAAAACTTGTACATACGGTTTTCACGAAGTTTACACGATAAGAGTGGTTTTCACCTGATATGTCGCCTTCAACCACATATGACATATTTTGCAAATAACCAAGGATTATCTACGCTCTTATGTCCAACAATACGGGTTTTTAAGTATATTTGATTTAAGTGGGAATTAATCATTAATTTATGATGATCTGTGTAATATCTGTTTGGTACCAAGCCTTCGCTGTCGACATATTTTATGTTCCACTTTTATCTTGGGGCCAGAAAGAGCTGTTTTCTAAATCATGGATGCTTAGTTCGGCAGTTATATTCTTTGTAAAAGATATTGCTCTGTCCTGACATGGTAGTTTTCTGCAGAATGTATTGGGCCAAAAAGATTCTAGAATGGACCAGTGGGCCTGAAGAAGCACTTTCAATAGCAATATATTTAAATGACAAGGTAAATTTTAGAAGCAATTTTACTATCGTCTTTGTTCCTTTTTATATTTTTCCTGGTGCTGGTTATCAGCTTAATTCATCGAACACATGAAGCATGATAAACAAACATAATAAGAGAGGAAATTTGCCGTATTTTAGTGTAAGATTATGAATTACAAATTTTATGAAAAATATATCCTAACCGTCATATTCTGACTTGCAAGGGCCTGCATTTGATTAAATATGTTTTAGTACTAATTAGCGGAATTTCTCGCGCAATTGTGCGGCTAGATATTGCAACATATTGTGTTTGTTATAGTCTTTTGAAAATATAATTGTATTTATGATACAATTGTCGTAGCCGTAATATATATACATGATTAATCTGTACTATTATAATATGTCCCCACCAAAAAAAGTAGTGTGTAGATTTTCTCTTTTTCTTTCGACTAATGGGATAATTTTTAGAATTTTTACTTTTTTTTTTTCTTATTTAACGATTATTGTGGAATTTTCTAGACTTCCAAAGCGAATGAGGTACAGATATATAGATTACTAAACTACAGAAGTTACATTTACTTAACTACCAACTGTGCACTTTCAGCTACCATATTTTACAAAGGGTAGTGGATTTGAACTGTTGGTGCTATTTTCATAAGCTTCTCTTGCCTGAATTTGTTCAATTTACATTTTGTACTTTGTCCATTTTGATTTGATGGCGTTTTGCTTGTCAACACCACCAAAACGTTCTGTTGTCTTGCACATAGTTAAGAGTAGTTCTATTGGTTATGCTGGAAGAGAACAAGGTAGAAGTTCTAGCCATGATTATCGTGTAGGAGAACGGTACACCTGGTCTTCCACCAATCTTACTGGTTTCCAACTACCTTTTTTATATTCTCGAGTCATTGCCCTTTTGGCGACAACCAGCAAGTAGATGTCCAAGTTGCCTCTGACAATCTGGAGTAAGTTTTGCTTGTTTGGGAGTTTTTACAAGAAGTTAGGAGGAAGATGTGGATTGTAGGTGGGAAAAAATCTTCAGGGCATGTGAAATAGCTCAAAAATATATCCCTAGTGCCCATTCTACCATTTTTTTTTCGTGCTATCTAGTTTTGGTTCTGTAATAGTTGTTCGCCTTAAAGTCTTTTAGTGCACGGGCGGAGCCAGCCATGGCCCAAGCCTAGGGCTGGGCTGCTTTATTGGGCTGAATCTGTATTTTTTGTGATTTTCTACGAGAAACTTCATGGGCTTTCGATCCTAGGCCTCGAGCTATAGCCTAGGCAGCCTGAGGCCCGGCTCTACCCCTGCTTTAGTGGATTTTTAAATGTTGGTCAACATAATCTTACAAATTAGTCTGTTGCAGTATGAGATAGACGGCAGGGACCCCAATGGCTACGTCGGTTGCATGTGGTCCATATGTGGCCTCCATGATCAGGTTTGTGGTCTGCTCACTTCACAGGGAAAGCCTCCCTTTTCACAAGCATAGATTATCGATCACATTCTGCAAGCTCACGAGCATTTCTGCACCCCTGCTACTTTTTTTCAGGGTTGGAAGGAGCGTCCGGTATTTGGAAAGATACGTTACATGAATTACGCAGGCTGCAAGAGAAAATTTGACGTTGATGCTTACATTTCTTATGCTAAGAGGTCGATTGCTCAATCCAAGAAAAGGAAAACTGAGGAATCTCTTGATTTAGCAGCCAAGCATTCAAAGTCTGAGAAGGCCTAGTGCAGATAGGAACAGTAGTTCAGCACGTTAAAAACTTATGATAGGGTTCGATTAAGGAGTAGGAACGTTTTCTTTAGCTGCGTACATGAGCACGTTTAAACGAAGAGATCGTGTTAACTATAGATAGATCATACAGGGTTTACACTTCTGATCGGTTTAAGTCGCTGACATTCTTGTTACTCCTGGTCACTGAAAATTTCGTATTGAATTCAATTCAAGTGTACACTGAATTGTAACTTAACACAAATTTTAAAAACTTACTAAAGTTACATGGCGTTTGCTAGAATATAAGCTTATAAACAAATAAATAGAGCTAAAAGGCATGATATGAATAAAGTTATTTTGTGACCACAAAAAGCAATTAAATTATGCTCATGCAGTTAGAAATGTCAACCTGTCCGATGATTATTATGTGGCCTTTGACCACCATTCGACCCGAACGGCGTACAAGATCCAGCTAAGGATTAATTAATATTATCAACTCAAGCACAACACAAGATCCTGATCATAGGGCAAACAAATTTAAGCACACAACGATTATGGTTTGAACTTTAAACATCATCACAGCAAACATGGTGCAGGACGCACTTCGTTATCGTCACTTTCTTTTCAGCTAGCGAGACAGGAGCAGGGGGTTCTTATTTCTTGAAACAACATTCTTGAACAGAATATAATATAAGCCAATCATCTATGCATGTACACTCAATTGAACTCAAAAGCATTTCCAGCATCAGGGGTGCCTGGCAACTGCAACTTGTTCTGTCATGATGAGATCGCATGGAAGCATGGAGTCAGCACTTAGATTTCAGTCAGTAGTATCCTCTTCGAGGGTTGTATGCATCACTTCCTGGATGGTAAGATCCACTTGGAGGTGGTAGAGGAGGCACGTAGGTGTATGCATATCCACCCTGCCAAGGCATTAAAAATAACTCAGAAATGGCCAATGTCACTGCAAGACTTCAAAAAGATTAAGACTGAAGATTTACAAATATTAGTCATATTCTCTAAAAGATTTTTGAAATCTGTATCGCCTAACGTTAGGAGGATCTTTGAGATACATCATAAGAAGCTGTTTATATCACATCACCAATACTCGGCACTTGCCAGGCCCATGCAAAGAGTCTTAACTCTTTAACCCAGACCAGAATAGGCAGAAAGGGCCTACCAAATACTCCTTAATACAAGTCTCCACGGAATCCAATCGGTCAAACTTTTGAAACTTTGACCAGTAATATACGTAGAAGCATATAAATTGACCACATGAAAATAATGTCATGAGATTTATCTTGGAAAATACTTTTGCAATATTTTTTTTCTCGTATGTTACTGTGACATAATATGGTCAAAGTCTTGCACTGGAGACTGAAAAGTCAACGATGACCTATATTTATAGATGGAGAGAGTAAACAAAAACCATTGGACTACCTGCAAGCCTAGCAATTTCTCATCTGATTTGCAAAGGAAATGTCCCTTTTTAGGTGCAACTGCCTTTTAGTTATGATAGCAAGATGTAATACAATTATCATATGACAAAAGTTTATTTTGCAAATTATATCATTTTAGTAATATTCCAACTAGTGCTTTGTCTCTTATAAGCGATCATACATACTTTGGAACTGAAGCAGCATAGTGCTCTTGTGATGTATAACATCCAATTTAACCAATTCTAACTGAAAATATATAGCAAATTAAACAAAGAAGTTGTCATGAGTATAAACCTGGTATCTAGGATTGCTTGTGTAAACAGAATAGGCTGGTTGTGGAGCGACTGCTTCTGCCAAAAGGAACAAAAGAAAATTAGATTACGAGTTGAAATAGTTTTGCCAATCTAAAAGCAAGCAACAAGCATAGACTATCACAAGAGTACAAGCAAAACCAATTCACTAGAATCGAGAAAAAATATTTTTTACTTTTGACTAAAACTACAGGGACAATTCTCTCTCGATGTACTGCTGAAATCGCTCTACCTCCCCCCCTACTCACCCTTCTTCCTCCTGTGTAACCACCCCTCCACTCCAAAGGGTGGTGTTTCAGGAATTGCCACTCAATGTCTAACTAACATATAGGTCCTAGAGCCACATGTCAGTGACATGGAGTGACATTTTCTGAAACGCCACTCTTCAGAGTGACGCATGTAGTGGCATATATCTAAAAAATCCATCCAAACTATTGGGTTATGTTGTCTGTCCCATACTCCCATTCTCTTATATAGTTAATTAGTTATACTACAACAGTTACCAAATATTAGTGGTGCACTCCCCTTTACCCCATCCCCTTAATCTCTGCCCCGTTACCTTCTAGCTAACTGATTCCCTATACAAGTTGAACACTGGATCAGCTTTGGTGCTGAAAATTTACGTTAGTCTAGATCCTGGAGAGAACTTTTCCATGAAAGTACCTTAGCACACAACCTGTGGGTATGCTTGTGCAAATTTCAAGTCTCGGGACAACCAATTTTATACCCCACTATGGCTACTTTGTTCTCATTGTATGGAGTATGAACACAACCTGTGGGTATGCATGTGCAACTTTCGAATCTCTTATAATAGGGCCAAACAAAGTTTAGTCAGGCTGGCAGCAGCACCGAGTACAGTATGTACTTTGCTCCTCTCACCATTGCAAAATGCAGCATGATGATATTGCATGTTAGTCTATTTATTTTGTTGTTAGACACAGCTAAAAAGACCCGGTGGTATGGTTCACATTACCCTTGCAATGAGAACAGAGTAGATAGGATAAATCAAATGGACTCATTGTATGAGTGAGCAAGTTTTGATGGCTCATAACTTACCTTTTTCTACACACTAGTCGCTAGAGTAACTATGTATATTGGGGAACTTCTGCAAATTTGACACATCTGTTTATACATAATGAACAATTTATAGTTGTACTGTTGTAGTAATGATCTCAGATATGATAAATTCACGATTGATAGAAAGGTGGTTCCAGTCATTAAGCAAAATGGCCAATAAAACTATATGACTGTGGCACAGCAGAGCCACTGGCAGGTCGAAAGGTGCAAGGAGCCAAGGAGGGTGCAGAAGAGCAATAGGCACAGATCAAGGAATAATTGACAGACAAGGTAAAAAAAATATGAATCCCATCTAGAGTCAGTAATACAAATTAGGGTTATCATAACTAAAATAAACTACTTGGTGTTTTTATGATTCAATGACCCAAGATCAAAGGTTTAGGGGCTTTATTGACTTCGATTGGGTTTCTTTCCTAGCCTACCCCAACATGTTTGGGATAAAAGGCTTGGTTGCTGTTGGTGTTTTTATGATTCACTCGTAAAACCTACAAATTTTAAAAATCTTTCAATTAATAAAAGACATGACTTGTTGAAACAAGATTGTCTTTTAGCTATCAATCTATACTGGATGCCAGACAGACCCATAATAAGTTGTGCAATTAATAAGCTAGCTAACATGCATGACAAGAAATAAATAGAATGACAATATGAAATGGACACTTAGTAGAAACTTAAAGAAGAGATGATTTTAAGATATAAAAATAATAAAAAGGATTATTTAAAGGTATACTTAAATGTAGATCTCAGTTAATTGGTAGTGCTCGTTATGCGTGGCTACTACGAATATTAACATATGCACGCACATGTACACGGAATAAACAATCCCCAAGATTGTACCTCTAGAGTAAGGAAGACCATTAATCTGATGATTATTGTATGGTGCAGTCCTGTGAAAACCATGGAAAACCCCCCCAGATTAGTTACAAAGCTCAGGGGAGATTCAGTAGAACCAAATAAGTAGCAAGTCGAACAAAAAAATTAAAACCTCTGCTGATCATAAACATAGGTGCTTTGAACACGACTTGAAGGAACACGATTTGCAAGAGGGATGCACCCAGCATGAGGTTCCTAAAAGGCATGAATACATAAGTAACTTATACATGAAACAGATGTGAAGTAAGATTGTAAGAGTAAGAATATCAAGATCAAGAATTCTCATGTTAGTACAAGATCACGGGCATTTGGTTTAGATCTGGAAGTTGCACCCGCACTGGGGTAAGCTTGATAGCTAGTTGCATATCGAGGTCCTGCAGGATGCATCATATTTCCAGCAGATTGTCCTGCATAGGCAGCTCTAGCAGAACCACCAAGATGTGTTGTGTTTGAAGGTCTTCTAAGAACATCACCTGCAGTCCCAAGTATAAGAAACAGTTTTCGTGAATCAAATAATTTATGAAATAAAAATTGTCAAGAGAGAACATACGATTCTTCCGTGCTTTCTTTGATGGTCTTTCATTTACAGAGGTGTTTTTACTCTTTCCAGCTTTCCTTTTGCCTTTAGCACGGTTGGATGTTTGTGGTAATTCCGCATCACCTTGGGAGGTCAGCTTGCTCTCATCAACTTTCAGTAATTTATGTGGTGAATTCTTCTTCACAACCACTTCCCTTTTCTGGTCATTTTTCTTTTTAGATTTGTCAGCATCTTTAGAAACTGCACCACTATCGACCTTCAATCTATCTTTAGCACTCTTCTCAGCCAGTTGTATTTTACAAGGTGGTCGAGCAAGACTCGCAACCAACTAGGTATGGAAAGAGAACGGTCATGTTAGCAAGTTAGCAAAATCAACTCAAGCAGTGTTTAGATTGAATTCAACACAAGCAGGATTTAGAATTTAGAATACCTTAACTTCTCCACCTCCAATTTTGGTATTGTTAACTCCTTCCACACAAGCTAATGCACTCTTCCTGGTTGAGAATTCAACAAAAGAAATTCTCTTTTTTGACTTTTTAAATTTCCGGAAAAGGTGAACATTCTGAATCTTCCCATATCCTCCACAGCATTCTTCGACATTCCTCTCATCCCAAGAAACTGGAACATGTTCTAGGTATACTGTTTTAACCTACAGATGAACAGTCAATTACGAAAAAAAATGATATCATTTCAACATACAGAAAAAATAACTTCAGATGCAAAGTACTTAAAGATTGTTACAAATAAGGTGGTTTTATTAAATTCACATCGGCATACAAAACACAGTACTGAACTTGGCTGTGGGGTATGCCGAAGTTGCTAGCTGAGTTAAGATATTTTTATGATTACACAAACCGAAAGACAACTTCTGGTTGTTTAGCAAAGGTCATTTCGCTAGCAAGGAGCCTAGGAACAAACTTTCCTTCTAAAACTTGTTCAAATCAGTTCTGTGTTAAAAAAAAAAGGATTGACGCAACCCCCTGGATGTGAGAACTAGGGCCCAAGGTCTGGACAACAGATCAATGGCAATCCAGAAATATGTGGTACAGGACCTGGATTGTCAAATTTGGCAACTTAACTCCTGATGTGAACGATGCAACAGGGATCTGCACTGGGACCATAGAATTGGATAGCAGATCAAATACAATCCAGAACTCCATAGTACAGGACCTGGATTGCCGAATTTGGTGATCCTAACTCCAGGATGTGCACAATGCAACCCCCCAGATCTGAGTACTGGGGTTGGATATCTAGACAGCAGATGAAAAAGCGATCCAGAACTCTGTGTGGTACACATCAAATTTGGCGTCCCTATCTCTTGATGTGCACAGTGCAAACACCTTGGATCTGAGTACTTGCATCCAGACTTGGTCAGAGGATTAAAAGCAGTCCAGAACCCTGAGTTCTGGGGCCAGAGATTCTGGACAGTGGATCAAAAGCACTCCAGAACTCTTTGGTACATGACCTGGTTGGCAAATTTAGCCACCCTAACTCCTAGTGTGCAGCATGAGAAAAACGAAAAGATATTCTGGAAATATTATACACAGAATATCGCCTCACCAACAAGCAGTACGGCTAGAAAGAGCCAGTGGTGGGTGAACTCCGCCCCATGCCAGGAGCTCCGTCCAGCACTGTGACAGGAGGTTGCTGGTAAGCTACACCAACACACAAGAAACCTCGGCGAAGTTGCACAACTGCAAGCTTGAGCAGCAAGGAAGGCAAGAAGCACAATTGCAAGGTGGATTTAAGAGAGAATAGTTAACAGATACAGGAAGGAAAAAGTGGTTTGCACGTGAAAGGGAGGAGAATGGGGAAAGTGGGCTGGGCCATGATCATGGATGGTGAATGTGGACTTTAACCCCTGGATCTTCTGTGACAATTACTCTCGGTAGAAGTAAATGTTGTATGTTTATGTTAGGAGAGATACAAATTAACAACTCAGTGATAAATACATGCATTAATTTGCCATGTATATACATTACATGGTTTCAAAAATAGATAACACTGAAGATGGGTCACTGACATGAAAATGTTGGGGTCCGTCCCGTATCATGAACTAGAATACCATCATACCCCCTTCGATCCACCGTATTGCAAAGCAGATGTACCACATTCCTGGTAACTTTGATCCAAAAGAACTGCGGTTCAAGCAGCAGAACCGTTACCAGGAAAGTGGTACACCTAGGTTACAGTATGTGGTGCACTAGTGACTATTGTGAGAGAATGCGGGTTGAACTATGCGGTATTCGTTTTAATAAGGGATGTATTGTTTTTGCTTGTTTAATCTTTGTACGTTTACACTAAGGGTCGTTCAATAGACTAGACACTTAGTTTCTTCTACTCATGGGAAGAATATTTGATTGAGTTTAAGGTAATCCGTTTTTGGGATGAAGTTTAAGTATATACCAAAAGTAGAGCCAATTAACCATCCAAAGTTTTTGGTATTAAGGCTTGCCTTTGGCTACATCATTCGGTTCCCAAAAATGTGCAACCAAAATTTACGTTTATTTCCAAAAGTTTGACCAAACAAACCTAGCTGAGCAATTGCACTCCCCGAATCGTATCAAAAAGACAAAAAAATAGAGTAATCGCCAGGAATTGCATATTATGAATTGTTATTTCTGACTCAGGATTTAATTCAAAAGCTTAGTTCACTCACAATAGCAAAAATTGATGAAATAGAACAATAAAATCAAACTCAACATTCCTCAAGACATCTCAGAAAATATTAGACTGGCAATGGATGCTTACCTTCATAAGAAGCTCCTCACTTGGTTCTGTAGGGGGTCGAGCAAAAGATACCTTTGCACTTCTATCAATGCCAAAAATTGCATCTGGTCTCTTTAACCGCTGAAATGCAGCTTCGGCATTGTCATGTGCGGCAAATTTGAGAAAAGCAAATCCTCTGTTTCTTCCTCTAGTATCAGGATCATCAGGCATACTAATCTCAAATTCTTCAATTCCAATATTTTTTAAGGTGTCTAGCACCTAAAAATGAAAATAGAAAAAACAAGTAAATTAAATGAAGTAAAAGTTTTCCCATCTTGTGAGATATTAGGAGGATTGTGGAATTTTGTTCTTCTCTTATTCCATATAGAATACAACAAGTTAAATAAGAATGAATAGCAAAGTATTCAACCCTTTAGTTTGAATAGAAGATTAGGTCCTTCCATCCTTTTTGGAAAATAAATAGTTCCATATAGTAATAATGTTTCATAAAATCCATTTATTTCCATGACCCTATTTTATTTGGAAATGAGGCTAGACAACCTAGTTCTTATTATTAATTTTCTCAACTTCTATATTCAACAACATATCACTTAAGTTATAATTACAGGTTTGAGTCAGATCTAATGAATTAATTCCCTTTTTTGTACTTCTGTATATAACATTACTTTCTCACATTGGCTACAGTTATTGATGAATTGTGAATTTTCTGCAACACATCTAAGTTTTTCCAGCATATGCAGTTTAGTAAAAAAACAAATTTACCCTTGCTTTAACCATAACCCCAGCTCTATTTATTTGTTTTTGCTAGGTATGTAAACAAAAAAAAACTTTCCTCGGCAGCTCATGGTATTTCATGAATCCTCAACACCGTTTATCAACGCTTTTTGGTATTAGAACTACTGGGTAATTCTGATTATTGTTCAGGTAGACCATACATCTTTGTATTTGGAACATTCTTAATCTTACACCAAAATGCTATTACGTTAGCACAAATTAGTAACATTTCAGTTACAGCATGATGATGCTAAACAAAAAGAAAAGCTTTCCTCAGCAGCTCAAGGTATTTTTTGATTCCTCAACACTGTTTATCAATGCTTTTTGGTAATAGAACTACTGGGTAATTCTGATCATTGTTCAGGTAGATCATACATCTTTGTATTTGGAACATTCTTAATCTTGCACCAAAATGCTATTATGTTAGCACAAATTAGTAACATTTCAGTTACAGAATGATGATGCTAAACAGAAAGCTTTTTGCACAAATGAAGATTACTTGAATTTGTTTAATTCCAATATCTTTAGAAGTGCCAAGCGGCAGCCTGAATAAGTACTTAGTAATAAGGGAATATCTGGTTTTCAACATATAGTTCAAACTATCGCACAGATGAAAATATCTAATCACCATATAAAATATTAAAGGATTACAAAATGCATAGATTTTCTGGAGGGCATGTTATATCATGCCTGATCTTTTGTCCAGCTCTTGCAGATGTTTCCCAGGTAAAGGGTATTATTATCTTGACTAGCTGATACCCTGACCTTTTTTCCTTTGACCTGATGAAAACAACATGCAAAAGGGAATATGATCATTATTCAATATGCTACTGAGTCGACGACAGATTCAAATAAAAACAATTTAAAGTGCAGAAGGGTTCATTGCGTCAAAACCTCAATTCCCTCCTTAAATTCAGAAAGAGCCTCCTTTGCAGCTTCAGTGTTCGCATAGCGAACGAATGCAATGCCCCTGCTCTTTTTTGTTGCTTTGTTTTTAATTATTCTAATAGATTCAATCTCCCCAAATTGAGAAAAGACCATTGTAATGTCTTCCTCAACACAATCCTTAGGCAATCCGCCAACAAATATTTCAAGGTCTTTATCATTCCCCTCTGAAACTGGATCCAGCGCAAGCAATGAGGGCTCAAGTTCATCATTCTGCGTATAACCATTTTCACACCCACCAGCATCACCGTTGTTGCTCACTTGGTCAGCACCTCCATCCTTATTGTTATCCCCATGTGTACCTTCATCCCCATATTCTTCAGTTTCTTCTTCAAGTATTTCATTCATGTCTGGATTAAATATAAGGAAATGGGTTTCATGACCACCGGCTAGTTGGACTTAAGGTAGGGGCGCAGAGCACAAAAAACAAGACTACACAAGTACACAAGGATGGAAATAGAATTTCCAAAGACTGACCAGACAGGAAATATAGCCGCGCATAATGGCCAGCATCGAAAAGTGTCTTCAGTTTTTTAAAAATAATTGACATAAAGAAATTTTAATATGTATAGTCATAAAAAAACATATACAATATGAACCTTCCCTACACCGCAGTAGATATTGCAAGTTTGCAACCCCCCCACCCACCAAAAAAAATCATTAACTAACTGCTTCTACATATTCCAAAGGTAACATTTGAAGATTTAACAAAACAATTCAAGATTTCAATCTTTCCAAGATTTTGTCGAAAAATAAAACTCAGTCGGTACCGAGATTTGAATCCCAGCCTGCTGCTTTCTCCCCAAAAATAGATTTTAATACTAGATACTAATAGACAAGTAAAACTAGATTGAACACTCCAATTGCCGGGGGGGCATGATTTTAGATAGCACTCAAAGTCACCATAGGAACTTTACCTTATGTAACAAACCGACAAAATTGGGCATAAATGACTCAGCTAGTTGCCGCTTTCGCGCCATACATCCATTTTGACTCATCAGTTCTCACAGAATAAGAAAGCAAATGCATGAAATATAATAACAAAGGTTAACCTAACACTCGATTTCTCCTGCAGTATACATTAATATCTCGTTCACTCCACTGCACAGACCCTCAACCTTAGCACCTACAAACTCAAGCAATACTATCTAACGCAAATTCAGTCCAAATAGCAAGATTATTACCATCATATTTAAAACTTATTATTGAACTGCATAGCAAATGTGCCATAGCCTCCACTTACCGTTCGCTATGGTGCCTTCTGCCGAGAGTGTTGTGGCCTCCTCTTCGTCGGCGCCCTGCTGCACCTCTTCGGGTTCCTCCTCACCTGCCTCTTCGGGTTCCTCATCCTCCTCCAGAGCCTCCTCGGGCTCCTCTATCTTCGCCGGCTCCATCACTGTGTCTTCATCACTGTCCTCCTTGGAAACCATCACCATCGATGTGTCCTCATCGCCGCCCCCCTTAATCACCACCTTCGCCGTCTCAGCCTCGGCGGCCGTGCCGTCTCCCGGGCCAACCGCCAACACCGCCTCCTCCTCACTCCCCTCGCCTTCGTCTGCGCCCTCCTCCGCTTCCTCAGGGTCCTCGTCCGCCTCCTCACTCCCCTCGCCTTCGTCTGCGTCCTCCTCCGCTTCCTCAGGGTCCTCGTCCGCCTCCTCCTCGTCGGGCTCCACCCCCGTGGCCTCCTCAGGCTCCACCTCATCGCGCTCCTCAACCGCGGGCTCCACCTCCATCTCCTTACCCCCGACAACCTCCTCCGCAGCCCTAACACCAGCCTCCACCGTCCCCGATGGGGTCTCTCCCTCCGCCACTGGGGGAGCCGGGGAGATCTCTGGGGCGGCGGGCGGGCGCTTCCTGGCTGGAGGCATGGGGGAGCTAGGGTTTGTGCAGGGTTTGTTGTTCCGATTCGACGGGGAGGGTGGAGAATGATCAGACGAAGGAAGCGAGGGGAAGGAGCCTTTGCCCTTTGGAGGCCGATAAGCCTGGAACGTTCGGTGGCGACTGGAGGTGGCCAGATGGGCCAGATCGACGGCTGGCCTCGGACCGATCTAAACAGGCTGTACCGGTACGGCCCGATAGCTCAGGCCTCAGGCTATGTTTGAGCCGGCATCTCGGTCCGGCGAGCAGGCATGGTATAGTCTGTTTACAGCTGAACCGGTACGACAATGAGCTGTTTATTTAAAAAATAGTTGTTTTATAGCTATTTTTAGCTGTTGAAGACTTTAAAAAATCTAAAGAAAAAAATCCGAAAAATCCCAATTTTTTCCCCTATAAATAAGGTAGCAGCCCCCTCATTTCTCCACCAGCAAACCTACAATCTCTTCTCTACGTTCTTTTGTAAAAATTCTCTTGCTGTTGGTAATAATTTGGCAAAATTGAAAATATTTTTGCCAAAAATCTAAAAAAACTGAAATCCGGCTTCTCTCGAGAAATTAAGGTCAGAATAATGATTTAATTTTTCATTGTTCTTATTATTTTAAATGAGATTAAAGTAATAATAGCATAATTATTTCTTGCAATTTTCTTCATAGAGCATCAGGATTTTGCGTCCTTCCCAGCTTCTGATTTCGGGATTTCACACGTTCTAGAAAAAACATACCGGAGGAGGTCGGTCATACCGATGGCCGGTATGACCGGAGTGGGCCCGATCATACCGGCCCCTTAGACTCTAAATGCAACTCGTTCTGTAAATTCCACACCGAGTAGACTCCGATCGCACTAATGGCCAGTATGACCGGAGAGGGCCCGGTCATACCGGCCCACTTCATGCAAAATATATTTTTCTTTGCAAAAGATCTTCCTTTTTATGCAAAGCCACATATAAGTCTAATGCACAAGTATTGAGTGAGCCTCTAAACATTTTCGACATCGAACACGCGTTAATGACCCCTCTTAATAGTACGGTGCCTATTCTAGCAACCGATCTTTTCCTCCAAACTCCGAGATCGGCAAAAAGACTATGAAAAGTCCTTAACTTTTATACCTTAGACATCTTGTCTTCGACGTGCTTTCCTTTTTCACCAATTTTATGCTTCCATATTCGTCGAAATTTTTGAACCAACCTATTATCAAAAATACTCAAATTGAAAATGTTAGTCCTTTAACCGCAATTATCATTAATTACCAAAACCAAATTAAATTATAGGCCTAGATGCTTTCAACGATCAGAAGTTTGCTGGAGTTCGCATGCAGCGATCTTCATCAGTACCCACAATAGGTAAGAAGAAAACTACGCGGTGAAAGATATGGGATGCAGGTGACTCTACCCCCAAAGAGTTCAAGTACAATAACGTCAAGTGCGGACACAACAACAAGTGGTGGGGAGCTAGCTGCCTATCTCAACAACAACACTGTCAACTACCACGAGTAGCAAAAGGAGGACTTTGGTATTTTTTAGTGGTGGCACGAGCACAAGATAACATATCCAATGCTTCCCATATTAGCATGGGATGTGTTAACAGTTTCTGTCTCCATAGCTTTTTCGAAGTTTACTTTCAATCTATTCGAAAGAATAATCGAGGAGAGAAGAACAAATCTGACAAGTGAGATAGTGAAAATACTTCTCACTGTGAAAGATTGGGAACAAGCTTGTCGGCGTTTCGAGCACCGGCAAGTAAATTTGTAAGTCTAAGGGGCCACGCGTTCCCTCTCCCTGAATGGTTAGACTCAAAAGTCCAAGGTGTATACTGGTTCGGACCGAATGTCCCTACTCCAGTTCGTGTGGCGATGTTGTATTGCTTTTGGTGCAAACAGCTGCACAGCGATTACAAGTGAGGGTTGAGGGCTTGAACACAAAAGTGTTTTTTTGTTCCCTCTTCTGCCAAGACCTTCCTCCCCTGCCCTCCTTTATACAGTCGGAAGGGGCAGGTTACATTGGAAATTGGGAGAAGGAAGGAAGATGGGACCCTACGCTAGGAGCCCTAGTCTCTTGTCTTAGCGATCGTCGTCGTCCGCCTTTGCCCACACCGGTTTGGTAGGCGAGCGACTCGCCGTTTCCTTGGGAAGCGCGCGCACCGCCTTCGGGAACTCGTCAGGCCGACGTTGCGGAGCGTGGCCTGGCGCCGCCGTGAGGGAGCCGTGCCGTGTGGTCGGGCGATGGGATCGGAGTTTTGACTTGGGCAATCCTCATGCTGCCTCGGGAAGGGGCCACCTGCCCTGCACGGTCGCTTCGAACGATCCTGTCCGTGGGGCACATGGCCCTCGGCGAAGATTTCCTCAGCTTGGTCGGGGCTCGGGGGAGCCCGACCTATGACGGGGGTCGGCATCCCACTTGGTCGTGATCGCTTGCCTTGATTTAGTCGAGGACGAGCGTCCTTTTGTGGCCCCGCAGGTCCCTTGGTCGGAGCTGGGCCCAGGGGCGGCTCGTTGGGTCGTAGCTGGACTTGACGCAGCCTGCTTGTCATCCTGGGCCGCTGAGGTACCCCTGGTATGAGTATTCGTCAGTAGCCCCCGAACCCCCGAGCGAGTTCGTCAGATACGGTTGGGGATTGAGCTTGGTTGGTGGGAATCTTGGTTGTACGTGGCGACCGGGCCTGGTCGGGCGACCCGACCAGCCTGGTCGGCTGGTCTCAGCCTGGTGTGCTCCAGCGCATCCGGCGGCTACCCAAGAGCTGGTTGAGGCACTCGAACCGCCAGAAGCTTTTAATTGCTTCGCTGCGCGCGCCGCGCATGGCTTGGCGTGTCTTGACCGTACGTCTTCTTGGTTGCTTCGGAACCCGGCGAAGGGCGCTTCGTTTTCCTGCGCTTGACATTTATGCAGAGTCGTTTGATCTTCCTCCTCCGGGTATATAAGGGCACCACCGCTTGCCTGGATAGTTACCCCCAGCCTAGAATCCTTTTTGATCCGCCAATGGCTTCGACGCCTCCGCTGGTTTTTGGATTTGGTGATGATGACGAGATGGAAGAGGAGGATCCTTTGGCTGAGCTCTGGGCTGAGCACGATCAGGCGATGGCTGAACTCTCGAAGGAGGAGGAGGTCGTGGCCCGCGACATTGCTGCGGTTGACGCGCTGCTCGAGGTTGCTCCGAGGCTCTTCGAGGTGAGGAGCGCCCTCTTAGAGGCAATGGCGCGTGTGCGCGGGTAGCCGTCAGTGTGGAGGCACTGACGCAATCAAAAATTCGTGATATAATACTTGGTGCTGAAATAGCTCCTCGTATTTCACGTAGCGTTGTGTAGTGTTTGAGCCTGTTGGCCACCTCATGTAGCATTGTAAAGCTTGAGCCTGTCGGCCAATAATAAAATTTTCCTTTCCTTTGTGACTGTTTGTGTCTTTGTGATGAGCTTGTCTTGGACGTTTTTTCCCAACTAACTCGGCCCTCGAGGTTTGGCAGCCGGTGGAAGATCGCTCTTCTTGTGCGCGGGCAGTCAGACGCCTTTCTCGTACTCACAAATGTTTGTCGGGAGGCTTCGTGAGCTCGTTTTAACGTCGTAACTAGACGCGACCTTGGTCGGTTGGGATGACCAGATGCCTCTCGGGAGTTTCTGGTGTCCAAGTGCTCATTTAGCGTCGTAGCTAGACACGGCCTGGGTCGGCTGGGACGACCAGATGCCTCCCGGGAGGTTCTGGTGTCCGAGTGCTCGTTTAACGTCGTAGCTGGACGGGGCCTTGGTCGGCCGGGACGGGGCCTTGGTCGGCCGGGACGACCAGATGCCTCTCGGGAGGTTCTGGTGTCCGAGTGCTCGTTTAACGTCGTAGTTGGACGGCGCTCGTTTCACGTCGTAGCTGGACGGTGCTCGTTTCATGTCGTAGCTGGACGGGACCTTGGTCGGCCGAGACGACCAGATGCCTCTCAGGAGGTTCTGGTGTCCGAGTGCTCGTTTAACGTCGTAGCTGGACGGTGCTCGTTTCACGTCGTAGCTGGACGGCACTCGTTTCACGTCGTAGCTGCACGGCGCCTTGGTCGGCCGGGACGACCAGATGCCTCTCGGGAGGTTCTGGTGTCCGAGTGCTCGTTTAACGTCGTAGCTGGACGGGGCCTTGGTCGGCCGGGACGACCAGATGCCTCTCGGGAGGTTCTGGTGTCCGAGTGCTCGTTTAACGTCGTAGCTGGACGGTGCTCGTTTCACGTCGTAGCTGGACGACGCTCGTTTTACGTCGTAGCTGGACGGGGCCTTGGTCGGTCGGGACGACCAGATGCCTCTCGGGAGGTTCTGGTGTCCGAGTGCTCGTTTAACGTCGTAGCTAGACGGTGCTTGTTTCACGTCGTAGCTGGACGGCGCTCGTTTTACGTCGTAGCTGGATTGGGCCTTGGTCGGCCGGGACGACCAGATGCCTCTCGGGAGGTTCTGGTGTCCGAGTGCTCGTTTAACGTCGTAGCTGGACGGTGCTCGTTTCACGTCATAGCTGGACGGCGCTCGTTTTACGTCGTAGCTGGACGGGGCCTTGGTCGGCGTGGCACGGATCGAGGAAGAGATGTCGGTCGGTCCGGCCGGGGTCGAAACGCCGTGGGCGGCAGTGTCGGAGAGCGGGGCAGTCCCGACCGCCCTTGGCGAGACGGGTCTCCCTTCCTTGGTCGGGGGAGGTCGGGAGGAGCTTCCGCCGTCACCACCGGGGAGCCCGCCGGCAGGCGCGGCCCGGCTCTCCGAAGTGACGGTAAGGTCGCCGCCCGGGGACCAGTCGGAGGCGATCCAAGGGTCGAAGGGGGTCCCTTCGGAGCCACAGGGGAGGCGCCGGTTGACCTCCTCAGCGCAGATCGGGCTGGGTCGACCAGCGGCTCCGCTCAACCAACTGCCGCTATGCCGGCTCGGTCGAGGGCGGCAGACCGGCGGGCCGACCATCTCGATGGACGACCCGGCGGAAAACCGCGAGTGGGGCGTCTTCCGGGACGGCGTCAAGCGTATCATGGCCGAGACGAAGCGGATCCAGGAGGACCTAGCCATCGCTCTCGAGTGCTCTAGTGGAGTGCTGGGCATGGTTTCCGACGAGATTCTTCCGGTTGGCCTGGTAAGTCGGCCAAAACTTGGCTTTTGTAGCTTTTGACGGATTCGTCGCGAGCTAATTGAGTGTTGTGCCTCGCAGCGCTTGCGTGCCCGCTCGGGGGAGAAGTCGCAGTTTATCATGGGTCTGCACGGCCGGAGGTTGGCCGCCGAGGAAGATCGCGATCGGCTGCGCCCCGAGCTGCACGACGCTCGGGTGGCCTTGGGCCGCGAGCAGAAGGCGGCGGAGGAGGCCCGCCAAGAGCTGGCTCGGTCCGCCCAGGCCCTGTCCGATGAGCGCCAGGCGAACCAGTCCTTGGCGGCGCGGGTGGCGGAGCTCGAGACCCTCTTGGCGGGGGCGAGCGACGCCAAGGACATGGCCGTGGCCGCCGAGGCGACCGCACGGTCGGAGGCGGCCCGCCTTCAGGGCGAGCTGGACCAAGCTCAGAGGGGTGCCGAGCTGGCATGGGGCGAGCGCGACGCCGCCCGGAGGGAGCTAACCAAAACGGAGGTCGACCTCCGCGACCTGACGAGCTCTGCGGCCGGTAAGAGTCCTGATCCTTTTGTTAATTTTGCGACTGTTTAGTGGGGCGTGCTTTCTGATGCTACCCCAATCTGTAGAGCTGCAAAAAAACCTCAGCTGTGCCGCAGAGGCGCGGAAGGATGCTCTGGAGGCCCGTGACGCGGCGATCACGGCTCGAGATGCGGCATTGGCAGCGCTTCGGGGGGCCGAGGGAGGTCGGTCCGAGCTGGCCGCGGAGCTGGAGGCCCTTCGGAGGGTCGGCCAGGACGTCTGCGACCGAGTGCTCGGAGCCGTGCCGGGCCCGAGCTCGCTCGCCATCGTGCTAGCCCAATTGCCGGGGCACGTCAAGAGCGCGGTAGGCGAGGGCGCTGCGCTGGGGGCTTCCTCGGCACTGGTCAACACCGTCTCCTATTATGACGGCATCGACCTTGCGGTGGTGAGCAGCGGGGTCGCTGGGAACCGGACGGACGAAGAGGTGGATAGGCTCGAGCTTCAGGTCGAGCCACACGCTCGGGAGATCGCCGGTTGCATACCACCGCAGAGTGTCCTCCACAAAGAGCAGAGAGAAGATTAGGCTTATCCCCTCTGATTGTAAAAAGACTATTTTATGCAAATAATATTAAAGCTTTTAGCAAGTTCCGATCTGTCTCTTGCCCTTTTATGCTATTGTGAGCACTTGTCCGACCATAGCTTTAAGGACCGTGGGGGTCGCTTGTGCGTAGGTCGGATTGTTTGCTAGGGAAGGATGAGGATAGGAACTCTGGCTATGCAGCATTCATGCGCACTTGTGCGGGATAGGAGTGTTCCTGACCGACCAAAGGTCGCTCCGCTCGGGCACTTCCTTCGTCCGCAAAGTGCTACTTTGCAACCGTAGCCGCTGGGGCGTAGGCCGTAGCACTTGGGTCGAGAGGGTTACCGCTCGGGAGGGACCTCGTGGCCGATCGGGTCACCGACCCACGTGAGTGCGTGAATTAGCTGTGTTCGCACGGGAAAGGAGTGTTCTCGACCGACCAAAGGTTGCCCCGTTTGGGTACTTCTCTCTTCCGCGAAGTGCTACTTCGCAACCATAGCCGTTGGGGCGTAGGCCGTAGCACTCGGGTCGAGATGGTTGCCGCTCGGGAGAAACCCCGTGGCTGGTCGGGTCACCGACCCACGTGAGTGCGCTTGACCAAAAGCGACCCGTACGAGGGTGCCAACGGGCAGCCTCCGAGCATCGTACGGCGACCGGGTTCTCGGGAAAAGGAAAAGACAGTGCAAGGGGCAAGAAAAGAGCTTAGGGATAGAATCGCCTTAACTTTTCTATGTTCCATGCGTTGGAGAGGACGTGGCCGTCCACGTCCTTGAGCCGGAAGGTGCCGGGTCGGAGAACCTCCACGATGGTAAAGGGGCCTTCCCAGGGCGGCGAGAGCTTGTGCTTGTCTTTGTTGGTCTGAACCCGGCGCAGGACCAGGTCGCCAACATTGAAGGATCGCTCTCGAACCTGACGACCGTGGTAGCGCTGTAGTGTCTGTTGATACCTAGCCGACCGTAGAATGGCCACATCGCGCGCTTCGACGAGCTGGTCAATGGCGTCTTGTTGCGAGACGAGCCCCCGAGCCTCGTCGAAGGCTTGTAACCTTGGGGCGCCGTATTCCAGGTCGGTTGGCAAGACAGCTTCGGCGCCGAACACCATGAAGAACGGTGTAAACCCGGTCGCCCGAGTTGGTGTGGTCCGTAGGCTCCAGAGGACGGAGGGTAGCTCGGCCACCCATCGCCCTGCGAATTGCTTCAGCCGACTGAAGATCCTCGGTTTGAGCCCTTAGAGGATCATGCCGTTCACGCGTTCGGCCTGACCGTTCGTCCGCGGATGGGCTACGGCTGCCCAATCGATGCGGATGTTGAAGTCGTCACAAAACTCGAGGAATTCCTTCCCCGTGAACTGCGTCCCGTTGTCGGTGATGATGTAGTTCAGGACTCCGAACCGAAAGACAATGTCGCGGAAGAAGGTGGTCGCCTGCATCAACGTGATGCTTACGACCGGCTTAGCCTCTATCCATTTGGTGAACTTGTCCACCGCGACAAGGAGGTGGGTAAAGCCCCCGGGCGCCTTTTTGAAGGGTCGGACCAAATCGAGTCCCCAGACCGCAAATGGCCATGTGATGGGGATCGTCTGTAAGGCCTGAGCCGGAAGATGTGTCTGCCGGGCGAAGAACTGGCATCCTTCGCAGGTGCGTACGATCTGCTCGGCGTCGGATACGGCGGTCGGCCAGTAGAAGCCTTGTCAGAAGGCTTTTCCTACCAGGGACCGAGGCGCAACATGGTGGCCGCAGACACCGCCATGGATATCGGCGGCGGTGCTTCCCTTGGTCGGCGGGACTCACCTGCGAGGACTCGGAGGACTCCTTTGTATAGGTCCGCCCGACCAGACGAAAGATTCGCCCGGAAGCGAGCGCGCGGGCCTCGATTGTGTCGGCGGGAGCGACCCATCGGTCAGGCGATCGACAAAGGGTCTCCTCCAGTCGGATTCGGTTGTTAGCAAGTCGCGGCCTGACCCGGGCAGCTCTACCTCCGACCGCCCGACGATCGGAGCAGTCGCGCCCGACAGGTCGGGAGGCCGCTCGGTCACTGGGTCCATCTGGACGGAAGGTTGCAGAAGGTCGCGGACGAAAATCCTAGGCGGGATTGACCCTCTGCTGGAGGCGAGATTGGCCAGGTAGTCGGCCTCACCGTTATAGCGTCTGTAGCTATGGTGAAGCTCGAAACCTTTGAATCGTTCTTTGAGCCTGCGTACTTCTCGACAGTATGTGGCCATGCGGGCGTCTCGGGGCTCCGCAGCCTTCATGACCTGGTCGACGACAAGCTTGGAGTCCCCGTGGACGTAGAGTCGGCGAGCGCCGAGGTCGGCAGCGATCCGGAGGTCGTTGACGAGAGCCTCGTACTCGGCGATGTTGTTGGTCGCGTCGAACAGCAGCCGAATGGCATACTGGAGCTTGTTCCCGTGCGGGGAGACGATGACGACTCCTGCGCCCGCGCCGTTCTTGGTGTAGGACCCGTCGAAGTATATCGTCCAGTACTCGGGGTCTTCGAGCGCCGGTGGCGCCTGAGCTTCGGTCCACTCGGCGACGAAGTCGGCCAGGGCCTGCGACTTGATCGCCGTTCGGGGAACGTACGATATGTCGTGACTGTTGAGCTCGAGTGCCCACTTGGCTATCCTTCCTGAGGCGTCGCGATTGTGGATGATCTCGCCGAGTGGCGAAGTGGTCACCACGGTGACAGGGTGCTGGTCGAAGTAATGGACCAGCTTCCTCTTTGCGATGAGCACCACATAGAGCAGCTTCTGCACCTGCGGGTATCGAGCCTTGGACTCGGAAAGCACCTCGCTGATAAAGTAGACTGGCCGTTGTACCTTGAGCTCGCGGCCTTCTTCCACCCGTTCCACCACAAGGGCCGCACTGACGACTTGGGTCGTGGCGGCGATGTAGAGGAGTAGCGGTTCGCCTGGTGCCGGGGCGACCAGGACTGGAGGTGAGGTCAGGAAGGCCTTCAAGCGGGTGAGGGCCTCCTGAGCCTCCTGGGTCCAGCTGAAGTGGTCGGATTTCTTGAGCAGCCTGTAGAGCGGCATCCCGCGCTCGCCGAGGCGAGACACGAAACGGTTCAAGGCCGCAAGGCATCTTGTCAGCTTTTGGACTCCCTTTAGGTTGCCGATCGGGCCCATCCTTGTGATCGCCGAGATCTTCTCCTAACTGGCCTCGATGCCACGCTCGGAGACGATGAAGCCGAGAAGGTTTCCCTTAGGAACCCCGAAGACGCACTTGTCGGGGTTGAGCTTTAGGCGGAACCGCCGGAGGTTCGCAAAGGTTTCTCCTAGGTCGGTGATGAGGTCATCGGCCTTCCTAGTTTTCACGACGATGTCGTCGACGTTGCTTCGATGTTACGGTCGATCTGGTCGTTGAAACACGTTTGCATGCAGCGCTGATATGTAGCACCCGCGTTTTTCAGATCAAACAGCATTGTTACGTAGCAAAAGGAGCCAAAAGGGGTAATGAAAGAAGTTGCGGGTTGGTCGGACTCCTTCATCGCTATCTGGTGATAGCCCGAGTAGGCATCCAGAAAGGACAGGGTTTCACACCCTGCAGTGGAGTCAACGACTTGGTCGATGCGGGGCAAGGAGAACGGGTCCTTGGGACATGCCTTGTTCAGACTTGTGTAGTCAACGCACATTCTTCATTGCCCATTCTTCTTTTTTACAAGTACAGGGTTGGCAAGCCACTCGGGGTGGCGATATTCCTCTTCCTGTGCCCTGGTGCGCTGGATGAGGGCCCCCGTAGCCGCGGGGGTTACGGTCAGGTCGACCGTGCCCGCCATGTTGCACTTGCGAGAGTGCCGTCTGCGGGCAGCGTGCTCCATGTCAGAGCTGGAATCGTGGCTGGAAGAGTCTTCCAAAGAAGTCGTGGAATGAGGCCGCATATAGCCGCCATTGCCACGAGTTGTGAGCCTACGGAGGTGATGCGGTCATCATCCCGAAGTTCGCGGTGCCGCCCCGAGGAGGCGAGGCGCTCATGAGCTCCGACCTTAGGGCTGTAGGGGCCCCAAGCCGAGGTCGGCGGTCGTCAGCGGACTCGTGCTCCTAGCGAGCGCCCGATCCTTAGAGGTGACGGGAATGAGCGCGAGCTCTCCCGCCGAGGTGGCGATGAAGTCGAGGGAGCCGAAACGGATCCGGCTCCTCGACGCAGACACGCCGTCGTGGGTGAAGAAAGCCATCAGGGAGACAGGCGGGAATCCGGAGATGTCGATGAAGACGCGCGAAGGCCCCTACCTGGCGCGCCAATTGTCGGTGTTTCGAGCACCAGTAAGTCTAAGGGGCCACGCGTTCCCTCTCCCTGAATGGTTAGACTCAAAAGTCCAAGGTGTATACTGGTTCGGGCCAAATGTCCCTACTCCAGCTCGTGTGGCGATGTTGTATTGCTTTTGGTGCAGACGGCTGCACAGCGATTACAAGTGAGGGCTGAGGGCTTGAACACAAGAGTGTTTTTTGTTCCCTCTTCTGCCCAGACCTTCCTCCCCTGCCCTCCTTTATACAGTCGGAAGGGGCAGGTTACATTGGAAATTGGGAGAAGAAAGGACGATGGGACCCTACGCTAGGAGCCCTAGTCTCTTGTCTTGGCGACTGGTCGTCGCCCGTCTTTGCCCACACCGGGTTTGGTAGGCGGAGCAGCTCGCCGTTTCTTGAAAGCGGCGCGCCGCCTTCGGGAACTCAGTCAGTCTTGGCGTTGCAGTGTGGCCCTGGTGTTGCCTCGGGAAGGAGCCCGTACTTCATGTGACTGGGCGATGGGATCGGAGTTTTGACTTGGGCAATCCTCATGCTGCCTCGGGAAGGGACCACCTGCCCTGCACGGTCGCTTCGAACGATCCTGTCCGTGGGGCACGTGGACCTCGGCGAAGATTGCCTCAGCTTGGTCGGGGCTCGGGGGAGCCCGACCTATGACGGGGGTCGGCGTCCCACTTGGTCAAGATCGCTTGCCTTGATTTGGTCGGGGACGAAGCGTCCTTTGTGGCCCCGCAGTCCCTTGGTCGGAGCCGGGCCCGGGCGCTCGTTGGGTCAGAATGGGCTTGACGCACCGCTTGTCATCTGGGCCGAGGTACCCACGTATGAGTTTTCGTCAAAGCTGATCAACGAGAACAAGACACTACAGAAAATGTTGAGCTGGCGACGACGTTTGAGAATCTTTATCTAGATAGTCAGAAAGAATAATTGTTATCTTCACTTTTTTTCTGCTATAGGCTGTACTCTTTTTTCGTTGCTAAGGTTTTATCATATTGAGTTTTTACTTGGTAAAGTTTTTAACAAGACAACCAAACATTAATAAAGCTTATTATTTAATTATAATTATTTATCTCCTTTTAGAATTTTATTTCATATTTTTTGCATTTTCCTATTTTACATAGATTTTTGAAAAGTTTTTCTACATCCCTTTTGGTTTTTATAATTATTCTAGTTTTTATTTTGCAAATTTTGTCAACATTTTTTCAAAATTTTTATATTTATTTTTAAAATTTTCAGATTGTTTTGAATTTTACGAGCCGGCCGAGGTCCGGCACGGCCCGTCGGCCCGTTTATACCCGTGTAGGCATGGCACGGCACGGCAGCCACCCGGGCCGTGTTTGGACCGTGATCTCGACCCGTGGATTGGCACGGCACACCCGTTTAATAATCGAGCCTAAACAGGCCGTGCCAGACCGGACCGGGCCGCCCATTTGGCCACCATTAGTGGCGACCTGCCAAGTTTGGGTACCTTCATACGTTTATCTCTGGTCAGTTTTTTTTAATAAATAAACGTTTTTGTATATGCTGTTTTAAAAATGATTGTATTTGTTGGTACAAAATCTTGGTATATACAGAAATTTTTGCAAAAATATCTTCCGCTAACCATAGTGCTTGTTGATATTTTTTACTCTGCCCATAACAGCGAGTATAGGGCAAAAGAGTGGGAGAAAGAGTTCATGGCGATTGTTATCGACGCATGTTGGAATATCAGGAAGGAAAGGAATACGCCTGTGTCAACATGTTGATCGCACTACAATGTCACCCAGATTTCGTCAAGCACTATCGGTTGTGGGTTCAGTCATCAAATATGTTTGATGGGTAGATTTATTTAAATTCTTTGATCCAGTTTTGGGTCATTATATAGTTTTCAGAAGTATTTTGGGGGAGTACATTTTTTCTTTTGTTCGACCCCCACATCTCAACAAGCGAGCTTTTGAGGCTTTATTTGTTTAGGATTAGATTTATAGTTTAAAGTCAGCTTTTGAGCTTAAATAGTTTAAAAGCAATCGGCTTTTATATATGGTAGAGACAAGTAATTTTACTCTAACTTCCGTAACACTAGTATAAAACCAACCATCAATAAGCCAAAAAAAATACATCTCCTGTGGCTTTTAGCTTTTAGTTATATGCAGGCCCTGTTTGGAATGACTTCAGCTCCGACTTCTCTCCTCTGAAAGTCGAAAGCTGTTCCAAACGGCTAGCTTCTCCACAGCCAAAAGCTAAAAGCCAGCAGCCCGTTCATACTAGGAGAAGCTGAAAGTCAAAAGTTGGTCGGAGAAGCTTCCTACGACTTCAATGGGTTAGAATTCTGACTTTGCCACTAGGGTTAAAGAAAATTACCCATCCTACATGTTAGAAATTGACAAGTGAACAAGAATGAAGAAGATCAAACCAACACAGATCAGACACCAGGATTTTAACGTGGAAAACCCTTCAATGCGAAGGGAAAAAACCACGGGCACTAGCCAGACAAAACTTCACTATTTTGGAGAGAGTTTACAAAAAATGCCGTCTGATTCCCTGGCGGCTTACAGATGAAGTTTAAGGTGAACCCTAATCCGTACCGCGGGGGCTCCGCCCCCGAACCACCCAAGCGTCCCCGGGCTGAGTAACAGGCCAGTTGGCCTCGCTTCGCTCCGGCCCAAGCCTCCGACGACGGGCCTCCGCTTCGCTCCGCCAACTTGGCCAGCCTTGATTAGAATTTGGATCACAACATAACAAACTCCACCTTGAGACAAATTCCATCTTGTAGCATATAGAATGTAACTTCCCTCCTGAACAATAAAGACAGCAACTGGTGGTGCCAAAAACAGCCACTAGGGCTAAACAGTTATACCAACTAAGCCTGAGCAAAGCTCAAACTTAGCAACAGGAACAGGCTTAGTCAACATATCAGCAGCATTATCATGAGTGCTAATCTTGCATACCTTTAGTTCTCCTTCTGCAATTACCTGTCTGACATAATGATATTTGATATCAATGTGCTTTGTTCTTTCATGAAACATTTGATCCTTTGTGAGATGAATTGCACTTTGACTGTCACAAAATAAATTTATGCAAGATGTATCTCCACAAAATTCAGCAAACAAACCTCTCAACCAAATCGCTTCTTTACTTGCATCACAAACGCAATATACTCGGCTTGATGGTAGATAAAGCAACGGTGGGTGTAGGCTAGCCCTCCAACCGATCGCACATCCACCAACTGTAAACACATAGCCTGTGAGAGACCTTCTCTTGTCTAAATCAGCGATATAATCTGAATCAACATATCCAACAAGTCCTTCTCTAGTTTTGCCAAACGCAAATAAGCATTAGATGTGCCTCGCAAGTACACGAAAATCCACTTGACAACATTCCAGTGTTCTTTACCGGATTAGCCATGTATCTACCGACTAAACTCATAGCATAAGACAAATCAGGGCGTGAGCAAACCATGGCATACATTAAAGAACCAACAAGACTAGAATAGGGCACTTTGGACATGTACTCAAAATCAAATCGTGCTAGGACATTGAGACGATGACAACTTGAAATGAGGAGCAATTGGAGTACTTATCGGCTTAGAATCATGCATATTAAAACGATGAAGAACTTTACAATGTAATCTGTCTTGACTAAGAAACAACAAACCGAACTTCGTCTCTACTAATCTCCATACCAAGAATTTTCTTAGCAGCACCAAGGTCCTTCATCTCAAATTCGCTACTTAAGCGTGCCTTTAAAGTAGCAATTTCTTTCTTGCTCTTGGTAGCAATCAACATGTCATCAACATATAACAGAGGTATATATGTGATCCATCAACAAATTTAATGTAGACACAGCTATCATATAAAGATCTTTTAAAACCATTTGAGATCATAAATGAATCAAACCTCTTATACCACTTGTCTTGGCATCGCTTGAGACCATATAATGATTTCTTCAATTTGCATACAAATTCCTCCTTACTGAGCACAATGAAACCTTCAGTGGTCCATATAAATCTCCTCTTCTAACTCTCCATGTAGAAAAGCGTCTTCACATCTAACTGCTCAAGCTCAAGATCATGCATAGCAACAATACTAAAAAAGTACGAATGGAACTATGCTTTACAACCGGAGAGAACACATCATTATAGTCAATACCGGGTATTTGACTGAAACCTTTAGCAACTAACCTTGCCTTGAATCTTGTAGGTTCGCTGGGAAATGAACCTTCCTTCCTTTTAAAAATCCACTTGCAACGGACTGGCTTCTTTCCATTCGGCAAGCGAACAATGTCCCATGTACCATTTTTCTCAAGTGATCGTGCATCTCCTCTTGTATAGCAAAAGTCCACTTCTCATGGTCACCAAAATCAAAGCTTCAGTATAAGTGGAGGGTTCAACACAATCAACCTCCTCAGCACAACTCAAAGCATAACTAATATTGCATTCTTAAATTAATCTCTTCGCTGATTTTCGTACCCTTACGGCCCTATCAACTGCCGCATGTGGTGGAGGCTGCAAAATAGGAGAAGAATGCACAACAATAGGTGAATCAGTATCAAGAACCTGTGTATCCTGGGCACCAACATTATCATCAGTCATATGGTCGCCCTCATCCAAGTTCTCCACCTGCAAGCTAACTTTCGTGGTACTTTATCATGAACATTAGAAGAGGGTTAGCATAGTACATCTGATTCATTGAAAACCACACTTCTACTCATCATGCTCTTCTTAGTTGCGGGGTTCCACACTTATAACCTTTTACCCCTGAACCATAACCCAGAAAGACACACTTTGCAGCTCTAGGCTCTAATTTTCCATTGTCCACGTGTGCATAAGCAGTGCAACCAAAAACTTTCAACTGTGAATAATCTGAGGGAGTACGAGACCATACCTCCATGGGTGTTTTCTTGTCAATGGCAATGGAAGGTGACCTGTTGATCAAATAACAAGTCATGGAGGCACCTCGGCCAATTGTCGCCCATCCCAAATTGGACAAAGATACAACGTGCTTTGGAGATGATGGTCCTGTTCATCCGCTCGCTACACCGTTACTCACATGAGTGTGCGGAATGGTGTAGTGCTGACAATACCCTCTTTTCTGCAGAAAAACTTGAATTCATGTGAACAAAATTCCATACCATTATCGATGCGCAAAACCTTTACCTTCCTCTCGGTTTACTTTTCTACCATAACCTTCCGGGCTTTAAAAGCATCAAAAGCATCATATTTATGTTTCGAAAATAAGGAAACACCTTTACGAGTAATCATCAATGATAGTAAGCATATAACGACAACCACCAAGTGAGTGATTCCGAGAAGGCCCCACAAATCAAGCATGTACATAATCTAATATGCCTTGGTTGTATGGACAGCAGATTGAATTTTACCCGCTTATGTTTACCAAAAATGCAAGGCTCACGAACTTCATCCCATCATTATTGTATCCTTCGAAGGCCTCTCTTGCTCACTCGCCATGCCGAGTTCACTCATGTGTCCAAGGCGCATATGCCAAAGCTTAGAATCACCGCACTTATCGGATGTAACGATGAGCAATGGAAATAACAAAGAGCAGATACAGTTATAGTATCACCTCTAAGAACATATAAATTTGTCGATTTCAAAATTCCTTTCATGATAATGAGAGAACCTTTTGATACCTTCAAAACTCCACCGAGCGGTGTACTTATACCCTTTAACATCAAGGGTACTCAATGAGATGAGATTTACGACATGGTTGGGACGTGTCTCACATCCATCAATGTGCGTGTCATACCATCGCATCCCGATCTTAACGGATCCAATGCCGTTGACCTCACATGCGGTGTTATCTCCCATCCGCACTAATCCTCCATTCGCATGTGCTCATAATAACTAAACCAGTCTTTGTTAATACAAACATGATATGAGCAAGCGAATCTAATATCCATTCAAAGATTCATTGAGACACAACCAAAGAAAGGCAATAAGAACATCATCCCGATCAAGATTATCACCGAAGCAACAGAGGCCTTACCATCATCCTCGAATTTATTCTTAGAAAGATATTTACCGTTCCTCTTTTCTTTATTCTGCAATTTCCAGCAATCCTCAATCACATGATTGGTTTTCTTACAGTACCTGCAGAACTTCTCTTTGTTCCTGGACTTTGAATGTCCTCTGCCTGCCTGGCTTTTACCTCTGTTTCCAAACTTTGTGTTTCTCTGCTCCTCCCTGCCTCGGACTGTTAACGCCTCTCCATTGGAGGTGTATTCGTCCGAGCGAACCATCTGTTTCATTTTCTCTTTCTGTGCAAGAGCCTCACATACTTCATGCAACGTTAGTTCATCACGACTATATAAAATTGTATCTCGGAAATTTGCATAAGAACCAGGGAGAGAGCATAAAAGAAGAAGACCTAAATCTTCATCATCATAGGATACCTCCATTGACAGGAGATCCGCAACTATCTCCTTAAAGGACGCTATGTGGTCCAACACCGAACCACCTTCTTGCGGTTTGTGCGTGAACAACTTCATCTTCATGTGCATCTTGTTTGGTTAGATCTTTTGACATGCGGATCGACTCGGCTTTCACCCACAACGCAATGGGCGTTTTCTCCGTTAGCACCTCCCGCAAAATATTGTTGGACGATGAAGATGAATATGTGACAACGCCTTACGATCCTTGCGCTTCTCATCATCACCCACGTCTTGAGTCCTTGTTCCTGAAACCGTCTAGAGCATCATCTAGATCGGTATGTGACAGCACTGCCCGCATCTTCACTTGCCACAATGAAAATCTTGTGTCCCGATCTAACAACGGTAGATCATACTTCAACGAAGCCATGTCAACTCCTGAATCTGATAACCAAAGCTCTGATACCACTTGTTAGAAATTGACAAGTGAACAAGAACGAAGAAGATCAAACCAACACAGATCAGACACCAGGATTTTAACGTGGAAAACCTTTCAATGCGAAGGGAAAAAACCACGGGCACCAGCCAGACAAAACTTCACTATTTTGGAGAGAGTTTACAAAAAATGCCGTCTGATTCCCTGGCGGCTTACAGATGAAGTTTAAGGTGAACCCTAATCCGTACCGCGGGGGCTCCACCCCCGCACCCCCCTAGACGTCCCCGGGCTGAGTAACAGGCCAGTTGGCCTCGCTTCGCTCCGGCCCAAGCCTCCGATTCGCTCCGCCAACTTGGCCAGCCTTGATTAGAATTTGGATCACAACATAACACTACAACAGTATAAATCCCGGACCGCACCTCTCTTACCCTCATTCCCAACCCGCACCCCATACACCTAAAAGCCATACTAAAAGCTAGATTTTCTAAACAACAAACTTCTCCAACCTAACCGTGCAGCCCAGCCAAAAGCCACTTTTCAGAAAAGATACAGCCATAGCAAACTGGGCCGTACGCTTATGGCTTTAAAAAAACCAAGATAAAAAATCACCTATTTATTTAGACTTTAGCTTTTAGCTTTTAAGCTGGTAAAAAAAGCCAAAACAAACTGGGCTAAGTGTAGGCGCATGAGTATAAAAGTGTCTCAGCTGAGCTTAGTGCAGGAGGAGATAAAGCAAAAGAGAAGGCAATGTCTGGCGCAAGCTGTTGTCTTGAGTGTAGGCGCATGAGTATAAAAGTGACAATGACCGATTACTCGGATGCCCGCTCTTAGCGATTACAGAACTGTTAGAATTATGGGTTTGCTGTAGTGAGTTATGGCAAAATAGATGACAAAGGTAGGTTTTTGTTAAAAAAAATCAAACAATTTTGTGCTGAAGATAAATTAGATATTTTATGCACACTTTCTCTCCTCTTCTTGTTGATATAATATTATTTAATGGGCGCAGTGTGTTATGTTAAATGGCCACAATTTTAGATTGTTCTAGCCAAAACCACGGTTTTACAATGGCAACATTTTACGATATCATGTAGCCAATCTTGCCAATAGTTAATTGCGATAATGTGCGAGGTGTGTCAACCTGCTCTCTCAACAGTTAGCAGTAAAGATTGTTGAAAAACATGAATTTACTATGAAGACGACTCAAGAAGTATCCTTGTGAGGAATTTCCCATGTGTCTCGGCACCAAATTAAAGCAGTTGAGCATTGAACAGCTAATACCGATACTTCCACGTCATTAAAGAGGTAAAGTTACATTGTTCTCGACACAACTCCCCTTTTAGTAGTCATACTCATGTAGTGTTAGAATTTGTGAATTTTCTAAATGTTAATGAGAAAACCGTAAGTGGATGCTATAAATACATATAAAGCGTATTTTTCTCGTTGAGGAGTCCTATTCATAGTTCAGCATCCTCGGAGAAAGCCATGACAGAAATATTTTGGAGGTTTGCAAAGCGAAAGTAAGAAGATGGCAAATAACTAATTTTATTACAACTTTCTTTCCCACTCATCTACCGGTCTACACGGCAGTGTATGATTGTCTTGTTACACAACTTACTTTGTGCAACGTTATGTGAGAAAATATCTCAAATGATGTAATCATACATCATAACCATTTGTCCGCGAAGCATCACAACATAAGACGGTGAAATAAACTTCAAACTAATTCCCCGATATCTATGATAATATTCTACTCCCTCCGTCTAAGTTTATAAAGCGTAGTTTTTAAATGGTCTTGTTCATAAATATATAATGTATTTCATATTCGTATTCCATTATAAAAGGGCATGTATCTCATGATTTTGAGAACAACAAAAATAGAAAACAATAGAAAAGGAGGAAAGAAAGAAAAGACGTCGCGTTGTGGTGACGTTTGAAAAAATCTCTTTGTGTTATTATGTTCTGCCTCGTGTTCGTGTGCGTGTGTTTATGATTCAGAGTCAAATTAAACCAACAATTGGTATCAGAGGCTGAGTTCTTGATCCGTGTATGCCCAAGATCATGCTGCGCTCTTGGGGAAATGGTGTCACCGGTGATGAGGCGACATCAGGTGTGATAGTGAAGGTGAGTGGAGTCCGCACCTCCATGGCTTGCGAGTGAGTCCACGACCTTGCTGTCTCCATGTATTGCTTTGGATGCTTCCGCTGGAAAGACGAAGACCGAAAGAGTGGAGTCCGCAAGGAGGCGAGTGGCCAAGTGGAGTCCGCGTATTATTCGGCTTGTTCGACTTTTCGGTTAATGGCAGTTGAAAACCGAACTGACAGCCAAAAACCGAACAACAGTGAAATGAAAACCGAACCGAAACCCAAAAACTGAAAAAACCAAAATAATCAGTTTATTCAGTTCGGTTTTTCGGTTTTTTTCCCACCCCTACTCAAAGACCGTGGGACATGATCGAGGATGGAAACATCGATGTGAGCAAAGATTAGATGGCCTTAGCGGCCATTTATGGAGATATCCCGGAGAAAACGCTCTTCCTATTGGCCGAAAAGAAGATGGTCAAAGCTGCGTGGGAGGTGTTGAAGATGATGCATCTTGGCTCATATCATGTGAAGGAGGAGAAAGTGCATGCGTATTTTGTTGAGGCAGATGCTGAAGACGAACAAGCATTACTCTCATACTAAGTAGAGTCCGCGGAGTTGAGTCCAGGACGTTGAGAAGATGTGTTTGCTGTCCTAAGTCAAGTTTGTGGTAAATATATCCGGGGCGTTGAAGAGATGTGTTCACCATCCTAAGTCGAGTCCATGAGAGATAAGTCCAGAAGTTGAGGAGATGCGTTCGCCGTCATGAGTCAAGTCCATCGAAGATGAGTCTGGGACATTAAGGAGATGTGTACGTCGTCCTGTATCGAATATGAGTTGAATAAGTCGAGTTGAGACCGATTGCCTCGAAGAGTTGAAGTCAATAAGACTTGATTAGGGGGGAGATTGTTTGAAACTAATCAAGATTTGCTAAATTTTTTGACTTGTTGTGTCATGTAAGGCAAGTAAGGACCACGATGCAATCTATAATCAGATCAAATCGGTTAATTTGTTTTCTTAGTTAGGTTTTCCAAGTTTAGCTATTGGCTTAGTTAGAAAGTTGATCGGGTTATTTGCCTATTATAAAATCGGTGTGGCAGTGTACTGAGGATGTGGAGGTTTCTAATGAGTGGCAGTGGCCCGGTGGGAGGTGGCGCCGCCCGTGGACGAGGAGGTAGAGGGAGAGGAGAAGCCATGGAAGCCATGGGAGTTGAAGGCCATGTTTGATGGAGTTTTAAGCCAACTTCAGCTTTTGAAAAGTTAGTAAGCTCTCACAAATAACTCAGCTTTTAAGCGGCTTTTGGCATAAGTTAGAAGCCCTATATAACTAGCAAAAGCTGAAAGCTAGGCTAGAACTGCTTTTACAGTTTATTGTTAAGGAAAATTAGCTATTTGTCAAATGATCTCTTATAAAAAGCTACAACCGCTTTTCAGCCCGAAAAACCAAAAAACAGCTTTTCAAAAAAACTACAGTTCCCCGAACAGACTCGAAAGGCCATGTTGAGGAGTGCGTTTAGTGAAACGTGCCAAAGTCATGCTGCACGTTATACTACTTGACCTCTTCATTTTTTATGCTAATGGCTGCTTTATAATTTTTTATTAATTAAACTAGGCACTGTGACTGTGACATTCATGGTCAACCTCTGTACTGCGCTGCTGCCCAGAAGTAGAAAAATGTTGGATCATGGCTTTGACAATCGTTTCTAGTTCTCTTGGGGCTTCGGGAAATTCCGTTTCTCTTCCCCCGACGTATAAAATGGATATCAGTATTCGTAGTCTATGGTACCACGTCACAAATCAAATACACTCACGTGAAGTTTGATCTAAGACTGAATTGCACTTTGCACTAGATACTGTATCTCGTGTGTTTTACTTTGCACTATCCTAGGCTAACTAATGTTGTAATTTACCCTAGCCAGAACTAAAGTGAAACTCTGGACACGATGCTTGGTGCAAACTACAATTTGCTCTTGATCTAATCTATATAATTAAGATTGAAGTGCACATGTTCACACGAAACAAATATTTCGATCTAATAGCTAAAGAGGCAGAAATTCAGGAATAGGTTTGTAATTATATGTTTATAAGAAAGCGTAAACATTTTATAATTAATGTATGGGTTTTTTATAGCTATAATTTCAATAACGACCAAGCTATAGTTTACACTGGTGAATAATATCCTAATGATGAAAGTCTTGCTTTTTCCCTGTGACCAGGTGATCCCTTTTTAGAGGTAATTAAACATTATATATATGGAATGATATAATAGTAGCTAACAACATGTAACCAAGGTTTATGGCTGAACCAACAGAAAAAACAATAATTAATGATGTTTAGTACATAGTGACAAATAACATAAATATGGAAAGCTTCACTTATTACACTTGATTAACTAACATACTCTAGAAATTCATAAGATGCATTATTGTTGAGGCCACATTATTGATATTCAATCCCATGAATGAAACATTGTTTATATGAGAAGAACTTCTTACTCTCACCGATGGACTGACTTGTTGACTCAGAGTGGCGTAGCCGTAGCACAGAGAGGCATGGCTTTTTTCAGTGTCACTCCAAACTTCTCTGTCATATCAATTCCATTTCTTTCCACCTGAATTGGGAGCCTCCACCTGAACTGATTTAACAACGATGCAAGAACCAAATGCACCATCTTAATAGCTAATGGCATTCCTGGGCAGATCCGACGTCCTGCACCAAATGGGATGAGCTCAAAATCTGCACCTCTGAACTCAACTGTCCTCTCCACAAATCTCTCTGGCATAAATTTCTCGGGTTCAGGCCATATGTCTCGATTTCTGCCCATTGCCCATACGTTTACAAGTACACGTGCACCCTTTTGTATTGTGTAACCCATTATTTTAACCGTCCTCTCAGCTTGCCGTGGTAGCAAGAATGGAGCAGGAGGATGCAATCTAAAAGTTTCTTTTACAACAGCTTGAAGATAGGGCAGCTGGCCAATCTCAGATTCTTCAATGTTTCTTCTTGAGCCGATAACTCGTGCAAGTTCATCACAAGCTTTAGCCATCGATAATGGGTTTTGAAGCAGTTCGGCCATTGCCCATTCAACTGTGCTAGAGCTTGTGTCGCTTCCGGCATTAAACAAGTCCTGTGGTACAAATATTTTGTGAATTGATATCCTCATAAATATTTATTAATTCAGATAAACTATTTTATAATTGATTCAAACCATACCAAGCAATCTTTCCACATATATGGACTCGAAACATATATAATTGTGCAATTGCTCGGTCAACTCTGGTATTATAATCGAGGACTGAGCGGTTGCTAAATTGGCGTGGGAGCCGTGAAACTCCCGGCCGGTCGGGGATTCGAGTCCTTGTTTGAACTTTTCGAGCCTCGCTTAATAATTTTTTAGTTTCGGATACACACATGTGTGTGCGTTCAGTAAGATAATTAGTTTCAGTAAGATAATTAGTCTCTCCATATATAGACTAGAAATTGATGGAACAATACCAAGCGGTCTAAGTCTATATGGATAGACTAAAAAACAAAACATGTAATTGCGCGGTAAGTCTATTAGTTGATTCATTGCAAAAATAAGTGTACTAGCCGTGCCACGACGCGCAACACCTCGAAGGAGCGATTCAGCGAGGCTTCACATGCCTGGACGCAATTTTTGGAACCGCGAGGATCCATTTGCAATAGGGCTCGTTCTGGACTCGAACGTGAATTTCTGGGACAAGGATGTTATTTTTAAAAAACCGGTGGAAGGACCTCGACGTAACTTCAAATTTCTTTGGGGCCTTTTCATGTAGGAGTTGCGAATTTGCGAAACCAAGAGGTTCTTTTCGAAAAAATGGTAGGAGGACCTCGACGCAAATTCAGATTTCTTTGGGTCCTTTTCACAAGTGGGACACGTGGACACCCTCCCGGGTAAGAATCCCCAGGGTCTAATATTGGTAGTATATTAGTTGATGTTTGGTGAAAGGATCTAAACAATGCCTAAACTAAGTCTTAGAAAATAATGTTGTAGTTGACCGCATCTACCCATTCTGAACCTCTTCCAAGAATACATCAGAAAATAAAATGTGAAAGATCATGTGGAGGTCTATCCAGGTTTGTGATAAGTTATTGACAGTGTTTGAGCATGTGGTGCTTAAGTTTGAATTTATTTTAAATTTCACTTCAAATTTGGAGCAATTTAATGTGCTGTCAGGTCAGGATGGCACTATCGGCCTTGAAGGTGCGGTAGTACCGACCAGGCGGCACTACCGACCTGGGATGGGTGGTAGTGACGGTCTATCGGAACTACTGGCCATGGACATGGTAGTTTTTTTTGCAGAGAGAGGCCTCTCGGGTGTTTCCAGGGCAAGCAATACTACCGACCATCTGAGAGCGGCAGTGCCGAGCCCAAAGGCACGGTGGTTATTTTCTAGAGATAGTATCTCCAGGAATTTTAGAGGCAGCAGCACTTCCGGCTACCTAGGAATGGTAGTACCGGTGGTGTGGTACTATCGGTCCCAGATGGGCGGTAGTGTCGACTTTCTAGTGATGTTATGCTTAATGTTTGTATTAATTGTTGATTAATGCATATTATTGTGAACAGTGCTATGTGATGTGTTTTTTGTTTATGTGGTTGTAGGACTTTAGCGCTAGGTCCTGGTGAGGCGAATGCGAGAGCGGGATTAAGCAAGGAGAGCTAAAGTCCATAACGGTCGATAGACGCCGAAAGATGATCAAGGTCGGAAGGTGGTTGCAAACCGGGAAGGCAACGAACCTGAGCATGATGCATTGGTGATGGACATAGCGAGCAATGGCATGGACCAAGACTAGACTTAGGGAGGAGTTGAGGTTCAGAACGGTCAAAGAAGTTGATGCTGCCATGGTAAAGCAAAAAAGGACACATGGCAGTCAAGTGACTTGGGTCCGCTTGCAAGCGAGGATGGTTCGGTGGAGTCCAAACGCGTGAGAGACTTGGCGCCAAGTCATTAGGGCCACAAGAAAAGCGCGAAGCATGACGATGCTTCGAGGAGAAGGAAGACCGGTCATTGGGGCGAATTGATAATTTGTCCAATACCAACGGTCGAGGCGGTTTGAAAAACCACGGTGATGGCCTAAGTGATTTAGATCACATCAAAGTGGTGTTGGACATAAATTCGGGCTCGCGGAGCGAATTTGGCGTCAATGTAGTGATCGCTTTGAGAAGTGTGCTTGTGTGAATGGAAAATCCGTTAAGAGTGTTGGGTTTCGGGTTAGCTCATGTAAGAAGTGGATGGTATCCATTCTAGTGTCCAGATTTAGGGTTAGAGTTTCCACCACTATATAAGGAGATGTAGTGGGAGGAGATGCTTTAAGCCTTAGATTAAGACATTAGGAGGTTTAGGGTTTTCACAAGATTTTGTGTTCTTATGTGGTTTGTATGTGCTCCTTGGGAACTTTGCCCTCGGGTGAGAGGCTTTGTAATCTTCTTCATGCTCTGAAATAAAGATCAATTTCGTACTCAAGATTTGGCTTTTGTTCTTGATCTTCCTCCTTGATTTTTGATCTTTCTTGTTGGTTTGTTTTCTCTTGATCTTGTGTTGCCAAGGATGAGTGATTGATAGATTGATGGATGTATCCTCTGGAGATCATCACCCAATCATCTAGGCAAGCTCTTTCATAATCGTTAGGAGATTTCTCAAGAATCGAGTTTTGGCTTGAGAAGGAAGGATTTCAGGTAGATCTTCATCTTGTGCGTTTCAGAGCAATCTCTTTGGAGTTCTTGCTTGCTAGGATATGTGGGAAACCATCTAGATCCATCTTGATCATCAATTCCGCACGAGCAAGCTCATGGCAAAGTTTTTGATTTTCGACCCGGTTTTGGTTCAACCTTTCGGTAAATTCGAAAAATGTCAGAACTTTGATGTCAATCCTTGCAATTGATGTTTGTAATATGTTCCTGACACCCATAGGAAGGCGCATACAAAGTTTCACGGGTTTTCGACCAGCCGATCAAAAGTTACAACGATTTTTAGTTTCGAAGTCATGCTGATTACTGTTCAT